>OU015494.1:184366479-184576479 GCA_907164885.2 Dolomedes plantarius | reverse complement strand
GAATTCTATAATTGGTTAGAAACGGACACATGATTGACAACGTGAAGATATGATTCAAAGTCTCATGTCTCTGAATCATCTCTGACTCATCTTTGACTCGTCTTTCCACGTGCCTGGTAGTGGGTAGGAGGTTAAAAATAACGTAAATGTTCCGCGCGTGCAGTTAAGGGAATAGAATAGTTGGTTAATTCGATTATTCCTAGGCCGCAATTTGGAATAGGGGCTGTGCTTTATTGAGGAGAATTTAGAATACGCGACAAGTAATAACGGTGGGGCATTATCGTTACTTATTTACACACACAAACACACACACATATATATATATATATATATATTATATAAAATATTCACTTTATTTTAATGTTACCTTCGGACCATAAGACACTCCCCAATTTTAAGTCGATTCTTTTTTTATGTAAAAAGGTGCGTCTTATGGTCCGAAAAATACGGTACCTGATTGGTGCTTCATTTTCCTGGTTTTCATGTACAACAGTTAGCAAATATTTTTTGGCGTCTTTTAAAAAGAAATTACCCAAAAATATATTCCAACTCTAAAAAATCAGATTTATTAATTTTTCCTCGAGAGTACCTCACTGATTTCTTTGCGAATTTTGTGTCGTTAATCCCCATTCTCATCCTTACAAGGGAGATTTTCTTTAAATATTTTGACAAAATATTTAAAGGTATTGCAAATTTAAAAATTTTTCAAGTGCTTCAAAGAAATCACTTTTAAACAAAAGTTTATCTTTTTTTTTCAGTTCGAAGGAGTTCCTTTCCATCCGGACGCTAGCCGATTTTGGAAGGTGATTGATAAATACAGAGTTTCCATTTTCTACACTGCTCCTACAGCAATTCGAGCTCTTATGCGTTTCAGCGAAGATTATGTAACGAAGTAAGTTGATGTAGAAACTAATCTAAAAATGGGAGAAATTAATAAGTTAAGATTTTAGACTGACTGTTCTGTTTTGTATCCTTTGCTCTATAAAGTAAATAACGAGTAAATATAACTTACGCTTATTAATTTTTATCTTGTAATTTTTCTAACAATGGTAACAAACCCTAGAAATAGTTTCTCTTAAATTGACTCTACGATTATAAAATAAAATTATTTAAAAATCCTTTTCTTATGGTTATTATTTATGTCAGTTAGTTATGATTAGGTTATTGAGTGTCGCTGTTATATTTTGCTACTCGAGGGCTAAACAGACCGGGGCCTAGTTTAAAGCCGATCCAGAATGCCTACAAAGAGAAATGCCAACGATGGGACTCTAAGCCGCAGACTTTGGTACAGATAGCTAGTTAGCCTCCTAGCGACATCATCTGCCCAATAAATGTCAGTAGCAAACATTTAATAATTAAGTGAGAGACTATTAGAATCAAATTTTTAAATCAATAGGCCAGTTTTATCGCATCAGTTATATTTAAACAAATTTCTCTTCCTAGATATGAAGTAGATTAATCTTAACCTTTTCCTTACGGGGTGGGATAGCATGTATCCCAAGAATATGGGACCAAGAATGAAAAAATAAATAAATAAATAAATATATATATATATATATATATATATATATATATATATATATATATATATATATATATATATATATATATATATATATATTATATATATATATATATATATATATAGAATATATATATATATATATATATATATATATATATATATATATATATATATATATATATATATATATATATATATATATATATATATATATATATATATATATATATGGCCGTTCTTACAAAGGGGGTATGATATTTCCCGTTCTAAAGAAGGAATCGGAGAAATGGGCCCCGTAAGCTAAAGGTTAATAACCTGACAATATCCTCTTGCATAGCTAAAATAATCCTTTTCCCCTAAAAGTCTTCTGAACCAATATAAATTCTTCTCCCAAGCATTTAGATGTAGATTTTTTAATAAAATTTTTTAGCATAGATATTATTTTCTCAGGTATATTGAAGGAAATCATTTCTTAAATCTACTTTTTGTGAGATATTTTTTTTCTACTGGGCATTTTATGAAAACTTCCCTCATATTAACAAAAATCAGCTTTAAACTGTAGGTCCCGGTCTAACTTACTCTCCTGTAACAAAAATTATCCGTTATGCTTTGGGCATGTGGTATTTAGTACTGATTATCAGTAGTCGATGCAAAACGGTTACTCTTACGAAAAAATTTGACTTCAGGTAAAAGAAAAAAGCCCTTCGGAGCAAGATCTGGAAAGTACAGAGGGCATTCCATCTATACATTTTTGGCCAAAACAGCAGAGCACTGCTTTGCGGGTATTACGATGGATGAAACCATTTTCTCTTAACCGTGGCATCTTTTTTATTATTGCTTCGAACAATAGAAGCGATAGCTGGTGGTTACTTCAAACTATTCGATCAATATTTTCTACGTTTTCCTCTGTTTTTGAAGTATAAGATCATTCGGAACGTTTATAATTTTTGATATTCTCACGACGACAAGCTACATCTTTTGGGCAACTCAAACGCACGTGCAGGTAGAGTTCAATCTATACGTCAGCGTACAAGTAAAAATTCAATGAGTGTTTAGTACTACAACATCAAAAATAGCTTCCAGTAATACGTTGAATTACAGCAGTGTTTCTCAACCTTTTTCGAGTCGCGACCCCCTTCAATGGTTTCCCCGTATCCTGCGACCCCCCTTCCCCCAACTTCACACCTTTTATATTTTCATTAAAAGGCCATTCAGGTCAAAGAAAAATCACTAAAATGCATTTTCCATAATTTAAATTCTAACTAAATGTTTAATTAAAAAATAGAATTTTTAAGAAATTTGTAAGAAATGAAGAACATGGAGAAACATTCATCCTTCAGTCAAAGGAGTGTAAAAGCAAGAACAGAACAGAACAACAAAACATTTATGTACCTTTCTATTGTTTCAGAATTTTTTTACCCTCTAACGGTACGGTGGTTCTATTTCTTATTTACCCTGCAATCCTCTAACGGTCCAGGCACACTATAAAGTAAGAGGCATAAACATAAATAATTCCTTTTTTATTCTACGTAGAGGTAGACTAACATAGACCGACTTGGGGTCTCAAATAATAACACAACAGTACCGCAACTTGCGGTACTAAGAAACTGAACTTTAAAGTCGTAATGAACCCTTTCAGGCAGGATATAAGTTCACTAACAATACCCGTAACCATCGGGCTCTGAAATAACTATCGAAATCGTGCAGCCACCTAGGCTAAATACTAATACGTGCTCTATCAGTTAAATACCACTATCACCTTCAATCTAACTTTTCTCGCCTCTGCGTATCCCTACTAATAGCGTAACGTACTACCGTACAAATCTCCACTCCCTTCTTGGGCTCCTGCCAACTCACGTGTGTCACTTAAATAGACCAGACACCTGCTCTGAACTCACTTCGACTGGCCTGCACTGCGCAGCTACCAGAAATTTGCATCTGAGCAACACGCGAACCCTACAACGGTACGGTGGGGGTCGGATCCGACCCAGGTGTGTGTTTTCCTCCTCCCGTTCTCTCCCTTCTCATTGCAAGAGATGGAGTTGACAAGGAACCCTATCAGGCAGTTTTTCAACAGGTGTTGGAGCGTTTGCAGTTATAAGTTTCCAGTAAATATGAGTGTCTTTGTTGAAAAACGTTATTCATAATCACTAGTCTTTTTTTCTTTTAGATTTTTTTAGATTTTAAATTTTTTATTTCGATTTTGAAGGCCAAAAATGTCAGTATATATTATTTTTTCCATTTTCGTGCTCGGAAATTTGATTCAGTAACTTCTAAAACTAGGTACAAGACTAAATTACATATTAGACCTGATATATACAATATTCTATGTAAATGCTAGAGAGATTTTCTTTGTTTAGCAAAATTACAATTCGTTGGTCTTTTTATCTACAAAAAGGGTTTATTTCCTGTAAAATATTATAAATAAATGTCATTATACAACAAAAAGGCTTATTATGTACTTATTTCTACCAAAAACCTTATCAGAAAAGACATCGGGTCGGATCTGACCCGACCGTACCTTCTATTTCGTCTCAAACCACTTTACGGTTAGAGGGTTAACAATAAAAATAGAAAAACTGCTTCCTAAATAAAATTGCTTTTTTTCCGTTGAGGAAACTACAGTAGTCATTTCAAAGTGAACGCACAGATTGATGAAAAGCACACTGACGTTTAGAGGCTGTGTACTGTCCGTAGTAAGTAACCTCGATATTTATTTCCCATCAAACAGGTGGTAGAATATTAACGAACTAGGTTTGCGCTTTGCGTGAGACTTTTACCTTTAAAAAACATCACAACAAAAATTTTGTTAGTGAAATTCGCTAAAAAATTCTTTTAATGAGATAAGATCGTCACCCCCCCCCTCCCACCCCAAAAAACACTTCGTGACCCCCAAGGGAGTTGCGACCCACAGGTTGAGAATCATTGAACCAGAGCATCTCTGACCCACAAGAAAAAGACAGTAATTTGCAGGCTTAAATTACTAAAGTAATTTAAGCCTGCAAATATTAAGCAGGCTATAATTACTTTAGTTAAGCCTGCAAGTATTAAGCAGGCTATAATTACTTTAGTTAGGCCGTTACGGCTATAACTTTTGATCGAATGGTATAAAACTCGAAGGTGTTTATCTGAGTATCTTAAAGTTAGGGTGAATCCAGAAATCTCTCTCGGGATGGTCAAATAATGGTTAATAACATTTACGCATGCTTACTACTGTATTCCCTAGAACAATTTTAAAAAAGATGTAAATCCAACAGCCTAACGTTACTGACTTTATGTGGTAACTCGAGTCTGACTTAAATTGCCCATTATTGCTCTAGAATATGTGAAAGCTGCAAACCTAGTTCAATGTAAAATAAATATTCATCAACAAAATGAAGTCGCGGTGGAAAATAACAGGCTAACTAGTAATTCATGATTAATCATAATATAGTGTGAAAATTACTCTTTCTCGGAATATGCCAAGGGCAAAAACATTAGTATAAAATTTTTTATTATAAGATTATTTTTTGGCTACTAAAACAGCCAAACTTTTTTTTCCTATTTTTTACATTTAAGTCCAGATTTACATACAACCCATACCAAAGTTATGAGATTATAATCTACGAGATATTGAACAAATTACTCTCTGAATTTAATATAGATCAAGCCGTGAAAGTCTACGACTACTGGGAAGCGTCGGTGAGCCAATTAATCCCGAAGCATGGTTGTGGTACTACAGGATAGTTGGGGACAAAAGATGCCCCATCGTGGATACATTTTGGCAAACCGAAACGGTATGTTTTTAGAACAAGTACATCTCATGATAATAATAAAATAAAATTGTAATTGTTTTCAAATAAAATTAGGACACATTTTTTTCTAGCCATTTCATATGGAATTATGCTCTCATAGTTATCTATTTAAAAATTATCTACTTAAAGTTTAAAAAAAACTATGTTATAGCTTTTGTCTTCATACTACCCCCTTCCCCAATCAATCAATCAATCAATCTATATATATATATATATATATATATATATATATATATATATATATATATATATATATATATATATATACACATACATACATACATACATACATATATATATATATATATATATATATATATATATATATATATATATATATATATATATATATATATATATATATATATATATATATATATATATATATATATATCGTCTTTATTTAATCAAACGCATACATAAAACGACAAAGAAAAATCATGTTCGTTTCCAAATTAATCAAACGATGTCGGTTTCTTTGTATCAAGGTTTATGCAAAGACCAGGGGAATATTATATGGTAAACTGACATCAGTTACTAGTTGACTTGATAGATGCAGACTTAGGCTCGGTGCACACGAGCGATCCGGTGTCGTTGCGTCACCGCATTTGCGATCAGGAGTACATAGAGTTGAACTAACCGACTCACACGGACGTAGGCGTCGTTGGTTAGTTCAGCTCTATTGTATTCCTGATCATAACTGCGGTGCCGCAATGACACCAGATCGCTTGTGTGCACCGAGCATATATGTGTAAATGTTGATACCTGCGTGACTTTCGTAACGACTAAAATATTATGTACTGATAGCATACAACGCTTCATGCTAAATTCTCTGTCCCAAATGAGATATATTCCCAGGATTTCTTAAAAGCAAGATGGAACCTTTAGCGTATTCAAGATCGCTCGTGGTGAGTATCTCTGCACTGTAATTCAAAGAGTAAAAACTACACGTCGCCTATGAGATACAGCGCACAACCGAAACATCCATGTGAAAAGTTATCGAGGGCTATTCCATCCATTTAGTAGAAACGGACAGGTTCTAAACTTTCAGTGTAACAGAAAAAAAACTTTAATGCTGACGGAAGTATAATATCATGGTATACGGTGTATCGATTGTTTATATATGTAGAGCAGTGTAGTTATACGATCCTTTCAGAGAACCCCAATTTAAGAACATTAGATGCGCGAGGTTCAGAGATCTTGAGAGTATTATTGTGATGTTTGAAATTCAGCCCACTAGTATGACGTAATATAATATTTGCTTGATTCCTGCATCTGCAATTGTTTGCACGCATGATATAATATTTTGTATTATTCGCGTGATATTATATTTTGTATTATTCGTATTTTACAATAACTTAGATGGCAACTTCTACAGATTTTTAGTCTATATGGTGGAATACGATTTTAGGTTGTATTTAGGACAAGGAACCTGTTTTGTACAATTTTACTTCGCTGGGATCGCCGAGTAGGGCACTCCTGAGATCGTCGAGTAGGGCATCTCAGTCTCTTGTGACAAATATTTTATTTTGTAATCCTCAATAAATGTTTATGTTGTTCAACGCCTGATGTCTATAATACAAAAGAACCAAACGTCACATTGGCGCATCTGAACAGGATTTGTATTATATTTGGTATTGAGAACTATATATTGCATCTTTCAACGAAGAAAAAACGATAGAAACTTCCGTTTTCCAGTTTTGTTAATTATTGGACAGTTCCGTCTCAATCTAACATGGCTTTTTTAGCAAAAGCACATAAAGAAGATTTAAGGACTGTTGCCGCTGAAATAGGAATACCAGATACCGGAAACCTTGTTATGGTTCAATTAAATAAACTAATTACAGAAAATGAAAACTACGATGAAGAGTTCGTGAAGGGACTTTTTGCAACATTGAAAGAAGAACGGAAAAGAAAAGAAGAAATCGAAGAACGAATAAGAAAAGAAGAAATCGAAGAACGAAAAAGAAAAGAAGAAATAGAAGAACGAATAAGAAAAGAAGAAATAGAAGAACGAATAAGAAAAGAAGAAATAGAAGAACGAAAAAGAAAAGATGAAATAGAAGAACGGAAAAGAAAAGATGAAATAGAAGAACGAAAAAGAAAAGATGAATAGAAGAACGAAAAAGAAAAGAAGAAATGGAATTTGAATTGCAGAAGATGCGTCTTGAAAAGGAACTAATGAGTAATAGAGCTGAAACTGGACAAAGAACTGAATTAAACATTAAACCAAGGTTTGATTTACACAGCATTTTACAGAAGTTTGACCCACAAACGAATGATATAAGCCTTTATCTTGTTCTTTTCGAACGTCAAGTGAAGAGAGGAGATATCAAGAAAGAAAATTGGGTTTCGCATTTAACAGGACCGTACGATGTGGCCCAAATAATTCTTCAAGAGAGAGTGAAGAAGTCACTGATGATTATGAGAAAGTGAAAGAATTGTTATTAAAACGGTATAAACTTACTCCAGAAAGATTTCTACAATTGTTTACAAAACATCACAAGAAACTAGAAATTACGTGGTGCGATTTTGTTTATGAACTGAAAAATTACTTTAACGAATGGATACGAGGCTTAGGTGTAAAGAATATTGAAGAATTATCTAATTTGATCATAACAGATCAGATCAAACGTAAAGTGCCTGCAGAGATTCGCGACCATTTCATTAACGAATGGTCCCAGTTCAAAATTCCAGAAGATATTGCAAATAAGCTGGATAATTACGAAAATGTTCGGATTGGCATGAACAAAAATACAAGAAATTCCTTTTCGAAGGAGAATTCAACGAGCAATTTTAAACGTCAAAATGGTGACAGAGGAGAACATAATCGCATGGACTGGAAATATATACCCCCTCAGCAGAGAGAACACCGGTATAAAACTATAAAAAGAGAAGATTACTCAAGTACGAGAAACCAAACAACCAAAGAATGTTATACTTGCGGTTTGCCTCATTTTGCAAGAGATTGTCCAAAAAAATGCAATGAACAAGCAACCAATAAAAGGGAGAAACAAGGTGACATTTTAACTGCTGAAATAAGATTTGATCATCTTAAACCTGAGAAAATGGACCTACATATTAATCCGCTTCAGTATGTAAACGTTTTGGTGGACAATCAACAGTTAAAGACTTTGATTGATGCAGGAACACAAATAGCAGTAATAAGTTCCAAATTTATGTCTCCACAGAAATCGAGAGGAAAAATTATTTTAACGAGTGCCTTTGGCGAAAAGATTGAAGCCGGATTGGCGAAGTTCCAAGTTTCATTACAAAGAGGAGAGAGTGGCGAATTTTCCCGTCCCATAGAGATCCTGGCTGCGGTAGCTAACATATTGCAAAGACAGTTTATTATTCCAAGTAAAATTTATGACCTGTTGTTGAAGAATTCCGAAGAGGGAAATGCACAACCCTGGTTTGAATATAAACAATCAATGTTCCACTAATGTTTTGCGATTCGCAGAGCAGGAAGAAATTTTGTGCGCTGAAACAGGAAGTGATGAGTCAGATTGTTCTCAAAGTCAAAGCAATCTGCTACAAGAGGAGCAAAATGAATGCACAACATTAGAAGGAGTTCGAAAACATTTAGCGCTTGGAAAAGGGCATTTCTCTTTGATGGATGGATTAATATTCCATAAAGAAAAACTATTAGGCGAGACTGTGAATCAGCTAGTGTTGCCAGAAAAAAGGAGAGCTCAAGTTTTAAAATTAGCTCATGAATCCGTTTTCGGCAGCCACATGGGTTTAAAGAAAACTAAGGAAAGAATTCGCTATACATTTTATTGGCCTAACATGACTAATGAAATTACTGAATACTGTAAATCATGCAAAGAATGTCGACTACGAAGTCCTGAGAAAATTATTGACAAAATCCCTATTACTCCTGTGCTTAGACCGGACTTGCCATTTGAATGTGTTAATGTGGATATTATTGGACCAATTGAACCTCCATCAGCTCGTCGACATAAATATGTGTTATGCTTAATTGATCAGCATACACGCTGGCCGGAAGCAATTCCTCTGCGTTCTCTGACTGCAAAAGCAACTAGTGATGCTCTGTTGGAAATTTTCATGCGAACTGGAATTCCCAAAGTTATAGCATCAGATCAAGGAACTAACTTTGTTTCGAAATTGACTCAAGAGTTTGTGAATCGCTTAGGTTCTTCTCCTAGAGTTTCTGTACCTGGATATGCAGCCAGCAATGGACTTGTGAAAAGATACAATCAAGTTCTTAAGAATGCTCTTCATCATGTAATTTGATCTGACCCTAGTAATTGGGATAAGTACCTTCCATTCCTGTTGTTTGCTTATAGAGAAGTTCCAAATTGTACTACCGGAGTATCTCCGTTCAAGTTGATGTATGGCCGAGAAGCAAGAGGTCCTCTTAGTGTGCTTAAGTCTAGTTGGTGTGGAGAAATTTCTTTACCACTAAATATGGATAAGTCAGTAGTTGATTATCTCCAAGAACTTAAAATAAATCTAGAAAGAGCAGCAGAACAAGCTTTAATTATTGCAGCAGGAAAACAAAAGGCTTATACTGACTATTTTAATCGTCGCATAAAATGGAAAGAATTCAACATAGGAGAACAAGTCTATCTGTTGATTCCAGACTCTTCCAACAACCTTACGCGCGCTGGACCGGACCAGGAGAAATAGTTGGCCATCCATCAATGCATTCATACGAAATAAAACTTCTTGATGGAAACGTGCGACACTGTCATGTAAACAAAATCAGAAGATATTACCCAAAAGTTAATGCAGTCGGAATCGTTTTTGATGACGATGAAGAATTTGGGGAAATTCATGCATCTCCTAGAGCTGTGCGTCAACAAAAATTGTCTGAGAAAATCCATGATTTAAATCTACAGCATTTATCTGAAAAAGACAGAACCCAGATGATTGAGTTGTTGAAGAACCATCAAGAGCTTTTTAAAGGAAAGGTGAAGATTGCAAAGATTGGCGAACATAAGATAAGGCTTGAAAATGGCAAAGAAAGGACAAAACCGTACATCTACAAAATACTAGACGCTCTGAAATCTCAAGTAGACGCCCAAATCGACGAATTACTGGAATTAGACTTAATAGAAGAGAGTACAGCAGAGATCGCTCATCCCATTGTATGTGTAAACAAGAAGGATGGAGCCTTGCGTTTGTGCATTGATTACAGATCCCTCAATGCCGTTACCAAAGCTGAAGATTTTCCCATGGAAGATGCTCTTCAACTACTCCACTGCATAAGAAATGCTAATATTATAACTACACTCGACTTATTGAAGGGATATTGGCCATTCCGATGGAAAAAGAAGGTCGAGATTTTACTTCGCTCAAGACCCACAGAGCTCAGTACAGGTTCAAGGTTATGCCTTTTGGTCTACGAAATGCAGCGGCTACATTTCAGCGAGTAATGAACAAAGCTCTAGCGTCATACAGAGAATTTAGTCGTGCTTATATAGACGACATTGCAATATTTTCCAATAATATGAAGGACCATCTAAAACATCTGGATATTATCCTCTCTAAGTTAGAAGAACTGCAGTTTACTGTAAATTTTAAAAAATGAGAGTTTGCAAGATCAGAAGTTAAATACCTAGGGCATATCATCGGTTCTGGGAAACATCAAGTAGACCCTGAGAAAATCAAGGCAATATCTCAACTACCAATACCCTCAACCAAGAAACAACTGAGGAGCATGCTCGGATTATGCAACTATTATCGAGAATACATACCTTGTTACGCTGAAATCACCTTACCTCTCACGGAGCTCACTAAGAAGAAAGTTTCAGAAAATTTCCTCTGGTCAGATGTACACAACATAGACTTTAACAAACTAAAAGCTGCTTTAATGAACGCCACAGCACTTCACACTCCTGTGATGAGTGAACCATTTATAATACATACGGATGCATCCCAGTATGGTATTGCTGCTTGTTTATCTCTTGTTTAAGAAACAATGGGTTACTTCGACCTATTGCTTACGCAAGTCAAAAACTGAATAAAACCCAGCAAGCTTGGTCTACGATAGAGAGGGAAGCATATGCTATCGTTTGGAGTTTGAAGAAGTTTAAAACTCTAGTTTTCGGTTCTGAAATAGAACTATATACAGACCACAACACTTTATCTTACCTAACAAAATGTGCCCCTCAATCTTCACGATTACAACGATGGGTTTTTGCTCTCCAAAAGTACAATGTAAGTAAAAAACATTGTCCTGGATCTAAAATGCCCCATGCAGACGCATTATCCAGACTATTTGAAGACAAGTAGAGACTATTATATGGACATTAAATAAGTAGAACTTTAAATTTCATTATATTATCTTAGTATTTTGTTCAGTGTTTATTTACTTTTGTGTATTTATTGTTGTTGTTTTTATGTGTTTATTCCTATTCATTTGTATTGGTACTAAATATGTTAAATTTTATGCGGTCTGAATTTCCAACTAATTAAATTCAGCTCTGTGTTACATTTAAAGAAACTTTTAACACAGATCTTGCGGGGGAGGTGTGATGTTTGAAATTCAGCCCACCAGTATGACGTAATATAATATTTGCTTGATTGCTGCATTTGCAATTGTTTGCACGCATGACATAATATTTTGTATTATTCGCGTGATATTATATTTTGTATTATTCGCGTGATATTATATTTTGTATTATTCGCGTGATATTATATTTTGTATTATTCGTATTTTACAATAACTTAGATGGCAACTTCTACATATTTTTAGTATACAGTATGCCCACTAAAGTCCCTTCCCACCCTCTTAACTTCGAAACGGCTGCTGCTATATTCATAAAAGTGGTGTCTAGGTATAGTAAAGTAGCCATGCGCTACTGAATGAAACCACCTACCGCGCCACCTGGTGGAAAACTGTGGAGTTAGCATTCCTATCTCGAAAACGGAACAAGATAGGGAAAAAAGTGATTTACAAATTTGTAGAAAATCATCGATTTAGTACGAAAGGATACCTTGTGGACATTAATGCAAAGAATAGAACGGTTAAAACGAGCATTTGTTTTTACGTGATTTCCTACACTGTGACGGGACAAAGGATCTGAGAAAGAAAAATGAACTAATTTTAACAATATACCTTTATTTGAGATGCTCAAACTTCTCACCGTCAGCTGCAATACACATTTGGAACCTCGTTTGAATGTCACGTTGCACACGTTGGAGCATAGAGCGTGACACGTTGGCACAAGCGTCCGTAATGCGTCGTTTAAGGTCCTGCAATGTTTGTGGAGGGGTCGCATACACCTGCTGTTTCAGGTATCCCCCAAAAAAAATCCAGTGGAGTCAGATCAGGCGAAGGTGGAGGCCACTCTTCGAAACCGCCATACCCAATTATTTGGTCCCCGAATTCCTTGACGAGGTACTGCTTCACTGGAGATCTCAGCTTTGGAATACTCAGCCATGACCACGAGCACCAACATACTACAACCCCAAGAAGATGTCTCTTTTATAGCTGTCTCGAGTGAACAGGCGTGACGTTTCTTACATATTTGCATACTGCAAATTTCGAACACCAAGCGCAAGTTGCGTTGAGTTGATGCGACACTATTTTACACGATCTACTTATTGTCTACTCTGTTTATAAAGACAATCAGTACAAGGATGAAACCCTCGAGGTTTGAACCGCGGTCCCTTTGATTGGGAATCAAAAGCGATGTACCACTGTGCACATTGCGGTATCGTGTTTTGCCCGAAAGATAATCATTTCTCCTTTCGTTCAAGTTTCGTGACGTCACAGTGTCGGAAATCACGAAAAAAACAAATGAGCATTTTAACCATTCTATTCTTCGTATTATTGTCCACAATGTGTCTTTTCTTACTAAATTGATGATGCTCTACAACTTTGTAAATCACTTTTTTTTCCCTATCTCGTTCCGTTTTTGAGATAGGAATGCTAACTCCACAGTTTTCCACCAGGTGGCGCGGTAGGTGGTTTCATTCAGTAGCGCATGGCTACTTTACTATACCTAGACACCACTTTTATGAATATAGCAGCAGCCGTTCCGAAGTTAAGAGGGTGGGAAGGGACTTTAGTGGGCATACTGTATATGATGGAATACGGTTTTAGGTTGCATTTAGGACAAGGAACCTGTTTTGTACAATTTTACTTAGCTGGGATCGCCGAGTAGGGCATCTCCTGAGATCGTCAAGTAGGGCATCTCAGTCTCTTGTGATAAATATTTTATTTTGTAATCCTCAATAAATGTTTATGTTGTTCAACGCCTGATGTCTATAATACAAAAGAACCAAATGTCACAATTATGATCCAATCACGTATTTTGCATCACGTGGACAGCTTGAGATGTATGCCCCAGTATGTATGATGAAGCGAAGGCAAAAGAGTCCTCATCGAAAAGCACCTGATAAGGAGAAATTCTTTGGCCAATGTTTTGCTGCATTTAGTCCAGCAATTCTGAAAAGCGATTTGATGCGTAGCACTTGACTTCCCAACGTTGTAGACACCAAGTATATTACAGGAACCTCATTGGGCCCCTGTCCCACTTAAACTTGGCACAAATGTCCTCATAACTTGAATACTAGTGGGTCTACCATGCAGCGAGTAAATGCGAACTCTGCCTATTTCTAAATATGAATGAAAAAAAGACGTGAACCTATATTTTAAAAGTATTAGTATGCATAGTATAAAGTCAGATTTTTTAAAAATTTACTACAGATTCTCTCTATAAGGTAATGTTCAAAGTGAAAAATATTTTATTAGTATATTATTTTATTATAAATTACAACGATGATACAAGTTCCTTGCGTTCGCACTCTAACAATTTCGTCTGTTTGTCGATGCATTGTACTCTACTCCAAGCAGAAAACAGATATAAATGTGGATGCCTGACACGTCCACTGTCATGTATGTATTGTTATTTTCTTAAGGAAGCAAATAGTTTTATAGTCTTGAAATGAATAGAAGCAATAACGATAATAACAATACATACTATTTAAACGTGTGTTTTTCTAGAGATGCAATGCCGATTTGAATTATTTTATGGAGAATTAAGTTTTGAGCATTCGATAATAAGTTTTGATACCCATATCAAAAATTGAATGTTTGTGCTGCATTGGATATTTACAAGCCTAAAATACAATAAATGTTTTACTATTATCTAAAGTTAAAAAAAATTTACTAAACTCTTAATACTATTATAGAGTTTTATATCATATTTATGATAACCCTTTAAAGAAGTGAGATAAATTCAAAGTAGATAGCAGTAAAGAGTAACATTAAACGTTTATTAATTTTCAATAGAAAGAAATATAATATAAGCGTATATAATTTCAACAAAAAGAGAAACATGTTAGTACCAGTGCTATTTTTGATGAAAGAGATTAATATCCAAATACAAGATTTTCAGGACAGCATTGTTAACCCGTCATTAACTTGGCCGTGTTTCAAATACTTTGGCAAAAGTCCTAGAAATATTGTTTGAGCTTTGAGTTCAACATCTCGAGAAGCAATAAATTTTGAGCATTCAGTTTAAATAATTTCGATGAAAAATAATACATATTGAAAGAAAAAGAAAATTAAGAAACGCCCCGTAGAAAATGAAATTTCCCCTTCTTGTCGATCTTATTTTATCCCGATGCAATCACTGAGTGAGATTAATCTTAAAATGATCTTTCTGCTATTTCAACAAGTAACAACGTGACCCCCTTCTTTTCACGAGGGGTCATGCTTTGTCCATCTTTCAGTGACACCTAATTAGTTACTGAGTAATTGAGCTTTCAAGGAGATAGATTATAGATACACTAGGAATACGCAAACATTCACGGTTAACTTAAAAGTTTTCATGTTTTGAGATATCTCGCGTCTATACTTCGATATTTTAAAATTTAAGTTTTACTAATCATGCCATTTCATATTCCATACGGTATTGTCAAAAATGAATAATTCATTTTCTTTCACATTCATGTAGGGAGGTATAGTTATAACGCCACTTCCTGGATGCACGCCACTGAAACCTGGGTCTGCGGTAAGTATTGAACATATAATCAATCACTTATGAAAAAAAAATAATGTTCTGAAGAAACAGCAGGATTAAAACGAAAAGATGGGTTTTACCGGATCAACTTGGGTGTATTTATTTTTGCTTGTTACTATAACGTATAAGTTAGCTGACTTTTATGGTGCTCCCATAATTTCACATTCGCGGTATGAATGGGTCAATGTCCTCAGGACAAAGTACCTGCCGCGTTGGATGTACATATATATAATACTAGCTGAAAACCCGCACTTCGCTACGGAGTACATTCAAAGTAAAAACATCGGTGAATGTATGCAATTAATGCCAATATATATATAATAAATACGACGATCAATGTATATAATTGATGTAAAATATATATATATTTATAAAAAAATCGTAAGGGATATTTTTATAGACAAAATAATGTAGAAGAAGATATTCAAATTAAATCTAATATAAAGAATACTAAAGAATATAGTACAGTTAATATAGTACAGTTTCTAGAACATTTCTTTTACTGTATTTTAATATTTTTTTGGATAATGTCCAATCGTCTTCCGCATTAGCAAGAAAAAAAAAATTATTTTTTGTCTATTTAGTTTTTATGCACGTGACGATAAATTTATTTAAAGTACCAGAAAAAGAAGTCACGTGATCAGCATTTAATAAATTAAATTCTAAAAATTAATCTTTAAAAATTCACCAAAAATCAGGAAATGAAGGTAAAGATTCGAAAAAGATTTCATTTTAAAGGAATTTTTATGATCTTTCTCGTGATATAAATTTTATAACCCTCAAATTATTATTTTAAATGCAAACTTAAAAAAAGTAAAAAAAACAGCTTAAAAATTTAATTTAAAAAAATCTAAGAAGAATTTTTCAAAAATCTCTCTTAGTGCACCCCTACACTATAAGAAGAATCGCCATGCAAAATTTCAGCCCTTTAGGTCCAGCGGTTTGGTCTGTGCGTTGTATGTCAGTCAGTCAGTGAATGAATGAATGAATGAATGAATGAGTCAGTTACGGAACTGTTTTATATATATAGATTGCAACGTTAATGAAATGAAAGCTGCTTTAATCAGGTAAAGCTGAAACACTTGCAACAGTGTTACGAACATTATTATTGTCCTCCGTGAGGCAAGATAACATTTGGTGGCATTGTCACATAAAGCGAATCGCAAATGTATCAGAATTTTTAGCTATGGAAAGAACTTAGCTGATATTATTCGATACTTAGATGATAGATTTTGCTATCAGTCTCGAGGGTTTGTATTAGAAGAATAATTTATGAAATTCTTCCCAAATTATATCATTCTTGGATGTTAGCAAACACATTGCATTTGTCCTCATCTTCTCTGGACTACAGAATGGGAAAACGTATTCTATCATTTGTTCATAGAAATTAAAATTTCTAGGTTTGTTTTGGTAGCCCTTTAAATCTAGAAATCAAAACATCTTTGACTTACATGCACATATTACAAATATTTATGTCAATCAAATATGCCTTAATTCTAAAATTTTTCAGACATTTCCTTTCTTTGGAGTCGTTGCTAAACTTTTAACTGAAGATGGAAAAGAAATCAAAGGACCTGGAGAAGGATATCTGGTAATTAATTCAATCTGTTTTGAAATTAGATTCGTCTCAGCATCTTTCAGGAAAACGAATTAGTACATAGAAATGCATGGGAATCGATTGCTAACGATGGGCCCGGGACGGGAGGGAAATGTTATCGGGTTCGTGATTCTTACATTGGGCCCCTAAAGCTCATAAACTTGGGAAATCACCATTCCTGTTTCGACGAACCTACTCAAAAACGTTAAGGCTGAAATTTCTGGTGATTTAATTGTAAACGCGGATACTCAACGTTCAGAGCGGGAACGGTTAAACATGGGCTCTCCTTTCTATTTTGAGAAACATGTTGAAGGAAAAAGTCTGACCGTGACTGAAGAGCGTAGTTTCTATGCCTTTTTAACATATTGATCGAATGCTAACGATCCATTGGAACCGTTACCGCTTTGTGCCTCCTCCCCTGTCTATTACACATGTCCTAAAAAAATAACAAGGCGCATTTATTTGACTATTTATAAAGCTTATTTTAGAAAATTGAATTGCTAAAGAAAGGAACGATGAAAAAATTGAAATAAATATGACTAAAAAGCGCGCGCGCGAGAGAGAGAGATAATAG
Source organism: Dolomedes plantarius (assembly GCA_907164885.2). Lineage (NCBI taxonomy): Eukaryota > Metazoa > Arthropoda > Arachnida > Araneae > Dolomedidae > Dolomedes > Dolomedes plantarius. The sequence continues at coordinate 184,558,985 of OU015494.1, read as the reverse complement.
CGAAAAAGAAAATTTCCATGAACATATTGTAGATGATAAAAAGATATGATTCGGGTGTTTATGTTGATAAAATTTCTCTAAATCACTTCTTACATCAGACATTCACCATTGCATTAATAACATATTACGATTTACAATTTCAATTTACATTATATACTAACAATTTTACATTTTTGATGCAATTTCAATTACCATTTCAATTACAATTACATTTACCACTACATTATGGATACATTGCAATTTTAAATTACGATTTACATTGTATACTCACAAATTACATTCAAGGTAAGATTTCAATACAATTACCTTACTCTTACAATTTTACATTTAAGATGCAATTTCAAACATGATTACACTTACTATTGCATTATTAAGTAAGAGTAACAGTACATTATAGTAGAGTAAGAGTGCATTACAGTAAGAGTAATTGAAAGAGCACCGTGAATGTAAAATTTTATGTATATAATGTAAACTGTAATTGTAAATTGTAATATGTTCACAAGCGACTTTAAATATGCCGTATAAGCTTATCGCTGTGGTCGGCGGAACCTTTAGAATTCTTGCATCAGACAATTTCTTATATAGTAGCCACAAGAATATCATACATCATACAAATATTGTTTATGACTCAAATATTGTTTATAACTTAAAACTGGGTTAAGATTATTTACAAATTTTCAAGTAATGCGGGAAGCGGAAACGTTTTAATAAAATTTTAATATCTTTCACTAAGCTTGTAAAAGAAACTTTAAAAATAAAAAAATATTAGAACTTAAATCAAAGCAATTTATGTTAGTTGTTGAAAATGTTAATAAATATTATGTTAATGAATAAATAACTGAAAGCCATTTATATTAGCTTGTTAAAATGAAATAAAGCCTAATAATAGTCAATATGCAACGACAATTTTGCTCTTTACTTCGTCTTTAAATTCTTTTATCTCTGAAATTTAATGAAACAACAAAAATTAAAATTCCCCTATACATTTATAATTCCCCATTAAAATTCCCCTATACATTTATAATTTCTCTTCAGAGAAGATTTCGGAAAAGGTATCAAATCAATTTCTCGAAATACAATACTAACACGGTATTATAGCTGTTTGTTATTATTATTAGTGGACATTAAATTACTCTGAAAAGGATCAGCCAACGGGTGGTCTACAGATGCCCTGTTCAGTACAATTCTTTTACACAGTTATAAAGACATTTCGTCGTTCATCTCGTATGACGTATATGTATCTAATTCTACACATGTACGAAATCCTGGGAGCTCAAGTGCGGTATTTTAATCTTAGAGAGGGTAGTGGAATATCATTGTGACGAAGCACAATTTAGGTGATGAGAGGAAAAACCTGCAAATTTTCAAAGGAAAATTCACGTATCGTTTTAGCGTTTTAGGATCACAGAAGATTTAGAAGATCTCGTTACAACAGAAGATTGCGTTACAAACGTAACTAGGTATCGGAAGAGAGACTGACCTATCTCCGCAACCCTTTTGGTGTTCAGAGTTGATAACTTTTACTCTCAGCGACAATCTAGACTCCGGGCTGTCTATGTTACGTAGTTTCAAATAAATTTATGTTTATTTTTCATTATAAAACCTAATATGTCGAAATAATTAGTTAACTTTAAATATGTGAAACTGATCCTGTTTCCTTAAACGAACTAAAAAAAGTTAATAGTATGAGAAAAATTCCATAACAATGTTTTATATATATATATATATATATATATATATATATATATATGTATATATATATATGAATATGACAGGCGTTGGCTTTGCCTGCTATTATATCGTTTGTAGTCTTCTTGTTTTACAGTCCATGGCATCGAGGGAAGGCATACACTCAAAAATGACTTAGCATCGTATCCAACAAGTAGAATTTATTTAGTTCAATTCCATGTAGACCACCTCTCCAGATCTATGCATTTCATTATTCGCCATTTCATTTTTAGAGACGCGGCGAAATACACATCTGACAGCATCGACTTTATTCCGCGCTCTGACAAAATTCGCGGGCATCTCCGCGCGTCAACTCTCCCTGCACATGCACAGAGCCCAAACCAGACATCTTTCAAGGAGAATTATATAAGATTTCCTCTTCGAACGCAAAAACCACAGACGCGCCAAGATTATATAATGAAAAGGGGAATTTCCCTTTCCCAATTCACGTCTTGAAATACGAACAATTAGAGGCGAATTACGTCATGAATATAATTTGATTCCCAAGCCCCCTTTAAATTTAAGGTAATCATTCTTTTCCCACTTAAATTCTGACATATATATATATATATATATATATATATATATATATATATATAATTATTATTATTATTAAAGAATTTTAGGAATATCTTAATACAGCACCCGTCGTAGCATTAATATTTATGTTGCTAAAATTTTCATGGCATGGAAAATTCTAGTCTCTCTCGAATCTATCTTAAAATACACTAAAAAGGGAAAGAGAGAGGAGGATCATAAGCTTCACTTCATAACCCCCCATCGTGACACTACCCATGAGAAGAGATAGCGACATTGGTATTGGCGAATTTATTTGAAAGAAGTTAACAGTTAAAACCATCTTCAAAAGGAAAGCCAAGAAAGGTCTTTCCACAGGAAAGCTTTTAAGAGTTTACAGATTGCGTTCTTTTCAGGTGTTTGAAAGGCCTTGGCCCGGTATGATGCGCAGTGTCTATGGTTCTCAAGAGCGCTATGAAACAACCTACTTTAAGAAGTTTCCTGGTTACTACTGCACTGGAGATGGTGAGTAGGTAAAGAAACACGTGATTAAGAGACATATTTTAACAAAGTGGAAACTAGTGTGCATCATTATTACCTCACTTAAAAATGTTATTCGGTAAAACATTTTTCCCCGGTTGAAAAAAGACAAAGTTAACATAATGCCCTATTTGTTTACCTCTTTGTCCTTTTATCACACATCAGGAGCAACCACTATTAGTTTCGCGAAATGTCTCTCAGATATGATTAAAATTTGGAGTAAGATTTTGTTGATTTCAGCAAATTTTGTCGTAAAAATATTTTTGCTGTGTTAATAAAGCAAAAATTTTATAGAAAAGGATTCTGAGCAGATGAAATAGGAAAATATCTTTTATTTACACGCAAATAATTTTTTTTTAAGTCGTAAAACACCACTGATCTTTAGTATAACAACTAAAACAAAATTAAAAGAAATCAAAACATATCCTACAAATACAATGCTTACGCACAAAACAACCAACCATCCATCATAAAATATTTGAATGTTTCAAGAAGTAACACTGCTATAACCAGTTGGGATTCGAACCCAGACACATTGGATCGAATAGCGAAGGAATTCGACTTCACCTTTTTTGTAAATTTAAACCTGATTAACTTTCAGGACAGAGGTAGTAATCGAATAAATTTATTTGATGCAAAAGAAAATCTACCTATGCGCTCAGAAATGCGGTTGCTCATGCATTTATCACAAAAACTTCTGTCACAAATTACATCACGCTTAGGGAACTGGTCTAGTTAACCCCTGTGTAGCAAAAGATGAGCATAGTGTTCACCCTCAACCAACCAAACTAAGAGATCTGACGTTTTGCAGCAGTGCCCTCAAGTACGCCAAATATTCCTGGTATGTTACGTACATTTGAGTCAAAATAAGCGCACGTAACCGGTAAAAAATGCGAAAAACAGTTAAAACGATAATAATAATACAGAAATATATACTACACTTCACAACGCGGGGGGGAAATGACGCCGTGCCGAAATTTAAAATCCCGTAAGCTTCATACTCTATTTTAGACAACTTAGCGTACTTATTTCAGCATCGCTTGAAAACTTTGTTTTAAAAAGTTAAAGATGTGTAGTGTATAACACTACAATTTTGGTTTCTGAGCTCAAAGAAACGAGAAATTTCCTCCCGTAAAGGCTTGTTCACATAACAGTCCGTTAGCGTAAGCGTAAAAGGTCAACGGAGTGTTCAGGGATGATGATACGTGAGTCAACCGATGATGTCATAGCGCTCAGCTATATGATTGGTTAAAATTTAACGCTTATGCTAACGCACTGCTATGTGAACAGGCCCTAAGTGTCCCACTGGACGTCTATACCGCAGATATAATAACAAGGGCGAAACGTAGGTCCAAAGCATGGAGTTGTATATAATTGGAATAAATTAAGTTTGAAACTCATATACGTCCCGTTTCATCTAAATACTTGCGTGTGCATGAACGTATGTATGCATATATACACACACACACAAACACACACGTACGTACACAAGTGCATATACATGTATTACGTGTAATAATAGGTAAGTACATCAGAAAACAGAAAGTGTGCAAATTCCTAACGGAAGAAAGCTCCAAATTACGTAACCTGACTTCTGAACGAGCTTATATGAGGTTGAACTAGTGACCCTGGAGTAAAGGAGCAAATGGGGAAAATGTTGCATTGTAATTTTAGGAATTATATAAATCAGATTAATGTAAAATAAAGGAAAATTCTAAAGTTTTTTTTTCATTTTTATACCCTCAAATTACTAAAAGAGACCAAGAAGTTAAAATAGGGCTCATCAAAATTTTCTTGTAAGGAGCCTTAGGGATCCATTCATTTATAGGGTTAGTTTGATCCCAGTGAAGTGATTTTAAAATATATTTAGACGGAATTATTTTATCCTGTTCTCTGATTTTTTTCGATGACTATAACTTTAGAATTTAATATATAATAACATACTCAAAGCTCTTCCATTTTTTAGCATGATATTGATTTTCGTAACTTTTTATTCTAGTAATCAACCACAATGAGAAAGATAACTAGGTTTGTTGTTACACATTTCTATCTTTTGTTTACAATTTTACTATTTTGAAGCATGCTCAGCATGGTATCAATACATAAAATTTTTCATGCATCATTGCATTTCATTTCAAGCCTTTTCTCGCTTAAATTTATGATTTAGATATTCTTAATGCTTCTTTTAGAGATGGATAGAATAGTCATTTTCCTAATACTTTAGTATGAGTGAAAGTTCTAATCCATGCCCATAAAGATTATGAGTTTTAGATCAATGCTCCTTAGACTTCTGTCGAAAAGTCAAACAAATTAGATTTTTTTAACTTAATTATAGAAAAACTTTTGCATTAGAATATTTTAACCTAGTGTAAAACAACTTTTGCTTATATTTCATTCCTATTTTATCTCTAACTAATCTTCTACTTATAACTTAGGCCGTCTGCACACGGAGCAACTCAAAAGAAACTGAAAACTGACTCCAATCACAAACCAGTCCGTGATGAGTCGTAACCTATGTAATTGAATGGAGCCACGCACACGGCGCAACTGGTTATAAACCCGTCGGGCGGGTTTGTAACCAGTTGCGCCGTGTAAATTCAATTACATAGGTTACGACTCATCACGGACTGGTTTGTGATTGGAGTCAGTTTTCAGTTTCTTTTGAGTTGCTCCGTGTGCAGACGGCCTTAAGGTTTTCAAATCTCAGTTTAAAATAATTTTTCTGAATGTTCTGCTATTTCGTTTTTTATGTTAAGTTTTACAATATCTTATCATTATTCGCCGTAGTCTAACTAATTTCTCATCTTAACTTTCCCCTTAGTTTCAGCATTTTGCTTCAACCGTTTTTTCTTTATTATTTATCTCCCATTACTAATTTTGCACTTATATTAAAAGAAGGGAAAAAACAAAACAAAGATAAACAACTCAATGTCACAATTATGCTGTTTAAAAATTGTTGTATGGAATACATTTTATATGATTTAAAATACAAGAGGAGAAAAAGAGGCACAGTGAGTCTGTGTGGTATATCCCCTCACATTTTTGACAAAATAATAAAACATAACAAGCGTACAGCACTCCTATTAAACAAATTTTGACTGAACATGAGTTTTATCGCTGATGGAATTCAATTCTACAAACAAACAAAACTATATATGTAACTAGCAAACGTTCATACACAAGAGGGGGGGGGGGATATAATAGATAAATAAGAATAAGTACTGAGTGTTGCAGTGTTTAGATGACAACTTTTTTTCGACTTTTGAGTTTCCTGAAAAAAATTTCTCGGAAAATCTGCGGCTTATTAAAAAATTGCTAATTCTATAAAATTTTCTGTTGTAACACACAGATACACATTTTGAAGAGTAGTCACTAAAATTAATAGATAACAGACTATTTAAATGAATTAACTACAAACTAAATTTCAAATGAGGAGCAAAATTTCTGTGCCTGTTTTTTGCTTTTATAGAACAAACGAGAGGTAAAATTGATCCATATTACCATATGTCTATCATTAATTAGCAATATGTTGAAAGAAAATGAAAAAATTTTTGTTTTCCAGATTTTAAAACTTAACTCTCAATTAATAAACACATTAATTGACGTCATAATGGTAAATTTTACATACTGAATAAACACTAAATTCAACCACTGTTGAGTACTAAAAATACAAAAGCTGTACAAAAGGCAATTAAACAACAAACTCAGAACATTAGTTTGCGGTATTTTAAATACCCAATGAATAGGGATGCGATGAAATTTAGTTATTGAAATCCAGGGGATAAAAGTATGGTTTTTCAGTCAAGAACATCCTCCTGATTTTTCTATTATTTATTTTTTTCTAATGCGCAAGCACTTGTCGTCAAACATTCGCCTTACTACTGTCCATTTTATTATGGGGGCACCATGTAGGCGGACAGGATTACCCGCTATGAAGGGACGACACAAACGGAGGCATTTTTCGTGGCGTGACGCCGGGATTCGATCCGAGCACCCTCAGCACCGAAAACCAGCGCGCTGTACCACAGGGCCGCCACAAGCCCTTTTTCTATTATTTAAGCCGTCCCTTTATCCTTTCTAACATATTACTTTCAAATTCAAATTAACACGAAGTTCAAATTGAATTAGTGAAATTAATATCGATAATATCATCTAAAACTAACCCAATTAAATCAAAACTACTCGATTTTTTTTAAACTCAGAAAATTAAAACTCAATACTTGTAACAGGCTCAATATTCCTTCTCACTGACTCATAGATTCATAATATGAAAGATACGGTTCACTTACCCAAAACATTTTTAAACACTATTAATAGCAGTTAACCATAAAATCTGAAAGACAAAATACTGTACAGAAATGTTTAATAATATAACAAGGTCTCTTAACGTTTCCTAGCTATTATCTCACACTTCTTTTAAAAAACATCACCTGATGGGGGGACTGGAACTCGGGGAGACCCCCAGTTCCAGAGAGATGTGTAAACCATTTCATACCGCATGTACACACAAGCGAATCAGCAAACCCCCGTCCCCTCGCGACACATTAGTCACGCTCCAGGAGCGTGACTAATAGACCCGATCGACCGTTCTCACTTTTCCGCCGATCGCAACTTCCCGACGTCATTACCCCTTTGACCCGCCTCCCCGTCATCCGTTTACGAAAAGTGCTATTCGGGGACTCCCCCTTTGACCCCCCCCCAACGTGGGGAGATGGTCCATTGTCCCTTTGATCATTCGTCAGAAAACCGCCCTCCGAAGGGAGCACCCGACCGGCGAGGGGACCCATAAATCACCGTTTCCCCCTACAATTCGCTCCCCTTTTGCGAATGTGTGTTCGCGGTGTCACAACAAGGATCCGTCCCCCATTCATCCTGAATGAACCTAAAGTTTTCCCATTGAGACATTTCGATCACACCAGTTCAACTCTAAAAAAATTTAGTGATCAAACTGTTTTTGTTTACCTGTATATTTCTTTCAGGAGCCAAGCGAGATTCAGACGGTTACTTTTGGATAACAGGCCGAGTAGATGACATGCTTAATGTTTCTGGGCATTTACTTTCAACGGCCGCCGTGGAATCAGCTCTTATTACTCATCAAGATGTTGCAGAAACTGCTGTTGTCTCAACGTCTCACCCGATAAAGGGAGAATGTCTTTACTGCTTCATTGTTCTCAAAGAGGTCCAGTATTAGATTCATGTCATATAAATTTGTATACGAATTATAAAAATACTACATTGTGAAGAAATGATAATTAATCAATATACGTATACTTTTGGCTTCAATTGATGTTAAGTAATTTGTGAACTCAATGGCCAAGTAAAATGCATTCGTTTACTAGTGAACACTTGTAAACGGGATATGATACTGAATATTCGTACATCTGTGCTCTTCATTTAAACTTTCTCCAGCCGTTTCTAACACGTTCTGTGTTGGAACGCATTTCCTAGCACAAGGTGACTTTCTCCCGCACTAAATATACATTACGTTTGTAGCGAAACATTAAATGACTTTGTGTAGTAAATTTACTGAGTATTCAGTAGCATACTTTTCAGAAGCTTCAATTATGCATACTTAACAAAGTTAAAGGGGTTAGCACAACTCCCCCCCACACAGCAACAACTTTTCAGAAATGATTGTATACAAATGAAAATATTAAGAGTCATAAGGCCAACTTTTTGAATATTATATATCACTCAGCCTACTTAAATAATAATTTAGGATGAAGAATGGGAGTGTTTTTCTAATAAACATCAAACGCGTCATTTTTTAGCTTGACTGTTTAGTTTTCAAATGGTCAGAAGGTACGGGCAATTTTTTATAAATTTTTATTTCTTTTTTAATGGCCTACTGCAATAAATTGGCACAGTTGATAAAAATACGAATTTTGGCCACATCGTCTTTTTGCTTCTCAAATATATGGAACATTTTTTATTACCTGTGTTATCGCATGGCTTAAATTTTATCACTACTTCCAAATATGAAATAAAACTTGAATACTAATGAGCAGCAATAAAAAGAAAATTGTTTAATGCCTTTTTTATTTTTCAAAATATGATCACTGCATCAATTTTAATCAAACATGTCTGAACTTGTATCTTTTTCTCTGTTTCAGGGAAGGCAGTTTAATGAGACCACTGCAAAACAACTGAAAGAGAAAGGTATTTATATTACACACTAAGAGTAAACTACACTGGTTTAAAATTTAGGTCCAAAAACAAATTAAGTACCATTTTCTTCTTGTAATGTAATATGTATACATAACAGACAAACTAGGTATATTATTATTATTTCAATAACTCTCAATATGTTGAATTACCACAAAACTATTTATTTGCATGCATATCACAACTGGATTTACAGCATTAAAAAGTGCTATGATGTTAAATAGTTAACTTTCTGCTACATGAAAAAGTAAACATGAAACTATCACTACAACACTTGAAGTAATGGTGTTAATAGCCCACATTGTGACTGTATGGGCATAAAGATGTAAAAAACTAATAACATTTATATTGTAATATTTTGTGTGAGACCACTTAGATGATAAATGTCTCATGACAGAAACAAATTTTGAAAGTTTAAAATATTTCTGCTGATTCTCTGAAAGAAGCAGAATATCCCCCCTCCCCTCCCCTCCCACACACTAAGAATCCAAATCCCCTTCTCCACATCACTTTAGCAGATATTGTCAGACCCATAGATTTAACATGTCAGTAATCAGCAATGTAAAGGCTAATTTCTCTCTACTTGTCACTTAAACAGACAGACAGACAAACAAACAAAAAAAACCCATCCAGGATCTGAACAAGACTCCTGTAGGTCTTTGATAGCATATACATGCACAGTACTGGGCTGTACAATCAATTTGTAGGAATATTATACACACATGTTATATACTACATGTTACACTTATGTTAATTCTTGAAATTTATAACTTTTTTAACCACTTTACAAATTAATTTTGAAAATATACGAGTATCATATATGAGACCTTATCTTGACTTTACATCTACAAACATATTACCCCATTTCATCTTTTGCTATAAAGTATCTGCATCATTCATGAAAATTTTGTTGTAATATATATTTGCATATACCTCTTGTTATTTATATACTGCTTCTTTATTATATATTTTTCTCATAACACTAACTTTATTTTCAGTAACACATGCCATAGTCTTATAGCAAGAAATGTATTTTAAGTTCATCATTTAAAAATTAGTCTTGTTTTATTGTAAATGAAAAATTTTAAGATGTTAAATGTAATATTTTAAAAGTACAGAACTGTACCCACACTTAAAAAATATTCATTTATAAAGAGCCAAATATTCCCTGTCTCAAGAAATTTATGTCTTATTTTACAGTTCGCTACTGGATTGGACCATTTGCCACCCCAGAATACTTACATATTACAACTGGTTTGCCCAAAACACGGTCTGGAAAGATTCTACGCCGTGTACTGCGGAAGATAGCAGCAAATGATCATGAGCTTGGAGATCTGACATCCCTTGCAGATGATACGCTGATTGAAAAGTTATTTCAAAGTCGTCCTCAGACTGCATAAAATCAGAGACCCTGCTTATATTTGAGACTGGCGCTTCAACAAAAGCTGCATGTCAGTTTATTTATGTGGCTACATAATAATAAAGTTCTGGAAACAATACATGACTATGTTACTTACAATGTGAGATTTTTAAATTTAAAGTCAACTGCCAGATGTTGTGAACATATTAATCTATACACATCTGTACTTAAACTGTGTGGTCTACCTATTAATAAAAGAAACATTCAAATGACCAGTTAATATTTTTGTGAATTTTTCTTAAAATTTATTTAGTATTCCAGAATAAAGAGAAAGGAATTATAGGCGCCATCTCTTTTATAATAAGGGTCTCTTGAAAGAGTAGTCTTTAGAGGAAACCTAAAACATATCATGAACTGCTAGGTGTACTTCTCTAGATGTGCAAGGATTAGAATGATTTCAACCTGCCCAGAGTAGAAGCATAAACAAGTTATATTTTCTGAGCATTTATTTGATAACTATTTACACAGGCATTTCAAATTACTCGGCATTCAATGATACAGTAATTCAACAGAAATTGTGTTTTGATATAATTCTCAGGTGTATACCAAGAAAAATTGACACCACAGAGTAATTTATCATTTTAGAGGATAAATGTTAAAAAAATAAATAAGCATGCAGCACATACATTTACAATCTTTCATGCACAGTATGGGATAGGCAAAAATAGCCATCACAGTTAAAATAAATTATTTTGAGAAAAATTAAAACCATAATTTTTTAGACAAGGAAATATTTTTGAATTAGATACATCTGGATATATCTTTCAAATAAAAAAATGCCTAGTTATGCCGAGAATGCCTAAATATAGTAACTGTTTGCCTTGTATTGTGATTTAGTATGTGCCATTGAAAAATGGTGTCTAAACATATCATGAACTGTATTATTGTTGTATTTGATGGTGATAATTGTAACACCTCAGCCACCTATAGAGAGTTTTACTCCGAATAACAAGATAAGTGTATAATTGTTGATGCCCGTTTCTTTATATTTAGATCTTTATGTTGAAGGTTAAAATAAAACATATTCATTTGTTCTAAAATATTCCATGAATGATGTTTTTCCATCAACGTCTTGTGAAGTTAAAAATAAATTAAATCAATCAGTAATTGTTAGAATGGAATTTGACAACAAATCCCAATCTAGCATAATTTCAAGACAGTAGAAATTTGAGAAGAAACAAAATATATCTAGTAAAATAGTTTTAATTTTTATACAGCTCTGTTACAGAAGCAATGATAAAATTTATTTCAAATAAGGAAATACAAATGGATAAAAATATATAGCACATGAAAGACATATCATTAAAAATGCAAATAAATCAAAGGGTTATAACTTTTTTTATGAGACTTTAAAGAATATAAAAATAAGCGATTTTTTTCTAAAAATGTAACTGAGCAGTTTTTAAAATTTGCAACTGAAAACTGGAATGGAAGATGAAAGAAATGTGACTTTTGTAAAACAGTAATAAATATTTTATTTCATATTTGCATAGGTGAAATATTTATAAGTCATGTACAGAAATAGTCTATAACATAAAAATATTGTACAAGTTAGTAACGAAAAAAAAATATCTTTTGTTTTATGAAATCAGTTTGTAAATTATTTCACATATTTCTTGAATACAGCTATCTGTGGGTGAACTGATCCCATACAGTCAACTCTCCATCACAGAACATTAAATTGACAGAAGGTAAAGGAAGTTCTGAATCACATCCTGGACGATTTGGTTGAAATGAGATATTTCGTCCAGAATCATTGCTGGCTATAACAGGCTAAAAACAAATAAATGCACATATAAGCAAAAAGATTATGAAATGCAAAATTAAATAATAAATAATATTTAATGCCACAATCAACTTATAAATTCAGATAGTTAATAGAATAGATAAAAACAAACCTGGTTCTTAGAAATGAATTCTAAAATCTGAAGGCAGAGTTTTCTACTAGAAGCTATTAAGTTCTTCAAACTAGATAAAAAAAAGAAGAAAATTCTTAATTTTGATAAGTGGAAAAACTCTAAATATTTGCAGACTTAAAATATTAACAATGATTAATGTATTCATATATATCCTGAAAAGTATAAATGAAGAGAAAAATACACAAATACCACTGTAACTACAAAAATCCCAGACAAAAGAAAATGTAGTTGAGGGAGTGTAATAAATGAGATTTAATAAATATGATTTGAAATTTTTGTATTAATATCTTCTATAACAGGCATAATGTTCATGTACTTAAAAATTTATATACAACATCTGGCCCATTAAAATAAGCTCAGAGATTTTAATTAGAATATGAAATAATAAAAAGTACCATTTTCAACATTTGATGAGGAATGTTGAAAATGTGACACTGATAAAAGAGTATTTTGAAAACAGACCACTTTATTCACAACAGCATAAAATAAACAACTGTGATGAGTTGTTCTAGAGCAGAACTCTTCCCAAAATAAATGCATTTAATAAGTTTCAAATGGTTTTAAACTTTTCCAAACTAGAAGCAAAAAAAATTGTCTACAGTAAGAACACGAGCAATATGAAATATCTACCTAGATTTTTTTTTTTACTAGTAAATAATGATACTTTTCAGTAAGATCAATCACTATCAATACACAAATGTTTACTGTCCCTTTTCTACATTTTTGTTTCATTTAGACACAGAAAAACATATCAAAATATATAACTGAATCATTTATTTACTAATTAACAGCTATAAAAACTAAAATTAAGTGAAACCACATTTAGCACTCTTACAATTTGACTTTACAGAAAACAATAGTTGCCTGGAAATATACATTTAGTATATGTTCCAAAACAGAAAATCTCTAAAACAATCAAAGTTTCAGAAACAAAACAAATCCGACAATATCTCTTTCTTCCAATTACAATATTTTAAAACAAGCTACAAAGAATCACACTTCCATTTTAAACAAAGATACTTAGCATGAGTTAATACATTATACTTTTAATTTATCGACCTTACTCAACCTGAGTACAAATGAATATAATAAAACTACACTGTACAAGTAATGAATTGTTTACTGTATATATGATATACAGTGATACCTCGATTTATGAGTGTCCCGACTTATGAGTTTTCTGAGATACGAGCAGTCTCTCAGCCATTTTTTCCCCTTGAGTTGCAGGCTAAAATTCTGGTTATGAGCCAGCTTCAAATACCCCACCAATAGTTTGCGGAGTGAACACCATGTAACATTCTCATGAGCACATGAGAATGTTACACATGAGAAACATAATATTTACAACCTTTGTGTACAATTATTATACAATTATATACCTATTATTCTACAACTACTTTCCAGTCTTAAACCGAGTAATTCTCAACAATTATCAACTCAGGTGGGGGCAGCTTGCTCTGCTCATACCTGAGTTGCCCTCCAAAACCACTGAACAGCATCCAACCTTTCATTTCAAAAACATTTTGAAATGGGGGGGGGATGAAACATCTCATTGGACAATTTTTAATTGAAAACCCCTGCAGATGAAAGTGACGACAGCATGGCAAAAAGGGTAAAAATCAGTTAATAAGATTCAATAGTTCATCCTTTCTCCTCCACCTCCATCAACATCTTCAAGTCGTCTGATCTCCACTATAAATGTTGTACATATACTTAATAAAACCAGATTATTGCAGTACAGTCTATTGTATTGTGGTTTTATAAAATACATTTCTCTTGTTTAAAAACACGTAACAAAGAATTGCAATGCTTTGGGAGTCCAGAATGGATAAATGGCATTTTAATTCATTTCAATGGGGAAAATTGATTTGACATACTACTAATTTGAGTTACGAGCTCTGTCATGGAACAAATTAAACTTGTAAGTCAAGGCACCACTGTAAAGTTAATTATTACTATTGAAAAGATATATTATGTATTAATTAGCGATCACATCAATATTTTATAGTTTGCTGTAATGAACCTACATCATACAGGATTCTTTTGACATACCTACAGTTTTTTAAAAATCATTTTACACAGCTCACCATTATTAAAATTCTTCATTAATACTGCATATATAAAATCATGTTAAACTGCATCATTCACCAAGAGCTCAAAAAATTTTTTGAATCAGCATGATTAATTTGCTCTTAATGCATATACTAAAAAATGCTTTCCAATATAGAAATTCAGCAGTTAACTTTTTTAAATCAATGCTAATCTAAAAGAGCTGAAACTTTTTTTTAACCATTCTAATATGATATTTACTTTTATTTATTTCTACTTACCTCAAACTGTTACAGAGTTTTTCATTTAGTAATCTTTGACAAACTTTTTTGTTCAAATTTCCTTCAAATAATGGAATGCCAAATGAGCAGTCTAGGAGCACCCACTCACTTTCTTGGAATGGTTCTATTCTACGAGTTATATCATTCTCATCAGAAAAATTAAATGCAAAGTCATTTGATGAACTTTTTCTCTCACAATCTTTTTCACTAACTGAATTAGTAGATTGAGTAGATGGCTCTTCTGATGTTCTTTTGAGATTGAAAGAACCATTTCCTACAGGTTTCTGCAACTGAGTTTGACTAGTTCTCATCATAGTTATATAGCCACAATTATGCTTGAGATCGAGTTCTTCTGAAAGAACTTGGATAGCAAAATGGTTTTCAATGCTAGGATGTTTAAGAATGGAATCTACAAAATAGAAATGAAACATACTGTTGGTTTCAAGTCAAATCAATGATCTATGAGGAGTAAATTACAATTCAAAACATTATTTACACAATAAAGTAATCAGATACTACATTAAATAACAAGAGAAGGGAAAAAAAAGAGTTAAGATTTTTTTTATTTATACAATGAAATGCTGGAAAGTCAGCACATTAAATAACAATTTTAAATTTCAATATGAATATCCTGATTTTTTCATAGTTTCATATATATCTTGAGCAAATTACAATTCAAAACATTATTTACACCATAAAGTCACCAAGAGAAGGAAAAAAATTTCCTGCTCTTCCATTGTATAAATAAAGAAAAGTCAGCACATTAAACAACAATTTTAAATTTCATATATATCCTTAAAAATATTAATAAAGAGAAAAATACTCAAATACCACTGTAATTGCAAAAATCTGGGACAAGAGAAGATATAGTAAAAGGACTGTAATAAATGAGATTTATTAAATATAATTAGAAATTTTTGTACTAATATCTTCTATAACAGGCATAATGTTCATGTACTAAAAAATAGATATTACAACTAGCCCATTAAAATAAGCTCAAATTTAAAAAAAAATTAGAATATGAAATGTGAAACAAGTACCATTTTCAACATTTGATGAGGAATGAAGAGGGAATGAGACATAATAAAAATCTGCAACAGCTCCTTGACCCTAAGAAATATAAAACACCAGACACATTATTGATAGTTAATTCAAATAGACAAATAACAACACAGCTTAAAAATATATTTTATGTAAAATTATGCTGATCATGTAAAACCTAAAATCATGGAAATCTGATTCTACATACATTATATTGTGATACACACAGAACTAGAATCTTAAAAATTACATAGTACTCCATAGCATTTCATTATTAAAGGCTACAGGGACCTGACCCTACTATGAATTGAAAATTCTATACCAAAACAAAAACAGTCTGATACAGCTAGTTAAAAATAAACTTTTTGTAAAGTTTGTGTACCTTCAATTAAAAATTGCCAATTTTCCTTTTCTCCTCTTATTTTTGAGTTAGAAAAGAAAGCAAATGAAAGGAAATTTCTAACAAAGCCTTTACTTCTCACTTTTCAATTACCTACATCATTAATAGACCATAATATATATATATATATATATATATATATATATATATATATATATATATATATATATATATATATATATATATATATATAGAGAGAGAGAGAGAGAGAGAGAGAGAGAGAGAGATATAGATAGTCGGTGTTTTGTAAGAAGGGCGAATACTCATAGAAATTACACACATATTCACCCTTTTTACAGAACACTGACAATATGTGTGTGTGAGTGTAAGTAATTTTTACAATCTATAAAGGACTGTTTAAGTTTACAATGAAAATGAGAATACAGACAAGTACAGTATAAATAAATTTGTTTAAGAATACAAGTAAAACTTAAAGTAGCAGCATGGAATTTTTTACTACACTTAAAAAAATAAATGAAATTAAACACTACTGTAATAGAATGCTTGGAAGTAGAGATGATGGAATTTTTTTTAATCTTTACAAAACTTAAAAAGATTTTCTAAACTTCTGTTGCAAAATACATTGACTGAAAAATGAATTATTTTTCAAGGATATGACACCAAGCTGGAAATGTGCATCTTACATACATGATGCACACACATATTTACTGCTTGCTCACTACAAAGTCCTCATTTTAGTTGCATTTTCTAGGTAAATTATCATAATTAATGTAAAATCTTATACATGCAATTATATTTTGATATAATGCCAAAACATGTTACTCTCTGAGCCAGAAGTTTACTAATGTAAACTGAATACATAAAAATATAACAATTTAAGTTTTTTATTCAGAAGGCTAACTATAAGCACTTTGATATTTCATTTCAACTTATATCTTGTCTATACCAGGTATTAGTAACTATAATTCAACTCAATCATGATTATCGAAATTTAATTTAAATAAGGTGATATTACGAAAAATTTTATATGCATAAGCTAGATAATTGCATTAAAGTATAAAGTCAAGGTATTTAAATGAGAATAAGTTTGCATTATGGTAGATATAACTACTGTTGATTAAAAAATAAATAAATACTCTTAAAAATCATTTGCACATAAAATTTTTGGAAAAACAGAATCAATGAGTAAAAAAACTTTTTTGCAAGAGCATCATCATGTCACACCCCTAGAAGAACAATAGCACAGCTCAAAAATTAACTGTTTTGAGTTTAATGTATGTTACATACTCTTGGGATATTATTATTATTAGAAACCCATGCCTATAATTTAACCAAATGCTAGGCAGATATACTGGCTGTATGTATGAATACAGCAGTATTCTTTATTTACAAACAAAAGCAAATTGCAACTTTGTTCAATTTTTTTTAAAAAGCTTGTTTTGAGTTGTGCCATTGCTTTTCTAGGGGTGTGGTAAGTTAAAAACATTAGAGTGAAAAAATCACATAAACCATTTTTTAAAAATGCAATATTTAATGGAAGACAATTATTTAAATAAATGCTAAGTCTTGAAAAAGACTGGTACATTTAAAATAAAAAATATCAGTACAGTAATACCCCGACTTATGCAAATTCAGAGTTACGTGGTTTTGATTTTACCCTTCTTAAATATTCGAATGAAATTTCCCCCAAAAATTTAAATGGTGGCTGGAAAAAAATTTGTCCAATATCTTTTAAAAACAAGACAGAAATATCACCTGAAACTGATTATATTGCTCATGTGATAGAAGGAATTGTCGATATTGCCAGGCAATTAGATATGGAAGTCGATGATCTCATACAGAATCTTGCCTATGACTTTACTAAGCCAATAACCAAGGAACAGTTATATCATTTTTATAGTGAGGTTTTTGCATTGTAATTTTTTTAAGGCAATTTTTTTTAAAAGTGTATAATAAAATGTAATACATAATATATGATGAATATAAAACTTTTTCATATAAATTGAATTTTTGTTTCATATGAATTTGAAATGTATAAATATTTTTGTTAAGGAATGACAGATGAGAAAAAGGGGGCCAATTGATACATATATGTAAAGGTTTTTTCACATCCATTTAAAAAAACCCCCAAAAAACCACTTAATGTGGTTAGTTGAATGTTGTGTTCATTCACTTCCCAGATAAACACGATTGCTAGTGGGATGATGTAAGATGAGTGATTTTGCCACTTCACCTACTGTTATGATGGCATTACAGATTGACCAGTAGAATAATATAGTAATGTAGATTGCTGAGGAAATATGTAAATATTGGATGGTGAAACAAGTTATATTAGCAGCTGATGGAGCATGCAAGGCAATCAGCATGTAGGTGTATATCAGTTGGTGCTTTTGTCCATGAGAGTATTTGTAAGCTATGTTAGGCAGTTATTTGTCATAATTAGTCCAGATGGGACTTACGTTTATATGCTGCATTTTTGTCTCCAGTAATTTGTTATGCTATTTGAGTTAGCTTTGTATATAGTACTAGCTGAAAACCTGCACTTCGCTACAGAGTACATTCAAATTAAATACAACAGTCAATGTATGCAACTAATGCCAAAAAATAAATAAATAAATAAATAAATAAATATATATATTTATTTATTATAAATACGATGATCAATGTATACAATTGATGTAAAAAATAAATAAATAAATTTATAAAAAAAACAGAACTGATACTTTTATAGACAAAATAATGTAGAAGAAAATATTCAAATTAAATCTAATAGAATACTAAAGAATATAGTACAGTTTGAGGAATATATCTTTTACTGAATTTTAATATTTTTTTGGATAATGTCCAATCGTCTGCCACATTAGCAAGAATTTTTTTTTTTTGTCTATTTAGTTGTTATGCACATGACGAAAAATTTATTGTACCAGAAAAAGAAATCACGTGATCAGCATTTAATAAATTAAATTCTAAAAATCAATCTTTAAAAATTCACCAAAAATCAGAAAAGGAAGGTAAAGATTCAAAAAAGATCTCATTTTAAAGTAATTTTTATGATCTTTCTCGTGATATAAATATTATAACCCTCAAATTATTATTTTAAATGTAAACTTTAAAAAAGTTACAAAAACAGCTTAAAAATTTAATTTTAAAAAAATCTAAGAAGAATTTTTCAAAAATCTTTCTTAGTGCCCCCCTACACTATAAGAAGAGTCGCCATGCAAAATTTCAGCCCTTTAGGTCCAGTGGTTCGGTCTGTGCATTGTATGTCAGTCAGTCAGTTAGTTACAGAACTGTTTTATATATAGATTAATATATTTGCCAATATATATTTCTCAAATAAAAGTTTATTTAATGAGCTCTACATTACATTGCATATTTGCTCTGCACTAAACAGATACATTTAATGTTTATTTTGAAGATGTATATCAAAAGGGTTACAGATTTTAGAGATTATAGACTCTAATTAAGATCATATGATTAAGACAAAGCAGGAAATTAAAAAAAAGGTTAGTCCGCTATGAAGAAATTCTTTGTGAAAAAAAGATGTTAATAGGCAGACTACTTTATTGGATTTTTTAAAAACCATCATCATGCATTTTGAAAAATATCTTGTACATATGCATAATATTAATATGTAATACAATATTTTTCCTTTAAACTGGTGTTTATGAAATTTCTTGGTCCCAAACAGACAAAATTTATATGTATTTATATGCAAAGTTGTACTCCAACTTACACGATCTTTCGTTGGTCCCACCTATCGCATAACTTCGGGGTATTACTGTATATAAGAATAAAATTAAATTACTTGGACTAAAACTGCCGAATGACAAAGAGCATCATTAAGAATAGGCAATGCATTTGACATCTGGACAGTACTGGGATCATGAGCCCATGTAGTTACTAAAAGCTTTTCATGATCCTAAAAAACAATCACATTTACAATTATAGCTTGTTAAGTTATGTACAACAATAAGTACAATAAATCAATAATTTATTTTAACATAAATTAATTACTCAAAAAACATGAGCATATAATTTTCAATTTACATAAAAATGTTTCATTATGAAAACTTCTGTTGATTTCACCAGTCCTATTTTAGAAAAAAATCTCCATCTAGGCAAAGGTACATCTAATAACTCCTTAAAAGTAGCATGGCAAAAGCAATTCTCCAACAAGAATTTAATATGAATCATAAAGCAATATGGAAATATCCAAAAAAGAAAAAGAATTTTCACATGCTCCAAGTCGATCATTTTAAATCCTTAACAAGTCTTTAGAAATGCACAACAATTCTAACAGTAGATTATTCTGAGCAAGGAAATTTTAAAATTATATACCAATTGGGAACTGGTTAGAAACAGTAAATATTAAATATACTGCATTTTATAACCAATGCAATAACTGTGCCAAAATTCAAAGTCACTTAATTCTACAGCCATATTTAGGATAAATATGCTGGTCTTTATTTGACTCTCACATCTGGTATCCATGATGATTATTGCTGTGTAAAAACTCAGATTAACAAAATGAATATGAAAATTGAAATAATTTTTCATTTGTGTCTAAGACAGTTTTAATCATATTTGGAATGTATAAATGTTGCCAATTACACATTTCAACTGGAATTTGAGACATTTTGCCGAGATACAATAATTATGATTACAAATATAAATATTTTTCACAAAAACATTCCTAATAGTGGAAGTTTTTCCTTTACACAACTTTAGATTTGCTTAATGGCACAAAAACTCTAAATGTTACACTTTTTTACTAAAAATTAACAGTGAAATGTTAGTAAATAAACAATTATGAAACATGAATGTTTTTATTTATCTGAAGTAATTAAGATGCAAAAAGAACATACCCTGAAAATCTTTGGAAGAACGCGAAGTCTTGTTCCTTTTGTCAAAAGTAAGGATGGTGGACCACATTTCGTCATTGAATATAAAAACAACTTAAACCAAATTGAACTAACCTATAAAACAAAATTTATCATTATATAATACATTACACACAGCAAATAATTAATGTTTAATATGAAAATATTTAAAATAGGTCATTGAATTTTGACACTGACAATGGATTTAGTGAGCAAAAAAAGGGGAAGTTAAAACTTATGAAATTTAATAGTTAAAAAGAAGTGCTATATAGACAATAATAAATTCATTATGTGAATAGAATCAATGAATTTTGGAAAAAAGGAATGGAAATTACTGTAAAATATTTATGATTCTGGAAGTTTTTATCTTTAAAACAAACTTCACTTACCATTAGAGTACACGAAAAAGGTGGCAAATAAATTTATTCCCTGCTGAAAAATTATTTTTAACATTATTTCACTAATGTAGCTTAACCATGACTATGCACTTGGCTTATTTAATAATTTTAGATTTTTATTTGAAAAGAAATTTCTCTGTTGAAAATACAAAACTCCATATAACAGCAGAATAAGAATGTTTAATTTTAAGTTTCATCTATAACAATCCTGGGCTTGAAGGATGACATTCTCCCCTCCCCCTACTCTCTCTCATAAGAGTGCAAGTAATCAATGGATGAGTGAGTCCTGATACTTTGAACTAAACACTTATATATAAAACTAGAAGTAATTAAATTAATATTCAATACTTTTTAATAGCAGCATTACTTTTCTTTTACTTAGTACGGTTTTCTTTTTCTTTAAAGCAATAAAGAGTTGAAGCAAGTTATATTCACGTTTTCATATACAAATAATAATGGATTTCATCACTAAAAGAGGTAATTCAACATTTTTGCATAATATATTTAGTGTGCAATTATAGACTTTGTATGACACAATTTGAAATCTACGAACAAACTCACTCATTAAATCTGCAAACAAATATCTTACTGCTATTTATTTCAATAAAAAGGATCATAAACACACTTGAAAATTTGACATAAATACTTAATGGTTAAATTCTGAAGTACTTCTGGAATAGGAGGTCCTAAATGCGGAGGGCTACAGCTGCTTACAGGCCGGATTTCATTCGTTAAAGGAGCCATAGATATCAGCAAGCTGCACAAATAAAAGTTTCAATGAACAAATTATGTTCTGCCTCATATGAAAGAAAAATAATGTTATATCATTCTTTAAGTAACAGTAAAGGAAAACAGAAGACAGAATACAATTGTAGTTCATCACTAAAGGAGAAGTAAATATATGAACTAAACTTAAAATGAAATAATGATTTTTTTTTAAATATTCACATTGCTATAGATATAATAAATGGCATACATTTGCACCTGGTAACAAAAAACAAACAATTCATTCATTTTTGCATTAACTAGCAGAACAGTTACCTAATTGCAGTTTTAACACTTACCAGTAGTTTTTATTTAAAAGGCGGGAACATGTTTCCTGATCTAAGTTCTGTAAACTTTCACATCGAAGCAAATCCAGACCTAAACCAACAGGACTGCTAGCATTTCCATCAATATCAGATATTAATTGAGGATTATGTCGCAAAAACACTATGGTGTCTCGAAGTGTTAGAGCATGATCAAAATATCTACGAGCCTCTCCTTCTCCAACATCAGCAACCTACACAAATATTATTTTATAGATAATTTGCATCAGAAAGTACACACATTCAAGAATTGAGCGAAAGAACAACATTCATGAAATTAATGATTAAACATTTGAAAATTTTTCCAGACTTTGGTCCTTAAAATATTACATTTTACACAGGACAATAAATAGATTTAATTAAACTACATGTTACTTGCATAAAGAAGTTTTAAATTTTAAATTTGTAGTCTTAATGTAATATTAAGATTAGAGAATTACTTTTAAAAGCTCCACAAGGAAACTATCTAGTGATTCATCTGATAACTTTCCAACTTCAAACATAGTGACAGCATGACTCTTAAGTCCCTAAAATGATATCAAGAACAAAGTTAATATCTATGGCTAATAAACAACTTAAATAAAAATAAACATTCTGGATTCCGATCATTACCAACAAGATTATCCATAAAATGTTAATAAAAATTTTGGACTACAATCAAGAGTAAATTTGAAAAGTGGGAATACAGCTTATTTATGAAGGGAAGCATGATTTAGATACAGCATAAAAATATCATTCTTCTGAAAGGTAAAAATTATTTATTTAAGTGTTCATTGCATTTACAAGGATGGCAACTAGGTGATATTAAACTAGGGTAACTAATCACAAGAGCATATGGAGCTATCATTTGTTGTTGTTTCTAATGCGCCCTTGGCAGAAGTTCCAGACAGGTCCATATGGACTAGTGGGATGAGGAGTGCAGCTCCAGTTTATAATGGCCCTACAAGGGTCAGAGTCCGATTGAGCTAGGTGTCACCTCAATTTCAACAGAGCACCTCTAGGGATGACATTATACCCTCTCCCATCCTGTCTGACTTCATAGAGGTACTTTCTGTTCTATAGATTTAACATACCCATACCTGGCCTACACATGGAGGTATTAAATAGCACTTGTCAGGATTTGATCCGAGCACCCTCAGCAACCAAAGCCCATGGGTTACGATTAAGCTACCTCGGGCCTAGCTAACATTTATTGAATGGAAATAACAACACTGCGATTGATCAACATTGATATTAATAGAAAATGAATGATATAGTTTTGTTGTGCTGACATTTAAAGTTTAAAATAAATACATTTCCAACATAACATGCTTTGGCAAATTATAGATAAGTGTGGTGAAAAAAAATATGAAATTCTAATAGTATTATATGATATAAATTATTATTATTATGATATAAGTGGCTGGTATTTTTTTTTATTGGCTGGTGAACCTTTGTTCCAAATAATAGAAAATTAAATACTTAATAAGTTTCTCCTCCTTTCTAATTCAACCATGTATTTTCTACCTTTCAGTAATTCAATAAGTCCAACTGCACCATTTTGCTTTGAAACTTTGAACTCTCCCAGGATCTCATGAATTACGAAGCGAAGACACCGGAACTTCGGAATTTTAATGTTTTTCGCAAATCCCAGGCCTCCCCAGTTAAAAGACCACCAAGACGAAAATTCTGCGAAAAGGGGGAGCATCTTGTTTACGACATCGGCACGCAACGATACATGCAGAGGCTCGGCGAAACTCACCAATACGAAAAGGAGGCTGAAGAACTATTTTTTGACGTGTAAGATTCGGGAAGCGAGATGGCTAACAAGTTGGAAAGGAGAGAAAAGTTTGAGATTCATAGAGAGAGTCACGCAGCAGAGAGAAGAGTCACTTTCCAGATGCCTTTGCCCAGAAAAGATGCCTAAAAACAACGATGAGATTGCGGAGATTTTGAAGCCAAGAGAAAGCTAACTACCTTAATTTTTGGGCATGCCCTATTCTACTTCCCAAACTTTTATCTTTACTATATTGCCTTTCCTTCTAATTCTTCTTTTTAATTTTTTTTTATAGACTGCAGTCGTTATCTGGTAATATGATTTTTAGTTGATTTTCTTTTATCAAAGTTTAACTTAATTTTTATTTTTTCACCAGCCACCAATTATTTTATTTTTTTTTATTATGTTTTGTATTTATTATGAATATATATTGTGTCATCGAGGAATTGTGCCGTTATTACAAGCTAAGTTCTAGTTTTGGTTTTGTGAGTATGTCATGAATAACAGGAAATTAATGTTTAAATAAAATTTGTGATTATTACCCCTAAGCTCGTGTTTTGTCATGAATTCCTTTTAGAAGAGTAAGTTTTAGTTATTTTTTTTTTTCCTTTAGGTTTAATTACAGTTTCGTTATGATACTTGCTACTCCCTTTGAACCTGGATATTGTGGATAAAATTAAATTCTTATTTTTTTTAGGTTTTCACAACGCGCCTCAATCTAACTTTAATCTTTAAGATAAACTAACTTTAAATCTATAAGAGTTAAACTTTTAGTTAAAATTAATTATATTCTTTAATATTATTAGAGAAAAAATCCTTTAGTTACAACAGTTTTCAGGAGATTCAAAACAATTATAACTTAATTGACTTTTAGAGAGAAATGAAATTTACCAGCTCTAATTAAACTATTTGGGACAAAATAGATTATTTGTTTCTTAAACTACAAACCAGACATTAGTCATAATTTCTTAATAAAGTATTAGCAAAAAAGAGAAAAAATTATGTTGACTTACTGGTGATAAATTTCCCATCATGAGAAATGCTGTAAGAGTTGAATCAAAAAGGAAACCTATTCTTTTTGATGGAATGGAGGACAGAACAACTGGAGCTAATACCGTAGGGGAAAAAAATTTACTTATTTAAAATCACAATTTTGTGTATATACTACTCATGAAGAAGAGTAAAAGTGTTATGAATGCTGTCATAAAACAATATTAAAGAAAAGTTCATGAATTACAATGAAGGATAAAATTTAAAAAATCAATGGGTATAAAATTTCCTTCAGTGTTACATAATATACTATCACAAAAATAGTACTGATGTAACTGAGGCTCTCCTTTGATGTTGAATATTACATTCTGAGGCTAGATAAACATTTAAAAAAGAAAAAGAAAAATGTATACCTTGATCTGCAACTTCAGTTTCAAAAAGAGGAATTACTGTAGAGATTTCAGACTCAAGCAACTTAAGAAGATTGTCACATTCATCTTCACTTTGAGTCCTTAATGAAGTATATTACAATGTTAACATATTTAAAGATAATACTAATATACATACAATGACAGATATCGCATAATTTTCCAAAGTGAAAGGATAAATTGGTTAGTTAGGAGTGGTACATTTATTCAGCACAACATGAGCGGTCAACCTACCAAAACCTTCAGTTTAAAACAAATTCCAAATGGCCACAAACATCAATGCCCACCATGAGATTCTTACCTGCAGACTCTGGCTCTAAAGACTATTATCCTAGTTGTTAGTATATTGTCCAGTATTAGAAAGCAGCACAGTGTTATAAATATATTAAGAGTTAGTCTCTTTAAAATGCTTAAAAATTGTTTTTAACTTCTTTAAAAAAGCTTTATGCTAGCAAGTATGAAAATAAAAATCAGCATAACTACTTGGGCAGTTTTGAAGATTGCTTTTTCCATGATAAATGCCACTGGGAAGTATCATCCTGTCCTTTTTTTTTGGCAAAACCCAAACGACAGTACACAGAAACAGCATTCTGAAAATATCAGTGACATTTTTAAACATATCAATAAATATATCAAATAAGACTTACAAACAATCACTAATTTATAAGTGTATATGGTAAAGAAATTAACACTTCATACTGAAATAGCAGAGCAATAACTTTAAACAAGTATTTAAAAGTTAAGCAAAAAATAACAGCACCTGCTCATATAATTCAATAAATATGACTTATATTAAATGCAAATATATTTAGCATGCTGTCACATAGAAACAAATCAACAGTATACCAGCTACATTACCTTGACAAGCTCTAAATCCACTTGAAGAATATTTGCAAGCTAAAAATAAATAAATAATTTAAATATAACTTTTAAAACTACAGAACATGTAATTAATGCCTGCAAGAAAATAACTTATGGGACTAGATTTGTTTTTCAGTGTATACATACTGATTAAAATAAGTTTAAATAAAATTTTATTCAGATTATACTGTTAAAGCTTAATAAAAAGATAGTATTTAAACATTTGAGAAAAATAAACCCCAGACCAATTCCCTTTGTAGGAAATAAATATATCCTTTATACAAAAGAAAACATAAAAAATCAGAAGGAAACCAACATACTTAAAACTAATAAATTTGATATTCCAATGTACAAAATATCCATTCATTCATACGTCTATAAAGATAAAATTATAACTTATTTAAGGGATGCAATTATGCTAATGTATAAATATTTTTCTAATTAACCAATAATTCCTATAGAACAGGGGTGAGCAAATAGCAGCCCATGGGCCATATGCGGTCTGCTACAGTTTTTTTGTGGCCTTCCAAGACACCCAGAAAAAATGCCAAAATTTAATTTATATTTATTGATTTTTATACAATTTATACCTTTTCTGAAATACAAAATTAACTAATAAATACAATAATTTAAAAAGGTGTGGTTCTCCACTAACCTCTGCTTACACAAAGTGGCCCCTGGGCCAAAACAATTGCCCTCGCCTGCTATAGAACCATTGTATTCCCATTGAACAAATAGTTTTCTTTTCACTCATAGGTTTTAATTTCAGCACCAAGTTAATATTTCTTGCCAAAAATATTTCTGAAATGGTTTAATATAAACTTGCTGCAGAAATAGAGAAATTGTGTGCTTAATGTCAATGCAAACAGTAAATTACACATGATGTTTTTTACCTTTTTAAAGCCTCAACGCAATTTGAAAATACTGTTTACATGAAATGTAAACATATGAATAACAATTTACTTTTGAATCCTTGAAACAGATTTCAGATATACAAGCTTTAGTGAAGTCACCGAAAAGCTAATTTTTGGAGTATCTAATAGAGCTCAGCATCCAGCTATCTTCTTAGTCAGATATTTCAAGACAATACCAGATTGCAAAATTTTAATAATTCATTCATTCATTCATTCATACATGTGTATGTGTGTAAGTTAATGGCCAAATTTTAAATTAATACACAATGTACCAATCTTTGAAGTTTTTAAATGACATGAGAAGAGTATATTAACATGTTCATAATTTCCATTTCATATAATGAATAAGGTTATCATATTAAAAAGTTACTATCGAATTTTTTAAATAAACAGAATCAATTTAATTAACATAAGCATTTTTGCTAGGATTAGCTACTCTTTTAGAAATCTCAAAACTTGAGTAATATAACACAGTTAATATTTACTGTGAATACAAATGATCTCCCTCACATGTAACATTTCGTTTTTAAGAACTCTGATCTATTATATAAAACAAGAATATAAAGTATGGACAATCCCTCCCCTGAAACTCATACAATAACTTTTACAAATTTTATGTTCAAATTGTATATTAGTAATGAAGCAGAATTAAAAAAGGCATGCATATTTTTTAACTAAAAAATAAAATAAAATATTAGATAATAAAATGATTTTTCTTGTCTTAGTTCAATCTCTATATCTAAAATAGCTTTATAGATGTGTTACTTTGAGAGCATTAGCTTTGTCCACACACATTAATTTAACAATTTTTGTCCTCTGTTTAACTTTATGCCCCAATATGTGTCATAAAATTGCAATGAAATAATATTAATACACAACTGTTTACTTCCAGAATATTTCTGCATATATTATTTTTTGTATTTATATAGCAAATACAAATAGTTATTAACCCAAGTTCTTGCTCCTTCCTGTCATGCTTATCAAGTATTTTGGGTTATACTAATTCAGGATATGTTCATAATACAGAACAGAGATTTGATTTTCACAAAAGCAAATTAAAAAATCATACCAGAAAAAGAAGTAACCAGAAAAGACATGAGATAAAGAATACAAAAAATTAACAATTCATAGCAGGGAAAAAACGAAAAAAAAACTTGAAATGATGCAAAATTAACAAAACTTAAATACAGAAAAAAAAACTTACTTCTGCTACAGTAGTATGCTCATCTATTGACACAAATATTTTATACAAAAGTGTTTCTAAATAATCACCCAGAACTCTGTTCATCACAAAGCCTTCAAGTGGAGGAACTGAAAAATGATATTCCTTAAGACATTTCATACATTAAGATATAGTTATCTTTATTAAAACTATCAAAAATTACAAACATTTTACATATAGAGTAAAATAACATTCATAACTCTTCCAAGTCATTGCATAAACATTTAAAAAGATAAAAAATTATTTAAAAAAATCAAGACAAAAAGCTACACATATAGTGGTGCCAGAAAATGTAAAATTGAGATGATCAAACATAACAAGGGAATCAAAAATATATAAAAAATATTTTCCCAAATCAACCTAACCCCATCTTACCCCAAATCAACCTAAAAGGACATGAAAGAGATAAGATGTATGAGGTAATTTTCTAGGGCTAGATTGAGAAATTTTATAAATATTTTTTTAATCTTATTTATTTTTATTACAATTATTAGGTATACAACCAGAAAAATAAAGCAATTAAAAATGTAATGATTTTGAATTGCTGTTAGAAAGTATTAGCCTTTTAAGTTTGTTTTAAAGGGCATAATTTTTTAGTGCATTCTTCCTCCTAAAAGAAAAGGAGTAAATACTATAATTTGCTATGGACAGAAAAGTACATTCAGCACTTCATAAAAAGCTAGGGCAAAAAGCATTTGGATTATAAAAATATTGTAACTGAATTCATGTAAGTTGTTGCTTTGTTTTATTTATAAAAATGCAATTAAAATGTTTACAAGGTAAAATTAAATTTAATGTAACATCAGACATTAAATGAAAGATTTATTACAAAGGCCTAAGCCAATTTAGTTCTAGCTGCTGTATTAAAGTAACAGAATTTGAGTCATCTTCCATACAATATATTATTATTTATCATGTAACAAATTTAGCCCTTTTTCTTTAAGTCAGACACATCTCAAAAAAAATTTTCCCATTTAAATTTTTAAGTATTTTAGAGAAAATTGTTTTTACAGTGTTATAGTTAGACTTCACTATATGAAGCATGATAGTTATAAAAACTAGATTAAAATTATATTATATTATATACATATATATATATATACCATGAATTTTCAGGATAAAATGGATTAGTTGGTTCCAACAAAATATTTTGAGCAATTATAAGTTTGAAATGCAAAAAAACAAATAAATGTAATTCAACAGATAAATACTACGCATTTATCTGGTGATAATTTTTTAAAAATAAAATAATAATTTAGGTTACAGATAGGGGGGAATTTTACAGAGATTTTAGGTATTCTCTATTGTTACATTTATTTGCTATGAAAGAATTAAATGTATTCTTTCAGTACAAATTCATGCTAAAATATAAAATATTTTAAACACAAAATTTACATAATTATGTTCACTCTAAAAACTGGTTAATTTTCCACTGTTTTTATCCTTTTTGTCATCAGTTCAAGGGCAAAATAACTTCAAACCATAATTTCTGTAGACACATGAACAGCTTTAACAGAATTATCACTGAAGTTTCTTTGTCATCGCTGCTGATGCTTCATGAGTGCTACAGGAGAACTGTTTCATCCTCTTTATTCGAGTCATAACCTTACTCCTTCCTCATCAAATATCTGACTACATCAGCATCACAATACTTGATAGATGACCATCAATGATTAAAAGCTCTTACAGAAACTAACATCAAACTGAAGACTCTTACACATATATTAGAAAATTTATTCAATGTTTATGTGTTCTTTTCACATATCTGACAACATCAGTATCTCAATACTTGGCAGATGACCATCAATAACCAAAAGCTCTTACACAAACTAATATCAAACTCAAAACTTTTTCATACACATTAGGAATTTTATTATTATCCAAGCTGACACCCATCTCATCTCTAGGAGCAATTTTGGATTTCAGTATGCATCACTTCATTGCTCAAAGCAATTAAAAGCAGTTTGATATTTTTCAAAACATGCAAACATTCTAGGAATTTCAAGCAGAAAAACTTTGGCTTCAGGAGAGAGTGTAACACTGACTTTTGTTGTTGTTGTTGCTGATCCCTGTCACCCAGCAGAGCTAGATTAGGTCCATGATACCGTACACTCAAGAAATCAATGACCAACAATGGTCGCTCCAGAAGATCTTCCTTTTCAAGTCTCAAGCACACTAGGATATGATCCGGAGTGGCTTGGCCTTTGGAACATCTGGTACAAGTTGGAAACACTTTCTCCTTGTCAGTCTAAGTTAATGTTCTGAGGTGGCCACTACAAAAGCAGGTTATTGTAGTTTGCTCCTGCCTGCTGCACCGGAGGGACAGAGAATCACCGGGGCGATTACCCTGGTACCAATGGTACATGGGGGGGGGGATGGTGAATGCAGACCTTACAAGACTGACAACACTGACTTTTAATAGATGGGACTAGGAATGCTAAAAAACAAACACATATTTCTAACTTGTCAGACATGAATTTATCATGTACTTACTACATTTTATCTTTATATACGCACAAAAACATACACAGTTATATATAAATAAGAATAATGAATCATTCAATCTAATTCATAATAAGTAATTCAAAAGTCCATTCTTACCACAGACACAGTCATCATCTTCTATGGGCACATCAAGGTATATGAGGCCTCGTCTATAAAGTCCTAAAGCAAAATAGTACAGATTTTAAGTCAAACAACTGAAAAACAGGAAAAATGACAGATTATATGAATACTAACATAAGCCATTACAAACTGCATACCTATTCCTTTTTATAATAAAATGCTAACATTTAAAGTTACACATGTAATGAGATATAGTAACATTTGTGGTTAAGCTAAAGAAAAATATATTACCTTTTACATCTTTAGCATCAAGATCACCTGCTTTCTGAACACCATAATCAATAATTTTATCAATAATTACTTTCTCAGTATCAGGAATAATCTGAAATAAAAGAAAAATTGAAAATCCTTAATGCACAAACCGATAGATTTCGATATTACTTCAGTTATGAAAAATGCAAAGTTATTAACATATGTTATTGAATCTAATTAAATATTATTCATGATAAAAATGTTAATAAGATTTATGCCAGGAAAAAATAAACATAAGAATAAAACTAAATTTTTTTTGTAGCAGTAACAAAAGACTAAAGAAGAGTAAACTTCAGTCACTCTCAGAAATATAATTACTTTGATATCATCTTCTGTAACATATCCAACATATATCAGCCACCAGGGTTCAATTTGAAGAGTTGCAACAGGTTTTGGAGGTAGTAATTCTCGAATAGGCTTCCTACGAACTCCAAAGAATTTCTAAACAAAATAAAATAGTAACTGAGATTTCTTCATAAATAGGTCAATTTCTATAAATTCATTTTTTTTTAAATTTATGTGATTATGTTAGTTTCCAAACATACTTCATGAAAATCAGTTTAGGAAGAACTGAAAATATGAAATATTTCTTTTAGAGCATGATCATTATGTCATGCTGTCTATAAGAATGTAAAGGAAATTGCACAAAGGAAAAACTAATTTGCTGGAAGGAAATATAAGAATATCAACATAATTGAAGAAATATCTGAACGAGAAACTGATTTCAAATAACAGTTTAGATTTGAAAGAATGAATAGCAAAAAATGATCTAGAGCACCCTTTCTCTTTAGTGTTCAGATATAAAAAACAGGTTTTGATGCAGTTATCATAATTTCAGATAAGATATGCAAATTGGATCCAAAAATGTGTCATGAAAAGGCACAGAACAGAAATTCTATCATTAATCTAGGCTTATGACTGCTATCTGAGGTTTCTTTTAGAGCATGATCTTTAAGACGAAAAAGAAACTGATTTCAAATAATACATTTACTCATCAGTGGAGATTTGAGAGTAAATAGTAAAAATAACCTAGAGCATACCTTTCCCTTTAATGTCCAGATACAAGAACTGCAAGTAAACCTCTTTTTTTATAATTTCAGAAAAGATAGGTGAATGGGATCCAAACATGTGTCATGACAAGGCACAGAACAACAATTCTATTGTTGATCTAGGCTTATGACTGCTGTCTGAGCATTAAAGAGTGTGAGCCGGAAAAAGTGAATGCTCTTAGCAGTCATCAGATATTTCAATATCATCCTGTCTTTTGCATTGACTAATTTCCAAGTTTGAAAAAGTTATGAGCACATGAAACCTAATATCCTTATCTCTTTTTCAAGGGGGAAAAACAACAGGGTTAAAGTTATATAAGGAGTTTAGTTCTAGTTTAATGTAAGAGTGCATGTGCAACTATAAGATTCTTGGCTGTAATTCTGTACACTATGGGACGTTAATTTTTTTTTAATTAATGAAATGGCCCCTAATATTAACCAAATGATTAAAGGAATTAGTTACATGACTATAAAATATATTTTACAAAGATATACTGAGTTTAGAAATGCTTTCTCTTTATGTGTTGGTAAACACATAAATGCTGCAAATTTTTATTTTTAATCTTACTGACAAAAAGCAACTCTATAATACAAAACTCTTATAATATTTAACTCATGTAAAATTTAACAAAATGTATATGAAGAATAAAGCAACAAGTAAAGAATAAATGTTAAGCATACTTTTGAGGAACGACACTGATTCATCAGATCAATATATTGATTCCTGCCAATTCCCAATAAACGTAGACCTGATTTCAAAAGTAACAAAAAATATTAGGAAACAAGTTAAGGGAGAAAATTAACATAAAGCTACACAGGAAATGATATGTACA
The DNA here is from genome assembly GCA_907164885.2 of Dolomedes plantarius. Lineage (NCBI taxonomy): Eukaryota > Metazoa > Arthropoda > Arachnida > Araneae > Dolomedidae > Dolomedes > Dolomedes plantarius. The sequence continues at coordinate 184,525,666 of OU015494.1, read as the reverse complement.
TTACAATTTGAAAAAGCAAAGCTGGAAAGCTCTATTTATTATAAGTACAGTAATTCATGGTTCAAACATAAAATAATGATACAGATTTAACAATAACACAAATTAAGCAAAAGCTAGAAAAATAGAATTAAATTGCAATTAAAAAGCTTTCAGTTTCTGATTTCCATTTCATAACATTAGTTACATAATTAAATAATAGACAAAATCTTGATTTTAACATTTTAAAAAACAAACTTCACTGTATACTGAATTTTTTAATAATACGGCACATCTTTCCCCCTTAAAAAAATTGATTACATATTAGAGGATACAAAATATTTGTTATGAGAACTTACAATCAGCAGCAGTGAAATTTGGAAGGGCATCATAACTTTTCTCTTGCTCCATAAGATCCTTAAAATAATTAAATTTATATGAAATTTTTTTATCAATATAAACTACATCAGATGAAATAAAAAGAAAAAAAACTACCTGCATGATGGAAATGTAATACTGGAAAGGTGTAATTCGCATTCCACTAACAATGAAATCAGATAAATGATATGGATATAACATCAAATGTTCTTTACTGTACCGCAGTAATTCATCATAGTAGCCTCTTTCATCTTTCTTTACACTGCGAACTGTAAAAGTATATATAGTATAGTATAATTATACCTAACAACACATCCTGCCACAAAAAGAAACTATTTACATCAGAGGTTATATTTTAAATGCACAGTTTACATTAAAGTATTTTAAAGTACAATTATTATCAATATATATATGTTATGTTTGAAATGCTTTATGTTTATTTAAATAAATATTGCCTTACATGTTATATGACATTAAAATAAAAAATAAACATGATTTATAAGCAGGGGTTTTCTAGATCTAGTTAAAAATAAAATGCTCATATAGGGTAAAGTGGGGTATGTAAGAAAGCAGGCTAAAAACCCTAAAATGTATAACTTTTAAAATAATTTCAAGCGTACTTTGTAGAAAAATTCTTGCTCTACTGTTATGTTTAGTTTTCATTTACAGAAAAAAATTGTAAAATGGAAAATGTTTATACCTACCAAACCCTTGCATTTGAACTAAAGTACCTAAGATTGAGTACTCACCAGAAAGAAAAAAAAAATAACCACAACATAGTTATTTTGAAAATACCCACTTATTCCTTAAGAAATGAAGAATACAGATAAAATATACACTATCTACCAATAAGTATTTGGACACCAATGCAAATGGCAGTATCTGCAGTCTTGATATACATCATGCCTTCTGTCGTTAAATATCATGTAGGAAACAACATTAGCATTAGCTGCATGCAAGATGCCACGAAGTGCAGAGTTATCTGATTTTGAGAAAGGTGTAATCATCAGGTATCACCGAAACAGCCGATCCTTAAGGGACATATCTAGCAAGCTGAATTACTCAAATTCCACAGTCGCCTATGTGATTCAGATAAGGAAGGTGGGCGGTGATTGTCGGGATGTGCCCCGAATCAGCAGACCTATGAAACTGGGAGATAGAGACTGACGGGTGCTGTCCAGAGAAATTCAGAAGAAACGCACCAAACCGATGGCCCACATACTCCAGGAGTTTCAACAGGCATCCGAGAGAGTAGTTTTGATGAATATCATCTGTAAGGAAGCATATCTGCTTGGTTTTCATGGTCGTGTTGCAGACTATAAGCCTTTGATCACAAAGTCCAACCATACTGCTCGGTTAATATGGTGCAAAGCACATCAAAAGTGGACTGTAGATCAGTGAAAATGGGTTCTCTGGAGCGATGAATCAAGGTTCCCACTCTACTGTTCAGATGGCACGGTCTGGGTCTGGCATCTGCCTGGAGAACACCTCCTGCCAGAATGCATTGTGCCGACAGTAAAGTTTGGTGGAGGTGGAATTATGGTCTGGGGGTGTTTCTTCTGGTATAGACTGGGATCCTTGGTCCCAATTTATGGTAAGCTCAATGTAAACACCTACTGCACTATTTTGCATGACAGTGTACTTCCTACGTTGTGACAGCTTTATAGGTTGGACCCATTTTACTTCCAGGATGACAATGCCAACTATCATTCTGTGATGTCCACCATGGATTGATATGGTGACAATGGGGTTAACTGAATGGACTGGCCTGCCCAGAGCTCAGACCTGAACCATATCAAGAACCTCTGGAACAAGTTGGATTGCCGAATTAAGGGGTACAACAACCGTCCAATATCAGTGAAGGAACTTATATGTCTTCTCTAAGCTGAGTGGAAGAAAATACCACTAGCTGTCATACAAGGACTTGTGGAAAGCATGCCCTGGAGGGTTGGGGCTGTAATTGCCTCTTGTGGAGGCTCTACCAACTATTGAATATGAATAAGTTTTGTTTTTCTTTTCTATCACAGGTGTCCAAATACTTGTTGGTAGGTAGTGTATAAAAAAAACATTTTCTTGCAATATTACTTCAGTACTGCAGGGTTTTCACTTGCCCCATTAAAATGTTGTGTCGGGGCAAGTGAGAGCAGCAGCTCCCACTTGTCTGATGTACTGAAAAAATCTACCTTTGTGTTATAACAGCCATATAAATAATTTTTCTTCCTAACATGTTTTCTAGCTGGAGAAACTTCAATACCAACAACCTTTTGCCATGTTTTTTTAACAGCTGATGATTGTTTATTATTCCTTAACATTCAAAAATAGTAAATTATACAACTAAAACTAATTTTTTGCTCTAGGTTTGAAAAAGTGAAAACAAAAGCAAGTGAATTGTAATAAACTAACTTGTTTAGACTAATTGTTAGTGAATGTGAGTGGAGTGGAGGAAGAAGATTTTGTTTTGTTTTGAACTTTTAATACAAGTTTTCATTTGTTAAAATATTCAGCTAACTAAAGAAAAAATATTCAAGTAGGATAGAATTTGTAAATAAATAGTAAATTGAACTAATAAGCTAGAGAAAAATAATTTTTTGTTTTGAACTTTTAACATACATTTGTTACTCTAAAACAAATATATACAAATTATACTTATTTTGTTAATATTTGGACATTGCTGACACTGCCAACTTGAACAAATAATACCTCCACAACAAAAGAATGCAAAAAAATTAATAGCCTTTTGTTCCACATGAAATATCTATTCTTTCACTTGCCCACTTATTTTGCCATAAGCAAGTATGATTTATAGGGAACTGTGTTATAACAACTGTGTTTATAGGGACCTGTGTTATATATGTTTTAAAAACTTTACTTGCCCCAAGTGCTGGGGCCCACCCCACGCTATAGATAATTATTAGAGATATTGCGTTGAATTATTATTAAGTCCTACTTGTATCAAGTTTAAGGTTATTGGCTTGTTTTGCTAACATTTGAATTAGCATAAATATTCCAAATTACACCTCTGGCACCTCCATGTGGTGGGCCCTGGGGGCTAACCGAAAGGTTGGTTGCTAACGCCAGAGAAGCATGGGTAAATTGAGTAGCTAAACAGTCAAGTATGGAAAGTGAGGAGAAGAAAATGGAGGAGCTACGAGTGCTCACTGAGGAATTAGTTAAGCTGAAGCATCAGAAACTGATCAATGCTATCAGGACTTCCAAGCTAACTGTGGAAGTTAAGAGACAGCTAAATGATGACATTGGTGAGCTAGTTAGTTCAATTACTGATCAGCAGAAAGTGATACAATATCTAAAGGGCAAGATACGTATCCTTGAAAGAAAGGACAATAAGACCTATGCTGAAGCAGTTAAGCCGAAGGTAAATGAGAAGAAAAAGTAGGTGAAGAAAACACAGAGGTGAGAAATGAAATTGAAATTATACCAATGAATAAGCAAGAATCAGAGGTAACCAAGAAAGTTATTAAAGAGAACATAAAACCAGACAAGCTGGGAATAGGAATAAAGAAATGTAAAATGATCAGAAAAGGTGGAATAGCGGTTGAAACTGAGACAAAAGAAGACCTTGACATCCTTGTCAAGGCTTCTAGAAAAAAGAACGAGGTGTACACGTTATGTCACACGTACACCGAAAATGAGAGAACCATGCATATCAGTCTATGATGTTGAGGAAAAATATGAAAGAGATGAAATGATAGAGTTGCTAAATATGCAGAATACTGAGTTGGAGAATGATAAAATTGAGGTTCTGACCAATTATAAGACGAAGAGAGGATTGTTTAACTGGATATTGAGACTTAAGAGAGAGACATATAGGAAGATTGAGAATAATATGAAACTTAAAGTGGGATGGAAATACTGCCCATGGAAGGATTACAGAAAACCAACGATCTGTTATAAGTGTTGGGGGTTTGGCCAAACACTGTAGGAACACTAAGTCATATAAAGTCTGTGTGAAAGAACGTCACGAGGGACAACCCTGCAAAGGTAAACCCATTTGTATCAACTGTTTGAAATTTTGAAAGAAGACGGAAAGAGATTGATGTAAAGCATCTACCGATGGATTAAGTCTGCAGTAGATATAAAGCTGAAGTAGAGAAAATAATGAGGACTATGGTGTTAGGGAGACTGGGACTCCTCCACCCTCCACTGTTGATGACTAAGCTTTGAACTGTTAGTTAAATATTTATATTGTTTGTAATCTTTGTTTTCTCTGCTCAAGTATGGCTGGTGTTTATGTTGATGTAACTGCAAAAGTGGTGGTCTTCTGTACATATGGTTGTAAACTTAATGTAATAAAGTTGATGATCGATATATTTCACAGAAATGGTGGCTGCGGAACGGAATAGCATAAGGATAAATATGATTAGATATGGCTCTGGTTCTTGGATGTTTCTGATCGTACGACCGCTAAGTTGACGGTGTAAGTGGCATTGATAGGACATAGATGGAGCGAAGTGCCCCACTGATGCAGGGCGGGGATAATGGCCAGTGATTGGACCTGTAGATCCAGAGTCGAGTGGGTTGCCGTCATGGTGACCAGAAGTCAGTAGATAATTTTTCGCCGTATAGGCTTACTGCCGAGGTCAGTTTGTTTTTTCGAATCCTTGCCCCAAGTGCTGTGGCAAGTGAGCATGCAAAATACAAAACTTTAAATATTTATGGCAAAAAAAGTTGTAAATAGCTTTCATAAAAAATAAAACTACAAAAGTAGAACACAACCAAATGTATGTATGCAAATTATCGTACAAATACAACAACTTGTTAAAAACTTATTTAGATTCAAAGTGAAATTATATGATTTTGCGATCTTACTTACCCCACTTCACCCTAATACACATGGCCAAATATAGTGTATATAAATGATGTTGGTTTAAACTACGGTTTTTTTTAAATAAAAATTTAAAAACCAGTCAAATATTGACATACATGTTTCAAAAACTTAAAAGCCCTATATTTTTCAAGAAAATACTATTTTAGTTTGGACAGGCTCGTCAGCAACAATATAAAATTCGTATTTGGTCTTAGCAATAGCTCTTTGGGTAAATATTTCTTTAAACATTCAACCTGGCTATCTTTTTTTTCTGTGGGCAAAAAGTATTTATGTCTGAATTTAATCTTTTAAAATTTCTCTTTGTAAAGCAGTGTTTGAAAACTGAAATACCACAATTAGATTTTTAAAAAACTTTTATACATACTTTGATATTAAAGTGCAGAACAATAGAAGGAATAAGAATTATCTAATAAAAGCTTATGGACACTGTTTATAACATGCAAACAACCATTTACATGAATACATTAGTCAAAAGAGCACTTATTTCCAAAAAATTCAATTGAAACAAATTACTATAAAATTATCTAAAAAACATGGGAACAAGAACATTTATTAACATAAACAGTGAAAAAAATACTGAAAAATATATTAGACATGAGAATTACAAAGTGAAACTTACAGCAAGTTAGGAACCAAAAAACGTGTAACTGAAAATCAAACTTTAATTTACTCATAGAATACCTAATTTGATTCTTATTTTTGAAAATCAGTTAAGTATCAATCATGTTAGAGACCTCATAATTAAATGAAAAACCTAAGTAAAATAGGACTTTAAGTCCTAGTTTACTTACATGTTACTAGTTTACAAACATGGAATACTTTTTCAGCCTGTTTACAGGCTGAAAAAGTATTCCATGTTTGTGTCTAGTTGCTTCTTACATGAGGGCAATGCTGAAGCATATTTTTCAATTTCTTTACTGCTTGAGAAAGTGAACTGCAAACACTATCTTACATCCAATTAGCTATGAAAAATATCTAAATATTAATATTTCTTCATTTAGCAAACTAAATTATTCAAAATATATCTTTTGGTGTAAAAAAATTTGTACTCATTTATACTTGTAAACTTACCAAGATTGCCCCGATAGCGCAACTGATTTTTAACACTGAAATGTATTACAAGCTTTTCATATTCCTTTTGAGAATCTCCCAGAATCTACAGACATAAAAAACAAGAATATTTATCAAATATATGGAAATAAACATTTCAACAGTTAAAAAATCTTTATTAAAAAATTAATCTTGCTAATTATATAATAAGTATTACCAAATATTTTGCATAAAAATAATTTTATTCTAGGAATGTGATATTAAACTTTATACCATCATTTCAGACACCAGTGCATAATTTCATAATCCTAAATTAAGCCCTTTCAATTAATTATGGTTCAAAATTCTGGTTTCCAAATTACTTCTGCCAGTATGTGTTTACTTGCAAATACACTATAGCATTCTCTTTTAAGGCCATAATGCACAATATTTAATCATAACTAAGTCCAAGGTCTTTGCCCTTAAAATGTGTGTATCATGGTAATCAATATGCATATACAGTCCATACATTCCTCTGAAGAAGGTGACTGGTTATTTTACTTAAGAGAACAAGTGAATGTAATTAATGCAGGATCAGATGGGCAAGCTTAGTAGGATTATAAACCTTCTTTTCTTATATGACAATGCCCCCTATACCCCATAAATATAAACTTTACACAAGTCTTCAGATCTTTTAGTTTGTCATGGAGAGAAAAATAAAATTCAAAAACAAAGACTTTCATGGGTAGCATTAGTGTACAGTCATAAACTAAACAGGAAGATTAGCTTTTATGAAAAACAGTACACACAGTACTGTTTATGTTTGGTACTCTTTATTCTCACTATCATCTGACACAAATTCACTTGTAGAAAAGCATATGTAGAAGAAGGTTATCGAAGTATTAAATATAGGAGTAATGTATTATAATTTAAATACTTTTTTTACAAAATGAAACTTATACAAAAGAATAAATTTCATAATTAACATTTAAGGTTACTGCTTTATGTACTGATTTAATGGACAAGATTTACACAAAATCATACAGAAACATTTAGGCTAAAGTAATTACGCTACTATACGCGAAGGTGATAATATCTTTTACATTTCCAGAAAATTGCTTGATCAATTCAGTAACGTAAAATAGAAAAAAAAATGCACATATATATCAAAATGCAAAATCTATCGCAGTAAATACATTTATAATTAAATCTCTCTCACTCTCATTATATTTTAGGCATTCATAAAATATGAGCTTTCGGCGAAAATATAACTAATCCTATATAATAATTATTATAATTAAATACAGTAAATAAAGTGAATATATTCGTCAGAAGTAATAGTTATACTCCCCGATAGTGATTTGAACAACTTCAACACTGAAGTTCAATAAATTTGTTGATTAAAAGAACAGCAAAATGAAAATTAAATAACTTATCCGCAATATTAGTCACATATAATTCACCTGTTTTACGGATCGAGGAAGTTTTGGCCAAGGACATTTTTGCCTGATATATGCTTCAATATCAGCACTCATAATTTAACTTTGAGCATGTACATAATACGAATGTAATAACGATGAGATTTCCACAAATCAGTTATTTAAATCCCCCAAGTTTTCATTTGTGTTTTATGACATTAAACGGAATAAATACAATGCATGACACATGATATCCATTGATGAATGAAATTGAGTAGATGGCTGAAGCCACAGGAGCATGAACTTTAATAGTGACGTCAGATATGTATTTAGCGCTAATATTAAAGCTCAACTACGATTTGACTGACATCAAATATATGTTTTAGCCCCGACTTTTGCACATGTAGATATTAGGTATTGTATTTTTTCAAGAATTTTTTCCAAAAGGTTTTAGTGATTTTTCCTTACGCTGTTCTCAAATGAAGAAATTTTCCAAACATAGGTTTCGCTCCAGGGATCTAAGAGAATGTAGATTGTAAAATTTTCAAAAATAACAAAACTATTTTATATTATTCCCGTGGTACAGGATTTTTGTAGTTACGTAATAGCCGAGATAATTTGTCTTTTCGTCAAGATCTTTGAAAAGCATAATAATTGTAAATTTTCCGAAGTGATTCCCGAAACAGCAATATCAGTCCACTTATCAAAATTATTAATCCTAAGAAAAATTTATCAAAGTTATTAAGTGAGCACTATAATAGGTATTTACTTCATTACAATTAATTTAGCATATTTTCTCTGTAAGAATGTATTTTTAAAATTTATTTCAGATATGTTCAATCAAATAATCATAGTTTTAATGGAGAGGAGACGTTTCAAAGTAATTTGTAAATGTTTACATGCATGATCACTAGAGAGTACGATGTATATAAAATAATCTAAGGAAACAAATTGCAAACTTTGGGTCACATTTCAACAGATTAATGCTTATAATTAATATGTTTGAGCACTTGGGCATCGACGCAACGTTTGTTGTCTGGATTCCTATCTATAAATATACATTCGAACAATGACGCAGCTGAAATCCGTTTTTTGGGGTGAGAGAATTTCAGAGCAGAGCAATAGATATTTATAATCGCCATTTCATATTTCATGACTGGAACTGAGGTATAACTGAAAAAGTAATGAATACAGGTGTGCTACAAGACAAAATAGTTTTGCCTTTTTTCACATTTAGTGAGCGTTCTTTAAAATAAATTATAGCCTCTTTTAAAAATTGCGTTAATTTTAAGAATTCGGGAATATAGAAAGGGTTAATTCTTGGGAAGAAACTTGAAAATTAAAAAAAGCTTTTTTTTAAATAAACACTTAACAGTTTTTATATACTAAAGTTAAATATATATATATATATATATATATATATATATATATATATATATATATATATATATATGTATATATATATATATATATATATACACATTAAAATAAATCCTCTTTCGCAATCATTTTATATATAGATATATTTCTTTTTTGCTCCTTTCTCAAAATCGATTCATTTTCCTCCGAAGCGTCACTGTAACTACGATGACATAATTACTAAATTTGAAACATCTTTATATAACCCTGAAAATTAACTCGACTGGTCCGAGTTGCTAACACGAAACCTTTTGCATTCACGACAAATATCCCAACCTGTGCATCGCCTAGTCAAGTCATGATACTTCCGAATTAAATTCATAAATTATTTTCATAAATGCAACGAATTCCAGGTGATTTGTTCCAAAAGTCTAGAAATTCTGCAAGAACGAGTATGTCAATGATTAAACCACATCATGAGCATATCCAGCACCCAAATAATTGGAGAAGGGGGAAAAAAACCTCAAACCAAACGAAACTCAAAACCACAAAAACGAACAAAAAATAAACTAAAGACAGACAAAGAAAACACCAAAGAAAAACAAAGAAAAAACAGCCCCCCAAAAAAATAAACAAAGCATAAACAAACAAAAGTTAAAAAACACAATAAGACAACTCAAAATATAGGAATCTGATTTAAAAGCTTAAGATTGTTCACAATCATCAAAACCAGTTTCTCAACCTTTTTCAGACCGCGAAAAAAAGACCCCACCTCCACCCCCCCCCCCAAAAAAATAATAAAACAACAAAAAAGGTTTATCAACCTTTTTATGACCGTGGACTCCCTTCTCCCTTGTTTTCTCTCTCTGCTCCCTTCCCCTCCCCTGACCTATTGGGAGAAAGGTAGTGCAATTCAAACGTCTTGTTTTCAAATAGAACATGGTACATTTATAGTTTTTATAATCTATACCAAATACAATAACATAAAAATTTATATTTTGTGTATTTGTCGATCTATGCGATCCTTGTGCTTGATGACCAGAAACAAGCTTTTTTATTTCCGGTTCTATTGCTATGAGGGATACTCGAAGATAATCTCTATTCATTATATTCAAGCGATTTCGCATTTGGCTGAGTAAATAACTTCCTGGAATGAAACCTAATTCTACCAAATAAGAAGTAGGAAATGTCATCAGAAACAATTTTGCTGTGGAAACGCCTCGACATTGATGAATTGCTCAAAGGAAAGAACTCCATAATATCACGAGCATTTTGATTCATGATGGTTTTAATAACAACCTATACTGTTGGCAAAATCAAGGATTCCCCCACAGTGTGTGAGTTTCCTTCCTTAGCTATCAGTTTGGATAACTCAAAAGAGGTGATTAATTTTTTTTCATTTAAATGAGCCAACTTTTGAACATTTTTTTCACTGTAAGTCGTTTCAAAATTATCTCTCAACTAACGAAATACGCATTCTAGTGGTTTATCTTTTTTGTTTTTATGAGACAGTTCCAAGGGCTTCAGAAACTGCAAGCAACAGTCCGCCGAAAGCTTTTACTGGTTTCAACGCCGTTGATGAAGCTATTTCTTTACTGAAAAACAGAGTACGCGTGAGTTTTATTATAACAAATTCTGTATAAATCATACTCTAAGACGTACTTTCTTCCCTTTGTGGCACCCCTCTGACACGATTTTCCCCTACGACTCCCTTGCAATATCTCGTGGCTCCCCGTTGAGAACCGCAGATCTAGACTTTACATTTTCGGCATAGAATATTTGTCACGAATGCATATTTAAAATGAATGAAAAAAAAAATAAAGATACCATACCCTTTCTGGGCGCTTCACGCAACCTGTTTTTGTATTAGTTACACCCCTGGATATGTATTGTGTATAAATGGATGATTTACAAGCAAGGAGATGAGAACAGAAGACGGTTTGCTTAAACCTTCAAGTGTGCGAGGTATCAAAAGAGTTTTTTTATGGCTTACAGTATGATTTATAATAAGGGCGGCAAAAAGAAAAATTAATGATGTCATTCATCAACATTCAACAGTTTAAAACTAAACTGAATCCCAATAACCACGTGTTTGAGTTGCATACACAGTATTCAATTTTCATTTTTGAACATAGACAAGTTTAGTGCTGCCATCTTTTGAGAGAAAGGATATATACAACGAATCCTCGTGTGCAATTTTCTCAGACATAACTTATTAGTTTCTCTTTTTTCTTATATCCCACTTTTTTTACTACCCACTTTTTTTACGAGTATAAATGTTTAACTTTAAAAAATTACAAAATAAGTTTTTTTGGCAACAATATTATATTATCAGGAATGAACTGGTATCCTGAATGACACAGATCAGAATATCTCAGGGCACATTCCATTCATAGGTGGCTCATAGGCAGACAGACACACACACACATACATACATACATATATATATATATATATATATATATATATATATATATATATATATATATATATATATATATATATATATATATATAGTATATAATGAAACTTCTCTAGCCTGCGACCCCTCAAAACGGCCACATTTTTCGGAACCATGATTGAAACTGTGAAACTGAAAACATTTTTTTTCCCAATTCAATATAAGTACGTATATTTTATCTTGTCATAACCTGCTTATATAGTAATTTAATTAACTCCTCATAAATCGAAACCATAGTTTTAATCTAATTACTTCGAGTAAAAATGACACAAATGCTGTAAGAGGAAGTTGGGAATAGATCAGAGACGTAAGTATAGGGCCCTACCCACTCCTAAATTTTATATTTTCATATATTATTACAATTTCACTGAATTAAAATGAACCAGTGTCCCCTCTTAAATATTGTGTTTTCGTATGTCATCATAATTGTACTGGATAAAAATGAACCAGTGATCCCATATCTGGAAAGTTTTTCAGGCTTCATAACTGCATTAAATACTTGCATCCCGCTACAATTAAACCCTGAATTTAAACCCCTGTTTATGCATTTGAAAAATTATTTCCATTTAATTTCTTAATAAAAAATTGTTACAATACAGGAGATGTAGGCATTCATACAAAACACTGCATTAATTATTATTAGTTGCTCCGAATCTAAAGCAGACATTTGTAAGGCTGTTAATTTAACTGTACATTTAATTGCTGACGGCAGTGAGAGAGTACATTATTTAGAGGAGAACATAAAATGTTTAGAGGAAAATTGAAAACCCATGTCAGGGTGATTTGTTTAGAAATGTGTTATAATTGTAAAACTTGTAAGTCCCTCATCGAGGTGAAATATAGGTATGTCAAAGGCACACGCAACATGGAATGCGTGCCTTCGCTTTATTGAACGTTCTTATCGGAGTATTATGAACAGGTATGCTGAAATACTTTGCTGATGTTTTGTCCCTTCATATTTTACGGCGAAGTATATTTGCATTTCTTGTACTGCGTGAAAATAAACTATTTAGGCCTCTACCCTTTGAAGTTCCAAGATACACCACTTTTGAAAGGTCATTTCCTTTTTTCTTTATTTGCATTAGATGTCATTAGTGAAGATATATATATATATATATATATATATATATATATATATATATATATATATATATATATATATATATATATATATATATATATATATATATATATATATATATATATGAATATATATATATGAATATATGAGTGTGCGTGTAATTTACATTGTAAACTTCGCCACTAGATGACGCTGTATATCGTTAGTTTCCTTTTTTTTAATCTGGTAGAAATATAAATTACTTTCTTTCTGCTCTACCTCAAGTTATGCGTCACGACCATGTGGATTACTCATGATTACTCTAAATATGTATCATTGATTATTTCAATGATGTACGCGCTAGGCTCTTGGCTTCTTTTTTCTTACACAAATTAATAAATGGGGAAAATTGCTGTATAATTGTAGATTTCTAATGGAATGATTCTACTCTTATCTATTGCGTGATTCAGATAGGATCGGCTCCATGTACTGCACAAGGCAAACCCAGAATGGAGGGAGGGGGGCTCTTTTGTAATGTTATTAAAATGAAATATCAAGAATGCTTGGGTTATTTTATTTACCCACTCTTATGTATCAAAAAATAAATGTTGCACATCTGACAGACTGTATTTTTTATCATGCTTCAAGTCTGAGTTTAAGTTCTGAATTAAAAAAAAATAATATATGTGTGTATATATATATATATATATATATATATATATATATATATATATATATATATATATATATATATAATGAAACAAACTGATTAATGAAAACAAACACATACACACATAAAGGACTGCATTGCATCATTTTTATGTTCATGCACAATCACGACGGTGATTTTAAGATCGAACCATTTTTCCATACTCAACAAATGTATTGTTTGCATAAGCATAAAAAGTTAATTTGGACTTTCATGAATTTAGGGTCCAATGTAACACCAAGAAAATTATTTCAAGTAAAAAATAAATGATCGGTGAGCTGAAAAAATAAACATTTACAGCAATGCAACTGGCATTCTGTCAAAGTCAGAATAAATCAAACAGCATGAGCAATAAGAAAAGGATTTTTTTTTTAGAAATCCCGCAAACGAAGAAATTCCATTGAATATTTCAAACAATGTGTTATGCTTCTCGATTCGTTCACTCTTATCATTTCTGGCATACACAACACATTCAGGCAATTTCACCCCTTCTCTCTATTTATCTATCCATGTCAAACAGTGAAGATACATATTTAAAAACTAAATTAGGGGTGTTATATTGTTACTTCTTGCAGAAGGTTTAAACTGCCATCTGTTATTCTGTTCACTCAATATCTATAGAAATATATCAATATTTATTGTTACAAATAGATAACGTAAGAAGCCAAACACTTGCATACATAGGTTTGTGTGCGTACAAGGTTATAGTTGCATATTTTTATGGCTCATACATATATATATATATATATATATATATATATATATATATATATATATATATATATATATATATATATATATACATATATATATATATATATATATATATATAATATATATATATATATATACACACACATATATATATATATATATATATATATATACATATATATATATACATATATATATATATATATATATATATATATATATATATATATACATATATATATATATATATATATATATATATATATATATATATATATATACATATATATATATATATATATATATACATATATATATATATATATATATATATACATATATATATACATATATATATATATATATATATATATATATATATATATACATATATATATATATATATATACAGTCAAACCTCGCTAACTCGAACCTCGATTTCGCGAATTTTTCGATATCTCGAAGAAAAAAAAAATTCCCTTCAAATTTCCTATGCACTCAATGTTAAAAAAACCTTGATTTGACGAATTTTTTTGGCTCATCCCTCGATAACTTGAATTTTTTTTCCATAAATGGAGAAGAAAATTTTTTCTAAAAACAAAAAATAATATCCAAAAAATTGAAATTTCTAAAAAAAAATAAATAAAAATAGAACAGCTATTCAAAAATTACAGTGGTAAAACCTTGCATAAACTTTAAAATGAAGGGATATAAAGACGGAAGATAACACAATTAAATCGTAACTTCAAAATTGAATACGCTTACTACTGAAGCAAAAAAGCAAATTATCGATGAAGTTGAAAAAAAGTTCGAAAAAGAAAAAGGAAATTGCAAAGGAGTGTGGGATTCCAGGCAGCACATTGTCAACAATTTTAAAGAATAAAGCAATTATCCTAGAAAAATTCGTTGACGGCTTTGGCAAGCGAAAGAAACTCAAAACTAGTGAATTTCCCGATATGGAGATGTACCTAATGATTTGGATTACGCAATGTAGAACTCAAAACGTCCCCCTAGATGAACTTTCAATCAAAGATAAAGCTGAATGTTTTGCAAAAGAATTTGGTTATTTAAATTTCAAAGGCAGTAATGGTTGGTTTGAAAATTTTAAAAAACAAAGCAACATTACATTTTTGAAAATGTGTGGTGAAAGTGATGCGGATGAAACTGGACTTTTTTTTAAATGCACTTCAAACAAAAACATGCTTCTAAAGAGTGAAGCATGTCATGGAGCGAAGAGGAGCAAAGAGCGTTTAACTTTATTGTTTTGCGTGAATATGAATGGAACAGAGAAGTTAAAACCGTCAATGATAGGGAAATCGAAAAAAAACCAAGGTGTTTCAGTGGGATAAAATCTTTTCCTTTGGATTACGAAGCCAACCGAAAAGTTTAGATGACATCTAACCTTTTTGAAAACTGGCTCAATAGTTGAAATAAAAAAAGAAAATAGAAAAGCGGAAAATTGTGCTTTTCGTTGATAATTGTACGGGGCACATACCATACCTAAAATGAAAAACGTAAGAATTGAATTCCTCCCCCCGAATACTACATCAAAACTTCAACCACTTGACCAGGGCATCATCCAAAATTTCAAAGTAAAGTATCGTCATCAAGTGGTTAAAAAAATGTTGTCCGAAATGGAAGAAGGTGTTTTACCATCTGGTGCAAATATTCTACAAGCTATGCGAATGGCAGACAAAGCTTGGAACATTGTGTCTTCCTCTACGATAATGAATAGCTTTAAAAAGGCTGGATTCATAAAAGACCACGAAAGTACTCAGATAATCAACATCGACCACTCTGCTGAAAACTGCGCCGAAAATGATTGAAACCGAGACTCATGCACCTCGATAACATGGAATTCGATGACTTTGTCGTCATAGATGATGCAGTAATGGTGTATGGGCAGTGAGAGGACAATGACATCATCAGTCACACGAAAGCTTCTTGTGTATATCAGAAGAGGATGAGAAAGAAATTCGCAATTCGCCACCAAATGTGACAAACAAAGAACCACTATTTGCAGTGGACACTTTGAGGAGATATGTTGAAAGTCAGCCAAATATGTCAGAGGACACAAGCCATTGTCCACTTAGAAACTGTAATAGATCAAATTTCATACTCTTATCTGAAGCAAACAACAATAGAATATTTTTTCTAATAATTTTGTAAATAGTGTTTATTAAAATACAAAAATAGATTACTTTTTAAAAAGGTATGTAAAAAAACTTTTTTTCTTTATTCTGGTATCGATAACATGTGATTTTCGATAATTCGAATTTTCGATATTTCGAATTTTTTTGTCTCTCCCTTCAAGTTCGAGATATCGAGGTTTGACTGTATATATATATATACATATATATATATACATATATATATATATATATATATATATATATATACATATATATATATATATATATATACATATGTACACGATTAATACGAACGGAAACATCTTTTAAAATGAAATATTAGCCGATCTTATATATTTTCAGTTTATTCTTTGTACGAACAAGGTTTCTAAATTTCATGTTTCTAAATTTCATATGGCATTTTCATTTCTGCAATCCGTGTCTACTGTCAAACTGAATTACGCCGCAAATACGAGTAGCTAATGTGAGTGCACTCCACCTCGTTTTAAGAGATCTAAATTTGTCCAGTTTCTCACCCAATGACCCTATTTCGCGTAGTCAGTTGGCAAGAGTCGTGAATGCGGATCATTTTCGTCTCATCAATCCTTTCACCTTTTTTTTTTCCTGGGGGAATTAACACATTTCATATAATGGCCTTTCTGGTATTGTTTGTTCACAGTCATGAATTAAATACATGAAATACCAGTGATGTGTTTCACGATAACACTTTTTTATTTTTATTTTTTTTATAAGTGTTACAAACATTTTTCACTCTACACTTCAAATGAAAATATATATATTGTAGATATCCTTCTCAATTTCACAGTTTTTTTTTCTTTACTGGTTACTTGTAAAATAACATAGTTCCGCTGTTGTAGCTTTCAAAATATAAATTTGAACATCTAAAACTATTTACGAGTTTACTCGTCATACTACTAGTAACGGATTTACTCATGCATCTAGATGAATGGAATTGTTTTTGGCAAACAATTTGACATTTACATAATTCACGATTGATTTTTGTTTTGTTTGTCATAATTTTGCGCATAACACGTGCCTGATATAGCATCGGCACTTCTTTATGTAATTATTAACGTGTCATAGGATATATATTTTAATGATTTTATTTACGATTTAACGCCTTGAAGTTATATATTAATATATTAGTTTCCTTTAAATAATTCATTATTATCCCGATCGTACTCTTCATTACAGTGAAAATAAATTTAAAAGTAACATTTTCACTCATCATTTTAAATACACTGTAAAATTTTAGATACAATTCTTTGAAAATTCTGAAATCTTGCATCTCACGATAGAAAGGAATACAGAAATCAGTCACAGTATTAATGATAATAATTTGTTCATTATTCAGTTGAGGTATTTTACTATGTAGAAAAGAATACAGAAATTAGTCACAGTATTAATGATAATAATTAGTTCATTATTCAGTTGAGATATTTTACTATGTAAAAAAGAAAACAGAACAAACAAAAAGTACTATGAGTAGTTATAAATAGCTTTTGAACTCAACAAAATTGAATTTCAGTCGTTTGTTAGTGATGCCATTCTTAATATATTTTTTCTCTTTTCTCTTGTTTAAAATAATCTTGATGACGCACTTTCCACAAAATAAAGCTTTTGGTATCTTTTCTAATCTTATCCACATTCATACAGCTTACTTGAATCAGCACTAAGAACTGCATGATAACATACTTATTTTTTTATCACCTCTAGAGAATCCGATTTCATTTGCCTTCACATGTTTTAAGTGGTATTTCACAGACGCAGCCTCTGTTTAGAGTCTTAAACCCTTCGAGAAGCCTATTATCTGCTTTTAATATTTTCTTTTAGTGTGTGATAAATCAATAAGAAATAGCTGTTTTTAGTGCTGATATTTTTATCTTAGATTTTCAAATTTTAGATCGTACTACTGCTCATTGTCCTCCCCATACATATCCAGAAAAAAAAAATTCTTATTGTGATCAAAATAAACTGCGATATATTTTTCAATACTTAGCTGTTTTTTAAGTATTAAGTTGATGGATGGTAAGAGGGAGTTTTATTAAAAACAATTAAGCGCCCCCCAAAAAATCTGCCACTTGAGAAGGACACTTTGCTTTGGAGGATTTCAATTAGAATCATTGAAGCTGCGATCAAAGTTCTTTTCAGTGTAATAGCAAAACATTGAAAGCAGATTGTCAGGATATTCCCCCAAAATACCACTTCCTCACATTGCCGGAACAGTTCAGCTAATATATAACTGCCTCGAATCTCACTGCTAGCAAGTGGTTGTTATAGTAGCTCCTGATCGGTGGAAATACATTGCTCAAAAAAATTAGGGGAGCAAGCAAAGAAGTTAAGAAAACCGTGCGAGACAGCCACGTATTGGCATAAAATGGATAGTACACGCGTATCAATGCACAATACAGAAAAAAAGACGTAAAATAAATTTGTAATTAAGCTTTAATTCTTTGAAAATATGGAAAAAACATGAAAAGATGATTTAGGGCAACAATTTGGTTACATGTAAGCGATAAAAAAAGTATTGTTTAGAAATGATGCAAGATTTTTAATATGGCGCGTGGTCTCCTCGAACAGCTAAGACTGCTGCACACCTGTTTTCCATGGATGCGATGATGTTATCGATAAGACTTTGTGGAATACTGTTCCACTCCTCAAGAAGTGCAATCTCCAAGTCTCGGAGAGTAAAAGGAGGCCTTGGTCTCGCAGCAAAGCGTCGTCCGAGCATGTCCCAAACATGCTCGATTGGATTCAGGTCAGGAGAGTACGCTGGCCATTCCATACGCTGTATTGTTTCAGCTTCAAGCATGTTCTCCACAAGACGAGCTGTATGCGGTCTGGCATTATCATGCTGGAAAACAAAGAAATCTCCAATGGCTGCAGCGTAAGGTATGACATGAGGTCTCAGTATCTCGTCTGCATACCTTCGGGCCGTCAAAGTACCATTCTGAATGATATGCAGGTCCGTACGTCTACCTATGCTGATTCCACCCCATACCATAAAACCAGCTCGTGTGTATTGTGACCTTTCACGAACGAATGTGGGGTTATTTCGAGTGCCCCTTTCCCTCCATACCAAAACACGTCGGGTGTCACACTCCAGACTGTATCGGCACTCGTCTGTAAACAGCACTTGGCTCCAATCATGTTGCTCCCAATCTCGATGTTCAGCAGCCCATCTTCTTCGGGCCGCACGGTGGCGTGAGGTCAACGGAATGCAGACCATTGGCCTACGTGCATAGAGACCTCCCTGATGAAGCACCCCCCTATTACGTACTGTTTGGCTGGACACCCTTCGTCTTGTTGCCAAGAGCAACTGTCTTTGCAGCTGAGTAGCATTGTCTGTTCTGTTTCGACGAGCTGTTAACAGTATATACCGGTCATCAGTTGCTGTAGTGGCGCGTGGCCGACCTTGTCCTGGTCGACGTCTAACATTCCCTGTTTCTTGGAATCGATTCCACAGCCTTGCAACGACACTTCTGGCGACTCCAACAGCGTCCGCGACACTACGTTGTGTTTGCCCGGATTCAAGTCTGCCTATAATACGCCATGCCATGGATTCCGGTAAATCATGTTGTTGAGACATTTTCAAGTCACCTTTTCTCAAAAAGAATAACTGAGCAATCGAATTTCACAGTTAAGGCCGTGAAACAGCCGTTTCTGCAACATCCCGATTTCCGCCCTTATGTTCTTTTTCTGGTTTTTGACGTCATGAACTTTGATTTGCATATGAAGTTTTCTTCTTCTGTTTCCTGCTAGGCTTTAAATTATGGATGATTTATTTTATGTTACTTATCGGTGTAAGTATTTGAGTAATTTCGTTAAAACCATGTGCTCCCCTAATTGTTTTGAGCAGTGTAATAATAACGGACCATCGTGAAACGTATGATAGCTATTAATCATAGAAAAAAATTCATCATCGTCGAATTTTTAAATAAAAAAAATGAAAAGACCAATATCATGTGTCATTGGTCTGAAAAAGAGAGAAAGCTATCGAAACCAGGAGATTGAATCTTTTGAAAATAATACTTCCTCTCACCGTCGGTATTGTTCTGTTGATAGAGTAGCGGCTCAGGTTTAGAGACCGGTTTCAAACACCAGTCATATTATACAGTGGTAACTAGATTTTTTGAAAATTTCCCCATGCATACGACTTTGAGGTTGCTGTGTACTAACTCTACTGGATTCGTTCACCTCAGTGTTAAGTATGGAGAAAATATGTCTACCATTTACAGCTACATAAATGCTGATTATCAAATAAAAATGGTATTTTCAGATAGCCTGAACTATTCTGCGCCTTGCAACAGGATTCATTTTATAAATTTCGTCCACTCCAGGAATTTAGGAGCATTTTAAACATACTTTACCAAATTTCCCCCCCCCCCCCCGAATAATTTAAATTTTAAAATATTATTTGCTTTAAAATAAACAAACGAAAAATGCCCCAAAGTGTAAAATTTCTTTCTCTATTACGGAGTACAATTAAAAAAAAAAATCTTTAAACCCAAATTGGTAATCCTTGGACACATTTTCTTCATAGGTTAACATTTAGGGGAGCGAATCCAATAAGGGTTGGCACACAGCAGCCTTAAGCTAATAAATCCGTAGGATGGCCGAATGTCTAGAGCTCTGACATCGTCTGTGAATTCGAGCCCCGCTATTGGCATGGATTTTTGTGGCCGTTTGAAATACGCTTCAAACAGTAAGTTCCGGTCTAATTAGCTTTTATGTAGCAAAAGATAACCGTAGCGCTTCCAATCAACCAATCATCATAATTTCAAAACTTGTTTTTCTTGTATCAGGAGGTCCTAGTTGTTAATATAGATTTATTTAATGACATAGACAAGGAGAATATTTCTTTTATTTAACAGATGAACTTGATTAAAATTTATTGAAATAATTTACACAGTATTCATGCTTCTAATCTGAAACAGGTGAAGGAATTCATAGATATGCTCGATTGTACAAAATCATTTCCCGGCGTAATGTTTGAAACTGATATATTTAGTTGCATTTTTCATACTTGACACAGGTATCAACTCTTACTGAACAACGCTTATTCTCCTATACTGATTTCAATAAGGAGCAAGGGGGAAAGATGTAGAGCCATTTCCCCCCTTAAAACGAGGATAGACTTTTAACTAGTATTGAACTTTGTATATAGTTGTGATACAGGACTATTGAAATTGTGAGAAATGGGTAAATTAGGGTTAGTGCTTCCATGTCAGTGGTTTTACTCCTCGTATACAATTTTGACATTTTCACTGATTTATGTTTCAATAAATAAATTTGATGTTCTTTAAACTGATTCTTTCTTTGTGGGAACAATGGATTTTTAGTATGAAGAAATATAATGAGAGGTTCTGTTTAATTTGGGAATCCTGTACGGGCCTGTACGAGCAGCAGAAAGTTTCGGATTCTAATCCTGGTCTAAGAGAACTTTCCAAATGAAATGTGGTGACAGGCATTTTAATTTTCAGTATGCCTTTAAAGTATAGCGGGTATCTACAATATCTTGAAAGTACTTGAATGCTTCAAATTTTTCAAGAACAGTTAATCGTTAGAAGGCGACTGCTTTATTCGTACATTTTTGCTTACATCAATAAATAAGAAAGATTAAGGTCCATGTTAAAAGAGAGAGAGAGAAAGAGAGAGAGAGAGAGAGAGAGAGAGAGAGAGAGAGAGATTTTGGGAATGAGGACACTTGCAGTATACAGCTCATATTTTAACACTGTATTTGGAGAAAAATGTGTCCATTGCCTAACTGCTCTGAAGTACGTAATATCCAAAGAGATATAAATAAACTACGTTTACTTGCTCTATTTTTTTTAACCTTTGCTGCTATATTATAACATAATCGTACATTATTGAAGAGAGGTTTTCAATTAAAGTTTATCGTTTTTAATAAAGTGTACCTTAACTCAGATGATCGGGCAACGACTGAAAGTCTAGGGCAGTGAGCAGTAGCTCCTACTGTTGGCGTGGATGTTCGTAGCCATTCAGAATCGGTTTTAAACTGTATATCCCTGTCTATTAGCCCTTGTGTAGAAAAACCTGCAGTTGCGCATTCAACCAACTCAACTTAATTCAGATGGAACAGGTCTCGTATTGTATGAAAGAATTAATATTTGAAAAGCGAGTTCCATTAAAACACAAATCATAAATTTAACTTCTGAGAATCATAGTTTAAATTAATGTTATTGTTCACTACCATTATGTTGCATAACAGTTTGTGAAGTTTTTTTCCCCTAACGCGGAGGCACTTGTCGTGAGACATTCGCCTTTTGTTATTCACCGCGAAGTCTCGTTGGCTACTTTATTATGGGACCACCATATAGGTAAGCCAGCATTGCTCCCTATTAGGGGACAACACGTTGACTACCAAGCCTTATTCGGGATTTGAACCCAAGCCTACTGCGGGGAAACTCATGACACTAATCACTATATCATGCTGGCGGCGTGAAGTACATAAGTTATTGAAATAACATTTCTTCACTTCCCTGAGATAGGATAGAATACTAGCTCAAGATCAGGGTTTGAATCCTGGTCTTGGCAGTGACGATAAAGTTATTGAAAATCTCTTCCTCACATCGCTAGGATAGTTTTGTTGGTAGTATACCGACCTCGAAGTTATAAGACTCGAGATCGAATCTCGATCTCGATGGCAAACTATCGTTACAAGTTTGATAATTGTTTCGATATTAAACATGTAAAACTTAAGTTTGCTAATGTAGTATTATGTTGGATTTTCATGTAGTAAATAAGTATTTTGATTGGTTGTTCGAGTCAAATGATGTTTTCAACAAGTTTTACACACGACTGTAACATGTAACACATTCACTTAGCATTCAGTTGCAGGGAAAATGTTAGAAGTTGTAATAGTGATGCAATTAACAAGAATTTTAATCAATTATGAAAAATTAGCCATGGAATAACAAACAATAATTAATTAGGAAATTCAGCCCGAAAAAGTTCGTTAACAAAGTAAGTACAGAGCAAAGGAGGAAATAAAATAATTGAGAGATTACAAATATTTGTTATTATACCTATTATAAAAATATTCATTGCTGACAATACATTTGAATAAGAATCTGAAAACTGATTCCGTTGAATTATTAACAACTGTTAGGTAAAACAGATGCCAAGAGGAATTCAAGCTATTTCATATTCCTTTTGTTAAATTGTACTAAAAAAGAACAACAACGTGTTTGTTTCTAATTTAAAAACTAGGGCAATTTAGAACTGTCTAGGAACTTTAAAGTCTTCTTAGCAGCTCCAAATAGGAGCCTACTATGAGAGGAAGTTAAAAGTCTTCTTTTTGACCTACTATAGACAAACAACGAAAACATAATCGAGGAAATATATGTTTATCATCATTGTTACTGTTAATATACGTGTGTATGTATTTGTGATCAGTACAACTAATTCTGAAGAAAATAAGTAAACGAGAAAACGAAAGAAAAATGCTCGAAAGAAGTTATTCAAGTATAGTTAAAATAGGTACCAGTAAAACATAAGGCAGTCGGAAAGAATGCATATAGAATTAACCTGACAATGCAAAGAGACTAGAAATTTCATAAGATACAAGAACGATGCAAGAGACACATAGTACTTACGTTGCATCCTTCAAAATGTAGCTTTTATGGAAAATACTATTGTTCACTGTATATGTACAAAAGTTTCCTCAATTATTCAGGTATTTAAAGAGTTAAAATATCTACCATCTAGATTAATCACGAGAGATTTTTTTTAATATGGATTTCTTTCTCAGATTTTTTTTTATCCCAGCTGCGGATCCATTTGAAAATTACAAACACAGTATATATTAAACAACAATACTCTATTTACAATCTACTTTCGATTTGATGCTTGAGCGATTGCAATCTGAATCCGTTGATAGAATCTGAGCTTTGTTTGTCAAATTTTCGTGTTACTCACATACTTCTACTAATTGGTACCATGCTCCTTGGAGGTTGATGGGTCACAAAGTTGAAGAATAATCTGGTTTTGAGAAGGAAGCGGAACGTTGAAAATGTGTCTATATTTGTCATTGCTCTTATTAAATTAGATTTTTAATTATATTTAGGATTAGGAGATTTAAGTTTCAAAACGTTGTATTTATTGAGCCTACTGAAGCGAGTTTAAATGCGTTAAAGATGTAATTGAGTTTAATTTATGTTTCATCACGATTTATTTCATTCCTACTGCATAGCAGATAAGTTCTTTATGAAATGCATTTAGAAAAAACTAGTAATTATTTTAATTAATGGAAATTCTTTTAATACACGTTAATATGTATTAAAGGAAATTATAAAATATGTAACTGAGAAGAATTTTATGTTATACTCGTACACTTGAAATGAACTAAAATCGTTCACTGAAAAATCCTGTATAAGTGTATAATTCTTTATGAGTCAAGCCAGTTCTTGAGAGCTGACAACCACGGAAGACAAGGAATTTCTGTATATTGCTGAAGATATATGTAAAACATATTATTAAATGAATATGTAATTAGCTTGTGTATTTGTCTGTGTGTGTGAATGGAAAAAGAAACGGGTAAAAGAACATTTACCAGCTTGTCTTGGTACAGAAAATATGCCAATCACTAATGTGAGTTACGCGCAGAGTATATTCGTAGTTCTATCTTTTGATAACCAAAATGAAAGGCGGGAATTGAAATCTACTATGAGCGATTAGGGCTATTAGCTTGAAGGATTGTCTTTATTGAAGTTTGTTGTATTTACGTTACTTGCGACGAATATCAGAAAAAAACAGCCCAATCACTCCTTCGTAAAAGAAACTGCCGAGGCTTGAGCTTCTAACCTGGGCAGTAATAGTGCTTATTATTCTATAATGACGAATTATCAGCCTCAAGTTGACCTCAAAAGTTTAGAAATTCTGAATGTGTGGCACTTAATAAAGACTGCGCAAAGTTAGAAACATGCTAGATACACGAAATATATAAAAAACTGTAATACATCAGGCACTTTATAAAATTAAATTATGGAAAACACTAGTACGAGTGATTAAAGGGGGTGGTTACCTCTCTCAGCCACGGAAGTTTCACTTTAGTTTTTCATGTTTTCTATGATATTGAACATGTTCTGTGTGGACAATAGGTCCTACTACAACTGTAAAGTTATTTTCAACTCCCGAAAGGACATTGGTGGGTGCCGATGGGATGAACATCATCTTCATAGGGAATACCATGCTTTCTCAAAGTGATTCATACCCTGAGACTTTGATGACCAGAGTATTCCCTGGACATCTGTACTTTGCAGAATATCATCTCGTAGCTCACAGAGGCAAGGGAGCGTGTTATGATCCATAAGCATAAATTTTGACTAACGGCTCCACGAAAGAGCTGAACATAAGATTTCAGATGCCGTCTTTGGGAGTTTATCAGTAACAGTACGACTATCGATGATGGTAGCTCTGTGTAATCATTCAAATCCTGTTTGCCCATAAAAAGAAACCACTTTTTCTCAAGTGCTCCCTTTGCACGAAGGTAAGTTGTTCCCAGCTTCCCCCATATAGTGGTGCAATGGAAATCAGTTAGCAAACGGAATCTGGACTAACAGAGAATAGAATTCTTCCCCATTGATCCAGAGTTCAGCTCCTATGTCCCCGCCTTCACCGTAAACATGCATGCGTGGGTTCTGGAATGAGCTTGACACAAACTGCCGGACGTCTGAAATAGTAGAGACCAGTTTCTCCGAGTCTCTTTCAGGATACCTTTTGCTCCTGTATTGGCTGGTGGCTGTGAGTTCTCCAGTGAGTGGCCTTTTAGCCATCATTGACGCCATGCAGTTATTGTCGAATAATAAATAGTCCTAGTGAGGGGTTGTAACTCTATGAAATTGTTCTGGTTGTTGTCTAACGTCTCTATTGTTTTAGCACCTTCTCCATTCTCTAAAGATAACACATTGTGGTACACCAAGTGATCGCAAAGAAAAACTTGTGTCTGTGACTGTCATGGTTTCGTCATTCAGTTAGTTTTACCTTTAAAAATAATCAAGCTGTTGTCATTCTGCCATATATTAGTTCCTGTTGAACAATAATAGCACTATTTTTTAATGTGATCTTAAGGAATCGAAATAAGACTTGCGTTCTACTGTTGTCTGTATTTATAGAGTTGTGATAAGTGCCTCTTGTTTCCTCATGTACCGTTAACTGATGAAATATTCATATGCATTAAGTTTGATTTTGCTGTGTGCATAATCTCTTTGAGAATTTCTGTTGTTCTGTTAGTGTTAATCCTTTACTTTTATGAGCTAGGCTTAACTTCTGGACACAAATGAATATCATTCACATTCAATACCTGTGACGGTCAACCCAAAACCTTTTTTAGACTCTTCTACTTTCTGTTACAGGATTTCCATCGGTGCAAATTATTCAAGTGCAAAGGGAGCAAAGCATTTAAGGTCGGGTTGTATGGTAGGACCATGTGTTGAGTAAATGACAGTGTAACAGGTCACATTTGTATAAGACCATTCAAAATGCTTGAACCTGCTCTAATTTGTAAACGACGAATATTGCCATTCCTTGTCTCGAGAACGGATTAAATGTACATATTCCGTCATGTATCAGTTTGATCGTTTAGTAACGTGCATATTATTAAACGAATCCCCCTAAGTTTTAAAAGTAGACAGTTCAATGTAGACCTATATAGAGATACACTGAAGTTTTTTAACTATTCCCTTAATCATACAAACATTTTAATGATTTTCATTACTTTTATTAACTACTGATAGCTTTGAAGGCATAATATAATACACAGTGAAGAGAAAATTGAAAATGGGAGGTAAATTTTATAAAGAAACTCCTCAAACGCAGGAATTTCTCTTGAAATACTCTATGAGCGAGTGCCCAACAATATATAGATCCTTTAAAGCAGTGATTCTCAACCTTTTTATGCCTGGGCCCAGCTTTGGATTAACTTTAGATCAGTGGTTCTCAACCCGTAGAAATCTGCGAACTACTAAGCCAGAAATTGAACCATATGCGGACCACCACCAGCCTCCACCGACTTGAGGGGGGGGGGACCTTCCGGGGGTATAGGGGGTATAGAATATCACTCAGGCAAAAGGGATACAAGATTAACGTACTCACATTCTAACGTATCATAGTCTAATAATAAAATAATTATGTTAAACTTTTAAGAAATTTTAATTCAACACCTGATAGTCATCGGATATATTCGGCCCATCTAGTTTAATGTACATTGCTTTCAAAATCCCCCATTTGGCAACTTTTTTATATGTGGTACCGGACCACTTCCAAGACTCTTGGGAACCACTGCTTTAGACCCTGTACCCCCCTTGAATATCCCTCTTCCCTCCTCAGTGTTTTTCTAAACATATTTGGACAAATATGTAAACTTTGAATTCGGTTTTATGCCTATTAAATGAGACGTTTGAATAAAGTGTAGGGGAGACCTGTGTACCTAGGGCCATCATGTACCTAGGGCCACCCCACTTTATTTGAATAATATTTAGTTCTAGGTTTTATTACTCAGTTGGGTGAATGGCAAGAGTAATTGCTATTTTAGCAGCCAATTAGAAATCTTGGAGGAGAAAACTGTGGCAAGTTATAAGTGAAAAACCCTTTTTTGCATGGCTGAAGTAAAATCTTGCAGCTCATATCTTTTATTGTTTTACAAAGGTAAGTCAAATAATTTTTTTTGAACTCTAGTACGTAATTTTGTTTGTAACATTAAGTACTAAATGAGGTACTAAATAAGTCCCCTCCCCATGTGGGGTTTTCAATAGAAGACATTTTGTATGAAATTACCTAGTCTTGTACCCAGGGCCACAGAGTTGCCTTGTACCTAGGTCCATGGCCTTAGGTACAACTGTAATCATATTTTGTATGCTGTTATTTAATTGAAGCAGTTTTCATAATAAATGGAGGAAAAATCTGAACAATTTGGATTTAGTTGTTTTTTAATTGGAACTTATTTAAATAGAAGGGACACTATATATTTTGCTCTGGAACTCTCAATGTGCTTTAATTACAAAAAATATGATTGCTACTATTATTATTCAGGATTATTAATTTGTTTATATAAACATGAGAATCTATTTGAAAAAAATATATTTATAAAAGCAAAAGTATAATTCTAAATAAGGTTTATGTGATATTTTAATTAAATTTTCAACCTTTATCCTATTTTCATAACCACAAATTCCTAATTTACCAGTAGGGGAATTGCAAATTCCCAATTATTTCTTTAGATGCCTAGAAATCCTGATGGAATAAATTGGTCAAAGCCTAATACATATGCTGCATAAATAACAGCCTAATAATATAACTGCAGCTGCAGAAGCAGTTTTGATTGATGAAGTTCCAGTTCAGACTGCAGCACGGCAGTTTGGAGTAAGCAGAACAACACTGCAAAGACACATTGACTTTTGTAAGAAGACTAATGCTAAAAGTACAGAATTAAATTTGCATATTCTAACCGATGTGCTGTTTGGATGGTATTCTCTAACGATGAAGAGAGTGTACTTGTTCAGTACCTTGTCGTTGCATGCATTAAGCATTACGAGTTGTCAAAAAAAAAAAAACAGGTTGAAAAGCTTGCTTTTGAGTATGCAAAAGCAAATAAAAAAATATCCAAAGTCCTGGGATGCAATGGTGAAGCTGGTGATCAGTGGTACTATGATTTTATCAAAACAAATAAGGTTCTGTCAATAAGAAAGCTCAAGTCACAAGTTTATCAAGAGCTACAAGTTTCAATAAAACTAATGTTGATTTTTTTTTAGAAGTATCGGGATGTATTAGCAAACTATAAGTTTTTGCCTGAATCCATCTATAATGCGGACGAAACGGGCATTACGACAGTGCACACACTGGCCAAAGTTATAGCCCCAAAAAACAAAAAACAGGTTGGCAGCATGACTTCTGGTGAACGAGGAACTAATATAACTATTATTTTCAGTGTAAATGCAATAGGAAATTCTGTCCCCCCTACTATGATATTTCCAAGAGTGAACTAAAAAAAACACATGCTGAAAGGTGCGACTTCAGGAACCGTGGGAACAGCACATACTAGTTCATTTGTAACGTCTGAACAGGCACGACCTTTTCCAAATGCAAAACCTCATATATCCAAAAGAAGCAGCCGAGAACCAGTGAGATGTAGGATCCTGACAGACACTCCAGAAAAGAAAGAAATTGAAGAACAACATGCAATTAGAATGACCAAAAGAAAAAGAAAAATTTTGGAAAAATTCTGTGTTTCAAATAGAGGCAACTTCATCTAAAGAATGATGAATCATTATGAAAATACTTGTAGTTCACTGATAATTTGGCACGTTGAAATTTAAATAGTTACTATATGATAAATCAATGTATTACCTGATATTGTTTCTGTTATAAAATTCATGTGTATATGTTTGTATTCTATTTATTTATTATGGAGTGAAACCTAACTTTTAGGGAATGGCCCTAGGTACACCAGCTATTGGCCCTAGGTACAATGCTGTCTTCTACCTAGGGCCATTTGTGGAGTTTCTTAAAAAACATTCTATTTCACAGAATTTATTATTTTGAGTGTTTATATTAATCCCAATGGGATGGTAATTAGTATAACAATGTTTGCATATCAGTTTCACAATTTTAAACAGGTCAGTGGGTCAGTTTTCGTTCATTGAAAAAAGGTGGCCCTAGGTACACAGGTCTCCCCTACTTATTTTTAAAATTTTTAAATTATTGATGTCTATTACTAAAAAATTTAAATTATTTTTTGAAAATATGAAATTAAAACAAAAAGATTTTTGAAAAACACACGCAATGCATTTTAATGCTTTTTTTTTCAAATGTAGGGGACAGATTAAAAAAAATGTACATTTGCTTATCTGTGAGTAGAAAAATACTTAATAGAAAATTCCCTATATTTTGACATGGGAATTGAATATTTGCGAGGTTAATTGATGCGTCGCCTTTGGGACATACAAATATTTCGACCTTTAAATCACCGAGTATTACTACTTGTGCTTATTTACACTTGCTGTTCCTCTTATGACAGTATCTTTTTGTATGAGATTTTAGGCAAAGAAACAAAGTTTGTTCTTTTGTAAGAATCCATCGAAAAAACTTCACCTGTAAATAATATGTTTTTACTTCATTCGTAATTATACCTCTCCGATAGGGCCAATGAATATAAGAGTCAGAAACCCAAGAGTCCTACAATAAATAAATAAATTTTATGTAGGAACAATATTTCTGGAGTCTTACCTTTTTCTGCCCATCTTTTCAGTTTACTTTTTGGTCTAATTACGGGCGTCTACATCCTTCTAATAAATCTGTTAGTAGACAGGTGTAGTTGTGTATGCGATGATTACTGTGATTACGATTATTGTGACTATGGGTGTAATAGAAATACAGTTTGAACCTTTCGCATAATTATTTGCAATACTCGTATCATATTTTTGTTGAGTGACAATCTGCTGCACGATGGCTTGTTAGATGGGCGAGTAATGTTCATTATATGCTATGCTGGAGTAGTACAAGTTTACTTAATCTTTGTTTTAAGGTGGTTATGAACTTTTGTGTGTTACATTGTTTCTATTCACCCGTACTCTCAATGAAGAGCAATAAACTCCAAATGACATTTATAAAACGAGGGTTTTATTCCTACTTCTCAAAAGAATACGGAATAGTTTCCTGTGTCACATAGCTAACTATCAACCTCTAAGAGCTTTATAGTTTCTGAAGATAAGTGGTACGTAGTTTTTGGACGAAATGCCTGTTGACTCCTTGGTAGTTTTATAGTACTCAACATTCGATTGGATAAGAGAACGGCAGAAACTGGAAACATCAAAGAATGGAGGAATTTATAAAAAAATAGTGTTTGTTTACCTAAAAACTTTTTCAGATTACATTCGAAATTCGAACTAAGTTGATGTAACGTGATTATCAATCGCAACTTTAGGGAGAATGCATGTTTTTCTTCTCTAGTATCTAATAAGAAGACACTCGGGGACGCCCTAGGAAAAATGTCCATCCTGAAGAAAGAAAAAAAATACGCGATTAGCTCGGGAATAGAACAAAAGTGTCACCTGCTTTTCTTGCAAATGTGCTGACCATTACAGCGCTAAGCAATACCTTGATCCTTACTAATAACAACCTTTTATATTTAAAAAATAGCATTATGATATAAGAACACACATCTATTTGTAACACTTCTTTTATAAATAACTAGCATTATTGCCCGGCGTTACCCGGGTAGATATATAGATATAAAATTTTTCATGCATTCCATCAAAAAAATACTTGGCTGCACCCCCCCCCGCAAAATAAACACTCCGCCCTCCCCCCCTCTCGTCACCCCCAGACCAACTCTAAAACCACCCATCAGAACAAACCTCTTTTCCCCCGCGTATCGAATTAGACTGGTTGTGGTAAAGGGGCTGTATCCACATTTAAGAGGTGCGCTTAGGGGCACAAAAATCATTAAAAAATTAATTAAAAAACTAATTGAGCCCCAAATTTCGTTTTTCCTGATTTAAGTTTCTCGGGTCCTAAACATTAACTGTGCCGAATTTGGTCCCGGTGGGTGAAACAGTCTATGATTCTATAGCGGACAAACAAACAGACAAGCTCTTTTATATATATAGATGAAATTTGACAATTTTTGTCCGCCATTGTCATATAATCTTTTCGGTGATCAGATTCAATTTCCCTTTTACTTTATTGAAAGAATAAGACTTGTTATACAGAACGCAAGCTTTACCCGTGAATGTTCTGCGACAATAGCAATGAAATCTCCCTGTCCCAGATACGTAATAGTAATATTTACTTATCCTTTTCATCTTAAAAATATCCAAACAAAGAAATCATCATATAGAATCTGGAGCTAATTTAGCCTAAAAATGAGTGAGGTTTTAGTGTTCAATTTTTTTGGGATGTAAATGCTTCCAATCAATTCATAGTGGTCGAAGGAGTAGGAGACAACTACAAAGAATATGTTATGAACCACGTCAGTTTTAGGAAACACCGTTGAAGAGAGAAGGAGCAAAAGCAGAATTGAATGAAGCCTCAAGAGGGCAGACGTTACTAGTTAGTAAATGCATCTGAGACAAAACACTCTTGGTCACCCGATTTCGCGGAGGTTAGGGGTACTTGACTTCCACGAAAGGGGAAAACCGTAAATATCTCTACTCTGTACAAACCCTAACTTAGAATACTGCCGACTGTATTTATCGCATAAAAAAGTGAAACACGTTGTATTGTTACAGTATGTTTTACGGATTTAAAATTACAGCATCAACAATGAGGGCTGACACACACACGAAAACAAAGCGAGGCAATATAGCCACAAGTGCTGGATATATTGCAATACATGTACAAGTATTTAGATTGCTTTAAAGTTGTTTAAGTTTATAAAGCACAATTAAATAAAGAACTGGACAATACATAATGTTCTGTGCTTCAAAAGCTTTGATAATTTTTGTATTGCAGCGGTGTTAAGCGTCCCCCAAAAAATTCTTCTTTAATCATTTCATGGCAAACCGATAAATAAAATCTGCAACAATTAAACTTATTAAAGTGTAGGTTCCAATGTTTTTACGATTCAAATTTGAGGATTTTGTTAATAACGAACCCTCCAATGCAAAGTGCAAAACTAGGACCAGCCGGAACCGACAACTATTTATATACGAACACAAAGTACATAGGTACTGACAATGTTTGAAAAACTTAATTGTTGTAGAGCGCCATCTTCTAACCATTTTAAAGACACCTACAAACAATTATGTATTACTAAGTGAGTTACTAGTTTGCACCAGGTTCACTGGATGCCATCACATTGAATTGTCTATCACATTGAATTGAAAATGGAAATAAAATTATGAAATGTTTGTAATATTTTACGGCGAACCTCTTAAGAAGCCGGGGCTCCCCAGGGCGTTACTTCCGCAGGGTCGCGTCGAACACTTTAGGAACCACAGGTCTAGAAAAAAATAAATCAGGACATAGTAAAAGGGAGGGTAACACATGCAGCAGTTTGAAAACTTGTTAATTAGGGATACGCAAATTTCGCATAAAAAATATCAAAATTTCGCAACAAAAAAAAAACACATCTATAAAATTTCGCATTTATTCGCAAAAAATATAAATTTTAAAATTTCGCATTTATTAAAAAAAATTACAATTTTACTTACTTGAATAAGTAAGTATCAAATTCTTAGTTAAAAGCTAACATAGTAGTAATCTTCATATTATGTTCCTTAAGTCTGCCTTATGTGATTAATTACTATGTTGTACATACTAAAATATCTCAGCATCTACTCTGTTAACGGGACTTAGAGGCTTTGTATTGTTAAGCCTTTGCAAAGTTAAGGTAGCAGCATTTCGTTGAAATTAAAATCTGTATAACATCAAAATGAGGATCTTGGTTGATACTTCTGTAAGTAGCTGAAATACCCTTGACTGAAATACCCTTGGCGCTCGAGACGTTCTTAAGGGAACGGTGGACCTTTATTTGAGCAAATCTATTCATTGTAATACTGATTGTGTTATTGTAAAATATATATATATATATTTCTGTAGATTATTAGTACCAATCTAATTTTTTTCAAGTAAAAAAATCATTTATGAAGCTTTTACAAAGTAATTTATAATGGGTAAGTGTAGTAATAAATTTTAAAGCTGTTTTTCTCAAAACAGATTTTTCAAGGTTTTTAGATTTTTTTAAATGCTCCATGCTACTTAATTTTTGTTCAAAATTCATGAAATTGATAAGGAAGAATCCTGATGCCGTTTACAAAAAAACTGGGTATGCATTTTACAATTCGATTTCATTAAGGTAATTAAATTTGATTTATAACATTTTAAAAGGCAAAATTTTGATGAAAATCGGGATGGAATTCAGAAAAAAAATCTCTCAAAAATTAACTATTCAAGGGATTAAATAATCGATACCCAGATTTGTTTTTTATACAGTTTAAAGAGATTAAAATGCAAAATCGAGGAAATATCTCAAAAATTAAGTAGCAAGGAGCATTTTAAAATTTTGTTTATAAACTTCAAATTTTTTTAAAAATATTAAAATTATAATGAGATTGGAAATTTCTTTTAAGGTATTCTATTTATTTACAGTGAAATGTATATATGTACAAAATTTCGTATCTCTATGATGAAAAGTAAAAACAGTAAATTTTAATGTCCACCGTTCCCTTATCTACTAAATCGTTCCACAAAACTTGATAGTTGTCTTTTAAAGTTAGACATTTAGGTTCGACTGCGGTACAGACAAACTGTCCGCTTGAAATTCGGAGCAAATCCGAAGGAGAGTGAGATTTCTGAGTTAAAGACCGCGGATGGTCTTAGTTAAGAAATTATGTTAATGAATTATTACTATTATTACCTAATTTCACTTAAAAAACCGTTTATCGCCGAGTTTTCACCAAAAAGCAGTTAAAAGATAATTTTCGCATTTATTCGTTCACATCGGCAAATTTTGAATTTATTCGCATCTATTTCGTAAATACGAAAATTACGTATCCCTAAGGATAATGGAACAGGACAAAGGGCCTGTTCACATAGGAGTCCGTTGCGTAGCGTTAAGGAAAAGATGACGTTGAGACGAAAATAAACCAATCATAGGCGTTAAAAATTTCATTGTTAATCGTTTGGAGGCCTATGATTGGTTTATTTTCGTCTCAACGTCATCTTTTCCTTAACGCAACGCAACGGACTCCTATGTGAACAGGCCCATAGAGGAGACGGCGGCAGAGAAGACGGTCTACATTCGAAAAAATTCGTTAGTAGCGGAAAGACAGTCGGATATCACAGAGACTGAATTGAGCTAAGAAAGAGGGTGAGTCGCATGGTTTATGAGATAATTGCTGATGAGTAGTAATTTTGAGTAAGCTTTACTTATTGGAACTTATAATTCCTTTAGAGGTATTATCTTCTGTTAGGTATCTAGAGTAGTTACAAAACGTTAGTTTTATATCTTCATTTGATCTTCAAATATCACGGTTAAGTAAAGAAGTTCTTAACCGTCTGCTTGCTAATTCGAGATTCCAATCGTTAATTTAACGCAGAATCCCGTGAAAACTCCAAGTTAATTAACCCCAAAGAAAGAAGTTAAGGATAAAGAAAGAATATTCACGAAGTAAAACAGAGTAACAAGCTGAAAAACATTTAAAGAACTACTTTAAAGAAAAAGAATAATTTTAGAAATTACTGACCTGAAAATTTTAAATTATAATTTGCTATGCATTTTTTCTAGATTAAGATTGTTTTTGACATAGCACAATTTAAATTTTTTTTTCATAGTGTGGCTGGTATCATTCTTCTTACACCAATGATTTATCAAGTATAGTGGAAATATCTATGAAATACACACAAACACATATATATATATATATATATATCAAAGTATGCTTTCGTTCCTTTTGAAACAGACTATTTTTTTTCCAATTTTGGTGAAATACTTCTCTCAACTCCCTAGAGAATTTTCTGTTTCCGAAATGTTTACAGAACCATTTTAGAGGATTTGTTTATTTATCACGCACATTTCACAATCTTGCAGATTCTCAATATCTCCCCTTTCAGAAATGAGTTTTCCATCCTCTCCTGTCTGTATATTTTGTTATTTGCTACTTCTGAGGGGAGCTGTACTATCAAGAAAGAATCTGGGAGCAGAAACCTATAGTGGCAACACACATACATTCAAAGTACCTAAAGCCTTTTTTAAACATGAACACTAAAGAAGAAAGATGCGCCAGAAATGCTTCAAGGCGAAGGGAAAAAAAACTGAAAAAAATAAGAAAGATTGCAACTTTATATTTAGAAGTGTGAATTGTGCTCCTGAACAAAAATTGAAGGAAAAAGCAACAAGAATAATGTACATATGCGAATTCTGTACACTTGTTTCGCTTATATTGCTTTAAAGAGATACTATGTGTTGTTTAAGAGAATTCTAAAGGATTTCTGGATGACGTAAAGATAATAAAGGAAAGCCTTATTACGAACAGATTTTCTTCTCTTCTGATACTGTTCTTAAAAAAAAAACAACCCAAAAAACCGAGTCTTTTTTTATGCTCTATCTATCAATCATTCAATAAATCTATCTATCCAACTATCTATAAATTTCTCTCTCTCTCTCTCTCTCTCTATATATATATATATATATATATATATATATATATATATATATATAAATATATACACGCATACACACAGATATACTGTACATGCATACATATAAATAAATAAATAAATTATATATATATATATATATATATATATATATACAGAAGGTCGTTCGCACTTTATGGGAAAGATTTTGATAGTTAAGTTTTATGTATAAATGCCATATTTTATGCGGTGATTTGCTTCTATCTGATAGCCACGGTTCTTGACAGTAGATCTAGCTCGAATTTTGCATGAAAGTAAATTTTTGCTGAGTACTGTTATGTCAGTTTTACCTCATTCCTCTTAGACCGTTTTCCAAAGTCCGTTCAGTGTTTTTAGATGTCGTTTTCCTAATTCTCGTATTAAAAAACAAAATCGCAAAAGTCCACTGGAGAAGAGTCAGGTAATTTTACAGGTATTTCATTAAATGGGATACATTTTATTCCTGTTTCTGATTCTTTCTTTGCTAAATAAGCGGCTGTTGATTTAGACGTGTGACTAGAGGCTTTGTCCCTAAGAAGCTTAACTTTATCAATGTCCTTTCCATATAAGGCTGGAATTTCTTCTTCAAACATTGGTTCTAAAATATTCTGCTGATAGTAGAGTGAATTAATTTTGGCTTTACTAGAGACTTTTTTCATTTTTAAATTGCCGTTGTAACAAAATCCTGCTACTATCATGAACTCCTTTGAGAACTTTTCTGTACACCGACGTAGCCATTTCGTACGGTCATCCCCGTCAGTTGAGCAATAGAAAATTGATCTTTTTTTTATTACAGTCACTTAAATACACCCATGCCCCATCGACTGTTACCAAAAATTTTCATTTTTCAGCATCTAGGTGTTTTTCATATAATTTTCTACAATTTGTTTTCCTTTCAGCAATATGCTTTGGCAAAAGCAGATTGGTAATAATAAGCAATAACTTATTTTGGCAAAAGCAGGTTTAAAAATCTTTTTTAACTTCAAATCTTTATGAATGATTTTACTTACAGTGCCAGAAGACATTCCTAGTTTCGATGCAATGGATCTTTGAGTCGGCGAATTTTCTTTTCGGATCAAAGACTTCACTTTCTTGATATTTGCCTGCGTTCGAACAGACTTAGGATGAGGTTAAGTAGTCATGTTTTCATTTTAACTTTCAGTTAGACGTTTTTTCCCATTCAAATTTAATATATTATAAATAAATATTTTCGAAATGCCATAACCGCAATTTTTACACCTCTTTATAATTTGTTGATACGAATATTTCTCCCCGGAAAGCGCAGTTACGTAACCTTCGAGCCATCTATCAATTTTAGGAGCAATTTTCAAAATAAATCTTTTATTTTACATTCCAATCAAAGCAAAACAATAACAGACAATTATTCTGAAGTTGCGAAATTTTTATCTGAAAATGCAAACGTCAAAAACAAATTACAAAATCGTTTCCATAAAGTGCGAACGACCTTCTGTATATATATATATATATATATATATATATATATATACAGTCGAACCTCCATATATCGAACTTCCCTATATCGAAATTTTCTATATATCGAAATCTTAGCAAATCTCCATGTTCAATACATAGAAAAATTGTTTCTATATATCGAAAAAATCTCTATATATCGAAATTTTTTTCAAGACAAATGGGGATTTTTTATTCCACATTAGAATAAAAATCTCCCAATTTTTGGCATTTGAAACAATACGTCGTGGACTTCAATTCGCGGAAAATGTCCCTGATAAAGTTTTTAGTGGAGTGAATAAATGCGAACATTTCTTTGAACTTTCCGCAAAACTAACTGTTCAGCAAGATATTCGTAGTTTTTTTTTAAAGAATGTAACTGTGATCATTGTAACCACTGTCTGCATTATTGTTTTTTAAAGATATGCAGTAATCAATAAATCTTTCATATTAATTCATTTTTTAATTATTAAGTTTCATTTAATGGGATTCGCATATAAATTAGAAATGGAGTATCGTATACGAAAATTAGCTTTAATTTTTTGTTTTTTTAGGAGAATTATGATAAGACTAAGCTCAATTCTATATATCGAAATTTCTATATATCGAATTTTTTTCGCGCAATTTGCTACTTCGATATTTGGAAGTTCGACTGTATATATATATATATATATATATATATATATATATATATATATATATATATATATATATATATATATATATATATATATATATATATATATATATATTGTGTGTGTATGCATACAGGTAGATGATATAGATACTTCTCTACAGTGGCCAGTAATGGTGCCGAAAAAAAGTGGCCGTTTTGAGAGGTGGCCGTGGAAAAGGGGTTTCTTTCATAACATTGTCTCTATGGAGTTATTAATCAGTTCTGAATAAAATATGTCCGTTTATAGGGGTGGCCGGCTAGAAAAGTTTAACTATATATATATATATATATATATATATATATATATATATATATATATATATATATATGTATATAACTTTTCACACATTTCGACACCATCAACACCTTTTTTTTTATAAAGAAAGGAATTTCTATGAAACATTGCTATAAGCAAAGCTTCTGAAAGATAATTCCGACATGAGATACTCACAACTACTTACGTTTCACTTATTGTAAATGATTCTTCTTTGGTGAAATTGGTACTGTTTTTAAAACTTTATCTATTTTCTTCCAAATTACGGTTAGCAGTAAGTAATATTGCTTCACTGAGAAAGTTTTCAAAACAAATTCCGCTTTCAGTAGTAACTGTGGTAATATTTACATTTATTTACTGCTCTAAGTTAATTGCATCGCGTATCTTGTTAAGACTGACTTGTCCTATTTTCTGAAGTTTTAAGTTTTTCCTATAAAACCAATAAAAAGTTGTTTCATAATGGTTATAATTAACTGGTTATTTCTTTGCTTTTAGCTTTTTTATTGATTTCTTATAGTCTCATGAATTTATTTGAAATAAATATTCTCTTATAATAGTAATTGGATCGGCAGTTTGAAGAAGGGAACAAGCGCCAAAAAATTGAAATTCGTTTTTTTTTAGAGTGCTGTTATTTACATATAGACACTCCATGTAAGTTGAAAAAAGCACTGGAATAGCGGGTAAATGTAAAGAATGTTGTATAAAAGTTTAGTGAAGAGAAAATAATAAATAAGACAGTTTTTTAAAGTTTTTTTTAGTTTCCCACAAAAACAGTTTTTGGATTCGTTCCCTTCTTCAAACTGCCTATTCAATTGCACTTCAAAGCAGAATCTGTGTCTGCTCCACTTGTACACCTAGTATCACAAATTCCTCTAAAATTTTGAGTTGCTTTTGCAGAATATTTGTAAGCATGTTTTATTGTTGAGTTTGAGTAGAGAAATATACAAATTGATTCTGTTAAAAGTAATAGAAATGATCCCAACGATTGTTCTCAGGCAAAATTTGCAACCAAATTTAAAGTATAACTTTCAGTACAAAATGTAAGTTGTCGTTTCGTTTTTTTCTTTTGTCTTCTTCTGAACCCATTGAACATGTCACATAAATTTGACACACTATCGTACGTCTACATTCTACACATTTTTGTCCTACCGTTAAATTCTTTAATGATGGCGATAAATTTTGTTTTTCAAAAGGTATAATCCTGTTTTTCGACTAGTAGAAAAAAACCCCAAAATTTTTAAATCAATGTTAATTTTTCTAGCGGTGTTATATCAAGAATTAAGTTTACAATGAAAGAGCATAAAGCTTCTTAAACATCTGATATATTGAAAAATGTACCTTTATGCTCCATCAGAATGCGGAGATTGATTTAATATTTGCATGACGCTCAGTCTATAGCACATTGATGATAACGCTTATGAGATTACCAATGTCAACTAGATTTTGGATTCAGGTACGCTTGCAAACGATTAGTGTGGAACTATAGCAGATACTGTACATATCAATGTTTAGTGCTTCTTATCTAACACGGCCAGGTGATGGCCGAATGGCTAGGGCGCTGGCATTCGGTTCAGATCCTGTGAGTTCGAGTCCCACCGCTGGCCTGGATGTTTGTAGCCGTTCGGAATCGGCTTTAAACTGTAGGTCCCGGTCTAATTAGCCCTCGTGTAGCAAAAACTTGACCGTAGCGTTCCAAACCAAACCAATCTTATCTAACACGAGTATTTGCTAATATTCAGAATTCGTGTGAGAAGGGGAGTTGTCCACAAGTAACCTGTCCTAGAAATGGTCTCCTTCCCGATTACATTATCATCAAGTATTAAGATAGTTAAAATTTATAGATCAATTTACATAAGACAAAATACAAATTAAGATATTATACCTTGAAGATATTTGTTATAATGGTATGCATAATCTGTACAAGGTGTTATGTATTAATATAAGTGTCTTCATCTATTTAACGAGTAGAGGTCTATAATTAGTAGTTTTCTAGGCTTAATAATCATCGATAGTGGTCGTTATGATGACTAGATTATTGATATAAAAAAAGATGAAAATGTGTTGCAAAGGTACTTAGTTATAAGAAACCTAAATGTAGTTTTTGATTCAGAAAACGGCACTATCTGAAGGGTTATTAAATCATTCTTAAATTCGTTGTTTGAAAGCTTTCTACTCTCATGGCCAAATTTCCTAGTTTCTGACTGCTGTTTCGTTAAAGATTTTTTTTTTTTTTTCATTTGACACTTTGCCAACAAATCCGCATCGACACTGACACGTAAAGCTTTCTCAGCACTTTTCACTCCACGCATTTTTATTTATTTTAAATTCCACTGCATTGGAGTCAATGCCTTTTCGAAGTTTTAATTGCAATTTTCTTCCGCTTGAATGGCGTTTTTCACCGTAAGAAATATATTTTTTTACTGCAATCGTTGCATCATAATGCGGTCCATATCCAGGAAAGCTTTAATTTTTCCCCATAAAAAATCTCTTCTATAGACTGAAGTTTTTATTTATATAATTGTTGATATTTTCTTATTTTAGTTGACGATTCAATGTATTTACGAGTTCTGAAAACGAACTACAGACAGGTGACTTTTGACGAGAACACTCTCAGATGCCACTTTAACTATATAACCGTATCATGTGTCGCATCAGATCATGATACTTAGCAATAATATAGAGCGTTGTTTTCAGTCAGTCTTCTGCGAGTCTTTGATGCCGATCATTCTTTTTCCAATCACATCAAATTTGAATATGATCCAAGTTTTCTTTTGTTGTCATGCTCAAGGCAGTATTCACACTGCTATATCGGCATTTCGGATCAAATCTCTGATGCTTCAGTCTTCATCTCCTTCCTTCCTCAGTCTTCATATCCCTTCAGTCACGGTTGTACTGTATCGGCATATCAAACTTTGATATGTTGATACGATACAGAGTACGAATCATACTTGCTTGATTATGACGTAATTCTTGAAACGGATATGCTTAAATGATAGTAGTATGGGAGCACCTTAGGAGTTGATGCATCCCATTTACTTAGCACGTTAGAAAAAGATAATTCCAGCACAAGTAACTATTACTCTCTTGTACCAAATATTTGATCTGAGTAAACACAATTTTCCAAGTTATGAGACCTTTAAAAACCATAGATTTTTTTATTTAAAAAAATTTAAGATTTTTTTTTGTGCTGCCATATGGTTGCCACGCACATAGTGTAGTGGTGAGCGCAGCAAACTGCCACTGTGAGGGTTCAGATTTTAATTGCGGCATAATTATAGGAGTTTTTGTGCTGTTCTCTAATAGGAAGCAACGATGCTTCACCTGTTTGTATTCGATTGGCTACAGGTTTCGAATGGCCCATTGCATAGGGGGGGGGGGGAGTCACCGTAGGCTCAACTTGATATGAAAAATAATTAAGGTTAAAATATGATTATTTATTGATTAATATTACACCGATTCATATTACCCCGCTATTTCAATTCAATGAAATGTTGAGAGACATTTACTATGATGAGGTCTGAGGAATTAAAAATTTCTAACCCTGGTGGTCAGATTGGGAAATATTACTTTTGTTTATGCCTGAAAGAAAAAATCAGATCACTCTTCGCTCAGTCATTGCTGTCTATTATCTCTGCTTTCGTGCTGCTAATCCATCTTTTGTTAAAGTCCATCACCATTCAGGAAATTTGAATAAAAGTGTTGTAAGGACTTTGATCTCTTGTGTTACTCGGCTCATGACTTAGTCTGTGTTATTACATACATAAT
The DNA here is from genome assembly GCA_907164885.2 of Dolomedes plantarius. Classification (NCBI taxonomy): domain Eukaryota; kingdom Metazoa; phylum Arthropoda; class Arachnida; order Araneae; family Dolomedidae; genus Dolomedes; species Dolomedes plantarius. Next base: position 184,483,242 of record OU015494.1, on the reverse strand, counting down.
ATGCGAGTTAAAGTTTGTCACATGAATTTCATTTGTTACTGTACATACGGTCATGGGACTTAAATAAACAAACACACACACACACATATGCATATATATGTATTATATCTTCTATAGGAATAATAGGAAAACTAAGGAACTTTGCTTAAAAAAATCCATAAACCATTACATACAGACGTTTTTCCCTTTGCGATATAAAGGTCTCCAATTTGAAGAGTTATTATTTCTAATCCTATCATTAAGAAAATTTTTACCAAGGGGTATTACGGTTAACATGCCCGTGTATAAACTCTTTTTCATACCTTACCCACAGGATTTTATTGACTGTATAGGATTTCTGTCATTTCGTTCGAGGAATTTTTCGAAATGAAATGTTGCGTGTCCGATTTTTTTTGTTTGTTTATCGTTTAAAGCACTGATGATTGTTTTTAGACGACTGTTTTTCTATATTCTGCTCCACCAAGTTTTCGAGGGATCGTATGTTTACGTTCACTTTTACTGTGAGATTACCTCATCCATTTCTTTTGTTGTGCCAGTCGCTTTTTTTTCTTATCTGAAACAGAGAAAATACGCAAATTCATTTCCAGAAAATGATTTGAGATGTTCTTTCTGAAATATGTTATGACTATCAAGAACTTAAAAAATATATCTGTAGTTTGGAATAGACTTCATTTTCAAAACAAAGGGTCCTGCGCTTTGCTATTTCGTATCATTTGTATTGCTGTTTTGAATTCATCAAGTTTCGTTTTCTTTCTTTCGCCAAAATACATAATACAGTGTTTTAGTACATCAATTTTTATTTCAAAGCTTCCTTTGTGTATTTCAGATATGCTACCTTCAGTTTTAACTTTATTCTTAATGGATCCTTTAAGGACTGATCATGCAGATCAAGAAAGAAAACAGTTAACAAGAACTCACATTTTTGCCAGAGTTTTGATATTTTGTATGCTTCATTCAGTTGTGAAAGATCTACCCACACTCGTATGAATGTTATTCCTGGAATTTTGAATGCAAAGGAAGTTCGCTTTATTGCGCTCTTAGAATACAGACCTGTAGTGTCGTAGCTCGATAGGAACTAACATTTCCTAGAAAATTGCTCTGAAAAGAGTTTACTAATGAATTATTTTATAAAATAGTAGAAGCAATATAAGCATAGGGAGGTTATATTGCTTTAAATAGATATTTTCTGGGTGTTGATGCAAAAAATATAAATTGTTTTGTTGTTTTAAGGGCTTGTTTGCTCACTGTTAAAAATGCAGTGTTTGCTGTATATAAATTTGTATATACAGCAAATAAATGTACATAAATTTGCGTTAAACATTCTGATAGATGATTTATAAATCTATTTAAATTGAAAAGACTTAATTAAGCACAAGGCTCCCTCAGTGAGTGCCATTCAATCCTCCATGATTTTAAATTATTATATCAGGTCTTTAAGCAACGATATAAAATATTTCTGTGCCTCCGAATAATTTATAAATATACCTATAAGTCAATTGTGAATTGTACAAAACCTCAATAAATCTTTCTTTACGATTTTTAATTTATACTCAAGTCTCTGACTTTCAACCATTTTTTAAAGAGATTGTGAAGAGTCATACGGCATATATACAGTCTGTACTAAATGCAATTGCTGACTTCTGTCCTTTGAAACACATATCTTTAAACTTTTTAATTTTTTCTTTAACGCGCAGAGTTTCAATACTTACTGCTTCATCACTGATTGCATCCAAGGAACATGGGCTGTTATTACAATATAAATTAGGTGTTTGTTACATTTTAGTGCTCAAAGAAAGTTAAAATAGGCTATCTTTCCCTGCTGTTCTTGTCCGGCTGTTTGCAAATCAAGAGATGGATAGATTTCGAACAGACGTATTAGCCGGAGAGTGGCCGAACGACTGCGCGCAGGCTTTCGGTACTTGTGCCACGTTTGGCCAGGTTGTCTGAAGATCAGTGGTGCGCAGCCCCCCCCCCCCCCCCAACCCCCTGATGGTCTCGACCCCCTTGTGGGTCACAAAAATAATTAGATGGGTCGCAAATAGTTTGAAATAAATTTATATCATATTGAATTGTTTAATTAAAATATATGGTTTAAATATGTTTACATATGGTTTACGTATGTTTAAATATGTTTACATATATGTTACAATATGGTTTAAATATATCACGAAAATAATTAGATGGGTCGCAGATAGTTTGAAGTAAATTTATATCATATTGAATTGTTTAATTAAAATATATGGTTTAAATATGTTTACATATGGTTTACATATGTTTACATATGTTTACATATATGTTACAATATGGTTTAAATATGTCACGAAAATAATTAGATGGGTCGCAGATAGTTTGAAGTAAATTTATATCATATTGAATTGTTTAATTAAAATATATGGTTTAAATATGCTGACAATTGTGAAATCATGCTCTTTTTAATTTTAAATTTTGTTAATTTTTACCTAAATGAAATACAAATACGTATTAATATTTAAATAAGAAGCTTTAGTCCCATGAGATTTTCCAAAAACAAGTGCAGAAGGCACGCAAGACATTTTTTAAAAATGTTATTACTAAAAGTAAATATAAACCCAATATCTACAGTTAACTTATTTTCAAAAAAAATGTGCCAAAATTTGCTAATTACATTTTTTCTACTTTTTTCTTACTGTTTTCCTAAATTTTAAAAAAAATTTTCATATGGGTTGAGTAATTTTTTATCTAAAGAAAGTGAGTCGCAGTCCAACAAAGTTTGATCACCACTGCTGTAGATAATCGAAATTGGATTTAAACTGTTATGCCGTATTTACACATTCGCGATCGTGCCACTTGCAAGACATTCGCGAGACATTAGTCACGCTCCTGCATCGACGCGAATGACCGTTGTCACATTCTCGTCTCTTGCTGTCATTTGTGCTTGCATCAGCAAGTCGTCTGACATCTGGCACTATTCGCCCCTTTGACTAGTGCCAGAGAACTGCTCCCGAAGCGAGCGCCACGATTGGCGAAGAGAAACGGCGAGAACACCGTTTACACAATCGCCCCCCGCAATTCGACTCGCCGCAATCGCCACTGTGTAAATGCAGTGTGAAGTTTCGTGGATCCCTCGATTAGCAAGAGATAACTATACCACTCCTGGGATTAACTAACTAACAAACTGACATGTGAAAGTGTCTCTTGAAAGATATGGACTCAAGTACCTACTTTAGTTTCATATGAAAAACTTTCCTTAATACAACCATACTTTCTACTTGAGTGTTAAATGAGTATATGTTTATTAAAATACCATAAATAAGGGTTCCGTTACAGTAGGTAAATTTCACTTTGAGAATGAAGAGTGAGTATCTCACTATCAAAATGCTCATTTGAAGGAGACATGTAATTTACAATCTTCTCAACGTACATCAACAATTAGGATTCACCAAACTTTAATTTAAAAAAATTGTGCGGTCGGGGGACCCCCGTCTTTACGTTATATTTTCAACTCTAAACGTGATTTAATATATAGATTTCTATTGATTATATTAGTGTGTTTTTGCCACGCCAAAAAGCGCAGCCCTCTTTTATTCAACCAACCAACCAACCAACCAACCCTCTCTCTCTCTCTAATTTGTATATTTTATTTTTATTTTTTATCATTTTTCCAAAGTAAAAATGTAAAGTAAGGATTTAAATCAATAAATTTCATTCAATATTTTAGGAAAAATAGTCATTTATTAAAAATTAAATATAAAATAGTGAATTATAAATTATATATAAAAAATCTAAATAAGAAAAAAATTCTTTTTAAATTTTATCATTATATTATATCATGGTAATTATTGGCTTAGGGTAACTATAATAAGATGCATATGTTTGAGATTCAATTTTATGATTTATTAACTTACTTTTCTAAGTTTGCATTATTTACACTTGCTGCAGTTTCTGTTTCTCGACTTTTCATTATAAAATTGCAATAATGACACAATATAAATTTCGTGTGAATTAAAACAATAACAAACAAAAAATAAGTTTAAATAATATTTACACGTGTTTAGAATTGAGGTTATACAGCTGATCGTGCACAATGCTTGCTGCTCGAATCTCGATACTCGCACGAACACACACACATACAACCGTATATAATAGAAAGAGACAAAGAGAGGGAAAGGTCGCCTAAAGAGGAGTGGATCAAGACAGCTCGTTTGCTCTATATTTTTCGTGACGCCATCTCTTGTTCAAATATGACAGATAGAGACGCCATCTCGTATTAACAAATACAACTAGCTTCCATTTCAATCTTCTGTCATTTTCTGCTTTTCATCAACGTTACGTTGCTTTTCATCATCGTTACGAGATTCGTTAGAATTTAACCAAAAATAAAACATCCAAAATAAAATTATGTCACAAGGTTCTACTTATTTAATGGTATGTTATTAAGCAAAATATAGGTTGTAATTATGTATTTATTAATTTAAGAGCTATTTTTATTGAAAAATTTATCATTTTTTTTAAAGAAAACCATGTTGTGTAAACGAAATTTGGTATATTTTAGTAAATTTAAGAGGTATTGGTAATCGGTTGCTTCCTAACACGGATAAGTGATTTACTAATATATTGTTGAAAAAAGGGGAAATATATTGGTTAGATTTTGCTATAGAAGGTTTGGCAATCCATAGTTTTGTTCCCTTTTTTAGCTAAAAACATGTGTTTAATAAAAATTTCACATTTTTTAAAAAAAAGTGCCCAAAAGATAGGCACATACCTTAAAATCTCATTTATTACACACAGGTTACAATTTTCTTTCAAATGCCTTTTCAAACTGAAATGACGAGTGAAAACTTTGCCACAAAGCTAAAGCTTAGAATTAAAATTACAACTAACTGTATTCATATTAACACCAAATAAAAAAAGATTGAATAAATATTAAGAATTAATAAACTAGGAGAAAACATTAAGTTAAGACTAAGTTGAGATTTTAAATAGCAGAAAAGCCAGAGTTGAACATCCGCGGGTGCAACTCTGGCTTTTCTGCAGTGTGATTTTCTGCAGAGTGCAGGAGGTGAAACAACGCACCAGTGAGGATCGAACTCACGGTGACAGGGTGGGAGCCAAAAGCGAACGCCACAAGCCAGCAATAGCAAGCTAAGGAAGGTCACCTAGAAGGGATATAACGCTTTTTCCTTACGTGACGATTTCTGCCAGTTCACTCTACTGTAAGCCGCGTAAAAGAACTTCGTTCCAAAAATTCTCTGTATTTGCAGTCTGTTGGGCTCCTTAGAATTAACTAGATTTAGACTCCTTTAAATTAACTAGATTAACGGCATTTCTAACAAATAGAAACTATATTTACTGAATGAAATTTTGCGAAAGATAAAATTATCTTTTAGAAAACTTTATATGGATTCCAGATTTAATAGTTCACAAACTCTTTCACTTGGCCCTAAGACAGAAACACTTTTTTCATGCTTGGCTTTGGTAAAACTATTTTGTTTACTGAAGGTTTGGTTTGGTTTGGAGCACTACGGTTAATTTTTGCTACTCGAGGGCTAAGTTTACAGAAGGCTTTGTAGACGAATAATGTGAGAAGACTAGGTCGATAGCTTTCTTTACCAGAAACAGCAGGCTCGAGGCCTGCGGCTGGTATGTTTGTTTGCAATCGTGTAGAATCGGATTTAAGGTAAATTAGCCTGTCTTGAGATCAGGTCAGTTGGGCGCGTAAAAAACTTTCATGAAGGAGGATATTTAAATCTAACCCCGTGTAGCAAAATTTAATCGTACCGCTGAGTAAGTAACTCAGTACACTGCAGTGTCTGTATATTTATTTGTAGGTTAGAATAAGAAGTGACGAGATTTCCATGCTATTTATGCGTTTACAATTCCTAAGATCACCATAAAGAAATCGAGAGTAGTAACCACACTTTTCGACGTTACTGAGGATAGGTGTAAAAAAATTTTGAATGTGAAAGACACAGAAAAGCAGTTATTAAAAAAAATCATTGAATTTTCTGGAGCTCTTCCCTCTGCAGAAATTATACTGGTCAGGAAAAAGAGGAATAGAGGACTACAAAGCTGGGAATATCCTCTATGAAGCAAAAATGCAATGGCTTGTCAAACCACTCTCGTACTGCGATCCTACGTTCAATAAATAAATAAAATTAATTATAGAACCCTTTGAAATAATCCATAGAAATGGGGAGGGAAAAAAAAATCAAGATTTTGTTTCCGACAAGAGTTAAAAAAATCTTTCGGTATTTAACAAAAAGATTACCTTATTCTTTGATTTATGGACTGGCCTGTTTTTAATTAAACACATACTGGATCACACTTTACAAATGTCTCATAAACGACTGCTGTACTTTGTCACACGATTTAACAATATATAAAGGGAAAATTCGGAAAACGATGAACATGTGAAAAACTTCCGTGAAGGAGGATATTCAAATCTAGCTAGAAACCCTCTATGCCTGCATATATCAAGAGATTTGATATCGTCATATTATTTAATTAATGAAAACACTACTGCTAACAAAAATTTAGGCTAATTTTACTGAAACCTGAAAATAAAGGTTTTGTTCAATTTCATGTCTCTTCTAGTTAGGGAGATAAAATATATACTGAGAACAAATTAAAAATATAACTCACTTAAAAACCTCACAATTTATGAAATTATAAAATTAACAAAATAGATTTTAATTATAAGGAAAATCAATTTAGACGAACGAAAACGTGTAGAAACAATGTGAAACATTCAATAGGTACTGATTAATATGGTATATTTTCTCTGCTTTGTAAATATTATAAAACTCATAGATATAACTTTGTTACAACCCGGTGATAAATCCTTCTGCTTAACTGTCTACAGATAGTTTGTATTATAAAAAAAAATATTATTACATATTGGAGATCAACTGAAACGTGTTAAAATTTTTTTACAGAGATGTAATTTCACGGTTGCTTGAATATTGTTTGTTTTCAATGAAACAAAAACCTGAATTTAGCAAAGAGTTCTCAGGAGAAAGGAGAACTCTATCAAGAGCAGAAAATGTCGGAATTATATTTGTGTTTATCAAGGTGGCCGTTTAATATTCAATGAAAATTAGTATTCGTGTAATACGTTAATTACGATCTCCGTATATATTTCAAATAAATAATTGATTGGTTCGTGGAAGGCTATGGTCGTCGTTTACTACTCGAGGGTTAAACAAAGGGTTAAACTGGGTCTAACAGATGAAATGCGATTATGATCGGTTACAACTATCTATACTAACCATGGGTCTCGAACCCTTAGACTCTATCTAATAGCAAATGAAAGCTCCCTGGCTATTCAGTCATCTTCCGGCTAAATATTTTCTGATTACATCGTATTTTTACTGTCTGGAGTGTGTATACATGCGGCTATTTTTTAATCAGATAAATTTATTTTTTTTTAAAACAAAACAAAGTAGAAATCATATTAAACTTTAAACCTGCTTATGTCAAACCTGCCCTAGGTGCTCACTAAGATGGATCCCCCCCCCCCCCCGACATTTAAAGGGGTTAAAATAGGGGCTTAAATTAAAAAAAGTTAAACAATCTCAAATCCATATCTAATGCTAGTTTGCAGTTGTTAAATTACATGGTGAACTTCTCTGAGGAATGTTAGCATTTTACTGCTGAAGTTAATTTAAGTGAAATGAAGCAAATTACATAATGGATGGTTCTTAGCATTCGTGTTTACTGACTAGGTTGTGTCGGTGTTTATTTTGTTCTCAACTTTCGTTTCATTTTGTACTTTGTAACAATTATTTATATGCAAGTATTGTATTACTGTTATTAGCAAGTATTGTATTACTTTACTAAGTCTGTGAAAGTAAACTTGAAATTTGAATTGCATTTGAGTGTATAGCGTGTAAACAATGAAAGTTAATAATCAAAGTAATTAATGTTAACAATCAAAGTAATAGTGTTAGTTTGTGTTACACAATATAGAATTGTAAAATTTTTAAGTAATGAGAAATGTGTTAATATAAAAAGTGTGTTAATTGTAAAATGGTGGTGTTAAAATATTGACAGCGCAAGTGTTAATTGAAATGTAATGCAATGTGTTAAATTATTGTGAAATGAAATAACAGAGTAAATTGTTAATTATAAAGTAAGAGTAATTGTAATTGCAAAGCAATGCGATGCGTTAGAGTTACTCAGAAATGTGATACTCGTGTAGTAAGGTGATAATTATAAAATAAGCTGTTAATGAGTTAATAGTAAAGAAATATATCAACAGTAAAGAAATGTAAGGTGCTAATTTTTAGTGTAAGTAAAAAGAAAATAATTCTATGTAAAGTTATTGCACTCACCAAACATAATGTATATTGTGTATTATATATTATACCTAAAGGCAGTGTATGTTATGTATTATTATGTATTAGATGTTTTTGTATTGTTATGTTTTGATTATTATGCATTGTTTAGTGTATACCGTTTTTGTTTAATGATGGGGTTTAATTTGGCCCACCTAAATGTAGCTAGTTTTTTGTTGTTGTACGGTTTGCTAAGTGAGCACTCCTTGTGTTAAAATTTGCGTTAAAATTTGATGAATAAGAAATGTATAATCGAACTAAAATAGGTTATAATAAGGTCAAATTTAGAAGTCCAGTTGGAACACGGCAAAATAGAAATTAGTTTCGAAGCTGTCGGTAGAATTGATGGTTTAAGAAACTTAAGAATTTTTTATGTTTTAGCACCTAATTAATAAATTAATTAACAAATTAAGGAATTAAAATTGTTGCTACTGAAATAGTTTTAAAAAACAAAAAATGGATTTGTTTTTAAGAATTAAAATTTTTAAGATACAGGTCGTCGCTTTTTGCGAGGAAGGTTGTTCTTAAATAATCGCCGTTTAAGCTCACGCTGTGGTCGGCAGAACATCTCGAATAATGGATGGTTCTCATGTATTCCGTCGCGAAGCACGGCTATTCAGCTAGAGTGTGTGTGTATATATCATCCAGAATTATGGCATTTAAACTCAATTGTAAACGTAAGATAGGATTATATTGCTGTGCTGAGGTCCTATATTCCATTTACTGGACTACTAGAGTGCTTGTTCACCTGTTGCGCATAATTTTTGCCGATTCTGAGATTTCTGTCGAGTTGATTCTTGTTGGTATATTTGCCACGATATGTATTGCAGTGGGAAGGCTTTTTTCAGCTGGACTATCGATTACTAGAGTTTTTTGGATGTTTCCGTGTATTTTTTTTCAGGATATTCAAATCTAGCTTAACTTTAGCAGTTGTATCAGCAAAGAAGTATACCATGTTGAGGTCCTATTTTTCATTTAAAGACCTACTAGAGTGAAATTTACTCGGTTGCGCGTATTTTTTGTCGTTATTTCGAACCCAGGCGAGCTTCGGCTTCTAAAATGGCAGCAGGTTGCTTTTCTGCTGAGGTCAGACCCTATATTTCAGATTATGGACTGATACTTGAGGACAGTTCTGAAACTCCCCCAAGTCGACAGACTTCCCGAAATTAATCCTTTCTTCTTTTACTTAAAAAAATATTGGTCGTAGCAATATTCGTCATAGCTGATGACAGACTGTGACTCTTGTCTAGTCACCAAAACGTGTTAAGTTGCCAGAGCATGGTTTATCTAACATGGTTTATCTAGCAGAAAACTAAGTTTCAAACGTTCTGAATTGTATGCAGATCCCGGTACATTCTGTCTACATGAAATTAATTTTTCTGAATATTTAAGTCGCGACTCAGGTAAATAAAATTCTGTTAAATGATAGTTTAACGAAAGATCTGGGTAGAAAATTTTCCCAATCCTGAAGAGTTTACTCAAGTATTTTATATTCAGCTTTGAACAGAGTAATATAAAGAATATTAATGTAATGCATTTTACTTTTAATAAAGTTCTTTATTATTTTGATTTTCAGTTGGTTCCACTTCACAACGTAAAAGTTACATTAAAAACCAATTGAAACTTTACAAAGGGGGAAAGTTCGTGGTATGAAAAGGTTCCTTGATATGATGATATTGATCAGATAAACGGAAAAGTCGCATTGGAGGGATTATTACAGCTGGTCCTCGGTTAGGAATAAATTCAATTATGCTGACCACAAGGAGGTTCAATAAAATTTTAACATTACATTTTGACGAAGTCTGAAGTTTCTTAGCATGATAAATTTGCATATAGGAATCTGCGAGTCAAATGTGAACGGAAGCCACCTACATGGGATAATGGTTATCGTCGTGAGCTTCCACGCAGTGGGTGTGGGTTCAAATCCCGAATAAGCCTTGGTCCTTAACATGATTTCCCCAGAATGAGTTCCGTTAAAATGCATGAAGCAGCTGTCCCCAGGATGAGCTCCGTACATATATATATATATATATATATATATATATATATTGTGTGTGTATATATATATCTATCTATATATATATATATATATATATATATATATTGTGTGTATATATATATATATATATATATATATATATATATATATATCTATATATATATATATATATATATATATATATAAAAGAGAGACTGATCCAGGGATCCCGGTTTTATCTGGTGACGGTGAATCCTTCAGGAGTTTACCCCGGAGCTGGAGGCAACGTTCTTCGGAAACTTGGAAAGGAGGATATCAACCTCTACCCTAGGAATATCAAGAACTTCTGAAGAGAGTAGGATGGACTGTATGCTTCCATCCTAGAATCCCAGATAAGTGGCTTTCTAACTTATATCCATAAATTTTGCCTTCACTATGTAGGAGCAAGTATTCAAATGAGTTTGAAGTGCCAAATTATATTTTGAGCCATTATTGTGCATTTACAGTCATTTAATGTCAAATTATTTCGATGTGACTGCATTCTTGCTCCGCCACAGTTGTCTGTGTTTCAGGATGTGTAGTCCGTAATAATTGCATAATTGCTCTGTGATTAATCTTGATGCATGACCATGCAGAATCGGAGTTTTAATAGATGTGCACTAATGACCAACCTTTTCAGATCATTTTAATTTGCTAGCTTGTCTGCTAATTTTCTTATGTTTTTATGGAGGACAGCGGCGCACGACACTTTAGTTTCGGTGCCATTGGGGAAATTTGGTAGTGTATTCTTCACGGAAAGGGCGATTGTGACATCACAAGTGCTCACATTTAATTTTATTTTCTCCTTGCCGTTTTTTCTTATCTTTTTGCGTTTTCTGCACTTCTGTTTTCCCTTTTCCACAGTGATGATGCTACAGACGCTTTAGAGCAGTGCTCCCCAACCTTTTTATCACCGCGGACAGGTCAACGTTTGATAATTTTACCACGGTCCGCTGAGGGGGGGGGGGGGAGACGTTGATTGTTTATATTTTAGATTGTGTTGATTTAATAATTTTAATTTAATTGTACTTAAATATGCCTTCAAAATAAAATACAGTTACACCAAAAAATGAATATGAAGTGATTTAACATTTTAACTCGCAAAATCAATGAGAACCCTGAGCTTGTGGCCCTAAGCTGGCGGCCCGGTACCGTTTGATCCACGGACCGGTACCAGTCCGCGGCCCGGGGGTTGGGGACCACTGCTTTAGAGTACCTAAATGGGATTTTTTTGGAAAGTACCTTTGAACAGAGAACGTTATTTGTCGTGTTGTCGTAATATCTAACAGGACAAGATAATTCTCTTCCAGTTGGGAGCTGCTTTCTTTCCTTCCTCGACGTAGATGTTGCTTTGTGTGATTGGATGTTGTAAATAATAGTGTGGCTTGTAGCTAAATTGTAAATAAAGACCTTAGTTTAAGGGTTTATGCTTTTTTATTTCTTGGGATGCAGATATATAAGTCGGCACAAAATGAGCTGAAGATCACACGGCCGATGTGGTATGGACTTGATGTACATTAGGCATGTCAAACTCGAGGCTCTCGGGCCACATGCGGCCCTGAATGATTATTTGTGCGGCCCAGGCTCAGCCAATATAACGGTATGTAAATATCGTGTTACCTTCCCCGCCTTCCGCACAGGTGCACCATTTCCCCCAACGGCAGTGAATATTTTAGCAGCTGACTACAACATGCCAGACCAATAGTCTGGTCAGTAAGTAGTCTTGAACGAGCTCATTTGTTTGGTAGGTGTAAAACAGGTTATATTTCGCTTTTTGAGAACGCTTTTCAATTTGTGCAATTATTCAGTGTCTGGTAAGTTAATGTTCAAGAACAAAATGTGTCACTATGAAAACATTAATATTATAGTTGTTCTTTTTTTACACTATACTTTCGAAATAAACCTTCATTTCTACGAAAATTGATTTTGAAGTTTTTCTGTTTTTTTGTGGTCCACATAAACCTTGTTTATTTGGTCCACGTCAGCCTTTGAGTTTGATACGCTTGGTGTACTTCCTTTATTCTCCTCCAGACTATTTGCAAGTTTACCTACTGCCATTTGGTTGGGGGAAACTATAGAACACTTAAAAGTAACCCTTTTTCTATTTTTTTACAATATTTCAAGGCAGACCGGCCGATTTAGTTCAGCTATGCATCAATTCTGACAAAGCATAAACTTTACATATTCTCTTATGGCCATGAAAATTATGAAAAGAGCTGAAAAATGTTAAGGTAAATCATGAACAGGGTTTAGTTTTGTAAACACCTATGTAAGGCCATACACTGTTGTTGGGCGTTTTAACATCAATTTTTCCCTAACTGTAATATTTATTTGTTAATATCTACTGGTATTACTTATTTGTGTATACACATTTGGATACTAACATTTATTAAAGGATTCCCATACATCTTTCTAGGGCCATGGTTGTATGCCTAGAAGCAACGGCTGTACTTAAGGTCTCCATATTTCCTGCTTGAAGAATTTCCAAGTGCAGTATGGCTAAAGATTTGCACTACTTCGAAAAAAAGTTTTTAAACAAACTACTCTTTCAAAGATTATGAAATGTAGCGGCAAATGTTTATATACATAAGAGTCCTTTATTGTTCAGTTTCATGCACAGATTGTAATCGCAGTCTGCTGTTAAAACACATTCAATAGCATGGTCTGTAACTCGGCTCTTGACGAATAGAGTGAGTTTTGCCTTCGGGATAGGAGTCGAGAGTTTCATGAAAATCCTTCTGCGAATCGTCGATAACGTCTTTATTCGCAGGTGTGTGCTCTTTTATTTTCTACTAGGTGAATACCCCTTGTTTCGCGACGGAATACATTACTATCACAAATTCTATAATTTGATTAATTTAATTTAAATTAAATTTAGCAATAAAATATTCTCATTCCTAGAAGGTATTCACCATATAGTCTAACTACCGGGATCCGACATTCAATATGGGCTTTGGATTTTTTTTCTTGGGGGGGGGGATTTAAGCCTCTATTTTAACTCTCTTAAAGGTTGAATTATCATCAAAAGGCTTATTTATCATTGATAGAGCGAAGGAAAAACTAAGCTTTCTGTTTTTCTCACTCGCAAAAAATTTTCTATGGGCAGTACGCCCATGTAATCCAGCTGCTCTGAGAACTCGTCGAACAGTTTCAGGTGAAATTGAAGTAGAAAATGTTTCATTAAATTCTGCAGAAACTTTTACAACACTCAAACGTGGATTTTTCACAAATTTTCTAATTATAAATCTCTGATCACGTTTTGTTAACTTTACCGGACGACCTTTTCTTACCTTGTTTTCTATCCGATTTTCTTCTTTAAAGTGTTTTATCACATACTGCACAGTAGAACGGGATAGATTAAGTAATTTGGCAATATTCCGAACTGATTTACCACTACTATGATGAAAAAAAACAATCAATTTTCGAATGCTGTTTGTTGTTTCTTTACGACTGTGAGCCATTTTTAAATAATAAATAAATTATTACAGAGTAGGCAAGCAAAAATTAAAGCCAAATGATATTTTAAATGCCACCACAATTCAAAAATAAAAATAAAGCACCAGACGATAATTTTAATTATTTTTTTTTTCCAATGCGGAGGCACTTGTAGTTAAACATTCGCCTATACTACACCGCAGTTTTACTGAACATTTTGTTCTGAGAGCACCATATAGGCGGACAGCATTACCCCCTATGAAGGGACGACACGAACGGAGGCATTTTTCGTGGCGCGACGCCAGGATTCGATCCGAACACCGTCAGCACCGAAAACCAGCGCGCTGTACCACTGGGCCGCCACAAGCCCATAATTTGAATTATGAATTTATCCAAAAATATTTCAGTGTACGATGACTTTTGTGAGATAAAGTTTTTTTACTTTTTGATTCACTGGTTTCTTAAAAATAAAGTTTTACTATGTTTTCAAAATAGTTCATGTAGTTTTGTTAAGAATAGATTATAGATCTTATTATTAAATACCCATTCTGAAATATTCATTTTAATTAATGGATAGACCCCTATTTCATTGAAAATCGTAAGTGTACGAGCACTTTTGGGAGCCACTGTATATAGATTTATCTGTGATATTTGATTAGATTTGTAATAAGAACTCGTTGTGAAATTTTGCTTCGATCTACATTTAAGTGAAACTAAACTTCCGGGGCCACTCAATGTTTAAAAGTTTTAAAGAATTCAAACAAATTTAGTTCTTAACCGCAACAAGAGATTATTTTAAGATAACTTGTCTTTCACGTCATGTAATGCATTATTCCTAAATAACATACCTCAGCTGTGTACCAGCTTAAAAATGGAGCATAGCTTTCAAACTGAAATTTATACAATTCGAGTATTTCAAATACGTGTATTAAAGATCGAATAATAAATATGAGGTAATCTTAACCATGAGATGATCGAAAATCATTTAACTTACTGCTAGACATTATGTTCACATCGAAGATATTTTTTCATTTCTTTAGTGGTACAGAAGGTCGTTCGCACTTTATGGAAACGATTTTGTAATCTGTTTTTGGCATTTGCATTTTGGGATAAAAATTTGGCAAGTTCAGAATAATCGTCTGCTATTGTTTTGCTTTGATTGGAATGTAAAATAAAAGATTTATTTTGAAAATTGCTCCTAAAATTGATAGATGGCTCGAAGGTTACGTAACTGCACTTTCCGGGGAGAAATATTCGTATCAACAAATTATACAGAGGTGTAAAAATTGCTGTTATGGCATTTGAAAAATAGGTATTTATGATGTATTAAATTTGAAAGGGAAAAAACGTCTAACTGAAAGTAAAAATGAAAATATGACTATTAAACGTCATCCTAAGTCTGTTCGAACGCAGGCAAATATCAAGAAAGTGAAGTCTCTGATCCTAAAAGAAAATTCACCGACTCAAAGATCCATTGCATCGAAACTAGGAATGTTTTCTGGCACTGTAAGTAAAACCATTCTTAAAGATTTGAAGTAAAAAAAGATGTTTAAACCTAAAGTTCATCTGCTTTTGCCAAAGCATATTGCTGAAAGGAAAACAAATTATAGAAAATTATATGAAAAACACCTAGCTGCTGAAAAATAAAAATTTGTGGTAACACTCGATGGGACATGGGTGTATTCAAGTGACTGTAATAAAGAAAGATCAATTTTCTATTGCTCAACTGACGGGAATGACCGTACGAAATGGCCACGTCAGTGTACAGAAAAGTTCTCAAAGGAGTTCATAATAGTAGCAGGATTTTGTTACAACGGCAAATTAAAAATAAAAAAAGTCCCAAGTAAAGCCAAAATTAATTTACTCTACTATCAGCAGAATATTTTAGAACCAATTTTTGAAGAAGAAATTCCAGCCTTATATGGAAAGGACATTGATAAAGTTAAGCTTTTTATGGACAAAGCCTCTTAGTCACACGTCTAAATCAACTGCCGCTTATTTAGCAAAGAAAGAATCAGAAAAAGGAATGAAATGTATCCCATTTAATGAAATACTTGTAAAATTACCTGACTCTTCTCCAATGGACTTTTGCGATTTTGTTTTTTAATACGAGCCTTAGGAAAACGGCATCTAAAAACACTGAACGGGCTTTGGAAAACGGTCTAAAAGGAATGAGGTAAAACTGACATAACAGTACTAAGAAAAAATTTACTTTCATGGAAAATTCGAGCTAGAGCTATTGTCAAGAACTCTGGCTATGAGATAGAAGCAAATCCCCGCATAAAATACTGCATTTATACATAAAACTTGACTATCAAAATCGTTTCCATAAAGTGCGAACGACCTTCTGTACTTTCAGTAGCCTCCTGACAGAGCCGAAAATCCATTTCACGTTTCCAAACCTCAAGAACGATGTTCTACCAACTTAACTTCCTCAGCGTTTATGTGGAGTGTAATTTGTTCTATAATTCTTTGTTTAAACTTGCCTTTATCTCACATGGTTATTTTGTAACCACAAAAATAATCGGTTTTCTGTTTTGATTGATCCTAAACCTATCCTTTGGAATCAAAATGGTGCAGTAAAAAATTTTCACATCAATGAAGCGATGTATTTGAAAGCATTTTATCTTTTACTCTGAACAGAGATTACCAACTGGCGTGCCGCGACCCTTTAGGGTGCCGTGTTAGGTTTGATATTAAACATTTGTGCCCTAAGCAGCCACCGCGTCTCATATTAATAAAACAAAACTACGTTTAGTGACTTCCACTGTGTAGTCCTCTAGTGTATTATTATACTGAATCTCATGGCTATTTTTGAAACGATATTAATATATCCTATTCTAACGTTTATGACTTATAGCTTTCCATAAATGAATAAAATCATTTATGAGAAAAAAAATCAGCAATAGAGTATTTGTTTGAACTTAAATTTAACATGTTCCTGAAGTATGTTCTACTTTAATTTAATATTTAAAAAATGAAATAACTAAAATTCTAAGAAGGGTGCCCCAAGTTTCTAATCTTATTCCCATGGGTGCTGCAAACATATAAAGGTTGGGAACCCCTGCATTAGAGGCTTCAATGGTACCACGAGCGAAGACGCTGGAACGATGACTGAAAGCAAATCATATTTTCTAACTAGTCTGGATTAAATCTCCAGAGTCATGACTGCCGGATCCTTGTTCGCAGCTACAGTGGGAAAGGGCATCTAGAAGGATGTACTGTAAAGCGTCATATCGGTCCTACTCTAAACGTAATAGTTTTGGGTTCTATTTCATATCTTTCATGCTCTCACCTCATACGAATCACGTTTATTATGAGCAGTCAGTGGTACATAAGAATGGTTTTTGAACCAGAAATCTTCTTCTTCTGTCAGACCTTTTTTCAATTCCTACTATTAGTTCACACTCTCTCTATATATATCTTGTTCAAATTTTCAATCGTTAATAAAAGTACTTTTTATTCATCCACTCAAGTTCAAATACATTTTTTTAAACTTGTAGTGGATGACACTTGATGTTAATACAGTTTTTTCAAATATTAATTCATTAATTAAATTTAATTAATCAATTTTAGTTTTAGACCTAGAGCGTCTCTTGCTCTTGAATAGTAATTTCCCTCTTGTTAGTGTGTAAACGGTAGCACTGCGGTATCGCGGGCTTCTCCCGTCCTGTAGGTTGCGAGATCGAATCCCCAACCTGACAAACTTTTTCTCTCTTTTTCCTTCCCTCCTAATCTCGCACAGTAGGCAAGGTTCTGGCAGGCAATCCTTTTTTTCAATTCCTACTATTAGTTCCCACTGAAATTTTTCTTTGTTGACCTAAGTAGGAATTGACTTTAAAATTTTTTTTATATATTACTTGTTGGACCTAACTTTCAATACGACAATGCTTGTCTCCATGTCGCTCGAATTGTCCAAAGTTTCTTCTGTAACCAAGAAGTACTACTTCTTCCCTGGCCTGCTCGAGCGTACGATTTGTTCTTCATAGAGTACAAGTGGGATAGGATTGTCTGGACCAGGGGCCGGCAACCATTTAGCTGTGGTGTGCCAAGCCACTCTACCATATGGTTCAGGGTGCTGCCTTAATTATTGTTACCAGAAAGTAATAGTAGGTATATATGTGTAGGTGTATATATGTCCATCAATTTATATAATGGAGTTCTAGAGGAGAAGAATGTGATAACAAATTTATCTTTTAAACATTTATTAAAAGAATAAACAACAGAAAATTCCAACACAAACTAAAATTTTTTAACGTGAACCTTGTCCCTGCACCACTTTACTTAATATTTCAATATCAGGGGTATAATTTGTCACTTTTAATTTCACACAAGATTCTGAATGTTCAGTTGTTAAACAACTTCTTTGTGGACTCAAATTTGTTTCAGGTGAGAAAAAATTTTTTCACAGAGATATGTAGAACCAAAAGCGGAAAGCAGAGCACTTGCAATTTTCTTTAAACAATTAAATCTTTCCGGCAATGACATCCAACAATTTAATATAGCAGTCGATTTTTCCTTAGAGTCATCTTCCAGATTTTTTCGTAATTCCATAAATTTTGCTTTCCATAACTCTGAAGATGTTAGTTCGATAAGTTCCATTTCAAAATTATAAACTTCCATCCACTCAAAAATTGAAAGATCAAATGGGATCATTAGTGGATCTATTAAATCTGGTTTTATGAGGAAGGAAAACATAGGCATATGAGCTTCAAAGCCTTCGCATCTTTTGGAAAATTTCTCTTTAAGTGCTTCGACGTAGGTTTTAAGTTCATCTTTGTCTATGGTCGATTTATTTGCAAGCGATTTAACATTTGGGAAGTATTTGTAGGTACTAGTATTAATATCACATAAAAATATATTTAATTTTGTATCAAATCCTTTCCAATATTCAAAAAATTCGAGCACAGTTTTGCGCTTTCCTTGCAATTTTAAGTTTAGTTCATGGAGATGTTTATTTATCTCAGTCAGAAACATCAATTTGCATAACCATTCTTTATCGTTCAATTCGAGGAAATGCTGTTCCTTCTCATTAAGAAAAACTTGAATGTGTTCCAGACATGACACAAACTTATTCAAGACATTACCTCTTCTAAGCCAACGGACATGGCTGTATAAGGGGAGGTTCACTTATTCACTTTCCAGTTCTTCTAAAAGAGATTTAAATTGCCTGTGTGTCAATGAAGAACGAGACATTATGAAATTGACTATTTTAACAACAGTGTTCATTACAGGAATTAAGCGCTGTGACGAAATTTTGGCAACTAAACTTTCCTGATTTATTATACAATAGAAGTTCAATATTTTATGTCCAATATGATTTTCAAGAAGTTTGACAAATCCTCTATCCTTGCCAACCATTGCAGGTGCGCCATCAGTAGTTACACAAAATATTTTTTCTATATTAATGTATTTGTTGTCAAAATAGTTTATGAATGAAGAGAGAATATCCTGCCCCTTAGTTGTCCGAGACAGAGGAATCAAGCTGCACAATTCTTCATAAGCTTGATCTTTATCACACTACCGTGCAATTACTGCAAGCCGCACAACATTTATATTGGTGCTTTCATCAACTGCAACGCTAAACGCAACAACTTCTTGTAATCCAGAATTCTGTTTTGCTGTTACATTTTCTGCCTTTGCAGTTATTCTTCATTTAATTGTTCGCGCAGAAGCCGGTATTTCTCGAATTCGGGATAATATTGTTTCTTTGTTAGGTAAATCGCTAAACAACTTTTCAGCACTTTTTATAAAGATTTCCTTTATATATTCCCCATCTGTAAAGGGCTTGCCTTTGGCAGCTATGCAATGAGCAATTGCGAAGCTGCATTCTGTCGCTTTAGGCTTCGTTCCAGTTATTCCACAAAAAATTACTTGTTTCTTATAACCAGAAACAGCTCCCTTTATAGCTTCACATTTCTCATCGTTGTTATTAAATGTGGACTGATGTTTGGTTTGGAAATGTCTTTGTACACTTGACGTGTGGCATACGACGCTTTCGCGACATATCACACATACAGCACGATCCTTTTGTTGTATAAATCCATATTCATTTGTTCAAGAGTCTTGAAAACCGCGAACATCAAGTTTTTGTTTCTTAGTCTCCATTTGATGAAATATGGATGAATTATAACAAAAATTAAACGAATAAA
Organism: Dolomedes plantarius; assembly: GCA_907164885.2. NCBI lineage: Eukaryota > Metazoa > Arthropoda > Arachnida > Araneae > Dolomedidae > Dolomedes > Dolomedes plantarius. Next base: position 184,463,323 of record OU015494.1, on the reverse strand, counting down.
ATACAAGTCTTCACAAAAAATTTAAACAAGAAACAACTGAACTTTATTGCATACATATAACAATATGAGAATTAGTATAAGCTATGTTACAAATTGTCACAACGTCAAATTAGTATTCTGTCATTACATTCGTATACCGATGCACCGAACAGAACGCACTTGGAACGGACCCACTCAATTTACTAGGGGTCCGTGTGACTATACTTTTACTGCTAGTGTACGTAAATGTAAATGCTGAATTTATTTCCAATGTAGAGTAGTGTAGCGTGCCATTTAGAACTCCACCGAGTGCCATAGGTTGCCGACGCCTGATCTGGACAATTGACCTGTATGGCAACCTCTTCAGTCACAACTGAAGAACTACGGATGAGTAGTGAATGTGAGGTAGTGAATCTGCGTTGAACTAAATTTCATTGTGTGCAAGCAGTTATAACTGCTTGCTAATACTATACTGATAGTAAAATACTGATATAATGCTGATTTAGGCATGTTTCTTTATACTTATAGATCTGTAACTTCAATCCTTTGTACATTATATCACAGGTCATCGATCAAATAAATTTCATAGTTGTAACTCAAGTCTTTGTTGGAGATACAATTTCAATGAAAAGCAGTGTACATTATGAATTTTAAGTCTTTTCAACCTATTATTTTGATGATTAAAGTGATATTTGGTTGGAAATATAGTATTCCTTTTGAAGATAACATCATAATTTACAACCTTACAAATATAATGTAAAAAAGGATTACTTTAACCATTTGGGTTTTGGTCGATAATTTCTCGTTGTGGACTGTAAATTTTTGTTGATTGTTTTGTAATAATTTCTTATAATCTTAATATAGAGGCAACTATATTAATTCAATTCACTAGTTATAGAAACGCACTAGACTTTTTCAACGGACACCATAGTCTTTTCTTTATTATACGGAGAGGTCTTTTTTACGACCTTATTCACTGGTTCTCCATAGGCAACTGAACAAACAGTCGTCAAGGGTTGGCGGGAAGACGGTATCCAGTGATCACACAGGAGCGCCAACATACCGCCCCACCTTGCAATGTTTACAAACATTCAAGATCCAATTATGCAACAACTCATGTTACAAGTGAACCAAATAAACAATTATACAATCAGACACAAACGCAATTAATTTTCAACATGAATAGAAATAAATATGAATTTTAGTTATAATATGAAAACATATTACAACAACCTTGCAAGTACAATAAAAATCAATTCTGAACAAATTGTTTAAAGTAAATATACTTCTCAGGTGCGTGCACGACACGTTCAGGCTAAGAATTTACAGGTAATATGCATAATTTAGAAATTGGACGCTTAAACTGTCCATGTTGAGTTTTAATAAGAGCTACGTGGATTTTTCCATCCTTTCTCGGCAGCACATCTGTAATTTTTCCCATAAGCCATTTACAGATTGGTAGATTATCCTCCTTAATTAGGATTATAGACCCAACTGCTAAGTTAATTTTTTTCAAAGATCCATTTTGATCGTTGTTGTAAGGTGTTTAAATAGTTTGTATGCCATTTTTTCCATATTGTTTGAACGATTTTAGTTGTTTTTTTGCCATGCGTTCAGTCTATTCTCGACTTTATCACGTAAAATTGTCTCTACAATAGCATTTAAAGGTCGTCCTATCAGGAAATGACCTGGGGTAAGGACATCAACTTCGTTTGAATCACTTGGTAATGGAGTGATTGGTCTACTATTTAAAATTGACTCAATTTGATTGACAACGGTGAAAAATTCCTCACACGTTAGTTTTAAATTTCCCACTCCTCGTTTAAGATGGTACTTAAATGATTTAACTCCTGCCTCCCAGAGGCCACCGAAATTTGGAGCTCTAGGGGGAAGAAATTTCCAATCGATCCTTTCATGAACAAGGTAAGTAGTTAAAGTTTCATCGGGATTTTTAATCATATTATACAATTTTTTTAATTCGTTACTTACTCCAAAAAAGTTGGTAGCATTGTCAGTAAATATTTTGGAACTTTTTCCGCATCGGGCAAAAAACCACTTTAAAGTTGTTAAGAAAGCTTCAGTTGTTAAATCAGTTACTAGTTCCATATGTATTGCTTTAGTTACAAAGCATATAAAAATGCAAACATAAATTTTATGAAAATTGTCTTTTCTCTGATTTTTGTATCTAATATAAAATGGTCCACTAAAGTCAATGCCAACATGATTAAAGGGATAGCTTTGGGTTACCCTTTCTTGAGGCAATTGACCCATTATTTGGTTGGAAGCTATTGGATTGGCTTTGCAACATACCACACATTCCTGAACAATTTTCCTACATAATGAGCGAACAGTAATTGGCCAAAATTTTGACGAACAAAGTATAACAAAGATTGGGCACGTATATGAGAGTTTCTATCATGGGAGGATTTAATCAGGATTTTAGTTTGTTTATGTTTGGTTGGCAATATAATGGGATGTTTAGCATCAAAGGTCAGATGAGAATTTTCTAATCTTCCACCTACCCTAATTACATTTTGATCGTCCAATAATGGATTTAAGCATTTCAATTTACTCTTACCTGAGACCGGAAGACGCTTTTTTAAGGTTTTTTAATTCCTCAGGAAATTCCATAGTTTGAACCAACCTTACTAGACAAAGCTTGGCCTGATCAACCTCACTCACACTCAAAGGACCCATACGTTTGACTGCAGGATTCCTACTGTTAAAATAGAACCTGAAAATATAACTAAGAACTCTTATTAATTTCAAATTGTCATTTGTTAAAACAAGAAAGTCAGTTAAGAAGGGTATCTCTGCCACTAAAGCTAAAGTCAAACTCTGTTGTTTTTTTCAGTTCGGAGAGATAAAGTTCATCGTCTTTCGTAGTGGAATCACAAATTGGTTCTCAAGAGAGTTCCTGGTTTTCTTTTAAAAATTCTGGTCCATTCCACCATAAGTTGTTTTGATGAATGTCGGTAGCAGTCATCCCTCTCGATATTAAGTCAGCAGGGTTATTTTTTGAAGAGATGTGATTCCAATGGTAGCGTTGAGGCAGTTCTTGAATTTCTGCTACGCAATTGCTCACAAATGTTTTCAGGCTGGAGGGAATGGATTGTATCCAACAAAAAACTATGGTTGAATCAGACCATAAGTACACCTGTGAAATGGGTAGCTGCAGGGATGACATCATCTTTGGAATTAACCTCGAGAGTAGAAGGGCAGTACACAGTTCTAAACTTGGAATTGTTGTGGGTCGTAGAGGTGCTACTCGAGATTTGCTGCACAGTAGACTAGCTTGCCAACTTCCACTTAAGGTCCGGCAGCGGATGTATATTGTTGCACCATAAGCCTTTTCAGAGGCATCACAAAACCCGTTCAGTTCGATTTCAGTGGCATCTTCCACTAAAACACATCGTGGAATACGAACCGTGTTTAGTTGACATAAGTCATCGAGAAAAGATTTCCAACAGTTTTGGATCTTAGATGGCAAGAAGTCCTTCCAATCTAGTTTCAGTATCCATAATCCTTGCATAAATATTTTGGCATGAGTTACCACAGGACCGATTAAACCAAGTGGATCGTATATTCTAGTGATTTCCGACAGTACTTCTCTTTTTGTGTACTGGTCTTTTGGGTTGAGGGATACTGTAAATGCAAAGTTATCTTCGGCGGGGTTCCACAGCATTCGCAAGGCTTTACATCCGACAGTGGAAGTGAAGGAATAATCTTCTTTGCGGGAAATAACGTTCAATAATTCTTGTCGGTTTGACACACATTTATGTAATTGCATTCCGCCACGTTGTAACAACGCTATCGATTCTTGTTGGAGTTTGAGAGCTTTTTCTAAGGACTCTGTTCCGGTTAGCACGTCATCCATGTAAAAGTACGACATTGTCACTGCTGATGCTGTAGGAAAATCACAAATTTCGTCGGTCGCTAACTGCTTTTAAGTACGTATGGCTAAGAATGGGGCACTGGACGTGCCATAAGTCACAGTATTTAATCTGTACGTTGAAGGTTCTTCATTGGGAGATCCTTTCCATAATATTCTCAGAAGATCTCTTTGATCCGGATCAATTAAGATTTGCCGGTACATTTGTTTTACATCAGCGATGAAAGCTATTTTATGTTTTCGAAATTTAATTAGGATATAAAAAATATCTTCCTTGACTTCTCCTTTCAGGAGCATATCATTTAAAGAGCGCGGAGGCATTGAAGACCACTCTTAGCTTTGTAGTTGTCTTCTCTGGTTAATAAACAGCATGATGCGGTAAATAATATTTCGGCACTAATAAATCATCTTTATCTGTGTCAACCTTTTCCATGTGCCCTAATTTCAAATATTCAGTTAGAAATTCTTGATATAAAGAACGCATATTCGGATTTTTATCTAAGCGATCCCAGAGTTGTTGTAATCTTCTTTCTGCTAAGTGTCTGGAATCGCCAAATTGGTTAAGTTCATCTTTATGGGGCATTTGCACTATATATCTTCCATTTTCTAATCTTTTGTGAGTTGCTGTGAAATGCCTTTCGCAAAATTCTTCTTCTGGGCTTAGCATTGGACTTTTATTTTGAAAATTGTCTAACTCGCAGAAACGTTTCATACTTTCATTCAAGTCATTGTGTTCTATTAAAAGACCACAGTAAGGCGCTTTTTCTTCATAAATATTGGCTGTTCCGCTTACTATGTACCCAAAAACAGTATCTTGTAAAATAATGCGTCCATTCTCTTATTCAATTTTATTAGGTTTTAAAATTTCTAGAACTACATTAGCTCCTAATAAAATGTCTATTTTTCCAGGCTTGTGAAATGTAGGATCAGCTAATTTTACGTTCTGAGGCCACTCATGCTTTGAAATATTCACATATTTTGCCGGTAGAACCCCAGTAATTTTTGGCACATACAATAATTCTACCTTTTTCACGAAATCTCTTGTTTCATTAGAAATATCGGCGGTTAACTCTGCTTTAATTGGTATTGGAACATTATTCAGACCGCAGACCGAAATGTTAATTTTTTCTGCCTTTACATTTAACAAGTTAAAAAGCTCCGTGGACACGAAACTATTTTGCGACCCCGTATCAAGTAACGATCGGCACATATATTTACTGCCGTTGGCTGTCTCGATGCAGACCCCGGCCGTGGGTATTATACCGACTTTTGTTTTGCTTTCTTTTGTTAGAACGGCAGAAGCGCAGCAGCTATCCGAGGGGTGGTTTCTTGGAGACTAGCAGGAGGGGAATTCCTTATCTCCCCACTGTATTGTCCATAATCGGACGCGGCCTCGCTGGTACTTTGGCGCGTAAAGTCGTGTAACAGAACATTGTGCTTCCTATGGCAAACTTGGCAACGAAACTTTGATTTGCACTCGTTTAATTTGTGCGAATCTCTAAGGCAGTTCAAGCAAAGAGAATGCTCTTTGACTAGCTGGTATCTTTTTTTTACATTCCTTTGTTTAAACACTGAGCCCTGATATATTAAATGAGAACCTTTGCATGCAACACACAACTGCTCATTAGAGTTTATTACAAAAGCATTTGCCTTAAAATTATTCCGAGACTTATTATTTCTATCTGGGATGACCTTATTTTTAACCTGCGGATTTTGCGCTAGGTTCTCTAACATTCGAGCCCGATTTTCCAAGAAGGATAGGAAAGAATCAAGCTCTGGAACTTCATTGGAGTTGATACTTAACTCGTACTGTTTTCGAATCTCTCTGTCCAACTTAGGACGCAGAATATTTAAGATAACGATATCAGAAAGATTATTTCGTTCATATTTTAAGACATTGAGTGCACGTATACTTTTCTTTACAATATCTATTAAATTTCTTAAGTCCTTTGGAGACTCATTAGTTAGTTTTTCTAGATTTAAAATCGCATTAACGCAAGTCTCAACGATAATTCTTCTATTTTCGTACCTCTCCGACAACGCTTCGAATAATGAGGCAAAGGTGTCCTCTATTGTTTTAAATTCTGGAATTCACCTATTAAAGAGGCATAAGTAATGTAATTTTTGTTCTTTGGATAGGCGAGCATTAGAAGTTATAATATTTTCGAATTGTATTTTAAATGCACTCCATTCTTCGTATTTTCCCGAAAATGTGAGAAGAGGGATTTCTGACAATTTAATGCGATCAGAAGTTTCTTTACTTATTTGAGTTTGCGGTGATAAGTTAGTGTTTCCATGATCAGCTACAATTTTTGTTATATTTTTAATTTTACACTTTGCACTGACAATTTTATATGCATAATCTTCACTAACAGTTATTTCATTGTCGAATTCTTTTTCCTCAGTTATGAGGTTTTTGATTTCAGCATTCATACCTTTTAAGGATTCATCGTTTTGATTTAATTGATCCATAATTTCTGACAGACAATTAACATCTTTGCTATTAGTTTCAATTAGATTTTCAAGTTTTGTTAATAATTTTGTAACACTAGTTCTTACAATACAGCGTTTTTTCTTTAATTTGTCTATTTCTTCCATATTGATCAACTTTGAAACAATAGGACTTATTACCTTGCTGATTTCTTCTCCGGCTCGACGGACCAACAGATGGTCAATAATTTCTCGTTGTGGACTGTAACTTTTTGTTACTTGCTTCGTAATATTTTCTTATAATCTTAATCTAGAGGCAACTATATTAATTCGATTCACTAGTTATAGAAGCGCACTAGACTTTTTCAACTGACACCATAGTCCTTTCTTTATTATACGGAGAGGTCTTTTTTACGACCTTATTCACTGGTTCTCCATAGGCAACTGAACAAACAGTCGCCAAGTGTTGGCGGGAAGACGGTACCCAGTGATCACGCAGGAGCGCCAACAGGTTTTATGAATAATACCCAAATGGATAGAATTTTCATTATATTTTATTATAAATTAGATTCTGAAGTACACATGTGAGACAGATTTTTTTAGCTAGTTTTTCTTTCATACAAAGTTCATTATCCAAACTGCCAAGTAAAGCCTCATGCAATCATTGCAGTAAGATGCATAAGAAAAAAAATCTTTAAAACCTCCACTCCATCAACTTTCATGGGCACTCAACCAGAAATTTCTCCCTAACATGCATTTTTTTTTTTGAAAATTTGCTTCAAAGATTTTTTTAATGTTCCTTGTATGATTTTCAAAAACTTTCAAAGATTTCAATTTTTCACTTGGATAACGTTAAATTATTCTGACTAAACTAAATAGTCACAGAGCTTTTCCGTTAACTATACGCGTTGAGAGATAAGGTAACACAAACAGTAAATAAATAAATATTTCCCCCGTTATAAAGGAAAATGCATATTCTTATCAGGATCTCTGATTCGCTGGAAGGAAAGAAAATGCTATATCTTCTACCGGGACTAATTGATTGTGGTGAAAATACTCGAAGGCGTTAAAAAATAGGAAAGTATGCCAAAAGTTGAAAATAAGGTCGTAATGAGATAAGTTAGAAGTTTATCTGAAGTTTATTTTTTATCTTAAAATAAAGAAAATTACTGTTTCGAAGATATTTCTTATTATGAAAAGTGTTGGCCAAAAATTTTAGTTTAAAACAATTTTATCCTGTTTTTCTTGTCAAGTCATCAAGAATGTTACGGTCTTTCAACCGTCAATTGTTAAAACTTTAAGACTAATGAGGTTTGTTTAGGCACATTGCAGTGTGCGCCAGCGGTAATGTTGGTACGCGACTCTCTCCGAATTGAAGATAACTTTTCTGTTTCGTGTCTGGAGCTAGGCAGTCACTTTACGAATAGTGATGATATATATATATATATATATATATATATATATATATATATATATATATATATATATATATATATATATACAGTGGAATCTCGATCGATCGTTTTCGGATCCATCGTTTTTCCGTATGTGTCGTTCATTTTAACCAGTCCCAAAGATCATATTGATTTGTTATGTTTCCGCATCTATCGTTTTCCTGCATTTATCGTTCATTTCAATCGGTCCCTTGAAAAACGATAGATCGAGATTCCACTGTATATATATATATATATATATATATATATATATATATATATACACTGCTGGCCACCCAAATTGCAACACCAAGAAAGACAAGAGATATAACAACAAAATTTATTTTCTAGATAACATGTTGACCAAGTATCCAATGATTAAATTTATAGACTTCTGTGAAGTGTGGTTCCTGCCAAAATCAGTGGCCAGAGTAGCCGCCATTGTTGGATATCACCGCTGCCACATGCCTCGGCATTGATTCAAAGAGACTTTGGATGAGTTCTTGGGGTACAGCAGACCAAGCAGCTTCCACACGTTGCCAAAGTTGATCTGCTGTGGCAGCTGGGCATGGAATCTGGGTCAATCGTAGAGCAACCATGGACCACATGTTTTCTATCGGCGAAAGATCCGGAGAGCGAGGCGGCCATGGAAGCAATTCAATCTGGTGATTGATGAAGAACCGTTGGACAATGCGTGCCACGTGTGGTCGCGCATTATCCTGTTGAAATATGGCTGTGGGCAAGCCCTGAAGGTAAGGAAGGACAACTGGCTCCAACACCTCGGAGATGTAGCGCTGGCTGTTTAAAGTACCGGCAATGCGTACTAGAGGTGTGCGAGAGTGATATCCAATACCGCACCATACCATAATACACGGTGCAGGACCAGTGTGGCGGTGCATAACGCAGCTGTTCAGCATCCTCTCTTCACGGTGTCTCCAGACTCGAATGCGACCATCGTGGTGTTGCAGACAGAAGTGTGACTCGTCAGTAAAGACAATTTCATTCCATTCTGCCGTCCACATCCTTCCGTCATCGCACCATTGGCGGCGTCTGTGGTTTTGCGTCAAGGGTAGACAAAGCAATGGACGTGTTTCGGACAGACCACTCTGCTGTAAACGGCGTCGAATGGTACGTGCAGACACTGGATGATGCGTTACAGACTGCATGTGCTGTGCTATGGTTCGTGATGTGACTGAGCAATCCGTCACTGCCATGCGCACAATTTGCCTGTAATCACGTGAAGTGGTGCGCTGAGATGGATGCGATCAAACACGCCGGTCCGTCGTACCCTCCTGCATCCAACGATCACATATCCGCATTACAGTTGTTTGGTTTCGTCCAACACGACTACCGATTTCCCTGAAAGATAATCCACAATCTCGGTAGGCCACTATCCTTCCTCTGTCGAACTCGGATACTTGATCAAAAGATGATCGCTGTTTTCGACGAGGCATAATTGATCGTTTTTTTTAGAAAAAAGCACAAGAAAAACACAATTGCCGAACTTGAAATCGTCGAAATCTCCAAGCCTTAAATAGCGCTTTGAAGTGGCACCACAGGCGCGCGTGATGTGCGTCTGCGCTGAAATTCTAATCATTTGCATATCTCACCTCCGCTAATGCATGTTGTAAATTTCATGTTATCTGCATGTTTTCTTCAGGGTGTTGCATTTACAGTGGCCAGCAGTGTATGTATATATATACATATATATATATATATATATATATATATAATATATATATATATATATATATATATATATAAACTATAGAGGTTCCCCATCACTCCCCTTCTGCATTTGCATTTTTCGTGAGTGTGAAAGAAATAATAAAATATTAGCTGGAAAATTAAAGCTGATGTGTACTAACCCTACTGGTTTCGCTCACGTCAATGTTAACCTATGGAGAAAATTTGTCTACTACTTACAGATACATAAATGCTGATAATCATAATAGTATTTTCAGGTAGCCTGAACTTTTCTGCAACTTGAAACAGGATTCATTTTAAATACTTCGTTTACCAAAGGAATTTATGAGCGTTTACAACACACTATACCTGATTTTTCCCCCGAATAATTTAAATTTTAAAATACACTGCTGGCCATTAAAATTGCAAAACCATGAAGGAGGGATGATACAAACGTCAAATTCGCATGGCAGGAAGAAGACGCTGGGATATTCAAATCAGTAGCATTTAAGTTTAATCGAACGACGCAGGAGGGAAAAACGGCATCTCAAACTGTGTATAAAAGGAAAGTTACGCAGCGAGTTTCTTTTTCAGAAATCACATTTGAATGTTGGTTGTTTGTGAGAAGATCGTGTTATGCTTCGTATAAGAAGGAGAACGGCTACCAGCACGTGTCGGAATTCGATAGCGGTAGAATCGTCGCCTATCGAGAGTACGGTTTATCGTCCACGATATTGCTACTCGCATTAGTCGGAATCCAGCAATTGTCATGCGAATATGGAATCGATGGATTCAGGAGGGTCATACTGAACGCCATGCAGGATCTCACCGGCCTCCTGTTACAAACGCCCGAGAGGATAGACATGTTGTCAGGTCGGCCTTGCAGGATCGTACAGCCACATCACAGACCTTGAGTCAGGAAAGGGGCCTGTTTGCAGCACGACAAGTATCCGCACGTACAGTGCGACGACGTCTGGATCAGCACGGACTGACTGCACGGCGACCGTTATTGCGGTTTCCCTTGACACTGCAGCATAGAGACGCGCGGCGACGTTGGTGCGCCCAACGACAAAACTGGATACAGGAGTGGTACCACGTCGTCTTTTCAGACGAGTCCCGGTGCAGCATCATTATGTATGCATCCGTGTCTGAAGACACCGAGGAGAACGCACGTGGCCTGCTTGCATTCGATATCGTCATACGGGCCCTGCACCTGGCGTGATGGCATGGGCAGCCACAGGGTACACGGCACGAACACCTCTTGTTCGTGTTGTCGGTAATCTGAACAGCCAGCGTTACATTTCTCAGATATTAAAGCCGGTAGCTGTGACCTATCTTCCAGGCCTCGGAGACGTCATATTTCGACAAGATAACGCAAGACCGCATATTATCCGTCGTGTCCATACCTACCTCGACACAGAGGGTGTTCGACTGTTGCCGTGGCCAGCACGTTCTCCAGATCTCTCACCCATTGAAAACATCTGGTCAGGGGTTGCTGAGAGACTCGGCAGCAACCGCTCTCCAGCCACTACGATTGATGAAGTGTAACATAGACTTGAAGCAGCATGGAATGACTTGCCCGTATCTGTCATTCAAGTCCAGTTCAACTCGATGCCTAACCGGGTTAGAGCCGTTTTAGCTGCCAGAGGCGGCAGCTGTGTGTACTGATTTCGGATCCTGTATACCTCCAAATTGCTTACAAATTTAATCATGTTTTCTTCCTACTATGCTGTATATGTACAACAAGTAAAGTTTTGTTATTTGCTTTCCTTCCTAGTGTTACAATTTTAATGGCCAGCAGAGTATTATTTGTCTTTTTTTTTCAAACGAAAAATGCATCAAGGTGTAAAACTTTTTTCTATATTGAGTACATTTGAAAAAAATCTTCAAATCCAAGTTGGCATTCCTTAGACAAATTTTCTATATATATTGACATTGAGGTGAGTGAATCCAATAGGGTTAGTACATATCAGCCTTAAACGTTGTATAAAAACGTAACAGAGTTTTGACAGAAATGCGTCGCAGATTTCAGCAAATTATTTTAGATATACATTGCAGATTTAGATATGTGCGTGATGTATGTGTAAACTAATTACAGTAAACTTAAAAGGAAAAAGTGTTAATTAATCTAAAAAGTTTTTTCAAATTAGAATAAAAAAAGTGTGAATTAAAATACAGTAATTTAAAAGGGAAATATGTAAAACAATTTATATAAAAGTCAAATGATGTCTTGCTGATAAGGGTAAAACAACTAATAGTACAAGTAATCGCAAGTGCTACCAGGAAGCAAAGCTTTGCTCTGAATAACTCAGACTCGTGTGTGATTATTGATGATGGACTCTGTTTTCCTTGTTACATGCATCATTACACTTTTTTTTAATCGTTAATCTCCCACAATCTCGATATTCTTCCAAACTCAATCTGTGTTAAAAAGTAATAAGTTTAAAAATTCTGATGATAGCTGATAGTATGAATCTCCTTACGCCGGTTAGGGAGTATAAGAGAAATTCTCTGTTATATAGAACTGTACAAGGCGAGACTTTATTAAAACAGAGCTAAATGATATTTAGAGTAGGGATTGAAGTTAAAAAGAACAGGAGGCTCTATGTGCTGAACTGATAATGAACGAACTTTGAGAAATAAGCGGAATTGCAATTTCCTATACTTTAGCTTGAAACTATATACACTACATAATGAAATAATGACAAGCTTGAGAATTATAAAGCCCTAAAAGGATGTTTATAAAACATCCTTGAATCTTTTCTACACTAGTTATGCAGACATAAGAACAAAGTGATCAACCATTGCAAATTAAAAAAAAATTATTTTGTTCTTAAATGTGTGCCATTTCGTTCAAAATGTGAAATGCTATTTTTCATGTCACCACCATATTAAAGTTAAATACAGAGAAATAAAAATAGGATTTGAGGTTGAAAACCTTTCCCCGTTCATGCATTTTAAGACGCCTTTAAACTTGTATTTTGTTCAATAAATTTTAGATCCACTGGTATAAATTTGGCTTAAAGGACAGCTTGTACTTGTCATTTTTTTTTCAGATAGCTATACATTTGTCATTGCATTATAAAGTAAGCCAGAAAATGTTTAAAAAGTATAACTAACGTTCCTTTTTATCTTTTGCCATCAATTTTTCTATCCACTGCAGACAGGGATTATTTTTTAAACGTATAGTCAGAAGTTTCTTCATAATATTTATAAGTAGATATAATACAGTGGTATCTGTTTGATTGCTATTTTTTATGATTTATTATTTGTTTAATAAATCGTAGTGTCTGCAGTGATAGTCCCTAAAATAGTTAAGTAATATTTCAACTACGAGCTCATAAATTATCATTTTTAATTATTTACAATATTTAGAATTACAGTGGAATCTCGATCTATCGTTTTTCAAGGGACCGATTGAAATGAACGATAAATGCGGGAAAACGATAGATGCGGAAACATAACAAAGCTATATGATCTTTGGGACTGAATGAAATGAACGACACATACGGAAAAACGATGGATCGAGATTCCACTGCATACGGAGAAAATAAATAGAGTGATTCGATGAAAGCTGCTTCCCTCAATATAATGTTTTATCATAGTTTTTTCATCGATGATCTATTTTCGTTCATCTAACAGAATATCATTTTACTTTTCCTGTAGAGCATATATTTTCCTTTTACTGAGTTTGATGAATAGTTTATAAATCAAGATGTTATGATAGGCAAGCTTCTCTCACACAACTACTAAAACGACGTCGAATAGTTTCATGCCAGTAAGGGCCTGTTCACATAGGAGTCCGTTGCGTTGCATTAAGGAAAAGATGACGCTGGGACGAAAATAAACCAATCATAGGCGTTAAAAATTTCATTGCTAATCGTTTGGAGGCATATGATTGGTTTATTTTCGTCTCAACGTCATCTTTTTCTTAACGCAACGCAACGGACTCCTATGTGAACAGGCCCTAGCTCTCTTCATTATGATATAGTCGCAGAATATACTTCTGCACCGCGTAGTCGCTATTAGGGTAGGTGGAGGTATGTTTCGTTTGTGCTCCGTATTGATCACTTGTTTTAAACGTGTGCCATCGCGATTTCTCATTCATACACCATATATTCCGAATGTATATACGATAGATCTTTCTGTTAGAAATTGATATAACGTTGAAATATGATGTTATTATGAGTTGATGAACGGGTTATATATGCAAAACGAAATTACTTAAAGTCATGACAGATTTTCTTTACCATTCCGTTTGTCATTCTATAATGTGACAACAACAAAGCTCCTGTCAACTTTGATAAAAAAAGGGGAAATATCTGAAACTGACATAGAGGGTGTTTTTTATTAAACTGGCACTACTCAGAGCCACCTGTAGCGCTATCTATCAGCTAAAATTCCACCAAAATTGATAGAGGGACTACGGACGACATGGGAAAGAGTCTCCGTGAAAAAAAAATTATTCCAAAAGTCCTCGATAGGGGAAGATATGACGCTGTTGTTGTCGGCGCACCCGAGAATTTGCATAAAACATAAGTAAAACATAAAAATGCAAATTCACGACTACGTAGTCGACAGCAGCGCCAGTATTTCGGGCTATAAAGATAAGGGGTGAATACCGAAAAAGTTGTAATAAGCAGACAAATGAATAACAAAGAAATTTCACTGCAATACAGCTTTATGCAGCAAATTCACTTCTCCCTCCTTCAATTTGACCAGCGTCCTGATGGACGACACACTGCATCCTGAACACTACGTTCTCAACGGCCGACCGTAACATGTCACCAGGAATGTTCACCACAGTCCGGGATATGTTGTCCTTTAGGGCCATCAAGTTCGAGAATATATCAAGGTACACCTTATAGACTTTAAATTACCTCACAGAAAGAAATCACACGGGGTTCTTGTAGGTGGATTATGTTATATGGATAGAACTTGAGAACTTTCCTCAAGATTTTCCAAACCATCGAAGGATTCATATCTAGTTGGCGCGCTACTCCGTGGCCGCTGCTACTACCAGCAACGGTCCCCTATGCACCTTCGACGATTGCAGTAACAACTTCGGTTAGGGCCTGTTCACATAGAATCCGTCAGCGTTAGCGTTGCTCGTATTGAAATACATTGAACCAATTACAATTGTTAAGGCCTGTGATTCGTTTAAGATATGTCAATACGAGTAACGCTAACGCTGACGGGTTCTATGTGAACAGACCCTTATGCTAATTCCACACCAACGACGACGAAACGAAAATCATGTATCTTCGTTGCTGCGCATGCGTATTACAAACAAATTTTCAATTCCCCGTTTCGTTTCCGTCTCTGGTCTCTGTGGTTTCAAGTCTTGGAAAAAGTTCAACTTTTGTCTCTGCCGCCATGCTAGACAGCCAATCAGAATAAAAAGAGAAGATTATGCGCATGCGCAAATAAATTGCCTCTTCTCCCCCGTCTCCTAGAGGTGTGAAGGCATTTGTGACAGCCACAGAGACAGGTGGCAAAATGTGTCTGTCTTTCGTTGCTGTCGCCGTTGGTGTGGAGTAAGCATTACTGTCTGTTCTGACACGCTTCCTCCCTCTACCAGGCCGGACACCTAGGGTAACTGTTTCTTCAAATTTCTTAATCATGCCTTTCAATGCATTAATTGAAATGGAGCCTTTACGTAAGTCGTTACGGGATCTAAACTCACGGAGAGCAGCCAATGCATTCAGTCGGAGAAGATAAAACAACTTCACCAGTAACGCGCGTTGAGGTAACGTAAAACGCATCTTGAACACAGCTTATACTCGGAATGCGCTTTGGAGTTTTCCCTCATCTTTATAGCCCAAAATACTGGAGGTGCTGTCGACTAAATAGTAGTCATGAATTGCATTTTGATGTTTTACTTAGGTTTTATGCAAATTCTCCGGTGTGCGACAACAACAGCGCTATATCCTCCCCTATCTGCGAATTTTGGTACTAGTTTTTTTATTCACGGAAACTCTTTTCCATGTCTCCCTTAGTCCCTCTATCAATTTTGGTGGAATTCCGGCTGATAGATCGCGCTACAGATGGCTCTAAGTAGTGTGGGTTTAACCCTCTGACTACTCAATTTTTGGACCAAAACCGCTTCAAAATTATGTATTTTTTTATTGCATATTACAATATATATATATTTGGGAATCCAAATGAGCATTTTTTTTGTAAAATAGATTTTTTTATATATGGGTATAGACCATGAGAAATGTTTTTCCAGAAAAATTCCAGAAGAGCCAATTTTTCAAAATAACTCTCAATTAATTTGTGGTTACATTCCTATTTATTACATAAAATACAGAAGTTAAATGTATCTACTAAAGAAAATATACTTTACTAACACAAATTACCTTAAAAATTAAGTTTCGTGTGATAAATCTCAAAACATGGTTCAAGGCAAAGTTCAACTTCACATTCTTTGAACCAAATTCGCGTTACTTTGAGAATTTTTATTGCAAATTTGGAATTAAACGGTCCCAAAAAACAGCAAAAAACAGCACATTTTCTTCAAGACTCTTTATTTATGGGATTAGGAGGTATTTGGCCTGCAAAATGACGTGCTGTCAATCTCAAAGGTTTGAGAGTAGAACTTGGTCTTCCAGGTGTACCGCTCGTATCTACATGAGAATACTTTTGGATACTTTGCTCAATCATTTGCAAACGAAACTCCAAAAGCTTTACCTTTTGTGTTGGATTTTGCTTTTTATAAAGAATAGAATTCCATATCGCCTTATCCAAGAACTGTCTGAAAATTTTTATACAACACTTTCCTTGTTGATTTCTGATAGTTGGGTAGTATGACATTTTTTGGTAGCATAAATCGACAATACCTATTCTATTATTATAGTTCCAAACGTCAATTCTCACTATCTTATAGAAAACCAATATCACTTTCAGAATACGACAAATCATCAGGAATACATGTTTTGTCACTCGCTAAAAGCTTTCTGCCCGTCATCTTTGATTTGAAAATAGCAAACGAGCAAGAATAAGAGCACTTGTTTAAAAAAAAAAACTCCGAATGAACTGACTTAAAAAAACAAAACAGTGAACAACTATTACCATTTTTCGGCCAAAATCTGATTCAAAGGCTAAACATTGCATTTAAAGCATTGTCACCGGTTAAACGGTTAAAACATACAATGCGCTATTAAATAAAGGAAAAAAGACCGTGCCCGTGGAAATCTCAAGATGAGCAAATTTTGCTACATTTGCGTTGCACGCGGAAATCGCGAGATAAGCAGTCAGAGGGTTAATAAAAAACACTGTATATGTGCGACAAATGCGACCATCAGTGAGGCATGGAAACACAAGAGGCATACATTCACAGTTAACTCGGGACGAAAATTACAAAACATATGTGCGCTATTTATATTTGTATGGCCTGTCTATGTATATTTTACTCTGGCCATGTATTTGTAGATTGTTGAAAAATTTTTACATTTTTTATTTCTTCCCATATGGTTTGGGAACAATTAGAGGAGAAGGTGGGATTATGGACCCTCCTTTTGTTTTTGGCTCACTGTAGTCATACCAAAGACTAATTTTCATATTTTGGAGCTCTAACCTCTTCCATAACTCATCATCTAAACATCCTTAAGTGGATAGGCCGTTAAATCAAATTTTAAGATGTATACAATCACATAAGTGAAAAGAGTCAAAACTTGCAGGTGACCCAAAGTGGAGAGTAATATGGACCCCCCCCCCCTTTCTTTACCAAAAAATCATTTATCTAGTTATTAAACAGCTGAAAACATAAACGAGAAAAGTTTTCAAATGAAAAAGTGAAAGAAAGATAATACTCGTATTAAACAGCTGGATCATAAAATATCATCCATATAAAAAAATTTTAATTTTGGCGACAATATAAAACTCAGCTTCGCAAATATAAAACTCAGCTTCGGCTCCGGGGCACACAGAATGAGTCCAGTGTAGGCTCATCACACAACGAATCCAAAATTCTCCTCATGTGTCATCTTTGAATGCACCTTCACAGAAGATGCATGATGCTTCTTGCTGGTCTGAGCCATCTCTGTAAACATATGGGCTTGTATCCACCCAGAGGGATGAGCTCTTCCTATTGCTCCGGATGGGGCTCCATTCATAAGCTGATTGGTTAATATTTTACGAGGAAATATCATCTTTGATGGAAAATATGTTCCCCCAGCACTCACGCAGCAAACCACAGTTACCAGAGAACCAAGTTCAGATGTAGTCAGAGCTCCCACCTGACGTTTTCTCTTCAACCCGATAACTTGGGAAACTTTTGACTGAACCACACTTAAACTAGTCTCATCTACATTGAAGATTCTAGAAATGATTCCCAGAACACAAGCCTTCCAGCAAATAAAAATACCCCCCCCCCCCACACCTGCTCACGTGGGAATCCTGCACGTGCATATGACGTCCTTGTAGGTTTTCTGATCAAAATTTGTCTGACGAGCGAGGAATCGGTTTAGCCAGTCTCTCCCTGTTGCTTCATTTATGAAAGTGTGGAATATATTATTGCGTTCAGCCAGTGGAAACGCCAATTTCCTCACATCTTGTCGAGTGAGACCGTGAAATACTGACTCTATCTCTAGCAAATAGGCCACTAACTCTTTTTCAGTGTAATCTGGTAAAACAGGTTTCCTCCCTAGTTTATGTGCCAGAAGATGGCTGAATGGCTAGGGCACTGGCACTTGGTTCAGATCCTGTGGGTTCGAGTCCTACTGATGGCATGGATGTTTGTAGACGTTCGGAATCAGCTTTAAACTGTAGGTCCCAGTCTAATTAGGCCTTGTATAACAAAAGTTGACAGTAGCGCTCCAAACCAAAACTAAACCCTAGTTTTTGTATAACAAAATCTGCTGCTGGCTTATCCACTTGTGAAGCCAGTAACCTCAAAGTTATTCTTGATACACCAAACACTCTAGCAGCCTCCTTTAGTCCCATTTCTCCGTATCTTAGCTTCTGGATAGTCTCAACCATCTTCACCCTATCCCAACTTCTTCTGCGCACTACAGCGTCCTTGCTAGCGGGAGATTTCTTCTCAACTTGCATTCATAGATTCCAGAATAAGCGAAAAGGATTACAAAACATGAAAATAAAATGCATCACAATGAAATCCTCTGTGGAATCGCATTTTCTCATGGAAACATTATTATTACATCATCGAAATTGGTTGTTGGTAATATGGACCAGGGTCCATATTTCAAACAACGCCATCTTGGAAACAAACTCGTTTTTCATATTATGAGTTACATCGAAATTAATTTCGAACTAGCTCAAAAAGAACTTCATGTCGTGTAGAATAAGGCACAGGAATCAGTTTTTACAAAACATAGTAGCAGATATGTAAAACATTCACTTTTACTTTCCCCAGAAAAAGTTTGACAACTCGAAAAACAAACAATTGTCCACAGGACGTCATTCGCGAGTGAACTGGGGTCAATGACCTTGACTATCCATTGCAGCCACCTAGGGGCTCTAGATCACACCTATAATAACTAGCGCCTGCACCTGCGCATAGGGCAGATATTTAAGGGGGTCCATAATCCCACCTTCTCCTCTACTTATTTCCTTTATTTAACTGACTTGCAGAAAGTCAAGGTCTAGTGGTAAGAAATTATTCAGTCGGAAACCCGAGTTCGTTTCATTGGACTTGAGCATACAACTAAAGAGAAAGAATAAAGTACAGCAAATGCACCTTTCAAAATGGCTTTCCGGAGTTAACACTTATTTTCCTAAAGTTATTTTTCAAATCTCTGATCTTTAACTGTCACTCATTAATTCTGAACTTAGCACGAAGCTTTTCCATTCCCTGATTCTAGGCCTTATGGTGGTACCACATTCACAGGCTAATTTACGGGACACAGGATCGTCCTGCCTACACTGGACAATCAGCTGATTGTTGGGTTACTCTATATTGCCTGGAACTACGTGCTTCGGAAGGGTACATTTTATACCTCCAGGCTATCGACGAACGTTGTGTGAATATTGTTTCATGCTATTGAAGGAAAAAAGAAGTACTTGATTTTGTACAAAACTTTTTTGCAAAACCATCACTTTTCACCACATCCGAGAAGATCATGTTTTCGCAAACTATCAGTCTCACTGAAAAGGTTTGCCCGTCTGTTGCGAGTCGCGTCTAATGACTGGGTCTCGGGAAAAATTCCGTTAGTGTGCTACCGCCATAAAACGCCAGTTGACCAATCATAACCATTTCTTTGGGCATGATGACTGACGACTTGGGAGTGGTTGTGGAAATGGTTTCACATTTTGGGTGTCAAATCCCTTGAAATAGCAGCTAAAGTTTTTAGCTATTCGTAGGGGGAAACGAAGTAACGTTTAGAATATTACTTTTTATACATTAATTTAATGAATATTTTTAAGGAAGGCTAGTATATTTGACTCTGAACTATGTTTATTAACGTCGTCTAAGGGGTTGTTTTTACTGTGGGAATTTTCTGAAAAGGTATCCAACGAACTTTTCCTTAAAGGAGGTAGAAGAGTAATAATTTTAATAAGGTGGTGATATACAGTGAAACCTCTCTGGCCAGCCACCCCTCAAAACGGCCCTATTTTTTCTGGAACCCTGTCTGGAGAAGTTTCACTATATATCCTTTCGTATTCTTGAATTTTTTTAAATAAGATTTCATAAAATTTATAAAGCACACAAAATATCAAATGATGATGGCACCATTTCGTGAAACTTCTCTGGTAAACGTAATGAATACTATTCTGAACTTCAGAACCTATCTCTTTCATCTTTCATTATCATGAAAATCTAACAGTTGAAAACCCATTTTTTGAATGACCGGCAAATTTCTTTACTGAAGTGCCACCCATTGTTTTACGGTTTTGCGACCTTGAATCACTTTAACTCTTCAAGCCACCGTAGACAACAGACAAAGGGAATTACAAAATGCCTAATGCGAAATAAAAACATAAAAACTTAAACTTTCTTGCATTTTTGTTTGTTATCTTTAGACAAAAAGTAACTTCTAAAACTTTCTGTGAACTTAAAAAATTTGCCCTCTAGAGTCGAGACAGGCTACAAACCAAAGGTTGTAGAAATTTAATTTCTAAAACTAAAATTTATTTTTCAATAAGAAATGAACAGAAAAAGAACTATTTTCTAAATTCTTAATAGTCTTTGAAAGTTAAATAACCGAATCAAACTATCACAGTTTCAGCATATTAAACAAGATTAGGACAAAACTATGGGGCTGTTGGTAAGGATTACGGAATTCAGAGGAATATATTAGTAATTCCTGATTGTATTAGTAGGTTACCTTAGCTGGGAGGGAATGCATGTGTTATATTTTGTGAACTTTTCTTAGCATGTCACGCGGTGTTGCTGCATTCATGCTCTGAATAAAGACTTTTATTTATCTATTTAATATTCAGCTTGAAATTAATCTCTTTTCATGGCATAAAATTCCTAAATGCATTTTTTTATTCAGTAAACTTAATCTTTGAATAGATTTTGGGAAAAGAATAGTGTTAAAATCTCATATGAAACAGCAAACTAGATCCATGATAAAAGTTGATTAAGCCTCATGATGTAAGTTTCTAATCACTGTCAACAAAGTAAAACTAGTTTAAATTCTTAACTACTTTAAAGAAAACTAGAATACAAGTTCTTTAGTGAGATACCATGTAAACAACTTTCGTTTTCCTTCCAAAATGCACATTTGGATGCCGTGTTTTTTGCATGTTTGCATCAGACAGAGGCAGTAGTGCCAGTCATACATCACTTGTTTTCTAAACGGAACATATTATCTTCTTTCCGTGCTGTATATCTTTCTAAGGATCACAAGTAGAGATTGATAATCTACCTGATTCGCGTGTGTTATGCAAAAGTCTGTCATCCGCAAAAGACTTGTTTGACAAATTATGGTTTTACTCCAAACAAGAGTGATTATCTTAGGAAAAAAAATGACAAATATTAAATTCAGTTTATCTTTCTTAATAGCACCTATACTCTCAAATTTTGTCAATAGGTCAAAACAAATTTTAAAAAGTTATAAAGCTGGTATAAATTAAATGTTCCCAATTCATTTATCATCCGATATTTTATTTTCACATTTATAATTTAGTAAATGGTCCAAGTTTGCTACAAAATTAGATAACCATTGTTCTCGTCATATTTCATTAATTAGACATAAACACTCGTATGAGATATAATATACCAGAGCTGAAAGTTAACAACGAAATCTGAACATTTTTTTCGTTTGTTTTATAAATATAAAACTTTAGACGAGAGATATTTATTATTTTCCCAAACACACCCAAAGAAGCAAATTAGTTTAATTCACAAGGATAATATGTGAAATTGAGTAATTTTTTACTAAAAAAACTTGCACAATGTTTAGATATTTATGTAAAACTTACATAAAAACATATTGTTAAAAATGTATAAAAACGCTCTAAAGTAGGCTAAAGTTTTAATATCTTAATACTTTTTTAGAGTTTAATAAAAAAAAAGTTGCTATTCTGGAATCCGTTGATCCAAACTTCACTTAACTCGAGTTATCACAGAAGAGGTAAGCAGGTTGTTCGCACTGTAGAACCTAAAACTTTTTTTTTCCAATGCAGAGGCATTTCGTCGGTTAGACATTCCCCTGTTATTCACCGCAGTTTTTGCTGACCATTTTATTATGGGAGCACCATATAGGCGAACCAGCATTGCTCCCTATGAAGGGATGACACGAACGGAGGTATTTTAGTGGTGCGCGCCGAGATTGGATCCGAGCACCCTCAGCACCTAAAGCCAGCGCGCTTATCACAAGGCCAACTCGGCCAGAACCTAAAACTAAACAATTTGTGGTCCATTTACTTAAGTTTCGTTGTTGCTGTGAAAAATATTAAATTTTACACGCTAATGCACACTAAAACAAATGGTTTATCAAAACAAGATGTAGAATCTAACATAGTGGGATGAGACATTCAACATTTTTTTTAGCTCTTTATCTGAAGAGTGAACAGTCGGTTCAGCTGGATAACGTTGAGGCGTAGCCAGACACAGATGATGCAGATAATCCAGGATACCGTATTTGGTGAGAGAAAGAAACTGGACAGCGTGAAAGCAGTGGTGAGTTCTGAACAAGAATTAGGTGACGATGACAATTGACTGCTAAATTTGTAACAGAGAAATTGGAAAGAACACTTCAATTACATAATTAAGTTTGCAGAAAAAAAACCAAAAATAATGTGATAGCCGCATATTACAGCCGCTTGAGACAGCTCTTTGGATTGACGAAAGAAATAAAATCTAAAGTCATTACAGAACACATAAAGTATTTTTTAAGCCACTATTTAAGCCATGGGAATTCTTGTGGGACAACTGGCTCGACATTTACGAGTCTTTTACTATAACCCACAAAGAGACATTAGAAAATGAAAGATAAAAATTTTGAATGAATGTATTTCTAACAAAATATATTTCGTGTATAAATTTATATATTTTATCACTCTGCAATGCCTTTGTAATACTTACATATTCAAATTAAATCGTGTCAAAAACATTTTAATATCAGGTGGTTTGTATTAAGCGGTTGAAAATGTTTAAATAAAAAGAAAGTCGGAAAAAAACGTTTATTGGAATGAGAGTCTCCTATAAATATCCCGAATAAAAAGTCCTTAAGATATTTAAGGAACTCAGACAATTTGACTGGATTCCATAAAAATTTGTCTTAGCTATTTATGTTTATCTCACGCTTCTTAGTAATGATGGTGTAAAAAGTGTTTTGAAGAGCTCTAAGACAGGGCGGGACTTAGCAATCGATTTCTCAAGTGCTTCTTATCGGATACTGGCACAGTGGAACGACCGAAAACTGCATTAACGGTGCCAAACTCATGGAAAAGGAGGGGAAGGGAATTAATGTACATTCAGGTGCATAATTTTTTTTTCTCAGATTCGCTCTCCATGAAATTGCAGACATCATGAAAATATTTTGTAACGACTGCCTATGCTCTGTTGAATCAGTTTCGAGCTCTACACAACTGTGAATGTCGATGTGTATTTAAATGTTTTAATAACGTAAAATCTTGTTAATTTTATAGATACATTTAGCTACGACATGAACGGTTATGACACCAACCCCATCAAGGTAAGTAAGAGAGTGTAAAAGAATGATCTTCAAATGCCCTTGAAAAATTAAAGGATTTCGATCGGGGTTTAGATACCTGCTGGACTTTGTTAGGTCGAGAAGAATAGGAAGTTCTGGAGAACCAACAGTATACCCGGGGTTGAAAATCAGTAAGCATGTCAACCTAAAAAGCCGAGGGAATCCTGATCTGATTGTTTTTCGAGTGCATGATAAAATATAAGAGAGTGTGTTGTGTTTGCACTTATAGGTCATGTTTTACAAAAAGTAAACAAGGCTGTAAACTAAATGAGATCACATTACCATTGAAATGAAGTATATTCATAAAACGTTGAATAACTGTAAATAAAAGGATTTTATGCCACGTGTTACAGAACCTGTCACCACCAAAAAATAATCTGATGAATTATTTCTTATGCTGTTTCCCACCACTTTAAGAGTTTGTATTCGGAACACTAAAAGAGTTGTATAATTATGATTGCTTATTTCTTTACGTTATTCCTGGTGGAGAATAACTGGGATTTTACAGCAATAATTATAACATCTCAAGTTCAGTTACCATCCTGAGTCAAGTTCGCTTATACCCTGGAGGCAAACAGATGTTTAAAGACAGTTTGGCAATTTTAGATCCGAAAAGGCTTCCAGTGGTATATTTATTGATTATTTTTTAATCACATCTTCATCATTTAGATGCTTGGTAGGGTCTTTCACGAAGAGACTCTTCGGTAGAGTCTGTTCAAATTGTATCCGTCAGTTCATATTACTGAATATAAAATCAGAATGTTCAGAGAACAACAACTTTCCATAAAAATATTTTTTCAATAATTTTATCTGTATTTTCACACATTCATCGTCTTATGTACTACTTTCTCGGGAATGATCACAGATTACAAGAAGCTATTTTCGAAAGTGTGTCATAAAACTTTAGGAAATTTGTTCTTTGGACTTATGAGAATAAGATTGTTTAAGTTGCAGCTGAGAATCCATTAACCATTAATAATTCAAAACTGGTAAAAAAAGTTACACGTAATATTCTCCAGTAATCATGGAATATTCTCTAATGGATAACTTCTGTGAAGATACACATCGCAGCTAGCCCAGCAGCTATGAATCAAGGTTCCAGCCATGCTAGGACACCTCAGTACAGCAAAGCTTACAAGTATACTGGAATGAAAATAATTCCCAAATAGGAATTACTTTTTAAAATTTTACCTGTGACTAGCAAGGTACTGTCAATCTAGCCCACAATAGAATGATATAACGTCTTCCATGACCCTATGTGTAACAAAACTGATTATTCACTCTAATCTTTACTTACGAAAGAAAGCTCACTTTCATTAGTCTTTCTAATTTATGGACAGTCCGTGCAATTAAATGTTGGGCGATGAACATTTTTACTACTCATCTATTTCATTAATCGAATAAGGTATCATTTTTCAAAATCTAGTTTTCTGTTTTGAGTTATTTCAGCTGATCTATTGATTGCATTACTTCAACATTGATTGTTCTTTATTACCTCATTTTTATCGGATGAAGCTGAAACAAATTAATCGAATTGCAAGAGAGAATGTTACTTACGGTCAATACGAAAACAGATTATACGAAAACATAATAAAACGAAGATACAATATTTTACACGTAAACAGAAATATTCGTTATTTTACTGTTTGAAGCCATGACAAACGTGAAACAATATTATCATATAATCAGATTATGACTTACCGTATTGCTTACAGCATTGCAGCATTGCATTTGTAAATGTTCATTGTGAAAATCACACCAATGCTCCTCGGCCTGATGATGAACTATTAACCAGTTCGAAACATGTAGCTATCCTTTTTAATGAATTGTGGAATCGAAGATGTGCTCATTAATGAGAATAATAATGGTTGATTTTATTTTGAAAACCAAACTGGCGTACTTCTAACTAAAAGTCATTTTCTCTTCAATTTCCAAGAGAGATTCTACGTCAGGTGTGAGCATTAAGTGGATCGCGATCGACCGGTGGACAACCAAGACGTTTTGGGGTGACCGCCTTTACTAAGACCTAAGCCGCGCATACTAAAAGAAACATATTTATGGAACAGCGACGTAATTTGCTTTAAATGCGGTTTTAAAAGAGTAAGTTTTTTTTCTTGTAATGTAGTTATGTAGGTAAGTACATATTCCGTATTTATTATTAGGTTATAATAAATATTGTAGACCGTTTTTTTATAGTTCACCACACCTACGTCACTGGATGGACCGCAACACCTTGAAAAAATTAGAAGTAGCCCGTACCCTGGAAAAGTCTGCTCACCCCTGATCTACGTTGAGGAAGCATTGTCGAAAGTATGTGCTGCGTTTCTCAACAGCAAAATGGAAAAAAAAAAATATCTACTGCTTAACTCGTAGAAGTTTGAGTTCAGTTAGACTAGGGAAAATAATTTCCTTGGGTTTTACCTTGTTATAATTATCTAATATTTTGAGTTGATGAGATATAAATAGGATGAAAGTGTGTAGGGCAAGACGGTAGAATGCCGTACTCCAGGTTCGGAAACACTGGCTCAAATTAATCTTCTGGTATAAGGTTGTTATAGTGGCGCCCGACCATTAGAGATGCCAATAACGGAACATTGGGAAGCGTATGACATGTTTATTGTGGAAAAAATAGTCACTCTCGTTGAATGACTAAGTAAAAGAACAAATATGTCCAGGCAAACATACTGTGCCTTTGGTTTCAAATAGTAAAAGCAAATATGTGTGAAGTCACTGAAAATTACACTTCACATTGATTGTCTGATTCAAATGGCCTTGAGTTTAGGAGACGTGAGTTATATCTCACTACTGGCATAGGGTTGTTACAACTGTACTAAAAATATCTGTATAAAGATTAGGAAGTTTTATATTCTAGAATATAAAATGTAATTTTTAAAATTTCTAACATCCATGCTGCATTTTAGTGTCTAATTTTTTTAATTAAAATACTTCTTTTATACATTACAGTTTAAAAAAAATAGAGTAGAGTTTTTACAAGCTGATATTTTCTTTCCTATGAACCCCCAAGTAAAGTATTTTACAGCATGTACTAAGAAATTTTTTTCACTGTTGATAAAGAATTGAAGAGTTCTCAAGGTATTTGCTTCCTCTTCAGTTACAACTGGAGGATACTTAATCATAATGAAATAAAGAATTTAAGTTATTTTTGAAGCTATAAAGTTTCTGAGCTCATTAAATGAAAAATAGTTTCTTCTGGATAGTTTGACAGGTTTTACTTTTTCTTTTTAGTTTACTGCATAATTTTGGGGAATTTACTGAATGAAGGATAGAATTTTTCAAACAGGAATTGGGATTTAAAAAATGTGTTCTAAAAATGGAAAAGGTAATCCTTCAGACCACTTTAAGATGAAGTTTTGATGATTTAGGATCTACTTTAAAGCAGATTTTAACCTTCAGAATTAAGAAAAATCGCGGTGT
The DNA here is from genome assembly GCA_907164885.2 of Dolomedes plantarius. NCBI lineage: Eukaryota > Metazoa > Arthropoda > Arachnida > Araneae > Dolomedidae > Dolomedes > Dolomedes plantarius. The sequence continues at coordinate 184,436,342 of OU015494.1, read as the reverse complement.
AAGATTGATGTATCTGAAGCATTGGTATGTTAATGAAAGTGTCTAGTGATCTTTAATTCTTCTAGATTGAATATCACGTTTTTGATGTCGTATTTATTTATCACTAGCTGAATACCCGTGCTTCGCTACGGAGTAAATTTTATGATAATTACAATGAAAAAAATAATAAAATTGCTTTTCAGAGGATTTACTTATAAACAGTATTTTTTGTTTCTTCTTTGGGCTGATCTAATATTACCACGCTCGTCCACGAACTTACACGTGAGCAAGCTATGTAAAACTGACCGTGGGTGAAACAATTTCCTCGTAAATATACGCCAGCGTATTTTAAAGTTTGGCCTTGAGACTTATTTATTTTCATGGCGAAGCATACATTGAGGGGAAATTGCAGTCTCGTAAAGTCAAAGGGGAGGTCATTGGGTATTAGAGGAATGTGTGGCATGAACACTTTTTCTCCTTGAGCACTCCTGTTAAAATAATGGCTTCGATTAAATTTTTATGCAGAGCTTGTAGTCTAGTTCCTTTACACAATTTCGGTGGTTTTAAATTCCGAACGAGCATTACGGATGTGCCCTTCCACAAAGAGAGCTTATGGTATGGAAGACCCGGTGGTTTAAGGAAACTTAAAAACTCTACCGGATAGTTAACGGCATCATCTGAATTGCAGACAGTATATATCGAATGTCAAAATTTCAGCCTTTTAGGTCCAGCGGTTTAGTGTGTGCGAGGTCTGTCAGTCAGTCATGGAACTGTTTTATATATAGGTTTAATTTAATATCCATAAAAATACTAATTTGAATTAGATTCTTTAAAAAATCCATCTCAGTTAGTCTAGTGATTAAATGTTTATTTTTTACCGTATTTTAGTATTTTGTTTTGTAAGTTTATTTCGTTGTTATGCACGCGTTGCAAAATTAATTTGATGTATCACTAAAAGAAAAGAAATCTTGTGATCAGCATTTAATAAATTAAATTCTAAACATTAATCTTTAAAAATTTACCAAAAATCAGAAAATGGAGGTAAAGATTCGAAAAAGATTTCATTTTAAAGGAATTTTTATGATCTTTCTCAAGATATATAAATTTTATAACCCTCAGATTAATATTTTAAATGCAAACTTAAAAAAATGTTACAAAAACAGCTTAAAAATTTAATTAAAAAAAAATCTAAGGAAATTTTTTCAAAAATCTTTCTTAGTACACCCCTACACTATAAGAAGAATCGCCATGCAAAATTTCAGCCCTTTAGGCCCGGCTGTTTGGTCTGTGCGTTATCTGTCAGTCAGTCACGGAACTGTTTTATGTATATAGATAACTCCTAAGATATTAATTTAAATTATATAGTTATAATAGAAAAAAGTCAGATTTTCGATAAAAATAGAATAAACATTTAATAACATTTAGTTAAAAATTCAAAAATCCGTCTACGTCAGGCACTGAATTGTGTTCGGGGTCACCCGCATGCCGATTTTGATACGATTCGGACCCATAGCCTATCCGCTACAGAGTCCACACACAAAAAAACACACGAAAAAAGCATAAAAAATGGTACAAAAAATTTAATAACTTTTTAAATTAAAAATTTAAAAATCCGGCTACGTCAGGCACTGAATCGTGTCCGGGGCCACCCGCGTGCCGATTTTGGTACGATTCGGCCCCATAGTCTCGCTGTCAGCGAGGACAACCGCGGAAGCTGTCGAAATAAGCAACTTTTAGGGGCAAAATCATTAAAACATTAATTGAAAAACTCCGGGACCCGATTTTTAAAAAATAATATGCCTATGTTTTAATCTGAACTATCAACTATATCTATACAAAATTTCAGATCAATTAAAGCTATACTTTTTCACTTATAAAGGAACAAACATAGGCCTATTCGAAATAATAAATAAATTTCATATTTTCAATGAAACACACTGATTTTTGAATAAAGTTCAATAATTCAAGTTCGATTTGAGCAAATTGTGCATAAAATTGTACATAAATTCAAAAACATAAAGTTTATAAGTTAAATAAAGTTCTGTCATATTATACCAATAAATTTCCAGTTGATAGCCAATAAATTGTAAATCTTTTTTTACCTTAAATGTCCAATAAAAAGCGTTGTTCCAAATGTATTCAATAAACCCTTAAATTGGCAATTTAAAAGATCCTTTTTGTATTTATCAATACCTCCTCCTCTTGAATCTTTAAAATATTAAATTTTTTACTGATAATAAATTAAAATGTAGTTTGATGTGTTGTTATGGTTACTTGACTATGGTTGACAAAGAAAATTCAAATGTTAAATGTTTTACTGTTAATAAATGAAAATATCGTTTGATGTGTTGCTATGGTTACTTGACTATGGTTGACAAAGGAAAAGTTGTAAAGGTGAAGAATCAGCTCAACACTTAGGCCGCTAAATTTCTTTCTACTGATCAGATATACATAATATATAGCCTATGTCCATCTGGAATAATGTACTTTTCAAATAGTGAAAGAATTTTTCAAATAAGTGCAGTGGTTCCGGAGATTACCCTCCACATATAAATAAACTTACAAAATCTGCTCTCTCTCTTTATATATGTATAGATAAGAATATGAAGAGTATAATTTCACATAGACACAATTTCAGCTTTATCTTTCTATAAACCAGTCAATTTTTCTTCTGGGAAAATAAGAATTAATAAAGAGAGAAATCTAGGTACTGGTAAGCAATGAATACTGTAATTAAATTCATAATTAAAGTCTACATCTAAAAAAATTAACAGATAAACGTAAGTCCATAATCTTACACTGGTTGATAATTGCCAAGGAACGGTGGCCTTTATTAATATTACTACTGAACTCCTCTTCTATACAAGAGACATGCAGGGACAACAGATTAATACTAAGGCAATATCACATAGTTTATTCGAAAGAATGGCGCAGATACCCATGGAAAGGAAGAGATTGACTGAAACATACTCTTGAATATTTTTTTATGAAAACAAATGAATAATTTATCATAAATTCCATATAACTTGGCAGAATCGATTGAATGTACGATCACCCTAACTGGAACGTAAAATTGTTGACAACTCACGAAGTCCGTTTATAAGAATGTTCCATAAGACTTCGGGAATACTGTTCATGTCTCGATATTATATTATTCCAATTTAAGGCAGTTTTAACTCCTCACGCATGTAACACAGAGATTTGCTCTGAGTGATACATCTTTCAAAAACACTTCAGTCGTGTTAAAAGGGATTTATGTCCAAGGGATGCTCTCACTATTTCATGCTGTACAATAAATAGACCATGGTCTAGAAAGTTCTAGCTCAATAACCCCACGGAGAAGGTGATCATTTTCCGCCAAAACTCTCTTTTAAAAACCTTTTTTGCTGTGACTAATCCTTCTTTTATTACATATTCTTTCACGGGTTTGATGCATACTCAGACCAAGAAACCAAAGCTTTAAAATCGTCATGGACATTTCATTGTAGGTGATGCATTCTCTCATATCTTCTTAGCAACTGATATTCAAAATAGTTTCAAATGCTGAAACGGTATTCATATGAAAATACTTCCTTGGATCACATTCTACATTTATAGTAGTTCAATATCACTTTAATTTGGATTGACGCTGGCGAGAAAATAAAGGACGTAATAATACACCTGGTAGATTTTTCAACATATAATCCACCCTATTTATTCGACAAAATTTGTGATACGGTAAGACGCTTACCTGTTGCACTTGCACAGTCTGATGACAGCGCTGAAGGTGAAGTAGTTCTTAATTTTTCTAAATTGCCTACGCACTGGTCCTCTTGTACCGTTGACATTCCATTATAATCTCCATGTACACGTAGATCCTTCCTTTGGATTCAGCCTCTTTCTCTAGAGAGAACCTATAATTTTTGAGACATTTACATTCTCTCGCAAACACAGTTAGAGTTTGACCAGCTTCTAGGCTTCCAATGACTTGTCTATGATCATCTGTTCTCAGTTGAACAAATCGAGACTTCCCAATCACTCAAATATTCCTCTAAATCAAGAGATTACGGCAAAGTTGTATGGTAACATCTTCGTGCCTCCGTGCCTTTTTAGTATTGCGAATTCACTGATATGAGAATGTTTTCTACTCAACTTTCATCCAACTATGGAATTATAGATGATCTATCGCAAGTAGAGAGAAATACCATTTGCAGGTATCCCTCTGTTAATTAAACTTGACATACTAATTACATTTGCTGAGATTAAATGTTCAGACACCGATAGACGTTGAATGCATCAAAGGATGTATAAAGATTATGTAGTCATGATTTGATATCATCCGATTATTATTGCTATTATTAGTTATGCTCTTTGAGAAACACGAACATTTATCTTCAATATGAAGGAAAAGGGTATTTTTGTTCATAGTTACATAAATTGTAAGGAAAGCAGTGCTGATTTCTCTTATAGTATGGAAAATACGATAATGCAGGGGAATAAATAAATAAATTTTACAATTAAAAATTAGAAGGTTTTTTTTAACGTAAAACAAACGCAAGGTAAAATTTAAAAAATGCTAGAAACTAAAATGTAAATTTGCACAATGGGGGATAATTTAGTACCTTTAGACCTAATTAGGGCTAAAGAAAAATTCCTAGTTAGTGTTTTTTAAATAATTGTCCTTGGGGAAAACATTTCAATACAAACAGGAACCATGACGAGACAAAATCTTAATACTTTAGTTGAGATTTCGCAAAGCTTAAACTTAATTTGAAGTATTTCCTATCCCTTTGATTAGTCGGTAATAAATGATCTATTTGTAATCGTTCTAATGGAATATGTATATATATATATATATATATATATATATATATATAATTAAAACTATTTATTTGTCATAAAGTTTCATATAATTCCCCCCCTCCCCCCCGATAGAGTAATATTTCGGTAAAAGTTCCTCTTCTGCATGCATAGTAAGGAAGCTTGGGTAAGAATAAGAAGCATGATGTTTAATAATATATTTCATTTTTCATTATTGCTCCCTAATTTTTCAACTTTGTACATACTTTTGCAGAAAGGTGATTTTCTCGTTCTGTAACTTTTATAACTTTTGTAACATTTATTGATAATGAAGATCGGGACATGGCGCTTATTGGTTTAATATTTAGCCCATATACTGTCAACAAAAGTAGAACGTTCTACGTTTGATAGCCAGGTCGCTTGTATTTTAAGTGAAATTAAAATTGATTTCAAAATAGCAAAGGGGTTCGCTATAACTCATCTATTTATTTAAAAATATTAATATGTATAATTGAAACAGACATTAATATGTTTATAGTGTATGTTTCTATGAATTTAAATGCCTTTCATCGTATTTCGAAAACCATCAGAATATAAGTATACAAGGTAAATATAAATGTTGGAGGACATATCAAGTTGCAATTCTTATAATGTCTTTATTTGATTTTACGTACAATATATTACTCCAGAAGGAAAATCTAGCATAATAAACTTTGTAAGAGATGCATTTTCTTTCAAATGTACGGGATAAATTGCATTATCGTTAGATAAATTTACGATTCCTTTTCCCAACCACTACATTCTCTTATCAAATCCTCCTCTGAGAATTTCTTATTCAATAAGACTGTATCTTTCTCTTAAATAATATCCAAATGTATGATGTGAAAAAATATTGCGTGTAAAATGAAATATGAATGCATCGGAATGTTTCATCTTACCCTCCTTTCTCATGGCATATCAATCGATCAACCTGAAAACAAAATAAATATCTCCAAGACCGGTGCTTATTATTATTTTTGCATTTCACGCGTCAAATTAAGACCCGCCTGCTTATGTGCGCACGCGCCATCACCTCCTCGGTAAGCATCTTGGAGGCTTTGATCGGAACTATTTCGATCCAAAGCTTTGCAGGAAAGTCGCATTCCAGGAGTCCACCTCCATACAAATGCGGAAAATTCCAGGATGGTAGGACCTTTCCTCTGGCTTTTCCTCAGCGGGATAGGTAAGGACTTTGCCTGTACTTTCAGTTAAGTGCTGGGATAATAATAGTGAAGGAAGAAATTTAGGAAGGTTTTATTTTATTTTATTTATTTATTTTATTTTATTTTATTTTTTTACATTTTTAATAAGAATGGAGATAAACTTCTTATATTTTTGTTTTCCCTCAAAATATTTCGAAATTTGCCCCTTTTCACAAATTTCAGCGGAAAATTTCTTTTTTAAGTAACGGAATAATCAATGAATTTTTTTTATCTAGTGTTATGAAATTTTTTTCATCGAGAACATTTTTGCATAACCTTTTTCCTGCATACATATTTGTGACTGATACCTATATAGTATCTCGTTAATTTACCGTCTTCATTATTCTCCTGGTGTTATGCCAGTATTATGCTCGTAGTAAAAATTTATAGTACTCTATGAAAAAATATAATTATATAAATTGAGAGGCTATATGAAGCTAGGGGAATTATTAAATTAAAAATGAAATATTTCTGTGAATATTTAAAAAGTTTTGAATGAACGAACGAACACACACACACACATATATATATATGTATGTATATATATATATATATATATATATATATATATATATATATATATATATATATATATATATATATATATATGTATATATATATATATATATATATATATATATATGTATATATATATATGTAATATATATATATGTAATATATATATATATATATATATAATATTTTCATAAATATTACCCAGGTAAATGAAATGGGTTTGTTTTAAATATCTGAATCTTTATCATCGATGTTTATTTGTGCTTAACGTGGTGTTACTTATGATTTCAATTCCTTGCTTCTGCCTTTTTAACCGCGAAATAAAAACGCAAAATTATGTGTTTAATCAATTCAATGGTGCCCGGTATAAAGGGTTAAAGTCAAAAACAGTGATTTAAATATACCAAGTTATTGGCAATAATAGAAATATAATTTCGACTTGAGTCTTTTGTTCAAAGAAATGTACTTTTGTATACAAAATTGATAGACTTAAGCCTTTTATACAAATTAAGAGTTTTTTTTTCAATACTAACAACTATCTAAAAATAACTTTTTTTTGACTAAAGCCTTTATACCGAGCACCATAGAATTTTATTTACTATAAACTTGCGAGAATTAAAAAACCTTTTTAATACAAATATTACTAAAAATACTTTTAATAGCAGTATCTATAAAATAATAAAATAAAATAAATATGCTTCAACTTTTATAAGTGTACTTCATGGATGATTTGTGATTCCCCCAGAAATAAATATCACTATTTTTGAATAAATATATATTTAATTTCCTTGGAAACGTTAGAAAAAAAATTAAATTAGTTTTATTTCCTGAAATTTTGACTAGTAAGCTTTTGGGGGAAGAAGTGCACAGTATTTTACCCTTGCTCTCTGGTTTCTTGGTGTTATCTTTAAAATAATTCTGCTTTGATTTTCTAATTTGTTCTTTCCTTTGTATGACGATAGTACAGACACATGCATAATCCACTGGAGAAATCAGAAGAGGTTATAAGCTATGACTTTATATCCTTTAATTAGCCTTTTTGAACTTATATTTGAATTTCTGTGAATATTTAAAAAGTTTTGAATGAATGAACGAACGAACGAACGAACGAACGAACACACACACACACCTTGTCCTTTTAAGATGTGTAAATGATAACTTTATCTATGGGATACATTTCCAAATAATTCAGAATTTATTTTAATAAACATTGTTTTAGAAAGGCAGATTAAAAAAATTAAAAATAAATTTCCTTTAAGGCTCAAAATTTAATACTTATTTTTTCATTCTAATGTCATTCGAAGGAGGAGAGGGGATGTGAAACATTATGAAACTGCAAGGTTTACTAACTTCTAGACGAGAATAGATAAAGATAACGATTATTTTTTTTCGTAGCTAGGCAGTTATTAAAAAGTCACAACGAAAGTTAACATTTTTGAATCTATATCGATAACCTACTTTCTTTTGTGATGAAACGGTTGCATTCGCTTATAATATTAATTTAACCATTTCACTGTATCAAAATGTGTCTTTAAAATAATCATTTAGGTATATGAGCAAATTTATTATAGAAACCCCTGCAATGAAAGGGTGTTTTTTCTTTGATTGAATATCAGGAAAACTCAGAGGCTGCATCTGTAGGTCGCGGGGTTCTCATTAATCTTTTCCTTACGGGGTGGGATAGCATGTATCCCAAGAATGCCGGCCCAAGAATGGATAAATGTATATATATATATATATATATATATATATATATACACACAATCTTTGTCCAGAGAGTTCGGTGAATGACGTCATAGTGCTCACGGTCATAAGAGTTTACAACCGGCGCATACCGTGCCGGACACGTGAAGACTGGTCTGAACCAGTTCCTGAGCGGTGGCGCTGCGAATTAGCTTATCGTGTGGAAACAGTTCATTGTAGAGTGAAGCTGTTGTGCGCTCGGTCGAAATTCAAAAGGAGAAGCGAACGAATATGCTTTTCTGCTTCGAACTTGGAAAATCGGCGAAAGAGACTCATGAAATGCTGCTAAACGTTTACGAAGAACGTGCTGTCACTTTGAAGTTCGTGTATGAGTGGTTTAAACGCTTCCGAGAAGGGCTGAACACCATTGAAGACTCCCCCGAAGTGACACCCCGGACAACGTACAGAAAGTGAAGGAATTGTTGGCCAAGGATCGTCGTGTGACAGTGCGAATGATAACGGAGGAATTGGGAATTGATCGTGAGATGGAGGAAAAAAATGAGGTGGATGGCCCACGTCATACTGACCCAGGATTTGGATAAACGCAAGCTTTGCTCCAGACTTGTGCCCCACACTCTACAAATTCGGCTTGACGCCTCTGGAGACTTCATTGACATGGCGGATAGAAACCCAAATTTCCTGAAAACCATTGTCACGGGTGACGAGACCTGGTACCTGAAGTACGACCCCGACGACAAGCGTCAGAGTATGGAGTGGCAGGGTCCAGGGTCGCCGAAAAGCAAGAAAATGCGAAGTGAGAAATCCCGCATCATGACAATGATCGTGATGTTCTTCGACTCTAAGGGTCTCATACATAAAGAATTCCTCCCTGAGGACACCACGTTAAATGCCGCTAAGCGCGTGGATATACTGAAACATCTGCTGCAACGGATCAATTGGGTACGCCCCCAGTACGCCAAGCAAGGCAACTGGATCCTGCTTCACGACAATGCCTGGCCATATACTGCCTTTCTGGTGCAGCAGTTCTTGACCAACAGGCGAGTTGTGTCCCTAAATCACCCATCCTACTCCCCAGACTTGTCTCTCCTGGACTTTTTCTTGTTCCCCAAATTGAAATCAGTCCTGAGGAGCCACAGGTTTTCGGACATTTGGGACATCCAGCGTAATGCTACGACCCAGCTGAAGGCCATCCCTAAAGACGACTACGCCAGGAGTTTCCAAGACTTGAACAGCCGTTCCCAGATGTGCATTACCGCATACGAGAATTACTTTGAAGGACAGTAACAGCTGTTTCATGTAAGACAACAATCCATTGTAACTATAGACATATTCACCGAAGTTTTTGGACAAAGGTTGTTTATATATATATATATATATATATATATATATATATATATATATATATATATATATATATATATATACAGTCGAACCCCGTCATAATTAACGTCTAGGGACCAAATGTTTTGTTCGCTTTATCCGATGGTTCGCTATATCCGAACCGTTAAGAAAAATGGTAGACTTCACAAAATGTATAACTCATTAGTTGCAATGCGTATTCAATAATTACATATTAAAAAAATGATAAAATCTATTAAGAATGATCATTGATGAATGAAATCGACTAAAATCGGTTACATTAAACTGACACAATACTAATTAAATTTTGTACAATAGGAAAATGACGGGACCAAAATATTCATTCTTTATATCTGTGAGTTTGTTATAGACCGGGGTCGCTATAACGCGGTTCGACTGTATATATACATCCATACATATATATATGTGATAATAATCACATTCGGAAAGATTAACACAAGGGAATTGATGCGTAGAACTTATGGGAGATGCAGTCGGTACAAGGGAGTGATGCAGTCGGGAGAAGTGTTCCTCCAGGAAAACAGTGATGAAATTTAGGAGAGAAACAAACATGGAGCCATAGAAGAGGAACACAGCTTTCATACGATATCCATGAAATCACCTTTATTCAATCGGTAGGCATTACGTAGGTATTAGCTGCAGTGGCCACATGACTTGTCCGGCGTCCATGCCAGGACGGGACGTGAAAATAGCAGTGCTTACATTGGACAGTTAAGAGAAGAGCGTTGTAACCACCGGACTGTGGACAGGAGGTCCGACAACAACGAGAGTTAGGGGCGAAGAGAGAGAAGTCTTCCGTTGAAGCAAATATTAAATGGGTGTTTTGCGATATTGACGCCAGAGGGCCTAAACTACTTAATTTTTAATTGGACGTCTTTAGGTTCGTGGAGTTCCCGTGTCAACTTGTGGAGTTCACGTGTCCACTTCGGTTTTCCCGGGGATTACTTTATGGCTAGATCCCGCGCTTGTTAGACCTGCGACCTATTGACCTGGGAGCAGGATAAGTGGCCATAAAGTTCTTGCAAAGTGCGGTTTCGACGTTATAGACCTCATAAATCCAGAGTGGTTTGAGGTCTCTTCAAGAATTTTGATATTACACTGACATTCGGAATCTCATAAACTGCGAACACTCGGACCCGACATATCTGGTGATGTTATTGAGTTCAGATATTTCACATGCCTGCTTACATGATCTGCAGAGCTAATATAAATTATAACTTACTTTTAGGTTGCAGTTTTGGAAAAGGGGTCGTGCTTTATTAAAAAGATAATTTAGAATACGCGGTAAATGTAAATTTAGAGAAGGACGCGATTTCTTGTTACTTACACACCCACACACACACACACACACACACACTCACACACACACACTACACACACACACACACACACACACACACACACACACACATATATATATATATATATATATATATATATATATATATAACCCCCTTAATGGCTGTTATCCCTGTGGGGACATGAAATTTCCCGTTCTAGAGAGGGCCCCGTAAGCTAAAGGTTAAATACATCAGAGAATCAAAATTCAAGGAGGACTTTTCATGTTCGCAGTTCTTAAAGAGTCATATATGATTGCTAAGGCCCAGAACACCTTACTAGTTAACGCGTCAGAATTGGTACCCTGGCGCTGAGGGTACTCAGTTCGAATGTCGTTAAGCACCAATGAACGACTCTTTTGTCTCAGCCGGGTATGGACACGTTAAATCTGTAGGCCGGAATGTCCTTCCTTGTGGTTAGAAGGGGCGAGAGGAGGGCACGAGCCCACCAGATGTCACCACTGGGAGAGCTCGATTTAAATATTGGTGACACCAGATCCTTGAGCCCAATAGCATGTGCTGAAAACCGTAGCCACCCGAATTCAGCCCAAAAAGGGGTATACGACAGCGAGAGAACGATGTGATTGCTCAGTACCGTTTTTTATTTTATTACTCTTGCAGAAGATATTTAGGAATTTTAAAATTAAGTTTGATTGTTTTTTTCTTCCTTTTTTTTTTACTAAACCAATGCGGAGGCACTTGTAAAGACATTCGCCTATAATACATCGCAGTTCTGCTGGCCATTTTGTTATGGAGGCACCATATAGGCGGACCAGCACTACCCTCTATGAAGGGACGACACAAACGGAGGCATTTTAGTGGCACGACTCCGGGATTCGATCCGAGCACCTTCAGCACCGAAAGCCAGCGCGCTGTACTACAAGGCCGCCACAAGCCTATTAATTTTGATTGTAAGAAAACAAAGAACTTCTAATTGCATTTTTTGTACGGAATATAACACGTAATTGTCGTTGGTACTGTAGTATATAGCCGCTGCTTTAAAATAGCACAAGCATAGAACTTTTGGATCGAAGATTGTAAAATTGCACTTTCCGAGAATTAGACATAAAATAATCTTCGATCATACGAATATAGAAAACTTTCATATACTATACTTGAAAAAGACTATGTAGACCACAAAATTGACACTTAAATGTCAGGCATGGAGAATTGTTACTAATAAAGATTGAATGTGCCATGTACTCCTTTTAACCGAAAGAACACCTACCGGATACTCAAAGAAGGTACTTGCTTTTTAAAATTTTTCAAGTGCAAGGTCTCTGGTCTTAAAAAGAGGATTCACCAACTCAACGAACTATTAAAATCTCTTTCAACACCTCTTTGTGTAATGGAAACAAGATAATAAATAGAGATTTATATCTTATGAAATAAATATCCCCCCCCCCCCCCGCAACGAAAAAAGTAAAATAATATTCACCATCCCTTTGATTAAGCAGGTCGTTGAACACACAACTCTGTGTAAAATGCTTTATGAAAATTACTTAGCTTCATAGAGTGGAAATATATAATTTCTATTTATGAAGCATAGATCTAGTTGAGTGGGGGGGGGGGCAAACAAATGAATGAATAAATAAAGAAGAGTTCGATTTTCAAACTCAAAAAGAGAGAGACAAATTCTTACAAAATCCAAAAGATAATTCTTAGGAATCATCTAGTTTCTCATATCATGAAAAATTAAATACTATAAAAGTCGAAAGGAGTGTGTAAATCAATCCTACACATTGCCAAAATAAAGTTTTAGCTTTTACGTCAGTAGATAAATACCATCACTTATTGTTATAAAGGGTAAAACTCCTTAAGAATAAGGTAACTATATTGAAATCTACCATTGAATTTCTTAAACAATTGACAAAAGAGACAGAAATCACAGTTATACTCTTGATTACATTTCTGAAACCCTTTCGATGTGCTTCTATTTCACAACTGAGCCTTTTTTTTATTTTTTTAAACTATCAGTTTCTAAACACAGATCTAAAGCAAAAGAAGGTTTAGAGAGTGTTGAAGGGCTGTGGAGACAAATACCTCTGGTAAATTTAATTAATGACTTTCTATCTTGAATTTCTCGAGGTAGGTGCATAGCTTTATGAAATGAGTAATAGAAAGAACATATGAAAACAGAAATTCAGTTTGAAAACAGCATTTATACGGACACAAGATCCTTTTATACGTAAACACTTGCTATATCGCGTGCACATGATTAGTCATTCATGGAGAAAGGCTGTCTACGGTTTTTTAGACTTCTGATGACTTTTCTCGATAAAGAGGACTTCCCAATTTCCTTATTAATTTATTTTGGCAACGGAAGATTTTACTTTCCTGTCCGCTCTTTCGGCAAAAAAGAAGCGTAAAGTACGTTAGAGAATGTAATACACAAAGTAATCATAATATACTTCGTAGCCAGATGGAAACAAAAGTTTTTGGATTCAAAAACCAGGTCAAAATTTTCGCGCCAGTGATAAAATTCAATAGAAATAACATTGCAAATTCTAATCGCTTTTTTTGCAAAAAGGAGGGAGAATAAATTTCTTCCCTTGCGCTTCTTCACTGGCGTACTTAAAACTCAATGAAAGGGGAACATGTGCAGGGTGGCACCTCACTAATGTCCCGATTAAGCTAAACGTTCCTTTCTTCGGTTTTTGAACGTGGTCATTTTCACAATACCCTGATGCACAACAGGAAGCTGTTATATAGAAGGAAAATTCTTTCGACTGGGGACACAAAATGTGCGTTTTGTCATAAGAAACTATAGTCTCTAACAACATGGTTAGGTTAGAAATAAGGTTATGAATAAAGAGAAGGGTCTGAATATAAAAATATTATCTATATATTTAAAACAGTTCCGTAACTGACTCATTCATTCACTGACTGACTGACTGACTGACATACAACGCACAGACCAAACCGCTGGATCTAAAGGGCTGAAATTTTTCATGGCGATTCTTCTAATAGTGTAGGGGTGCACTAAGAAAGATTTTTCAAAAATTCTTCTTAGATTTTTTAAAATTAAATTTTTAAGTTGTTTTTTAAACTTTTTTTACGTTTGCATTTAAAATAATACATTGAGGGTTATAAAATTTATATCACGAGAAAGATCATAAAAATTCCTTCAAAATGAAATTTTTTTCGAATTTTTACCTCCATTTCCTGATTTTTGGTGAATTTTTAAAGATTAATTTTTAGAATTTAATTTATTAAATGCTGATCACGTGATTTCTTTTTCTGGTACTTTCAATAAATTTATCGTCACGTGCGTAACAACTAAATAGACAAAAAAAATATTTTTTTCTTGCTAATGCGGCAGACGATTGGACATTATTTTGTCTATAAAAATATCCCTTACGATTTTTGTATAGATATATTTTTTTTCTACATCAATTGTATATATTGATCGTCGTATTTATTATAAATAAATAAATAAATATATATATATATATATATATATATATATATATATATATATATATATTTTTTTTTTTGGCATTAATTGCATAGATTGACCGTTGTATTTAATTTGAATGTACTCCGTAGCGAAGTGCGGGTTTTCAGCTAGTCTGAATATAAGGTAATGAATATAAAAAAATAGAGAGAATTTAATTTTAGTTTAGATTTTGAAATGAAAATAAGACGGGAGAGTTGACACATGAACACTTAGATGGAAGCTAAGGAAGAATGATTCATGCAGTTCAGGTGTCTGATAAACTTCGAACTTTTAAAGCATATTAGAACTTATAAAATGTTATATTAGAGTGATTGAGGATGCTTTTGATATGCTATCAATATACTAAAAAAGTATATATATATAAAAATAGCGGTACTCTGAAAATATTACATCATTCCTTTCCACCCTAAAAACTCTGAACTCATGATCTCATTTATAGGATTATCCATACATCACATAAAAAAGGTTAGTAATAAATTACATACTGTCCGAAAGAGAGTAAAAGGGGTTAGAGCACATATGGATGTAATAGAATTTTCCAGAAGAAAACTGAAAATATGTGCAAGTTTTAATATTATTTTGATTAATTTCTGCTTTAAATCACCGAATGTAGTTTTTTAAGACCTCTGAATAGTTAAATGTTTTATATCATTGAAGGCCATTTTTACATTATTTGCGTAAATTGTGCAATGAAAATGAAAAATGAAATTTTAGCGTATTTCAGTGTTTAAAGAAAGAAAAAAATCAATTTAGCATTTAACCACCAAACTATTTGAGTAACGTATATAGAAGACAATATGAAGAAAATAGTATTGGGGATAAACAATGAATAATTTAGAAGTAATATGTGTCGACATACTTTACTGTTTGTCTGTGTCACGCCTATTGTTAGTCTGGAGATGACTCATAACGAGTAGAGAAATAAATCAGTAATCTAACTTAAGTTGCAATTGTGATGCATTAGTGTTTAACAATTTTTTTATCCCACTATGATGTCTTATATATCCCTGTACATACTTCTCAAACTAATGATATTTAGCTCTTTTTCGTCAATTTAAACCTAAATTGTATCACCATTTTGCCTGACTATTATTGCAAATCATTTCTGCAAATTTACTGATAATTTTTTAATACAGTTGTTCTGGGAGCATTTATAATTCTTTAAACATGTTTAATTAAATAACGGGAATTTGCTTGAAAACGTGTATGCCAGGTTACATACATAATTTTATATGTTTTGCACTATTCTATTTTAAATTCTCCCTCAAGCAGAAATTTAAGGTTAAAATTTTTCTTACAGGGATATTAGTAATTCCACTTTACCCATTAAACGAATTTAGACACAAAAATGCTAGATTTCACGAGGCAACTAAGATGGTTATAAGAGAGCTTGGGTTTAATTACCAAGTACTAGAGTGAATGAAAAATTGCTGTGTGAATATGAATTTAGCACGGATGTTGAATTCTTGAATCCTAATATTTTTTATAGGTGTTTTAGTGATTAAAATATATGGAGAGGATTGAACAGAGTTAGAACTTTATGACAATTGTTACAAACCTTTTGGATCCATCGATTTATCTTGACTTCCAGGGACAAGGTGGCAAACCAGTGAAAGAAAAAGAACCACCACGTAACTCCTTTTCTCGTTATATGTTTCAATTTTTAAATTGTTATAAGATTAAATAAAAAGTTCCAGTAACTGAAGAAACAGATGTTCTATGGAAATATGATTCTGGTCGTTCCACGTTTGATAAATTTAATAAACCATCTTATATCCTACATAACATAGTAGACTCTGTGAGTTCTCAATGGCTTCCGCTTACATCGGACTTGTTTCGCTTTGCCCTAGCAGATATCTGCTGTCAAGCGAGGTCAAATGCTTTGACCGTCCACGCATTGCTAAGCTGAAGATTATTTAAAAATTTTTATTGGTTGAAGTTTAGAGCTTTACGATCATTTGCTTCACGAGACCTAACAGAGCAAAGCCTACAATTTAATGCGGATTCCGATTGACTGACAATTAACCTTTTCCTTACGGGGTGGGATAGCATGTATCCCAAGAATATGGGCCCAACAATGAATGAATATATATATATATATATATATATATATATATATATATATATATATATATATATATATATATATATATATATATTTATATATATATATATATTTATATATATATATATATTTATATATATATATATATATTTATATATATATATATTTATATATATATATATATATATATTTATATATATATATATATTTAGATATATATATATATATATATATATATATATATATATATATATATATATATATATATATATATATATATATATTTATATATATATATATATTTAGATATATATATATTTATATATATATATATATATATATATATATATATATATATATATATATATGTATGTATATATGTATATATATGTATATATATATATATATATATATACATATGTATATGTATGTATATATATGTATGTATATATATATATTTATATGTATATATATATATATATATATATGTATGTATATATATATATATTTGTATGTATATATATATATATATATATATATATATATATATATATATATATATATATGTATATATATAACCCTTAATAGCCATTCTTACAATGGGGGTATGAAATTTCTCGTTCTAAAGAGGGAATCATAAAAATGGGCCCCGTAAGCTAAAGGTTAACACCCATGACAAACTTAAATCCTCAGGATCTAGTGCCGATGGCCAGTTTCCCAGTCTTTTGGCCATAGTCCGACTTCGTTTTTAAGTTTGGATAATTGGGTATGCAAATTCTGAAAGTCTGAACCAAGGGTAAAGGTATTAATTTAAATGTTTAGTATTAACATATAGCTAAAAGAACGAAATTATCATATTTAATGAGAGATGTAAAACATGGAGGCCTTTTATTCAATTATTTTAGCAAAAGATCTTAACATCGCGTGTAAACATCCTTCTGTGATCTACTGTTTCAATAATATAAAGACATAAGAATACTTTAAGTAATTATGAAAGTAATTATTAAGTAATTAAGTAATTATTAATTCACCACAAATTTTAAACTTTCATAACTGTTAAAAATTCTTAAATTTCAAAACTTTAATTATTACTTTGACTGAAATAGGATTTTATTTTAAAGTTAAAAAAATATTATTGTAATACTTTTTAACCGACACAGTCAAAAATTCATCCTTCCGAAATTACAAAAAATTATATTATTTTTCAAAATTAGAACCTTACTACTACTGGCAATGCTAGTTAATTAGAAAACTAGAGAAGATGAAAAATAATTTATTTCATTAATACCGCGTGTTGGTCCAATCAACAGAAAAGATAAATAAGTGGATGTATTATTGGTACTCTGCCAAAAACCATTGTGTAAGTGAGCGGTACAGGGCGTTCGATGCTATTGACGCCTCCCTCATAAAGCCTGATTTATTTTTTTCCCTATGAGAATCTATATACCGGGTGCGTCATAAATTCGTGCAAACTTCAAAAATTCATAATAAAAAAAATAATGCTTGGAAAATTTTTCTGTTTGCGCCAATATGATCAGAGGGATTTTGGATTTTTTTTCATGTAAAAAAAAAAAAAAAGTTTCTAATTGTAACCGAAAGAGGGCGCTCACACATCCTACTGAGACGTTTTATGCAAATCAGGCTATCAATAAAACACCTGGTTGGAAATGGATCCGTCATTCGAAGCCGGCAGCATGCTTTCTTTACCAGATCGAGTGTTGGTTGTTAAACTTTTCTTCAAGAATGGTAAATCCCCAACTGTTGCATTGCGAAAGTTTCGCACGGAGAAAGGACTGAAGGCGCGAAAAAGACATATTTCATTGAATGAGATACTGAATTTAGTACGACGTTTTGAGGAAGCGGGGAGTTTGGAGGATCGTCCACGAATTGGCAGACCATCCTTGAGCGCGGACCGCGTCCATGTTGTACAAAGTTCCATGGAAAATTTGGCAGCCGAGACATCAACGGGAAGTAGCAGTGCTCGTGAAGCTGGGAGAAGAACGGGGATTCCGGAACCGTCGATTCAATGCATTCTGCACGGAATGTTGAATCTGTATCCGTACAAAATCCATGCACTTCACCAGTTATTATTGGCAGATACAGATGCAAGACAAATCTTTGCGACATGGGTTCTGGCACAAATGGAAAGTAACCCACAATGGTTGCTGAATGTCATGTGGACGGATGAAGCCCACTTATCACTGCATGGTGACGTTAATACGCTAAACAGTCGTATGTGGGTGACTTCAAACCCCCGTGAGTATCTGAACCGGCCACTACATTCTCCTCGTGTGACTGTTTGCTACGGTTTCACCGCGTCTTTTATTCTGGGCCCTTTCTATTTTGAAGAGCTTTGTCCTGTATTCGGGTGTAAAACCTGTACAGTCACTGCAGCAAGGTATCTTACGCTTTTGAGTGACCACGTTTAGTCTGCATTACAGGAAAGACATGCGTTACCTGTTGTCACATTCATGCAGGATGGTGCGCTGCCCCACATTTTACGTGATGTCAAGACGTTCCTGTTGGAATCTTTCACTGAAGACCGAGTGATAAGTCGAGGTTGTAAGGTTCAGTGGCCCTCACGATCACCAGACTTGAACCCGGCGGATTTTTGGTTGTGAGGCTACTTAAAGTCTCGTGTGTACCGGGGTTCCAGAACCACTTTGGAGGAACTGAAAAATGCCATTCGACAGACAGTCGCTGCCATCGATGGTGACATGCTACACTCCGCTGTAATGGGCGTAGTGACGCGCCTCACTTGCCTATTACCTTGTGCTGGTAGTAATGTTGAACATCTATTACTTTAAAATAAATGCACAGTCTCATGTTATTGTGATATGTTTGATTTTCTGTTTGTGTTTGCCTGATTTGCATAAAACGTCTCAGTATGACGTGTGAGCGCCCTCTTTCGGTTACTTTTGGAAACTTTTTTTTTTTACATGGAAAAAAATCCAAAATCCCTCTGATCATATTGGCGCAAACAGAAAAAATTTCCGAGCATTATTTCTTTTATTATGAATTTTTGAAGTTTGCACGAATTTATGACGCACCCGGTATTTAAGTTGCTAAGCCGATTCTTTGGGCAGTCCGTGAGAGAAAACTACTGCATTAATTTACTTAATTTTGGTCTTAAACGAAAGATTTTAATCTATAGATGTGTCAAATTTGGTTTTTGTAACCACAATTCCCATTAATTAGCGATAATTTACAATTAAAAGAAATTGCTTTCTGCGCATGTTCAGTGACACCTTTAAATCTGGCTTTAGATACTTACTAAGCACGAGACCGCATAAACACGTTAATTTGTTTATTCCGAGGAATCTCTCTAGCTCTATCTTTGCCATTTTTACTTTTAATTATGCTTGTGAGGTATAGAATTAAACCTGACGGAAATTGTTTACTTCGTGCTTTTGAGTAACCATATTTCTGTGTATTGGGTTCAATAGTAATTTTTTAAAGTGCATTTCTCTATTCTTAATATTATGATTTTCAACATGTGGCAATGATGTGTTGAGTATAATGTGTGTATTAGTGCATTTACTTACTATCCAGTCGTCATGTTTTGACGGGTACCAACTAGTTACCTTTTAGCTTACATTTTAATAACAAATCAGCTACTGCCTTTGTTATGAGTAGTAGATACAAACGCGTTCGCGTGAAATGAATTCACCTCTGCAAGCCTTTCAAATATTTGAACCAAATGAACTTCACTGGCTGGAATGGACGAATGTTGGGCGAGATAATTTTTCACGTAAAGATTTGATGCATCACTGCCCCACAGTCACACAAATAAATTTCCTAAGTTTTCAGGTCAGAATTTCATACTTGAGTGCGCAACGACTTAAGGCAGTAGCTGTCGCCGCAAGTTTTACAGCTGGGTGAGAATATCTGCGTGGATCTATCTGCTTGTTTAGACCGCTATCTCGATTTTTCTTTGTTGCTTTCACGCCCATGTTGTTTTATTGACGCCTACAATTTATTAATGCAGAATTGCTTCCTTTCCATTCGGTTTGGATTTTTCGCAGAGGAATTCAGAATTTTCGATTATTTTGTTGGCTGCCCGTTTGCCTTGTTGATAGCTTAAGGTCGAGCAACGGACTAATTTTGATAAAGGCTAAAACCGGTAATTTTAGGATTACGTTGTCTAAGTTTCTGAATCACTGCATGATAGCTGCATTACTCAACAAATGCTTTAAACTCATATCAAAGTGAACTTTCTTTACGCAACTATAATTATGTCTCTTTTAAAAATGTTAATACTTCCGCTTCCTTACTTTACCCTTTAAGCTGCCTAAGGTACTTTCTGGTATTTGCACCCCCAAATATTATGCTTTAAAAAATATTATGCTTTTTTAGCATAACACTAAAAACACAGAACTCTTACAGTTACCTAGACTATGCATCCTAATTTAAAACGGGAACAGTTAACTGACAAAACTAAAGGTAATTTACAATATGAGCTTCTTTTACAAAACGGTAGAAAGTACAACTTGATACAAAATTTCTCTTGGAACAAGCGGCCCACTATAAAAATGACTGCGTTCACTCATCGGGAAGGAAAGCACACTCGCGAAAAATTTTATTCTCATATACGTGTGATAATATGTTCATTTTGTAAATATTAATTAATACATAACTGTGATAGGGTTTTCCAAAGTTAATTAATGCCATGATTATTCATATTTTTGACCACGTAACAGAAGAGTTATCTAATTATTTAACTCACTTGGGACAGTCAGCTAAAGAAGTGAGCATATTTGCTCACAGCTTAAAATACTTATTATTATAAGAATCACAACCTCACTTCACCCGATTTGATGGTACCGAATTAATCTGGAGGTTTGAAGATAAGGGTACAAGTTCTTATCCTGGCGGACTGCCGTTAAAGCGGTGTCCGACCGTTAGAAGGCGCAACCAAGTACCTAATTAGGTTGTCATTTAGATACGATTTAGGTTAGGAAGCCCATGTCAAATAATCATGACCAGAAAAAAATTTAACCTGCTACTAAATAAACGTAAAAATTGAAAAAAAGTACAGCCAACATTCTGTGTCGTTAGGCTCTAAGAGAAAGGGAAAATTTTAGAGGAATATAACTGTAGTTCTTCTCGTCATTTATAAAGTTCAGTTGGTATAACACCGGTATCTACGTTTAATGACCATCTCTATATCCCATATCTTTACACATAAAGGTATTTTAATTATACTCTTTTAATTAGTCCTTTCGCGCTCTTAATAAAATCATTAATGTTAATAACAGCAATGTTGATTTTTAATGACAAAATATTCTTTAGGCTACTGAGGTTCCTCCTAAAAACGGGAAAAAATTATGCGTTTAAATTCCTCATGGGGCAATAAATTCTGTTCCTCTATTTAGTTATTTTATACATAATTGCATGCCTTCAAAAACCCTGTTTCGTGAAAGGAAAGTGAATATCTCTGGGTATTATTGCATGTTTTTTCATATCTCGACTGCATATCTCGATTTCTTAATAAAAGTCAAATTATAAGGTTCATCTACTACGATTAAGGTGGTTCTGCGCAAGGAAGTGTTGAGTTTTCATTTCTAGGCAAGTGATTCAATAGCCATAAAATTGATTGAATTTTCATATCACTGGGAAAAAGTAGCAATCCTAGGTTTATCGTTTTAACCATAAGATTCATTAAATATTGAAAAAGAATTTCAATTAGAAAATGATTTTTGTTTAATTGTTATTCAAATCTGGGATGAAAGATCGAAAGAAAGATTTAAGCATTATCTACATGATTCATTAGGATACATTTTATTAGATCATTTGATTGAATAATTCTTTCAAGTATTTTACCTCCCATACATACGTTACTAGAAATAAAATTGATGAATTTTGGCTAAACTATTGACTTGTATAAATTTTACCTTCACTTCTAGCCTATTTAGAAAAGTCCGTGGTATTATTTTTTATTTTGCTTACAATATAAACTATAGAAACTGACAAGAAAAATTATTGGGAGATTTTTCTTTTGGAGAAATAGTCATCAATGAAAGGGGAGAGAGATGTAATTATTTACTATTTTAGGGGAATAAACTGCTTGTTATTAAAAGGACATGACGGTTTCATTTTTAAAAAACTTTTAAATTAATTATAAGCATTTGAAAACTTTTATATAACATTTAAACCAATAAAGAAGTTAAGTTTGAGATACTTGACTCCTGGAAATCACTTCTTTAATTAGCATCCTTGACTGCAATATTTACGAGATAAGTTCTGATGGCTAAACTTTAAGAAATCAATAGAGCAAGGACTGCCAACAGGTCGATATTTCCAGACTTGTCGATAGCATCTCGTTTAGAATTTTATGTTCTAAATATAAGCTCTGAGCTCCATCAATAAGGAGCTTCTTAATAACTTTTCGTTTGGATTAGCGAATTTTAGATATCTTTTTGTAACTGCTTTCTCAAACTGAAACTCCCACTTTAATTCATTCTAAATTTTGTTAACTCTTACATCTGTTATCACTCTATATGTGATGTATAGATACTCTGTTATTAGTCTGCTGCCGAAGCAAATAAAAAGGAGTTAAAATCATGTATTTTTACAAAAAATATAGGACTTTATATAAAGTCATTTGTAATCAGTATAAGCGAGATCATTCATGACGGCACCCCAGATTTATCAAAAATATTTTTAACTGTGTAGTTTTATAACTGTATTTTATATGTGCGCATATTGTGTAACTATATAACTATATTTTTCTTTTAGGTGTATTTTTAGAAAATTCTTTCATATCAACATCTCATCTACCAGATGATTTTGTTAGCCATAAAGTAAGTTTAGTCACTATTTTCAAGCATAACTCACATTTAATAGATCATTGAAGTTTGGTTGCATTTGTTTGGGCATATATGCTTTGTTCATATATCTTATATTTTTTCTTTAAAATGTGGAAGAAATAAATTATTTTAATCCCTATTTTAAACCTCAGTTCCCTGTGGTCACTCTGTACTTAACATTTTAATCAATCTGATGAGAAAAATAATTGAATACGTAACTTCTTTTAAATTCAGCAATGGTTTACTTTAAAAGATTATCATGTGGGTTTTGTTGACCTGTTCGTCATTCAGCTGCATACGAATAGAATTATATATGCCTCAGTGATAATTTATGATGCTTTACTTCATGGAATTCACAATCCTATAAAAATAATACAAACAGGTAAAAATGTTATGTTGGTAACACGCAATGCTTAATGATATTTTTTTAGGTGTAAGTTAGACAGAGCGCTCTGCTGTACCACATCTATTTAAATATTCTCGTTCGGCTGTTCTATACTAATTGAATGTACAGAGTTTAATAAAGAAACAAACAATACTAAAATTATACACAGTCTGCGTGTATTTTATGTAGATGATTAAAAATATTTTCTATCTTTAATTTCCAACAGTATATATACTATCTGGCCAAAAGTATCCGAACGCCCAGTGGGACGGACTCGGAGAGTCCTGATGCATATATTTATATGATGTTGGTCCTCCTTTTGCATCAACGACAGCCTGCACCCGTCTGGGGAGACTTTCCACCAGTTTTTGATAGGTGTCCATAGGAATTGACTTCCAGGCGTCCATCACAGCTGAAGTGAGTGCTGGCAGTGAGGATGGTCGATTTGGCTGGCTACGTAATCTGCGTTCTAATTCGTCCCAATGGTGTTCAATGGGATTTAGATCGGGGCTCTGAGAAGGCCAGTCCAGTTTTTGAACACCCATTTCGTCAAACCATGACTGCGCAAGTCTCGATGTGTGAATGGAGCAGGAAGGAATCCTGCAGGAAGAGAAATGGGTCTTCCCCGAAATTTAGCCATAGAGTTGGGAGAGCAGCATTGTCCAGAATGTCCACATACATCTCAGAGTGCCTGTTTTCAACCACAGGAACTAAGGAACCCAGGCCAAACCATGAAAAACACCCCCACACCATGATGCTGCCACCACCAAACTTAACAATCGGCACAATGTAGTCACGTAAGAAGCATCCGCCGGGAATTTGCGAAACCCAAACGCGTCCATCGGACTGCCAGATTGTAAAGCAGGATTCATTACTCCGAAGAACATTTTCCCACATGTCCACAGTCCAAAGACGGTGAGCTTTGTACCATTGCAATCGACGCTTAGCATTCTGAGGATACGAAGCTTCGGTGATGTTCGGCTTGTGAGCGGCTGAACGACCATGGAATCCAAGGTTTTTTAACTCTCGACGAACAGTCCTGCTGCTAGCACTAACGCCTGATGAACTGTGGAACTTCTGAGGGATTTCAATCAACGAGGACTTGCGATTTCGGTTCTCTAACCTTTTCAGAGTTCTACGGCTGCGTTCACTAATTTATTTCGGCCTGCCACTTCGTTTTCCTGCAGTTTCACTGCCTCAACGTTTCTACTTGAAAATTACATCACTCACAGTGGATTTTGGCTTCTGTAGAATGTCCGAAATTTCACGAACTGATTTCCCACAAAGTTTGCATCCCACTATAATGCCACGATCAAAGTAACTAAGCTCCTTTGACTTACTCATTGTCTCACAAAAGCATAAATATGACCTGACAAACCGCTACCAACACCTCTATAGCTTTCGGTTACGCATCAAATGACGTCACCTGCCACATCCACTTCTTTAGGGGGGGTGTCCGGATACTTTTGGCCAAATAGTGTATAAATCAAAGTAAAAAGTATCCCTAGACAGTTATGATTATGTTAATATTAATTGATGAAGTACATAACAGAATGTAGTTCAGAATTTCTCTTTCTATTTTAACCATTTTATGCTCAAGAGTAATAATAAAAGGAAAAAATTACTTTAACTTTACTTAAATATCTCTTCAGAGAGAAATATTCTTAAATAATATTAAATAATGCTCTTAAATAATAATAGGTATTAGATGGAATTTCACCTGTCGTCCATAGAGTAGAGTGGTTAACCTTAGGAATTTCCACAAAGTGGGCTTGAATCTTGGCTAAAGCATGGAAGTTCCAGTGCTGCCCCTTTTAAAAGAAGTAGTGTCGATTCACCCATAAGGTGCTCCAATAATAAAGTTGCCAACAAAATCGTGGTGGAGATGGGCGAACGTTTACAAGACGTGTACTTGCCGCGTTGAAAAAAAAGGTATCTCATTCATATGAGTACATAAAAATGGGATTTCAAACCAACTTTAAAACAGAAAAGCATGGGTAGTTTTATATTTTAAGGAATCTCTAAGGCCGTCCGCACACGGAGCGACTCAAAGGAAACTGAACTGGTTAGCGACTGAAATTGCTTATCGGTTGCAAACTCGTTAGTGATGCGGCTCCGCACACGGGCCGACTCAAAAGCGATTCAAATCAATAGTTTGCGACCTGTCATGGAAGGAAGAACATCATTATTCCGGGCATTATTTTTAGTTAAATTATTATCAGAAATTAATTTATTTTAAAAAATCGTCACAATAGATTGTCTTTGATCAATCGTTTAAAAATGGACTGTATATATGGACGCACATATTCCATACAACAAAAAACGGTAGAATTTAATTTCATCGCTAGGCAGAAGTCACGTGACTTGTGTATGTCATTTGGCAGCTTGCCAAAAGAGCGGCTATAACATAGATTGTGTAATAACACGCACAACGCAAGAGAAACTGGCGACTGAAGTTGCTAGCGCCTCGACACGTTGAGTTGCCTGCGACTGATTACAAACGCGTTGCTGACGGGTTTGTAACCAGTTGCTCCGTGTGCGTGGCTCCATTCAATTACATAGGTTACGACTCATCACGGACTGGTTTGTGATTGGAGTCGGTTATCAGTTCCTTTGGAGTTGCTCCGTGTGCGGACGGCCTTTGTTATCATTTGACATTTTCAAATTGCATTATCTTAAAGTAAAGTAGTGGTAAACATACAAAGAGTGATTTGAACTTTATATGTACGTAATCTGTTATTGAAATGCCAATTCATTCCTCGGCGAGTATAAGAAAGTTATGATGGCGAGGCGAGAAACGGGAAGACGTGGCTAAAGGATGTACGGGGTCGTGAGTAAATGGTTAGTGGATGAATGGATTAACCATTTATGCTTGAGCCTATTCTGGATGAGATCCGAATTGTTAGGTTTTCAAGTGAATCGAAATATTTTAGTAGGTTGTATGAAATATTTTAAGAATTTCTCGGCAGTTACAATAATACTTACAAGGGTAGATGTTATTCCTCATTAGATACCCGAAGGATATTTTTGAGTTTTTCAGAAATTTTCTTAAAAACAAGAAAGCGAACAAGTAAAGTCGTCGAGCGTTTCTCATTTTTTAAAGTATATATACCTTCATAATATAAATATAAATTGCCTGTGGCTCAAATCTCTTATACTTTATGACTGATATAATTTGTCTTTCGGAATCTCAAATACTACTAAAGATATTCAGGTAATACTGCTCATCTTAATGATGCATCGACGATACATCAATTCTCACATGAAAGTCAGAATTTAGACAAGAGAAATGTTAGCGTAAGTCTGATATCGGATCACAATAATTTTATTGTGTTGCAGTGTGAGAATATCTTTTAAATTTACAGCAGTTTCGATAGTATTTTTGATGACATGTACTCTGCTACGCTTTTACACACATATCGTTTTCTATAGCCTTCATAGTAGTTTGGAAAATATGGGAATGGACAAAAGAACCCCAATTGTAAGGACAGAGGGACTGTCATTAGTACACCAGACCATTCCCTGATCTATAGAAATTATGTCCAATCTTATACAAATTTAAAAATATTACACTTGTTAGATCTATTATAAGAAAAAAAGCATGCATTCCAAGGAGATTGGACATCGAATTTATATCAACAGGTTTGGAAAATCAGTTTGATTATGCAAAACACGTAGTGAGTAATCAAAGTATTTAGGTAACAAAAATCCTGATTATAAAGACACAAAGATTTAATTATTTCGTCATAAAGTGAGCTGAGAATCGTGCTTTTAACTGAATGGAATGTTGACTTAAATGTTAGTGCGAGTCATAAAATTTAAAGATTTTACTTTTTAATTTATGCAAAAGATAAAATAAAAATGTATCTGGAAAACAAAATCAGGATTCTTCCCTTATCTACATGCGCAGGTTTCTCCTGTCGCTCAGTTCAAGACTCCTCCTCGTTTTTCTGTTTTAAAATAACTGTAATTCTTCTTCTTAGAGAATCAATCATCCTGTCGTTACAAAGTAAATGTCAGAAATTTGAGGAGGGGAAATCTGAGCTTCGAAACGCTTGACTTTTGCTGCTGA
Source organism: Dolomedes plantarius (assembly GCA_907164885.2). NCBI lineage: Eukaryota > Metazoa > Arthropoda > Arachnida > Araneae > Dolomedidae > Dolomedes > Dolomedes plantarius. The sequence goes on along the minus strand of OU015494.1, from coordinate 184,408,615 downwards.
AATAAGGAGCAATGCTTTTAATGCGTTTTTAATATGTTACGTTTCTACGATGCTTACTTCCAATCATATTGCTTTATTTAACCTTTAGCATCCCAAGGAAGAGCGGTCTATATATCTACTCCAATTTTGAACGTTCTCAGTCCGTATTTCCCTTGGGAGTTTTAATTTCTTTTATCTTGGCAGAAAATTACTGGACAATGGCCGAGTCTATGAGTTTGAGCAACTCGATTGGTATTGTGATTGTACATGTATTCGAAATATGCCATTAGATACCGGTACCCTACTGTTAATCGCATAGAAAAAATGACCGAAACTCCCCTTGCATCAACTAAAAAATTTCTCTTATATTTCGCTAAGACATAACAGTCTTTGTGTAGTTGTCATAACCATGGAGATTGAGCCAGGAAACTCTGTAGTAGTACCCTTCCATCTTAAAAAATCCAGTCTACGAGTAATATACACTGCCAAGTCTAATATACATTGCATAAAAGGAATTATTGAAAAATGTCTTTCTTTTCTTGTGTGTGTGTATGGTGTATTTCTAATATATTACTTCAAATTCTCTCACTTATGGATATTAAATGCGTGAGTAGAGTGTCTCTTCCTAAATAATGCATTATGCAATCTATACTAGTGGAATAATCGGTTATCTGTGTTCCCAGAGTAATGTAATATGTCCTTCGACGTGTGCTATTTCCTTTTTACTGAAATACAAACGAGATGTTCAAAATTTAAGCGCCTCAATTCGGATGTTAATTAGATAAATCAAATTTAGTTTAATATCTCCATTTTTTAAAATCTAAAGCCATGAAAAGCATTCTCAATTATTCGTTCGTTATTTGCTTAAAAATTACTAGAAAAGACACAAAACTCGTTTTCGATGATAAAATATATTAAATTTTCTTTAGATGCAAATAATGAAATCTTCAGCTGTGAAAACTGAACAGCAACTAAACAAATTAATTTCAGTACATATACAGATTATGTTTCATTTTAGAAAAAAAATTCTTGGGGGACACTAATACACCTTTACAAACTATTACATCGGTAGATATTAAGCTATATACACATGAATTTATTTCCTTATTTAATACATATGGCCTCGGTAACTCATTGATGATTACAAAGACATTAGTTAGATAATTAAATCCCTAAAATATTCCTAGTAATAAATTACTGAAGTTATTTATAAGGAATATGCTGTGGATTCTCTTTCCCAACTTGTTTTATTAGATTTGGGGCTATATTTTCTATTAAGGACATTAATGTGTCAATCGGTTGACTTCGAGAAGAAAAACTTTAAAAATTAAAATTTTTAACTTAAGTTACATGGTGACTTCCGAGAATTTTATCTATACCTGAGGCAAGGAATTAAACTATATCTCAATATCACAAACAAAAAAATCTTCAACCACTTGGTCTCTTCTTAAGCGTATAGCTAAAGAAGATATAATCAAAGTATCAAGCTGACAACTGAAATTATTCAAAATCCCTAACTGGAGATCCCGCTACTAAATGTAATCAAACTTTAACAACAAAATTTCCCTCAACAGCTACATCTTTATACATGGCACTGACCCCGGTAAAATTAATAAACCTGGCTTACTACCTGAATTTCACAGGTCCAGGAAATTCCGGATTTTCAGTTTCCTCTAGCCGAATCCGTACGTTGCTAGAGCGGGTGAACTCTACCTCGACACATTGCATCATCTCCAATTTAGTCGTTTAGTTTGTGAAATGTTCCATAATTAGTATGCGTGTGATATCTTCGGTTCGGGTTCGGGCTGGTCAAAGTTTTACGAAGAATACGTATCGAGAAATGGGGTGAAAAAAAAAATGAAAGAAAGAAATTTTTCCCCCCAATATGTCCTCAGGGAAAGATGTTGTCCTGAGGACATTCGACCCTCTATGACGGGATTTTGTCTGCTATTTAACTAGGATATCATGATATGGGTGAGAAAACATTGCTTCTTATGAGGTGGCAGCACAGAAACGGCCATATTATAGTCGGGATTCAGGTCCAATCCCACTCCGTGGGGGTTCACGACTCTAACCACTCTAGGATGAAGGCAGCTCCCAAAGACTGATAAAAAAATGACTGTTAAATATATAAGATTTTGCGATTGACGTGAAAAAACATGCTAGATAAAGGAAAGGAAAATATAGAATGTACTCAAGTTAATAATTTCCATGGCTGACATATACTTTGCCTAACAAGGGGGCTGGGGGTGCCTTGGGTGGATTGCAGATCTGTACTGTATATCCGGCAGCCTTCAGCCCCACAGCAACTGAAAATGCATCCGAACTTGGGAAATTAACCCTCTACTGCGTATTCAGGTTCTTACTACGTAGTGACTGGTCTTCAGGTGTTTCATGGCCGATACTCGAAAGAGGAGGGGGCCGAGGTGGATTATATAGATTGCCTAACAAAAATAACTGAGTGCATGTTGCAGTAAGACCTCAAATATTTTTCTTCCTTTTTTCAGTGGTGGATGCCTTCGAAGACTCACGAATCTGATGAACTTCGCAAACGCAACAAACGATTGATTGTTACACGGCAGGATGTACTAGTTCCCTTACCAGATTTTACAAAGGCATTTGAAGTGCCGACACCAACACCTCAAGCGTCTCAAAAACCTAGAAGAAAAGGTAAAAAAAAAAGAAATTCTATCCCCCTTTTCACTGAGCGATAATTCTTTCAGTTGTACTGAAAAATTACTGACTATGGTTGTTGTACCAGTCACCTAACCCATAAAACACGCAACAACTTTCTAAGAGCGACCGACAAAGCTTTTAGAACTTAAATTAATACGCGTTAGGTGATGCTTCGAATTGAGGTTGCTCGGGGAAATTTTTCTGTTAGGAACTTTTTTTGTCTCCAGATACATGAAAGATATCAATTTCTACTTTTCTTGATGGTCGTCTTACAGGATAGTTAGAAATTATTCTTAAGAGAAGTCATGAATGATTTCTCAAGCTTTTTGTATAACTGACAATATTTCACTCAAACTAACATTCTAACTAATGCAAATTTATCATTCTGAATTCTCAACTTTACGGGAACTGGCGAATAACACTACTTTGACTGAAAAAAAAGAGCAAAAGAATAAATCTTCATTAAAAAAATATATATTACTATATTAAGGACATAATTAAAATTACTTGATGGCATTATTAACCTTTGATAATACTTGAAAGGAAAAAATGAAATGTTACTATTTCTTTGCTTTAAAGCTACAGTTCTTAACCTTTTCATAAATGCGTACAATCAAATTCAAATTTTAAAAAATTCAGCTTCACCAAAAAAGACATGTATAGCATCTTTTGTATAGCGTCAATGATTTATAGTATACCACGAGTGGTACGTGTATCACTTGTAGGAAAAATGTTATTTCAAGATAACGCGAATTATAGACGTATTTCACTGGACTGCCTGTTATGGAACATGAAAAGCTAAAAATATTTAAGAGTGTTTTGCACTCGACGTCCAAAGCATTGAATTCAGTAACCTTTCTTAAATTTCGAATTTTGTATAAACTTAAGTAAATATGGAGATCCGTCCACAGTTTGCGGAATAGCACCTCTGTTGCCTTAAATCTTCATATATTTTATTTTAAATATGAAAATTTAAATATGAAATTTTTGTCATAGAGAGTATAAAATTGTTTTCAACTTTTTTTTTTAGTTTCGTTTGTGTAACAGAGGTTAATTTTGAAGAATTTCAAAGAGTGTATGAAATGGGGAAACAGCCAATGGTTTAATAAACGCGGTTTTAACACTGGTGACATATAAGACTTAAAACCAAATTTCCGCTTCGTGCGTCTGAATTACTCTGATACTATATATATTGAAAAAGGTGTTAATTGAATGTCATAAATACAGTTGATTAAACTTCCTCTGTTCGAAACTGGCAATGGTTAAGTCATTTATTAACGTTAAGTGGTAAGTTAGTCATGAAATAATATACTTAGCAGAATGAAACGAAAGTAATTAGAGTTAGAGTTAATGGCTTACGATGAGGTTAATATTTGGTTGTCATTGAGTACATAGAAATTTCTGGCCCATTTATGTTTCTTATAGAATAGCTTTATTATAGTACATTGAAACACTTCTTGAAATTTATGAAAAAATGCAAATCTTCTCAACTGTACCTATTTTATAATCTATATATATAAAACAGTTCCGTAACTGACTCATTCATTCACTGACAGACTGACTGACTGACTGACATACAACGCACAGACCAAACCGCTGGACCTAAAGGGCTGAAATTTTGCATGGCGATTCTTCTAATAGTGTAGGGGTGCACTAAGAAAGATTTTTCAAAAATTATTCTTAGATTTTTTAAAATTAAATTTTTAAGCTGTTTTTTAAACTTTTTTTACGTTTGCATTTAAAATAATACATTGAGGGTTATAAAATTTATATCACGAGAAAGATCATAAAAATTCCTTCAAAATGAAATTTTTTTCGAATTTTTACCTCCATTCCTGATTTTTGGTGAATTTTTAAAGATTAATTTTTAGAATTTAATTTATTAAATGCTGATCACGTGATTTCTTTTTCTGGTACTTTCAATAAATTTATCGTCACGTGCGTAACAACTAAATAGACAAAAAAAAATTTTTTTTCTCTTTCTAATGCAGCAGACTATTGGATATTATCCCAAAAAAATGCATATCCCTTACGATTTTTTTATAAATATATATATATATAGATAGATATATATTTTACATCAATTGTATACATTGATCATCGCATTTATTATAAATATATATATTTATTTTTTGGCATAAATTGCATACATTGACCGTTGTATTTAATTTGAATGTACTCCGTAGCGAAGCACGGGTTTTCAGCTAGTGATCATATATGATTAGAAAGTTTTCGTTATAAAAAGTATACATCAATTTGCATCCAAAGAAGTCTGTTATTTTTTCATATGCACCTATAAAATACAATGCCATTTTCTATGCATAATTTACGTCAAACATAAAAATGTACATAAAATATGGTGGTTTAGAAGACTTTGTATGTCTATTGAATATTTTTCATTGGAAGAATTTAATAGGGAACAGAAATTAAAATATCTATAAACCCTGTGGTTCAAATTTAATAAAAAAGTTTCAGGAAAATCCTATAACTTGTTATACACAAGTTTAATTACATACTTTTAATCTCTTCCAGGCAATCGAAACTCAAAAAAGAAAGGACCTGGTGCGGGGAAAGACGATTCTTCAAAAATTCACAAATCTGCTGCTGCAGTAGATAGAAAATTGAAAAAACAGGGCAAAATAAAGAAAACGAATACAGTAAGAACATTTTAATTTTAGCTACTGTCCTCTTCTTTCTCTTGACCATTTGAGTAATAAAAAATAAAATATTATTTATGTATTCATGCTATATCGTGGTGAAACTTGCAGGAAATCTTACTCATTATGATAGCAGTAATTTCAGATAAACGGATCACTGAAGAAGTTTGAAAATCTCCCGATGCTGATACATAGTATAACACAATGAGCATGAAGTCAATAAAAATTATTGAATTTTAGTAGAAGGAAGTGTAAACGAGAGTCAACTCTGTCACCAAAACATAAATTTAAAAAATATACTATATCTCTACTAATAATTTCAATCCAAAATTTATAAAAACGTTCTTTTTAATTTCTGCAAAGAGACTTGCTTAAAGAAACTGAAGGTTTTTTTTCTTATAAACGTATAACCATGTCGAAGAGTAATATTTTAAAGACTTTTCATAATCATTCTAGGGTATATAATTGATGCCCCAAACTGTAAATCATGGATGGAAGTACCTATATATTCTGCAAATCTCTATCCTTTCCTACAAAAAATGTATAATATTGACTATGGAGACACAAAAGGCAACGGTACATAAAATTACATACTGGGCTTCAGTTTGCTTTGATCCCGGGGGTCTTTTAATATGTTTTCAGTCAGCGAGTAAACTTCAGAAACATGTTTGAGAGAGTAAGAATTCTGTACTTATCCACATTTTTCTTATTCTCTAATGATATTACTTAGCTCATTCTTTAAGGGGACTCACTACTGTTAAATGTTTAAAGCATTCGATTTTTTGAAAAAATTATATGTTAAAGACTGATCATTTCTGAACAAAAAAAAAAGCAAACCGCATGAAAATATTCCGCTTAGTTCCGGAGATATTGAAATTCTAAATATTTAATTACTGATCAAGTTTATGGTAAGAAAAATTTTAAACTCATTTTTCTCAAAATGTAATTTTGCATCATTCCGCAACTGATATCTCAAAAACTATGAAACATAATTCCATGAAATTTTTATCACTGCATAATCATGTTATTTTATTGCGTCTGAACTAGAATTATTGCAATCGCTGCACATTTTCTTATTTTTTAAGGGGAGAATTAATGCAAAAAATTAAGGAAATTTTAAGTATATTTTGAGAAGTTTTAAAAAAATTGAAAAATTATTTTAATGTTCAATGTTTTATATTCAATTGTATTTTGAATTATTTATTTTAAATATAAAACAGCAATTATACATTTAAGTGTAAAATTAATTTCATAATTCTGCGCGCAAGCCAGTATACAATATAAATATTTAAAAAACAAGGTATATCTAAAGCATTTAAAAAAATATTTAAAATTATTTTTAGAGTTGAAAATTTTTTATTAAAATAAATATATCAATTTATAATATACATAAAATTTGGAAAAATTGGGAGTAAATTGAAATAGTTAAAAAGGGTCAAAAAGTATGAAAATTTGCCTTATTTCCTCGACTTAAGGATCGTGAGTCCCCTTAAATCAAAACGGAAAAAAATCCGGGTTTTTTTTTTAAATGAAAGTTGGTATAGAGATTATATAAGCATTTCCCTGCGTTTTGAAATGATAGACTAAAGTATGCTGCATAGGTTGCATTTCAAAAGATGATATAAAAGAAATTGATGCATGGTGCTCTGAAATTTTTTTTCTAAATTTGATATACCTTCTTAGAAATATACAGGTAAATGATAAAAATTCATTATATTGCAAAAAAGTTCATTAGCAACTATATTTTTCGTAAAAAGAATTTTTCACTGTGGAGGAATAACAAAAATGTTCCTGGTTGGTCCCGAGAAGAAATACACCTTACTTCTTGCATTACAGCCAGACGAATATTTTATTATTTTTATTTGTGTATCACAATAGTGTCTGAGAATGTTGGAGAGTAAGACTGTCTCATACATATTCACAAGATCATGATGTGTGATCTGGAGCTGAAAGTTTTTTTTTTTTTAAGGGAAATTTCAAGGAGCAGATAGGTACTACAGATTTATTAATTTTTCAGAGAGACAAAGATTTGTGCAGACACGAAAGTAAGATAGTTCATTTTTTATCATTTATGACTGAAACTTCTTGGCGAAAGGCACTATAGAGACGGCAAATGACATCGCTTATTAGCTCAGACGAATGGTCAGAGCACTTGATTGCACTGTTCAGAAGTCTGGGGTTCGATTCCAGATTATGAGAGGGCAGCTCAAAAGTCACTCTGTATACATATGCAGTCAGAGAAAAAATACATTTCGTTTGACGTCATCCATTGGGTCTCACTTATCTAACAAAAGGTAAAAAGTTACAGCGTATCCGAAGCTTAGGAGAATTGAGCATGGTTCATCTCATTTTTTTAATCAATTCATTTCACATGTTTGAATGAGGCAGTAAAAAGGAAAAAAATTACGAGAAGCAAGTTAAAACATAGGTTAAGGCGAATAAAAACGAATTTAAACGAACTATCAAAAAGGGGCAAAAATATTTTACCTAGGTTGAAAAAGTTATACGAATTTAATCTAATTGAAAAACCTTAACGTTACAGTTTTATTAAAAGTAAAAAGAGCTCGATTAGAATAATTTACAAAAATTCAGCTTTTCTCTTCAGGAGCAGAGCAAGGATACAACTACACGGGAAGCCAAGGTAGGGAAATTAGTTCAAATCAAGCTCTTTTTTTTACAGTTAAGTAATGTGCAATATTAAGATTTTACTATTTCGTGGTTGGTTTCTTTAGATGTGGGGCAAAATTTCGTATACATCTTTTTTATTAACGTTTTAAACACCTTTACGTCAAAAGTGTAACCATCACAATAAACACATTACTAATTTTTCGGATAAGTGCATTCAATTCGCCAGCTCACAATATTTAGACTTAGATGTAAGATCTAGAAGTCAAGAACTTTTGCTGGAGTTTACTCTTTTTCAAAAAGGTGTTTATTTTTTCTACATTTTTTTTTCTTATTGTTTCACTGTGAAAGAAAAAAAAGTACCTTCACTATGAAAGTAAAAATTTCGTCCGTTGCATTTCACATAAATAACAATGTTGTCCAACATTACTGTCAGCATAGTTCACAGTAAAAAAAACAAAGGTCTTTTACACTCGGAATGGGAACTCCGCAAGGCCTACCTTGAACCAAATTTCGAGAAAGGAGGTAACGGCAGATGTCGCCGTGTTACTATTCCTGGATTTAATCGTAAACTTCAAACTTAAGCAGCGTGACCAATTTGCGGAGATGGGAAGACTTCATTTTGGTTGGATGTCCGTTATAAGGAAGTTCGAAAGTGGTATTTTCTTCCTCAAATATGATATAAATAACTCCTGACTGGTGGAGAGTTAGATTAGCTATTCAATTCATGTACGGTATGGCGTACTAATGAGTATTTTGATGCAAAAATTGTACGTGTGTTATGAATTATTAAGTGGGAATGCATTGCATAATTTACTATGCACTATGAATTACTGTTGATTGACAAGACTGGTTAAGAGCTAAGATTTGTGTTTCTCCAAAGTGAGATGTAATGAAATAAATGCATATCAGCGTTCTGGTAATAAGATTATGTGCGATTTTCAATTAGTTTCTTCTTACATACGCGTTTTGAGGTTCCCGTAAAAGAGTGTTAGACTTAACACATGCTGATTCCTTTATTTTGTACCAAACCATTTGTTTTTTACTTATTTGAGAAAGCTTACTTTTTTCACGTTAAATATTTATCGTAAAGCACTAAATGGCCCTATATTGTTCTTTTCAACGGTAGAATGCCACTACAACGACCATCTGCAAAGAGCGGGATCCAAATCCAAGGTTCTTAACATGGGATGTCGTGTTTTACTGAACTATCCCGGCGATGGGTGAAAGAGTTATTTTTAGACCCTTTACTCTGCATTATAGTGAATTTTACAGAAGGGACAAAAGTTTAAACTGAGTTTTGGAAGAATTCTAGGATCTGGGACACATATAATTGAATTTGCAGTTGCTTCATAAAGAAAAGCAGAACTTACGTAATTTTGTCAGCTATCGTTTTAACCACTGGACGGTACGCTTCAGAAATAAACCGTTTCAACATTACAATGAAGTTTTCAATAAATCGGTTTTTAAATTTCGTTTTATGAATCGCATATTTATGTTCCGTTCAGTTTATATGCAAACAACTTTTACGAGGACTGGCTTCAGTTAACTTGAAGTTTTCTATTTCTTTATTTGAAGAATTCCCTTCTCGTTAGCTTTCTTCATAACATAATAGCAAGCGCTCCAAACGGAAGATTTGGAATTAGCTTTTAAGAACAACCCAGAAAAACACGAGAGGGAACTAGACAAATAAAATTAATCGAGCACTTTTCAAGCCGTTATGTAATACTCTAATAAACAGGAAATGCTTTTATTCTGCGTCACTCCTTAAAAATTATTCGTTCCTTTGAGAAATCGACTAAACCGGATATGATGACACCAACTCCCACTTCATTTTCTCTGTCTGTTTAAATTAAGAATACTTTATGTACCAACGCGAGGACACTAGAGTTAAGTTAGAAAAAGATGAAATTTACATAACTTTTGCTGTAATAGTAGAAAGCTTTTGAATCCGCAGTTAAATGACAAATTTGTTCGCAAAGCTTCATAAAAATTGAATATGGAATTTTAAATATGTAAAGTAATATTGTTATTCATTTTGTGTGTAATGAAATATACATAAGTCATCATGAATTGACATAACGTATTTATGAATTTGCATAAGTTTCCATAAATCGACATAAGTTTGAGTCTGATGAAATTTATAGAACTACATTGCGCCATTTAATATGGAGAGCTGTTTAAGAGTGGTTTATACGTTCGAGAATATACATATGGGTAACCATATAGGTGATTCTAAATATGTAAAAAACATATTAATATACGATATTGAAACAAAAAATGCGTATCTAGGAATTGTTTCAAAGGAAATCGAGATGGCAGTTCCTCATGTTACAGGGATTTTCCAGTTGGCTGAACACTGACTCCAATGTTAGGATAAGGGTTCGAAACCCAGCCCAGGCTAATGATCGTAATAGTGGCGCCCGATTGAGGGAAACAATGATACAGTACAACTTCTGATAGGTGTGCATGGTAGAAAAAAAGCGCGTTGAAAAGAGAAAAAAACTGGAAATGAATATGTTTAGATTAGTGTACTATGTCCCTGTCCCCAGTATGAAAAGGAAAATAAATTAGATATCAAATTCGAAAAATGAGACTTCCCAAGAATTTATGAATTTTGAGAGTTAGGAATGTATATCTTGAGGTTGGAAGAACCAGATTTGAATCCCGGTCCTGTAAGAGGGATTATGTAAAAATATTCGTTACATACAGGGTGGCTAATAAATACTGTAACACTCCAAAAAATAAGAGTTAATTTTAAGCGTTTGGAAAAACAATTTATCTATCTATTTGTGTGATTGGCAACTTTTTGTAAACGCAGACAATTTTTGTTTAAAGTAAAACATGTAGAATATTTTTAAAGATGGAAGCCAAAAGGTTAATGGTTAAACAGCTTTTTGATCGCGGATTTTCTGCAGGTAAAATATTTAAGCAAGTAAAATGCCTTGGTTTTAATAGGGCGTTTATATATAGGACTATAAATCGATTATCGGATACCAATAGCTGTAAAGATCGACCAAGGTCCGGTCGTCCACGCAGTGTTCGTACAAAAGAACGTATCAAAAGAATTCGTGAAAAGATACGAAGAAATCCACAACGTTCTGCAAATAAAATGGCTGCAGAAGAGAACATCAGTCGCAGAACTATGCAACTTATCATAAATGAAGACCTGGGTTTTCGCCCTTATCGCAAAAGAAAAGTTCAAGGTTTGACTACTGCACAAATAGTAAAAAGGTTACAATGATGTAAGAAATTGCTGAACCGGCACGGTAGCAAAAGTGCTAAAAAAATAATTTTCTCTTATGAGAAGCTGTTTTGTACAGAACAAAGTTATAATGCTAAAAATGATGTTGTATATTCAGCAACCTTCGAGGATATACCTAAAAATCTTCGAACTGTTAAACGCTTTCAGAACAAGAATTCTGTTATGGTTTGGGCTGCAGTGTCACACAATGGAAAACTGCCTCTGAAATTCATCGATAAAGGGGTAAAAATCAATGCTGAATATTACAAACAGGAAGTATTGGCTACACGTTTATTACCACATGCTAACAGATTGTATCCCAAAAAGAATTGGATATTTCAGCAAGATTCTGCACCGTCCCACCGATCCAAAACAACACAGGAATAGCTCCATGCCAATTGCCCGAAGTTTATCAAGCAAGAAGATTGGCCACCTTCTTCACCAGATCTAAATCCTTTAGACTATTGCATTTGGGGGATTTTAGAGTCTAAAGTAAATGCTAAGCAGCACAGAAGTTTGGACTCCCTCAAAGCTTCCCTACGGAGTGAATGGGACAAATTACCTCATAAAATGATTCGTGCCGCAATAGGACAGTGGCGTAAGAGATTATATTTAGTAATCGATAAAGATGGCGGTCGATTCGAGTAAAATTATTTCACGGTAAACTTTCATGTATAATGTTCATAATATTGTTGTATTTTCCATTTTCTATTTCATCTGTGTGTAATTAAATGATTCGATATTTGTCACAGTATTTATTAGCCACCCTGTATTGTGTTATAATTTCATATATCAAATTATTGTAGCTTAATTTTCAGTATTATTGATACTAACAACTACTATTTTGATACAAAAAAGCTTTTATACATGAAAAGTTAAAAAAAAGTTGAAATGCTAAGTTCTGTTTGGAGAACTCTTACTTTAAATTTCTTATGATAAGAATTTCAAATTTTAATTTAAAAATAATGAAGTATGTGTAATTAAATTTCCATTGTGATGCATTTGTGCGTGTATTTCTAGAACATCTAAGGAATATGGAAATATCCTCTTTGCGAGTATGTCGAATAGAATAGTACCAATTAACTTTAATCCTATAATCCCAGGTTATTTTACGAAAGTTTTACGAATATGTGTTTCTGATGGGAACTAGACTAAAAATCGAAGAGTTGTTAAGTAAATAAAACTTACCAAGCGTAAGAAGAAATTATACACTTTCTTTGAGCAGAAAAGTTTATTCATCCCTATTTCTACACTTATTTTAAGAAAAATTGCAGATACGATTCATGATAATAAATCACGAAAGTTTCTTTAAAATTAATTGACGAACAGAAATTAATTAATATTTTAGTCCGTGAGATTCACGAATGCCAGTTTTATGCCATTTTTAATGTATTAAATAATACGTTAAAAATTGCATAAAATTTAAGCGTATTATTCATAAGCTAGACACCTCTAAAATATGTTTGAATTGATCATAATTATTCTAAAACAGACTTTATAAAAATGTAATACAAAAATATCGATGCAAAAAATAATAAATTAGGAAGAAAAAGCCATATAACGAGCTAAAGTCATAGGCGAGTTTCGAACCACCTGTCTTTCGATCTGCAGATCAAAATAGCATAAAGTTATAACACCAAGGCATTATGATAAAGTTGAAATTTTGAATGGCATGCCTCATAACATTCAAAATGAGAATTCGTTGCAACACCATGCAATTTATTTTAAGGGGACAGTGGACCTTCAAACCTACCTTTTTTTTGTTTTGAATGTATTTGCTTGAAATTTGTATATGTGATTAGTACCATAGATATGTAAAAGTGGTTAAAATTTAATGATGAAATATTAATAATTTATGAATTATGAATTATTAATTATATAAAAAATTGGGCCTCATTAAAAATGTTCCATGCGCATTTCTTTTGCATATAATATGGTCATTTTTATTTACAGGATACCTTATAGAACTAAAAATGAAACTTATTGCTTATTTTAAGAATTCATTAAAAATATAAAGAGAAAAAATAATAATAGTGAAAACACCCTTTTAATTACGCAAAATACCTATAAATCATCTTTTCAAGTACAAAATTTAGAAATTTTGTGATACGAAGCATAACTATTTTCAATAAGATTTATTTGATATACAGTTGAGTATATAAAACTTCAATTTCAAAGCAATACGATCATTAGAAATGCGCCTGGAGCAGTTTGAATAATCGTATGACATGAACATTTTTATTTTGAGAAAAACACATTTAAAGTTATTGCTATTAGTAACCACATAATATCTAAATTAAATTAAAATGCCTATAACTAGGAAAGTAATCACATAAATTAAAAATTATTTTTGCAACACATTCCTACTCGTCCGTAGTTTCACAATTCAATAAAATAAAAAAATCGAATTTTTGGACAAATTTCTCAATTTCGAAAGTCCACTGTCCCCTTAATAATACTCCAATCTGCAAATCGAAAGGTCAGTGGTTCGAGTCCCGGCTCAATCAGTCCATTGTTACATGGGGTCTGATTACCAGCCAGAAAAATAACTGATCCCCCATCCAAATATATGGCAGATATTCGCGGTGAAAAAACAAACAAACAAACAAAAAAAAACACAGCATCGTGTATAAAAGTATTGAACAAAGCAACCTATCCCAAACAAGACCAACACCTTCACCATTTTACTCTAGAAATGGGGGAAATGTCCTGAGAAAAACTTGTAAGGTATACATAAGATTCGATTCACAAGAATCGAACTTTTGAGTGAATGAATTAAAGCTGCTTGAGATATGCTAATACCTTAGTATAAATACCAAGCAGCTTGATTAATACAAAGGTTGTTAAGGTTGAAGAAGGTTTTGTTAAGGTTGATAGATAAGCGAGTTAAGGGAGCTACGAGGAAAGCAGCTCCAGGTGCTATCCTGCGCTACTGCTTATGGGGGCCCAAAGTATACGTGGCAGTACTGCTGGTTTGACTCTCTGCTGGTTTGTGAGTATTTGCAAAGTGTATTTCTATTGAATGTTAATATATATATTCCGTACAAGTAGTACGTATGCTTATTGCTGTAAAAGCAAATTCTATATGTGCAACGAATTAAATAAACATTGTTTCATGTATAAACTGTGTTTGTATCAAAATCATTTAGAGTGCCACTTCAAATTATATACACCCAAGTCTGGGTAGAAGTGAGCTAAACTCTATAAACTTTCTAAATGAGACGTCCTCCCTACCCCAAAATAAATTAGAAGGTTAAGCACTCACTCGATTTAAGGAGACTCGGATTTCAATCTGATCGGTCGTTACATATTCGTCGGTCAAAATACCCTCGTATTTGGGGCTTACTGAAAAAAAAATTGAAGGTTTTCATTATACTCCATTCCACTGGTTTCGGTTCACCGAGTGGAAGATTAATATTTCAGTGGTCATAGCCAAGCACTTTACACGGGAAGGTACGGTTACGCAATTTAATAATTTGTATCCAGACAGTTCCAACTATGTCTGCGGACTAGATCTTGGCATATTCCCTCGGAAGTCATCTCTCCTTTGTGGCAAATTACCCTAACTGCCTGAGCATTTCTGTATTTAATCTCCACCTGTTGCTTTTCTCGTTCATCTTATTAATATTTTAATGTTAGCTGATTGCTTGGCAATGCTAAATCACTTTGTTTCACATAAGAGGAATTTTCTATAGTGGGAACTAAAGAACAATCAACTTTTTACGATTCAATTCTAAAAGATTGTTTTTCTACTTAGATGCACATTTTTGGAAGCAATTCGACGAGTATAGATTGCAATATAAGCTTTTATCTTATGCAGTTTAAAATTTTTGCATATTGAATTCGTTTATATTGACTCATTTAAAAAGTTTCACGACAGCTTGAGCTACTTCAGAACAATTTCTTCTGTAATATATGAATAATGAATTTCTTCTTTAATAATGAAGCAAAAGAATAGTAATTTTCTCACAGTCTCCGATTTGCAGTCTTTCTCGAATAGTATATGCGCAATTTTAATCTAAGAGAGATTAAATTAAATATTTGTTCCATAGTAATGCAAAATGTATTTCTTATCATGAAAAATTTGTCGAAGGGATGGATGCCTGATGGAATCTAATATTTTTTTTTAAATGCAGAAGTTGGACTGATGAAACATTAAAAATTTTGGTTAATTATTTATATACCATCGTCTTTTTTGTGAAAAAAGAATGAGAGCCCGCGTTGGTACCGAGAGTGCTCAGTTCGAATCTCGACAAGCGCCATTAAATACCCTCCTGTCTAGGCCGGATGTGGGCACGTTAAATCCGTAGACTGGAAAGTCCATCTATGAGGTCAGACAGGGTGGGAGAAGGTGCAATCCCCTCAGATGTCGCCTCTGGGGGTACTTTGTCAAAATTGAGGTGGCACCTTGTTAAATCGGGCTCCGACCTTTGTGGTGCCATTATCAACCGGAGCCACGCCCCTCAGCCTGCAAGTCTGTAACGTCATGGTCTGGAAGCTCCGGCAACGGGCGTAAGTAACAGCAATAATAACACTTTTCTTGTGAAAAAGAATAACGAATGCGTTAAAAAAATTTGGAGTTGAAAAAAACTCTATTTAAAGGATATATATGCTTTATTAGGGTGACATCAGAAACTGATAATAATTTCCCCAATCTACAGAATATATAAAACAGTTCCGTAACTGACTCACTGACTGACATGCAACGCACAGACCAAACCGCTGGACCTAAAGGCCTGAAATTTTGCATAGCGATTCTTCTTATAGTGTAGGGGTGCACTAAGAGAGATTTTTGAAAAATTCTTCTTAGATTTTTTAAAATTAAATTTTTAAGCTGTTTTTGTAACTTTTTTTAAGTTTGCGTTTAAAATATTAATCTGAGGGTTATAAAATTTATATATCTCTAGAAAGATCATAAAAATTCCTTTAAAATAAAATCTTTTTCGAATCTTTACCTCCATTTTCTGATTTTTAGTAAATTTTTAAAGATTAATTTTTAGAATTTAATTTATTAAATGCTGATCACGTGATTTCTTTTTCTGGTACTTTAAATAAATTTATCGTCACGTGCATAACAACTAAATAGATAAAAAAATATTTTTTTCTTGCTAATGCGGCAGACGATTGGACATTATTTTGTCTATAAAAATATCCCTTATGATTTTTTTATAAATATATATTTTTTTTCTACATCAATTGTATATATAGATCGCCGTATTTATTATATATATATATATATATATTTTTTTTTTGGCATTAATTGCATACATTGACCATTGTATTTAATTTGAATGTACTCCGTAGCGAAGTTCGTGTTTTCAGCTAGTACTGTATATATTAAAGAATTTTTGCCTTGGTTTAAGTTTGCCATATTTTACTTCTTTTTAGCTTAACATTTAGCACTTCCCTAAATCAGTGCATGTGACTGTCTGCTATAATTTTTAGACACCTATAGTTATTGATATAATTAACGATTAATATCATAAACGGTAAAAATTATCCTCTTTATAGTTGAAATGCTTTGATTTGATATTTTGGTATCAAAACAATTTTGCATTTAAAACAATACATTTAAACAACATTTATTATGAGTAATATAGGCATGGTGGCCCAGCTGGCAAAGGCAGCGAGCCAGTGATCTGAAAGTCACTGGTTAGATACCCATCGCTAACAAATTCTCCACCGTGTATACTAATGGAGGCTGGTGCATGAAAAATCTGACGTGGTTGTAATGTCCTCCAAGTTCTAAAATTTACCTCTGGAGGTGCGGGGTCAAGTGTACCGGTCTCGTCACTTGACTCGGTTCTAAATTATGGGACCGGGTTCTAGGGGGTAGTGCTAGCCACCTATACGTTGCCCCCTTAAAAATACGCTGCGTTCGAAAAAAAAAATGAGTAACAAAATTCCCATGTTTAATCACTGCTTTGTGAATTTTCTATCTGTTGCTGTATTCTCTAAATAATACAATAAATAGGATTCCGATATTTTTATTTTTACTTTTTCTTTCCTATTTATTTTGTACAATCCAAGCTGTTGGTTTTTTTAAAGCGTATCGTAAATTTTCTGTTAATGTCGAATTGGCATATAATCTGGAGCAACACTCGCGTGTTCGTTTAACGCAGTGATTCCCAGCTGGTGTGCCGAGGAACTTTAGGGTGCTGATAGATTTTTTTTGGGTGGGGTGGGGGGGAGACGAGTGGTGACAAACAAAAAAATATTAGTAGGGCCCACTTAAAATAAATATTTATTTTAATGAATTACTCTCACTCCCGACAAGTTGTGACACTAATTGATACCCTGGATCCTGAGGGTGAATTAGCTACCCTCACGCCCACAACCGTTAGGCTTGATTTCAAATATTTGTACTCTAAGCATCCATCGCAAGTCTCACATTATTGAAATAAAACTCTCTTTAGTGATTTCTATTTTGTCGTCTAGTGTAATACTCTACTGAATCCCATGGCTATTTTTGAAACTGTATTAATATATCCTATTCTAATGTTTGCTACTTATATCTATATATATATATAAAACAGTTCCGTAACTGACTCACTGACTGACATACAACGCACAGACCAAACCGCTAGACCTAAAGGGCTGAAATTTTGCATAGCGATTCTTCTTATAGTGTAGGGGTGCACTAAGAGAGATTTTTGAAAAATTCTTCTTAGATTTTTTTAAATTAAATTTTTAAGCTGTTTTTGTAACTTTTTTTAAGTTTGCGTTTAAAATATTAATCTGAGGGTTATAAAATTTATATATCTCTAGAAAGATCATAAAAATTCCTTTAAAATAAAATCTTTTTCGAATCTTTACCTCCATTTTCTGATTTTTAGTAAATTTTTAAAGATTAATTTTAGAATTTAATTTATTAAATGCTGATCACGTGATTTCTTTTTCTGGTACTTTAAATAAATTTATCGTCACGTGCATAACAACTAAATAGATAAAAAAATATTTTTTTCTTGCTAATGCGGCAGACGATTGGACATTATTTTGTCTATAAAAATATCCCTTATGATTTTTTTATAAATATATATTTTTTTTCTACATCAATTGTATATATAGATCGCCGTATTTATTATATATATATATATATATATATTTTTTTTGGCATTAATTGCATACATTGACCATTGTATTTAATTTGAATGTACTCCGTAGCGAAGTTCGTGTTTTCAGCTAGTACTGTATATATTAAAGAATTTTTGCCTTGGTTTAAGTTTGCCATATTTTACTTCTTTTTAGCTTAACATTTAGCACTTCCCTAAATCAGTGCATGTGACTGTCTGCTATAATTTTTAGACACCTATAGTTATTGATATAATTAACGATTAATATCATAAACGGTAAAAATTATCCTCTTTATAGTTGAAATGCTTTGATTTGATATTTTGGTATCAAAACAATTTTGCATTTAAAACAATACATTTAAACAACATTTATTATGAGTAATATAGGCATGGTGGCCCAGCTGGCAAAGGCAGCGAGCCAGTGATCTGAAAGTCACTGGTTAGATACCCATCGCTAACAAATTCTCCGCCGTGTATACTAATGGAGGCTGGTGCATGAAAAATCTGACGTGGTTGTAATGTCCTCCAAGTTCTAAAATTTACCTCTGGAGGTGCGGGGTCAAGTGTACCGGTCTCGTCACTTGACTCGGTTCTAAATTATGGGACCGGGTTCTAGGGGGTAGTGCTAGCCACCTATACGTTGCCCCTTTAAAAATACGCTGCGTTCGAAAAAAAAAATGAGTAACAAAATTCCCATGTTTAATCACTGCTTTGTGAATTTTCTATCTGTTGCTGTATTCTCTAAATAATACAATAAATAGGATTCCGATATTTTTATTTTTACTTTTTCTTTCCTATTTATTTTGTACAATCCAAGCTGTTGGTTTTTTTAAAGCGTATCGTAAATTTTCTGTTAATGTCGAATTGGCATATAATCTGGAGCAACACTCGCGTGTTCGTTTAACGCAGTGATTCCCAGCTGGTGTGCCGAGGAACTTTAGGGTGCTGATAGATTTTTTTGGGGTGGGGTGGGGGGGAGACGAGTGGTGACAAACAAAAAAATATTAGTAGGGTCCACTTAAAATAAATATTTATTTTAATGAATTACTCTCACTCCCGACAAGTTGTGACACTAATTGATACCCTGGATCCTGAGGGTGAATTAGCTACCCTCACGCCCACAACCGTTAGGCTTGATTTCAAATATTTGTACTCTAAGCATCCATCGCAAGTCTCACATTATTGAAATAAAACTCTCTTTAGTGATTTCTATTTTGTCGTCTAGTGTAATACTCTACTGAATCCCATGGCTATTTTTGAAACTGTATTAATATATCCTATTCTAATGTTTGCTACTTATATCTATATATATATATAAAACAGTTCCGTAACTGACTCACTGACTGACATACAACGCACAGACCAAACCGCTAGACCTAAAGGGCTGAAATTTTGCATAGCGATTCTTCTTATAGTGTAGGGGTGCACTAAGAGAGATTTTTGAAAAATTCTTCTTAGATTTTTTTAAATTAAAGTTTTAAGCTGTTTTAGTAACTTTTTTTAAGTTTGCATTTAAAATACTAATTTGAGGGTTATAAAATTTATATCACGAGAAAGATCATAAAAATTCCTTTAAAATGAAATCTTTTTCGAATCTTTACCTCTATTTTCTGATTTTTGGTGAATTTTGAAAGATTAATTGTTACAATTTAATTTATTAAATGCTGATCACGTGATTTCTTTTTCTGGTACTTTAAATAAATTTATCGTCACGTGCATAACAACTAAATAGATAAAAAAATATTTTTTTTTCTTGCTAATGTGGCAGACGATTGGACATTATTTTGTCTATAAAAATATCCCTTATGATTTTTTTATAAATATATATATTTTTTCTACATCAATTGTATAAATAGATCGTCGTATTTATTATAAATATATATATATATATATATATATATATATATATATATATATTGGCATTAATTGCATACATTGACCATTGTATTTAATTTGAATGTACTCCGTAGCGAAGTGCGGGTTTTCAGCTAGTCTTTTAATAAAGGAATAAAACCAAGACCCGGAGTAAGTATTTGTTTGAACTTAAATTTAACATATTCCTGAAATATATTCCAATTTAATTTAATAGTTAAAAAATTGGTAAACCTGCAATTCTAGTAAGGGAGCCCCAACTTTCTAATGTCCTTCCCAAGGGTGCCGCAAATATAAAAAGGTTGGGAATCCCTGGGTTAACGGTTCATGGACAGTTTGTCTGCAGCTATATTATCTAAACCATGCAATCAGTATGATCGTAGAATTTATTCTATAGCATATTTTTAGTTATATTTATTTGGAGTAGTTAAAAAAGTATACTTTTTATAACGCATTGTATCTATTCTATAAGCGTGGGATAAAAGTACAAAATGCTTTTCGTGTCACAGAGAGAAATGTCATGATGGTGACTCAAAAGGACCGGTTATTAAGAACTGTGCACGGAAGTCTCTATTCTATTGTACTAAACCGGTTTCATTTGATTCATTGCCAGTGACGGTTTGATATTATCAACATTTCTCTCTATCCACTCTATCGCTCAATTAAGCTTCTTGTAAACTTAATAAAAATGTTTTCAGACAGGTATTAGATAAGTGCAGTTATATCTGCAAGAAAATCGGAGCTATAAATGGGTTATTGCGTCTCGCTTTAGGTTAGATACGTACTGGCAGAATAAATATTATTTTGATTTTACATCTGTAGTTATAGGTTTTGAAATATAAATCTTCTGTTTACTCAGTTTTTTTTATGTAGAGTTCCACCAGTTTTGGTCTGTGATACCGTCTTGCCATATACATAAATTAATTATTTCAGTTCGCAGAACTTGAACAATTTATTTTAATTTAATAACTAATGAGTTTTTAGTGATGAGTCTCTACATTTGTGTAATGATTACACGGATATTTCGATTTCTAGAGACAAGGTCTTGCCATTTACATAAATTAATTATTTCAGTTCGCAGAACTTTAACAATTTATTTTAATTTAATAACTAATGAGTTTTTAGTGATGAGTCTCTACATTTGTGTAATGATTACACGGATATTTCGATTTCTAGAGACAAGGTCTTGCCATATACATAAATTAATTATTTCAGTTCGCAGAACTTTAACAATTTATTTTAATTTAATAACTAATGAGTTTTTAGTGATGACTCTCTATATTTGTGTAATGATTACACGGATATTTCGATTTCTAGAGACAAGAAGAATATTTAGATATAGAATTGAGCATATTATTATTACGATGTGCATCCATATAAATTTGATAAGCTATTTTGGGGTTAATTTTCCCATTTCTTCATACACACATGCAACGAGTTTTGGAAGTTACTTATTTGATATTAAAAGAATGGTCTAAAAATGTACTGAACACTGTTGTCTTGATTTTATCTACCAACAATATGATTCACGAGGTATGTAGGATTGGATATCACTTAAAAAATTTACTTCGAGTACCTAAAAATTATTTTTTTATATAACTTAAATCTTATGAAATACGAATAAAAGACTTATTAATACTATAAGGGGATACATTTTTGGTATTGTTCTTGTCTCTGATAAGATGTGCAATAGTTTAAACTAATAATAGAATTGAATTCTAAACAGCCCTATTGATTTTGCATTACAGTGAACTTCTCTATGCCAGCCAGTAAAGGTTTCCCAAAAGGTGGCCGTTTTGAGGGGTGGCGTCGAAAAGCGTTTTCTATCATAACATTGGCTCTGGGGAGTCTAATCCGTTCTGAACAAAATATGGCCTTTTAGAGGGGTGGCCGGATAGAGAAGTTTCAGTGTACATTGATTTGAAAATTCAGTAGCTTTTATTCATTGGAATTATAATACCCATTTCTTACTATGAAGCGACTTCAAAGTTTTAGTAGTACAATCTGCCTAGTCGTGGATACTTTCATTGTGCTCTTGAGTTGGCAATTTCCCGCAGATTCCTCCTCTCCTGACATCAACTACCTCAACATCATGGGAGGGCTATCAGACACACCCATTTAGCATGCCCCTATTAAGTGAGGATGCGGGGATCTTTGAGTCACACCTGACAACTAAACTATGGACATCGATGACAGGATTCCTTTCGACCTTGCTATGTCCACTGTCTTGACAACTCACCAATCGCAGTTAGGTGCGGCTTGTTGTAGGTAAACTAGGCATTTTAGTTCCTCATTATACCTTTGTATCGGTTTTTTGACCTGACAGCATTAAATATATTTAAAGGATCATTCATCCCTTTCTACCTCAATGGCAATAGTTGAACTTTGCTGCTTTATAATAAACAGACATCATGTTAAATCCACTATAATCAATAAGGGTGGCCATTAGTTTTGGGTCTACAGGTGCAAACCTTCGTCAGGCGTTCAGAGCATTATACATTATTTCCTTATCGGATAAATCCGAATTGACCGCAGCTGAAAGCCTTACAGAGTGTTACACATGATGGTCCGAAACTCTTCATCGCACCTCTAAATTATTTAGGATTTAAGAAGCAATTTTTTCATTTAAATCAGTAAACTCATTTATTTAATCAAGTGAATAATTTACTCACTTTTATTTCTGAGAAATAATGAACTTATTTAGTTATGATAAATTTTGATCGAACAAAACAATTCTAGCCGCTTTCTCACGTGTTTACTTCTTACTAAGTTTTCATACTCGCGTAAATAGGCTTACACTCCAATATGTGCGTGAGTAGCATATTTTCTTGAAGTACTTGTAAGTCGCATATTTTCTGAATGAAAATCAAAAGATATTAAGTTTGAATTCACATAAATTACGTGGAAATTTTTTTTAAGGAATCAGTGGTATGTTATAACATGGTGATTGGTCAGCTATATCCTTATATTCTAACACAATATAGTAATGTTCATTTCATCCATTTTTCTAAAATCTATGTTTAAAAAACTCCTTTGAATCATAGAAATGACAGATAATATTGTTTCCAATATTGATATTTTAACTAATTTGGACTAACACTTTTGCAGGGAGAAAATAAGTAATCGAAGTCAAAGAACAAAAAAATATTTGCATCTCTAGTAGGTTTTCAATTTATCTGACAAAATAATTTTTTTGTTAATGAAAGGATTAAATGCTTTTCGTACCTGTGAAAATAATTTTGTTCATAATCATCCGTGACTTATTTATTAAGCGACAGTTTTATACATGCGATCGTTATCCACAGTCATTTATGGCATTTGACAACAGTCAAAAATAATTAATTTCATTAAGTAAACGAACCGTATTTTTACTCAAAAACAAACAACATTAAAAGTTTTTCTTGTCACTTTTTAAGGAAAAAATCATAGTATAAACAAACTAAATCTTCGGCTTTTTTTTTTCACGGTGAAACCATGCACGGATGATAACGAGGATGTTTAAAAATCGGATAGAAATGAATGCCTATTTTAAACGTCATTATGCCTTTCTTTCTGATTAAGAAGCGTTTGTTCATTTATTTAAGCTTGTGTTAAACAATTTCTTTCTCACTGCAAGTGATTAAATGCCATCAGTCTGTTTAAAACAGATTGAGAACAAGAAGATTCTATTTACAAATATATTGTTCATCGTTTAACATAATCCTGTATAAATACTATCGCTAATTGACGTGTAGTATTGTATGACAACAGCTGAATCATTTGTGCCACATAATGCTGGATATGCAGTTGATTAAACATTGAGGTGCAGGGGATTACTTGGACAAGGGCATATGACGCAGTGTTCAAGAATCCAGGGCGGTTCGTCAACACGTTAGCGCAGCTTAACATGATCACCTTTTTTCGCCAACTAAACGATCAAAATACAGACTCGTGTATCATTGATGTCTTCTAGATTTACAGCTAAAAGTAAAATCACAAACATGTCTTATCTATTGATTTAAATTTTCGGAGAGTATTTGAAATAAATCAATAATAGTTAATAAATACAGTAGCTGTTAAATTTTGAAATAGAGATTAATGAGTTATAAATTATGAATTTTTTAAGGCATTTAAGGGTCTAAATTTCTCCGAAAGAAATACTTATGCCGTTTCATAAATTTTTGTGCATAAAAATATTTATGTTCAAAAGTATATTTTAACCTAAGATGAAAATACAATCATTCTGTGCTATAGTTTAGCCACATAATATGAATTGCAAAACTTTTTTTGGCCTGTGAAAATTTAAAAAAGTAATATATAAATCTACTACACTAAAATTCATTGATAATATAGTGCATTTAGCATACTTTCAGAGGAGAGGGTTTAATCTTTTGAAATCTGTTTATAAAGTGTATTTTCAGTTAAAAAAATGGAATCATAGGGATTGAGCATAAAAATTATAGTAAATTTTTGAAAGTTTCAAATATCGTCTTTTATGACAAATGATATTTCATTCTGTTTTCAGAAACCCTATTTTCTCGGGCTACCTGTGGGTGAAATTTTACTTAAAAGTGACAAAACGATGTTTATTTACTTCATTTTATTTCCTTGTGACTGTGTATCATTCAGAGAGAGAAAAAGTTTTGAACTCTAAAAGTTATATTTGCAAATTATTTGTTGATTTCATCATGTTTAGTCAATTATTTGTCGAAAACAAATAAAATTTTACCTACACACTCACATACATCTCCCCTCATATGTGTGTGCGTGCATGTGTGTGTGTGTGTGCGTAATGTAACTACAGCGTTTGTGTAAACAGTCGCAAACTTCGTATAAATGGACCAAATTAAAGGATACTGCTTTTAATTATTTTTCACTGAGACGGTCATAACATGGGTGAAATAAGCCTTCGAGTGCCATGTCATACCATGGATGTTTACTATTTTTTACGACCCATATATCTTTTTCTGTTATCTTTTAATTATTTTTCACTGAGACGGTCATAACATGGGTGAAATAAGTCTTCGAGTGCCATGTCATACCATAGATGTTTACTATTTTTTACGACCCATTTATCTTTTTCTGTTATCTTTTAATTATTTTTCATTGAGACGGCCATAACATGGGTGAAATTAGTCTTCGAGTGCCATGTCATACCATGGATGTTTACTATTTTTTACGACCCATTTATCTTTTTCTGTTATCTTTTAATTATTTTTCACTGAGACGGTCATAACATGGGTAAAATAAGTCTTCGAGTGCCATGTCATACCATAGATGTTTACTATTTTTTACGACCCATTTATCTTTTTCTGTTTTTTTCTGTTTTGAATGGGAGCTTTTTAGGCTGAAAACTTTCCTTTTTATCATCAAAATACTGATCTAAAAGACAACTATGGCTAACCAACATAAGATATGAATTTTAAAGTTGACTAATTTATGTTATTGGCAATTTAATTATGCAATGATTTATTATAACAGTTCTCTTATAATGGGAAATTTAAAAGTCAGGTGCACACGTCGTGCAAAATTCATTAAAATCAGCTTACTTTATCTGTTGTAACGTTGTTGTTGTTGTTTGTAATGCCCCCTGGCCGAAAGTTCCAGACCAGGTCCATATATGCTTCGGGCTGAGTAGTGAGGCTGCGGTTTATAATAGCACCACAAGGGTCGGCGTCCGACTTGGCTAGGTGCCACCACAATTTTGACCGAGCAACCCTAGAGGCGACATGTGGGAAGATCATACCTTCCCTACCCACTGACCTCATAGAAGAACTTTCCGGTCTACGGATTTAACGTGCCCATATCCGACCTAGATACGAAGGTATTTAAGGGCCTTGTCGGGATTCGATCTGAGCACCCTCAATGCCGAAAGTAGACGCGCTATCGATAGGCTACCTCGGGCCTTGTTGTAACGTTATTTTGGGAGACTAAACGTATTTTTACACTCACAAAATTTTCAAGACCTGTCTTATTATCAAAATACCCTATTTTCATTTCAATACATTTGTTTAAGGTTTTTCATTTCTTCTGCCTATGAAATCAAATAAAAATTGATTTGCTCTTTATTAATCTAGAATATATTTTAGATTGCGGACGCGGTAGCCCAGTTGGCAAGAGCAGCGGGCCAGTGATCTGAACGTCCCTGGTTCGATGCTCGTCGCTGCAAATCTGCCGCCGTGTTCACTAATGGTGGCCGGGGCACGTAAAATAGGGCGTGGCTACAATGTCCTCCAAGTTCTCAAATTTACCTCTGGAGGTGTGGGGTCAAGTGTTCCGGTCTCGTCTTTTGACTCGGTTCAAAATTACGGGACCGGTCATTTAGCTAAATCGGACTCCAACCGTTGTGGTGCTATTAAAAAAACCGGAGCCGTACCTTCATTGCCTTCATAGTCTTCGGGACTTGATCTGATGTTACTTGTCGGTCAAGGGGCATAAGCAACAATAACAACAATATTTTAGATTACTAAGAGTGTATAGAGAATACTAGGGGTCACTCTATTTGAATTTGATACAAACACAGTTTATACATGAAACAATGTTTATTGAATTCATTGCACATATAGAATTTGCTTTTACAGCAATAAGCATACGTACTACT
Organism: Dolomedes plantarius; assembly: GCA_907164885.2. Classification (NCBI taxonomy): domain Eukaryota; kingdom Metazoa; phylum Arthropoda; class Arachnida; order Araneae; family Dolomedidae; genus Dolomedes; species Dolomedes plantarius. The sequence goes on along the minus strand of OU015494.1, from coordinate 184,381,909 downwards.
TGTACGGAATATATATTAGCATTCAATAAAACTACACTTTGCAATACTCACAACCTAGAGAGTCAAACCAGCAGTTCTGTCACGTAAACTTTGGGCCCCCTAAGCAATAGCGCCGGTTAACACCTGGAGCTGCTTACCTCGTAGCTCCCTCTCGCTTATCTATCAACCTTAACAAAACCATTTAACTTAATCAAGCTGCTTGGTATTTATACCAAGCGTGTATGCCGAAATTAGCATATCTCAAGCAGCTTCTTTAATTCATTCACTCAAAAGTTCGATTCTTGTGAATCGAATCTTATGTATACCTTACAAGTGATGAAGCTGAGACTAGTCCCTGCTAACAAATTTGTAGAAAAGGAAGCAAATCTCAGTAAAATTCAAGAAAAAAGGCTGTTTCTGACCTCCAAGTGGAATTCTATTGAAAAAATCTATTACTGCATAAATCCAAGTCATTCTCAGTTTTCTTTAAATCCCTTTATTAAATACACTGAAATTCAAAGGAAAAACTTAATTTTGTTCCGTGATTCAATACTTTCATTATGGTAAAGTTAACAGAAATGCACACATAGATGTATTTCATTTTTAGAGAGAGTAAAACCTCACATTGTCTTAACAGGAGTTACAATAGGTACTGACAAAATTCACAGAATAGATCACTTTTTAAAAAAAAAATAAGATTTCTTTACCTATTGTGCAAACTCATTTACTATAATGATAATTTCCCTTTTTTCCTTAAGAATTGCCAAAGTTAGTTTAGATAAAAGTAATTAGTTATGATAAAAGTTATTACGCAAAAAGTCACAAGAGTTTTTTCATCTTCAAGTGAACTTCATTTGATAAGAGAAAAAAATGAGAATAGAAAAAAATTAATCAAAAAAGATATCATTTCATCTAATACTTATAAAGGAGAAAATGATATCAAGAAGCAACGACAGATTACAAATATAATATCCAAAATATTAGTTGGGTCTTAGCTGATTGAAAATAATTACAAATTATAGGGTTCATTAGGAAAACGGTGAGTAATATGTATTAATATTTAAAACAATATGTGATAAAAATCTTTAATCTTAACTATACAGAAAATTCAATGAAAAAAACGAAAACAAATTTAAAATAGATTTATCTACTTTAGGAATATTAGGAGGAAATTAAAAACTCTTTAAAATCGAGTTTTCTAAATTAATGTGAATATTTGTATTTTGTTTTGTTTTTTAAGCATGTATCTATAATTTACTCCAATTTAAGCTTACTAAAAAATAATAAGCTTTACACTCTGTTAATCATCTATTCCTTTACTTAAATTGGTTATCACCATGAAATTAATCTGAAAGTAAAATATACATATTCTGAAGCTGCTGTTGTTTGCTTTATGGGAAAAAAATACAAAATAAATAGAGTAACTAGTGGCTTGTGAGTACAAAATATTTTTTTCACTTTCGTTACATAAATTTTATTTACCTTAAGAAAAATAAAATTACCACATAATTTTATTTTGATCCCCTCTAAATGCATTTGTTATACGTGGTAAATTAAAAAAAAATTTGTACTGAGAAAAGTAGACTTCCAACTACTTTTGTCACTTATACACATACAGGGTATTATTTTTTTCAACGACATGTTCTATCAAATCTAGATGAATTGCAGAAAAAATAAGCTTGTTAGAAATATATGTATACCCTCAACAGTAAGTTTTTTTACAGCGCTCTCTTACCCAAATAAATAGACTGACAGAGTTTATTCACAGCTCAAAAGAAAAAGAAAAAAAAATGTTTTATTTACAGTGTTTTATTTTTCGGAAGTTAATTGCTGCTTGTCCTTTCAATTTCAACTGAACTAGGACAGAATGTTAAGACTGAATCGGAGCCAGAACGAGTACCTTTGTTTATGACTCAAATGCCTTATCGTGTAAATGAGACTCATTAGTACAATAGTAGAGCCACGGAGACTTTTAAAGTGATATAGAGCAATCTTATGGTGCGAGGAAGGTTTGCTAGTCAGGAAAATTTTGTCATTCTTCCTGACGTGTTTTATTAAGAGTATTAAAAGCTCTGTATCGGAAGGTTAGACATCATAAAACAATTAAAATCTTGAAAATTAAGTATAGGCATTGGAGATTTGGTTTCTCATAGCATACATAAAAGAATATAGAATTTGAATGATTATGTGTCTTAAAATCTTCCCATTTGGATATAGCGAAAAAATCAACCGAAATTAAAAAAGTATTATTAAATCTTCTATATATGTATATATACATGCATACATATATATAATATATATATATATATATATATATATACAATTGAACTGTTGTTATTAATTTCTGACTACCGAATGTATATCAATAACTGGAGATACAGCTGTAGTTTTGGTCCTTTCTTCCTGTTACTCCAAAATATTACATTGATGTATAAATTGTATTGATGACGATGCACTACTGACAATTTAAATGAATGATATCAACAGAAATGGCTGTTAAAATGCTGTTATAAGACACTAATCATTGTTTTCAAAATAATTACATGATCTTTAGTTCCTTCTAAAATTGGGCAATCCTATCAGCCAAATATTAAAAAGGTTAACGTTCTATCTCACTTTATTAGACGCTTTATGTTTTTTATAATGAATGAGCAAGATTATTTTCTAGCTTTCACCTAGGGCGAACTCGCTTATTTATCGCTAACTGAAATTATAGAGTGCGTTGCTAAATATCTAACAAAGTAACCTTTGATTTTGCGTAATTTTTTCGATAATTTTACTTTTGCGAGTGTAATGATCGTCTGTCTGTTCTGGGTCTACTAACCTCAAGGACAGTAATCTATCAACTGGGCTATCTCGAAGATGAGAGAAACACTCATTTTTCAAAATGTATTCCTAAACAATTCTCCGTTTCTTTCTGCTGTCAACGACTTACGGTGTCGGCCTGAATTTTTTAACAATTCAATCATATATACGTTGAGCCTGTATTTTACTTACTAAATTTTCCCGTTGATGAACTCTCATTTTTCGAAATGCATTCATCATACGGTTTTGAGTGAGATTGTGTTTCGAAATTATAACCTCAACGTATTTCGACTTTGAAATGAAGAAACGTGTTTTTTCTTTTCCCATATTTAATATTTTGTCCGGAAGCGTGTAAAGGCAATAAATTTAGTTTCGGGCAAATTTAATTCTGTTCCGAAATTGTAAGCAAAAAATAGCAGCCCAAAACCAAAATTGAAGTTAAAAATGGTAATAAAGTAGTCAAATAACGGAAGTTCAGATTTCCATGAACAAAATAAAATAAACATGAATTGATAGACAAATATTTATTTTGTTTCATACGTGGGAATCTGAATTTACGCTATTTGCAAGAAAGCTACAGCTAGGCAAAGAAAAAGAAATGAGTATGTAGATGCTTCATTTAGCAAGTCTAAATTTATCTCATAATTTGGCTAAGAGGATCAAATACCAGGAAAATCAAAGTTGCTTTATTAAAATAATAATATATTTAGAAGCTTATGTAAACTGGAAATATTGTTAAATAACTTCTTCAATGAAGTGTCAACAAAAAAGTCTCAATTTGTCATGTCAAAACCTTGATTTCTAACAGTTTGGGATGTCAACAATTTGCTGTGTGACAACAATTTGCTGTGTAATTGTTTTCTACAAAAATTTTTCTACTTAAAATTCATAATATTTGGTCATAATATTTGGCTTGCTACACTAAATTCAGTAAGAATAAGGTGCAAAGTATTAAAAAAAATAGAAAAAATCAATTTATTCAGAATTTTCTTTACATCCTGTAATAAGTTAATACTGGACTCTAATAAAGAAAGATAAAGTTATGCATTTCTCCTGTTCCATTAAAAAAGATTTGTGTAATAAATACGTATATTCATATTGACAGTTAAAATGTAATTATATGACTATACTGTTAAACAGATATGCCCCTTTCCCCTCATAAACTTTCACTAAGTAAAGACTTTTATTTAGTAACCTTTAATTACAGTTAAATCTTATTCACAACTCTCGGGTGTAACACAATTAATTATCTCAAAGCGCAGAGGACTTTATAATCGAATTCCCTTTTGTGTTACTTGTGCTCAAAATATTTATTAGAGCGATGTTTAATGACTAGAGAAAGCACGAAAACAAATCCCAAATGCCAAAGCCGAAGTTATAAATATAGTCGATCTCCTCTCACAGGAAACACCTTAAACGACACTAATGAAATTTGTTAAGCTTCAGTTATACAGTAAAACAAAATTAAGCGATAAATTTAAAAATAAATGTAATGGTTTTCAAATAGCATACATAAATATACGAACTGCGATACATACACACACACACACACATATATATATATATATATATATATATATATATATATATATATATATATATATATATATATAAAGAAGAGAGGAATCAATAGAAAAATTACAATCTGAATTGAAGATTTTTATTTCTCATGTTTCTGAGAGGTGTGTGTTTAATATTCCTATTTTGAAAACGAACATGCAGCACCTGTCATCTTGAGAAATGAAGTGTCATTCTTGTCCCGTTGATACAGACGGGTAGGATGTATTTACTCATCTCTAGCGCAGTATTACGGAAGTGTATGTATCGAAGCATGAAATAGATCTCGATATTTCTGTAGAGATAAATCTTTAAGACTCATGAGAGAGGAATGACACGTACATGCGTCTTACCAGCCCTTTTTTTATAAACAAACTGCAAAAGATACGTAGGTACTTTTCAATTTCCTAAAACCTAAGATTTCCTCTTCTTGTGTGGATTGTAGTTCCTTTTCTTCATGTACATGTATCAGATTCCAAAGTTCCGTGATCTCATGAATATTAAACACGCATGCAAGTAGATAACTTTAATTTGTGTTTGACTGATCAAAATGAAATTGAAAGGTTCTTTATATTGAAAGAATTTTATAATTCTCGTATCATGATCTCCTTGAATTCTATTAAAATATTTTATCCTTATAAACTCCTTGATATCCTGGACAACTGTTAGATGCAATAATACTGGTATCCACAAATTTACATGAAATATAAATTCAGTTGATTCCCTTGTAGAATGAATGGGACTAACTTATAATTTAATATCGTAGAAAATGTTCTGTATAGAAATACCTCATTTGCTTTTATAACCGTAAAACACAGGAACGAAAACTTTAACATTAAAAAATAATCTTATTTCTTAAATCAAGGAAGCTTTTAACTGGCCTAAACAATACTCAAAGGTCTATGAATTTGAAGTATTTTATTGTTGAAAGTATCTCTTTCATCCTAAAAATCAGTACAGGATATCTTAGAGAACAGTTAGATGTTATAGTGTGTGTACTAAAGAATTTACATGAAATGCAAATTTAAATAATCGCCTAATAGAATGAAACGAAAAAAATGAATATTTAAAATTGAAAATGCGTTACGGATAGAAATACGGGATGTGTTCTTCTATCCGTAAAATGAACTAACGAAAAACGGCATCGAAAAATAAATTACGGATTAAAAAAGCAGTTTATCTAAAATGAAACTCAAAGCATTATGAGCTTAAATGTTTTATTACGCTCTTATCAAGTGCTTTTTCAAGACAAGTAATTTTTTTATCCTCCAAATCAATCGAAAATGTCTTAAATAATAGTAACCTAAGGATTTATATACTATATAAATTTTCAAGTTCTTTTCCTAAAATCCTTTGCCTATTTCTAAGAAGCAGTAATTTTGTGTAAATTAATTTTTTTATCACGTTTTAATCATAAGTATACATATTTAACCCGTAGTAATAGAAGTCTTTAATATTCAACTAGGAACTCATTGAAACATTCGAATAAAGTTCTTCCCCCCCCCCTAAAAATTTGCAGACATAAGTATCGAAAAAAATTTTTTACTTAGATCATAAGTATCGAATTTTAAGACATTATATCAGTTGTGTAGGATTAAAACTAGCAGTCTCCATTTTTTTTTCAAAATTGAATCAAGGAAATTTTTTGGAAAATGGCCTCCTAATGAAAAATGTGGGAACTTTCCTGAAGGTAATTTCAAATTTATATCTTCAAAAATGCATAAGATATAGTTCTTTGCCTTTTACAAAAAAAAAAAAGGTCTGATGGAGATTGCTAGTTTTCATCCTGCACCACTCATGTATACTTTACATTTGTTTACGAAGCGGACCCTATAGAGTAAGCCATATCTTTAATAAAAAAACAAATCCATATATATATGTATATATATAATATACTATATATAATTTTTTTCTCAAGTTGTTGGATTACGAAAGTGTCGAGAGAAATGATCTAACCGCTAAGTCACTGCCTGTCGATATACGTGTAGATTGGGCTATTTCATAATGAGTTATTTTCTGTGCCAGAAAAAATTGTCTTAAACCGCATCTCTTGAGTTCAAAATGGACATTTCAGAAGTAAATATCCCTAATTGTAAACAGAGTGACTGGATAAAAGTGTCGCATAGGAGAAGGAAGCAGCGGCAGCCCAGACGTCGCTTTCCTTTGTGGAATTGAGGTTAGCGACCAGCCGGGGACCTTCCTTTGTGGCATGCCTTAATTACCTCAATGGCGGGAATTGAAACGAAGCTTCGCTCGTGGAGAAGAGCTCGTTAAATGAAATCATTTTTAGCCGAAGCGTTGCAGCATTGTTTCATAGGAAGCAGTGCTAACATTCGTCCCATTACTTCCATACGCGCTATTTGCAAGCCTATCATTCTGAATACAGAGAGCAACGAGTTAAAGTTTAAGGATTGTTTAGAAGGAGTCTGATTGAAGTGAATAGTATAATGCTTTATGGAGTAAAGTGGAAACAAAATTTAGGATCATTCTTTACGGAGAATTAATTGAAGCTTTAATTTTCAGTACACATTTTTTTTGTTTAATGCGGACACACTTTGTCGTGAGACATTCGTTTTTTGTTTTTTCACCGCCATTTGCTGGCTACTTTATGAAGGGAGCACCCTATAGGTGAGCCAGCATTGCTTCCTATGAGGGAGACGACATGGAAACGGGCAAGCCTTATTCGGGATTCGAACTGAAGCCCACTGCGTGGCAGCTCAGAACTCTAACCACTACACTAAGTGGGCGACTGCTGTAGTGATTTGACTTGCAAATTCATATACAGTGGAATCTCGATCTATCGTTTTTCAAGGGACCGATTGAAATGAACGATAAATGCGGGGAAACGATAGATGCGGAAACATAACAAAGCAATATGATCGTTGGGACTGGATAAAATGAACGACACATACGGAAAAACGATGGATCCGAAAACGATCGATCGAGATTCCACTGGATATATATATATATATATATATATATATATATATATATATATATATATATATATATATATATATATATATATATACACGAGGGTTATTCGGAAACTAAGGTCCGTTTACTTATAAAACAGAAAACATTACAGATTTTTTCAAAAAACTTTAAATTCCTTACACGTGTCTCTATTTTTCTACATAGTTTCCATATTTGTTTAAACATTTGTCATAACGTTCTACAAGCGATCGAGATTCCACTGTATGCAAATTTATCATGCTAAATATTATGAGATAATAAGTGTCAAAAATTATCAGATATTATTAACTAATGTCTTACATTTAGTAAAACAGATATTTTACTTTAATGCGTCTTAGAACATTTGAAAATTTTGATTTTCATCTGCAGATAAAACAAATAAAATTTACCTCCGAATGAAATGATTTCTAAGGAACACATGACGGAATGTGAAAGCCTTTAAAAATGTCACGACGGTAGAAAAATGTAGTGCTAAGTAAAATTATTCTCAAATCTTCCTGTAGTTCAATTAAAGGTAAATTAGTTCTACTACAAGTGCTTACTTCTTATACTGTCCGTTTAGCCCTCTACTTTTACTACCATTTAGTTCTTCTATTACCATCGCGCTCTATACCAGTCAATCAACCACTTCATTCCTCATATTTAAATGCCCTCTCTTTCGGCCTTAAAATGAACCAAGATATCAAGAAAGAAGAAATTATAATGGTAACAATGTTTAGAACAGATCAGCTTGTGGAGTTTTAAATAGAATCAACTTTATACCTTTAAATGAGCCGAAGTTTATGTTCTTCGTATATTATTGCAGTGCATGGACCAAAAATGGACATATAGCACCTCAACTTCTCAGAAGTTTTAACTGGCTACGTGCCTACTCAGAAATAAAGCATCCTGATGTTCTTGCAAGAACAAATTTCTTTTCGTGCGATGGTTTTCACAGGGTTTAAAGTAACAATTTTCTCCAAAAGCTTTCTGTTCAGTAGCGTTAACATGATGGAATAGAGGTGACTCCTTTAGTGCCAGAATCTAATTTTCATTAGTTTTTTTATGTTTAAAAAAATCAGGGAGTGACAAAGTCTCCTAATGATATGATGACTAATGGCCTCTTTTTTCCCTGCGGGAGTTATAAATACACCGTTAAAATTCAGCAACCAAATCCTGAGCCTTCTGAACGTTGAAAAGTTTTTGTCCTGAAACTACTGGAATTGTTCGGTCTTGATTTGTAAAAGATTTTTCTATCGGTTTTTCATGCTGGCTTTGGAAACAGTTTTTGACACCAGTACAGGACAACCGTAATTTAAGAATTCATTCCATCCCGTTACCTATTTCCACAATTAAAGATTAATGATGATACTTCATTCACCTTCTTAAATTCTAACATATCCATGGACGTTCACATATTTCATAAAAATATTAGCTGAGAAGTTCTGGAATATCTAGTCAAACGGGTCAAGAGTTTACATTTGTTGGTAAACATAAAATAATTCTCTTTAATCATCGCTTAACAAAACGTGTAGGATTATTGCTATTTAAGGATTTGTTTTCTAGAGCGAGGCCGAATAACTGAGGTGAATCGCAAATAATATGATCCTCTGGACCTCATATACAGGGGATCTTAACACTCACTGTGATAGATTTAAACTAAGTCCATACCGTAAGTTGGGGTTACTTGGACCCTAGGGGGTTACTTGGACCCAAACCGAAAAAGTGTTTTAAATTACACCTAGGTCTCTTGTCATTAAAATAGAGGTATAATTCACCATCTATCCAACATATAGGAGCATTAGATAGGTCCTGAGGCAATTTACCCCATTCCCGCTCTTCCCACCTATTTTTAGTTCAGGTTATGTTGCTTTGTGATAAAAACATGAATTTTTGTGACCTTATAACTTCCACCTTCACTTCTTTACAGACTTCAGTCCCAGATTAGGTAAGCATAAATTTACATTTCATCTACAGTCTTTAAGAATATAACAATAGCTTTAGATTGATAGAAAATCAATTAACCCAGTAAAAATTATAAGTATTAACTAGTGTGCTGATAAACTAAAAATGGGGTTACTTGGACCCAAGCATGAAAGTGGGTCCAATTAACCCCAAGTCACAATTTTGATTAGACATTCTCAAATTTCACTGTAAAAGTAATTAATATCATTACTTCATATCGGTTTCCTTTTATTAAATGGTTAAACCGGTCCATGTGCATTTATTCGCAGATCTGATACAAAAATGTTCCGAAATTACAAGAGGTCTCTTGGGAGCAGAGAGTATGCGGATTTTACAGTTGAAAAATTATAGGAATGTTTAATGCTGTGAGGCCAGGAGAAATGTCTCAGAGAGATACCTCAACCCACTTTAAAATTAGTAGGTCCACTATGAAAAGGAGATTGAAGAATGATTTATTGAACGAACTTGGAGATCCAATCATATTTACTAGTGAAGAACAGTTGGCCAGTGCCAGTCATTTAGACAAAATTTGTGATTTTGTATTTCCCGTAGACGAACTGGACTTTCGATTTATTGTGAAGTCTTACCTTGCAATGCATGGAAGATCAGTGAAATGTTTTCAAAACAACCTCCATGGGCGGGACGGGGTAAAATTAGTTTTGAAGACTCATTCACTGTTAACAATCAGATTTGCAAATAAAAAGGGATTTGTTTTCTGTTTTAATGTAAAATAAATTTTTCATACATAAGCCTCTATTTTTATTTCAAGATCCTATGTGCTACTTGAGTCCACTAACTATATTTGAATTGTATATTTCATGTAAAATGTAGGTTGGGTTCAAGTAACCCCAATCAGCGGGTTACTTGAACCCAAATTTCAATAATTTATTAAATATATATATATAATTAAAATTTTGGTTTGAAAAAGACCTAAAATCTTGGGGAATCTTCAAATAAGTTGTTCCAATCAAGTTATCAGCACAAACATGTTTTTAAGGCTATCGTGGGGTAAGAAATGACAAAAATCTTCACTTTTGGGGTCCAAGTAACCCCAATCTACGGTACATATAAGAAATTCTTTGGCTGATTTTTCATTCAAATTTGTGGGGAGCGTAAACGGAAGCTTTACACTGTTTTGAGGTTTATATCTAATTCAAAGAAATAGCTTTACATAACCAAAACTTTTAACCATTGTGTTCAAAAATGGAATATAAGCGGAGTTTAATAATTTATCAATCCTTTCAATAAACATCGACACTCCATACACACACACACACACACACACACACACATATATATATATATATATATATGTGTGTGTGTGTGTGTGTGTGTGTGCGTGTGCGTGTGTGTGTGTTTGCGTGTTTGTTTGTTTGCTTAAATGCATACCAAACACAGTTCTAAATTCTTAGCTTATTCAAATGTTTAAAATAAAACAACTCTTAAGTATATATCAAAAGTGTATAAAACTTTTATTTATATAATTGTCTCTTTCCTATAGGTTTAACTGTGCTTTCAGTTTATTTTATGTTCTTTTTATCTACAACATTTATAATTCCTGCAATGACAAATTTTAGATTTTCAGTTTATTATTTTTAACCTTCTGTCCCAGTGTAAACTTTTTGAAAGCAATTATTTTTAGAAAAGCTCTTTTTAAAAAGTAAATACTTTTGCCTTTAGGCCGTGAATTCCCCACAAAAATCATTCGAAAACAAAAAGTTTCAAAAATTTTAATTTTTATATCTGATGTGTTGGGATGTTTAATTTTCAGAGTTTACTCTAGAAGATCCACTGTAACAAAAGTGGAGAAAAATATAAACTGGTGATTAATCCACAGCGTATCATTTCTATAATTTTCCGGTTTCCATCTGCTGATGACACACTTTAAGGGGAAGAGCTTTGAAACGTTTCGCTAAAACTACGCCAAGTTTTTTTTCATACCTCACCCGCTATTTTGTTCTTCTTTTTTTTGTGTGGGTAAAAAAATGCTTATTGTTATCCACTGCTCTTGAGCTCAGACTTGTGGCTTCACGCTTTGGCAAGAGTTTTATCAGTATATTAACGCTTCTCAAAATATACTTTTCGAATGCTTCAACTTTGCTCACCTGATATATATACAGATTGGCTAAAAAGGGACTGTTAGTTACATTATATAAACATACATGGTGTACAGTGAAATAGAGAGCGTGTTTTAACACACTTGGATAAATACTAAATACCACCCGATTTCATACAAACAAATAAGCCTGCTATGTACTAACCCTACTGGATTCTCTCACCTCAATGTTAACCTATGGATAACCCGATTTCATACAAACAAATAAACCTGCTGTGTACTAACCCTACTGGATTCTCTCACCTCAATGTTAACCTATGGAGAACCCGATTTCATACAAACAAATAAGCCTGCTGTGTACTAACCCTACCGGATTCTCTCACCTCAATGTTAACCTATGGAGAACCCGATTTCATACAAACAAATAAGCCTGCTGTGTACTAACCCTACTGGATTCTCTCACCTCAATGTTAACCTATGGAGAATATTTGTCCAAAGATTTTCATTTTTAAATTGTATTCTGTAATAGAGAAAGAAATTTTACACCTTGGAGCATTTTTCGTTTTTTGAAAAATGTAAATAATGATTTAAAATTTAAATTATTCGGGGGGGGGGAATGCTGGTACGGTGTGTTTTAAACGCTCATAAATTCCTTTGGTGGACGGAATTTATAAAATGAATCCTGTTGCAAGGTGTAGAAAAGTTCAATCTATCTAAAAATTCCTTTTTAATTGATTATCAGCATTTATGTAGCTGTAAATAGTAGACAAATTTTCTCTATAAGTTAACATTGAAGTGAGTGAATCCAATAGGGTTAGTACACAGCAACCTTAAAGATAAAAATTTTCCCTAACAACTTTTCCAATATAGAGACGGCATACCAATACATACATCACGAGTAAAACACTCAGTATCGTGTAGGTATATTAAATATATTAAAGTTCTCCACCAGATATTGGAATCCGAGTATGTGTAGCCGCAATAAATTTTCTCCATGAGTTAACAGTAAAGAAATTTTCTCCATAGGTTAACATTGAGGTGAGTGATTCCAATAGGGTTAGTAAACGGCAGCCTTAAAAGGTATAGCGTATGGTAAGAGCGTTCCATTTGTGTGGATAATAAAGGCCATCAGTTTGAAAGTTTGTTGAAAGTATATTATCCATTTGTATCTATGAAACGTTGGATTTGCTAAATTCAATGACGATTTACTTAGTTTAGCTATCAATAATGCTTTCTGGGGCGTATGAGAGCGTAAGTGTATTTTGTTACAGAGGTTTTTAACTAGCGAATTCAGAAACTTATAGCAATGGAAAACGTAGATTTGGAATACAATTTTAATCTTCTTGATATCATAAGGTCATGTTCCATTAGACCTCATTCTGTGACAATACCTAGATTATCGGAAAATTATCTGTAACTCGCAGTGTTTTTTCCTTATAATACGTTTAATATTTCAATTCGGGATATGTATACATCATGCGTATTATTTAAGAATATACATTTTCTCGATTTTATATTATTAAAGAATTATATACCCTTTCAATTTATATCTTTTATTATATATAACTAGCTGAAAACCCGCGCTTCGCTACGGAGTACATTCAAATAAAATTCAGCGGTCAATGTATGCAATTAATGCCTACAAAAGAATATAGTACAGTTTGAGGAACATAATATCTTTTAAAGTATTTCAATATTTTTTTGGATAATGTCCAATCGTCTGCCGTATTAGCAAGGAAAAAAAGTATTTTTTTTGTCTATTTAGTTGTTGCGCACGTGACGATAAATTTATTGTAAGTACCAGAAAAAGAAATCACGTGATCAACATTTAATAAATTAAATTCTAAAAATTAATCTTTAAAAGTTCACCAAAAATCAGGAAATGGAGGTAAAAATTCGAAAAAAATTTAATTTTGAAGGAAATTTTATGATCTTTCTTGTGATATAAATTTTATAACCCTCAATGTATTATTTTAAATGCAAACGTAAAAAAAGTTTAAAAAACAGCTTAAAAATTTAATTTAAAAAAATCTAAGAAGAATTTTTGAAAAATCTTTCTTAGTGCACCCCTACACTATTAGAAGAATCGTCATGCAAAATTTCATCCCTTTAGGTCCAGCGGTTTGGTCTGTGCGTTGTATGTCAGTCAGTCAGTGAATGAATGAATGAATGAATGAGTCAGTTACGGAACTGTTTTATATATATAGATATATAATTAAATTTTTTTTCTCAGTATGCAGTATCTTATTAATATTACATTATACTATCAAATTTATTATTCAGTTGTATTTAATATACATTAAATTTCTTGCCCCGGTTAACAATATTCTAATAAAGGTCTATGTGTGCAAATTGTGAGAAGCATTCATAGGACAAAATCATTTATGTAATGATTAAAGTTAGAAATTTGTATAGATGAAAGCTAAAGGAAAACATGTCCATAAATACAGTTTATGGTTGTCTTTATAACCTTCTGCATGTTTATAGTCGTATTGTTACATGCATATTATATTATTGTATTCCAAACACTGAATGAATTTTATTTTTCACTATTACAGTAATTTTTTTAAAAATTAGCATTAGTTAAACAATGGCTACCTTTTAAAAAAGGATTCCGACTTTTCCCAGATGGTAATTCTGGTAAGGAAAATGTTAATTAAGAAGTATCTATAAAGCACATTATAGAATTCTAACTACTATTTACAACTTCCTGATTGAAAATTTATTCCTTCAGGTGAGATAAGGTGTAGAATTCAACCAGTTTCTCCGATCAATCGAACGACAGCCTTTGTCGTGATTATGCATGGCTAAAAAAGGAAAATAAGTCGTAATAATATATTAATTTTTGACTGTGGGATTTTGTACGCTATATAGGACGGTTTTTCTCCCTTTTTATCCAGCCGTTACTTTTTTAAAAATTATGTTAAATACTGTTTGTAAATTAATGATACTATGAAAACCCGGGCGATCTTTTTAACTATTCAAAAGGTTTATAGGCCATCCTAATAGCAGAGATAAACAGACAATTTAAATTCTAAAATATTTGTTAAGTTTTCCTTGACTCTTTAAAATTTCTAAGCGTCTATATTTAATTTATTCAAAGCCAAAATTAATGAGGTTTTATATCCTGTTTGATATATACTATTTTCTCCTTACATAAATTAAAGCAGTAGCATAGATTGAGAAAAGTTATGTTTCATTTAAAAGTTTGCTGTTTAGCTTTTAATTAGATCTCCCTAGTAAAAAGTCAGTACCCATAAATAAGAAGTTTAAAAATTACCCTTTGAGAGGCATTCCTAATCATAGGCAAACAGATGTAAAGATAATGATATTTGAATGCGCTGCAAGAACATCAGCTACAGACTCACCCTTATAAAATCACTATCAAATTTTAGTTTCATATGATAATGAAAAATATAATTTAATTATTTATTTAATTACTTAAATATTACTTAATCACCAATGAAGTTAATTAAATATTTAAAAAAATACTATGCATTATTTTATAGTAGATAAATTTCAAGTGAAGCAGTTTTCTATAGCATATTAACTAGAAGATGAAGATGGTGCTTTTCATGAAAGACCTTTTAGCCTCTTAAAATAAAATTCCCACGAGTACTCGAAAAATAGTTTTCCACGAAAACTTGAAATCCCAAATGGACTCCAGATACCATTTCTCACAAATGACTTTTGGTTTTCATTATAGTTTGACAAGATATCGATGACAGAAAAAAACTTTAAAAACCTAAAATACTCGATCCCATTAGTTTTTATAGTCGCCACTGAAAGTCTAAATGAAATATTTAAGGCGACGCATCAGTTGACCTCACAAAATTTTAATCCCTATATTAAATTATGGGGGATTTTCCTCTCTCGGTATTTTTATAATCACAGATATACATTATATATATATATATATATATATATATATATATATATATATATATATATATATATACATATATATATGTGATAATAATCACATTTGGAAAATTTAGCACAAGTTGAATTGATGCGCAGAACGCGGAGAGATGCAGTCGGCACGAGGAGTGATGCAGTCGGGCTGAGTGTTGATCCAGGGAAGCACTTACACAATTTAGGAGAAACAAACAT
>OU015494.1:184116479-184361479 GCA_907164885.2 Dolomedes plantarius | reverse complement strand
GTGGCCAGCGGTGTATATATATATACATACATATATATATATATACACACATACATATATATATATATATATATATATATACACATACACACACACACACACACAAACACACACATATATATATATATGACAGGCGTCGTATTACGCCCGTTCACTAGTTTTCACAAATACGCAGTCTTCCTATTAAATCAGTTCCTGGCGTAGTAGAGAAATAATCCATACAATTGGGACGACAACATTTTTATTCCTTTCAACTTCACGAAAATCGCCTCTTCAAGATCGCGCACATCGTAGCGCCCGCCCTACTCAAACGCGGAGCAGTCCTAACGTGTGTCTGCTGTCACTGAAAAATCTCGGTCTGCTTAACTTACCCATTGTGTTAAAGCTCCTAGTACAACTGCGCATGCCCTCATTACGTTTGCACTGCAGATGGGGAATGGGCGTGGCGAAATTTGATACTATTTTTAGATTCTCAAAAAGGGAATTTCCCTTTCTTAGGATTGAGAATTGGCGCGTTTCGAAGTACGATAAATAATGAGATGTAATGCTAGAAATTAGATTATTCTATAGCCCCCCTGTAAATTGTTTAATTATTATTCTTTTTCTAATTAAATCTTAACATATATATATATATATATATATATATATATATATATATATACTATCTGATAGTAAATCTTTGAGTTCTGAGAATGTATTTTTCAAAAATATTTTAATTTTTATTTAATGCATAAAAACTTAATTTTTTAGCGATTAATAATATTAAGCACTGTTAAAAATTAACTGAAAATTTTAAAATAAAAAAAATGAACCGCTCTCTATTCAAACGTCTATTTTCATATGTAATAACAGAATTAAGAATGTGTATTTATAAGGCAATGTGTGATTAGAGAAACACAGAGAGAAAAATTCTCCATAGCTTAATTTGTGGAGATCAAAATCTGCGGTAGCAGTTGATGAAGACAACGAAAACCCACCAGAGAGAACTGATTTCCCTCTCCCTGTCTAGAAACAAAACTCCTAAGAATGTAACAGCATGTGAGGACTCGTTTACGACACATCTTGGAAGAAATCTCTCGGAGAATCCAGATATATGCGGAAAGATAGTGATGTAATTTGTGTGTTGTATTGGGCTTCTTAACTTTCCTCTCGGTTAATAACATGAAAGACACGCCAATATTTAACCATAAAATGCATGGCTTCTTTTCTATTCAAAAATGTGTTTTTTTATTCATAACAGGGCAAGAAAAATACTAATTTAAACCTTACTAATACCTTAATTTAAACCTTAACAATAATTTAAACCTGTTACAATCATACGCAAAATATATTTTTTAAATATACCAATTTGCCTTCATCTATAAAGATCAGATGAAATTTTTTTCTCTAGCCAAATGGCAAAACCCTGCAGTGTAGGATAAATGCTTTTCGACTAAACATTTTAAGAGGAAGAATATTTTCGAAATTGAAATAATGCAGCTTCTCAATAAAGCAGCATTTGCAAATGAAAGGAATGAAATCGTTGTTTTAGGGTAAAAAGAAAGTATCAGTTTAAAAAGTACTTTATTATTAAGTGAATATCAAACACACGCTCTAAAGAGGAACAAAACTTGATGCTTCGAAACTGCAGAGCTAACGAGTAACCTATATTGTAAGAAGGTAAACATACGCACTGTGTGGAAGAGAGTAACAAAAACAGTTCTGTATATAAAAAAAACTACTTACATTTCGTAAAATGAGCGAATATAGAATTATGAAATGCAAATCCACGTGGTTTATGTGGTTTATACTGTAAAAATATCTAATGATAGATCCATATCTCTGCAAAACATGAGTATAAAATAAGAACCTTCGATGTAAATTAATAATTGTTTATAAATCTTGCTATTTCCCGCTCATAATTGTTATAGCATAAGCTCATACAGCCTTTGCTTTCATTATTTTAGGAACTTTTTCGTCAAGGCCAATCACCTAGGAGACTCCGACAACACATGCAGCATAAGAAGAAAGTGAAGCAGTTCTTACAAAAGAGAATTCAAGAGCAAATTGAGCAGCGTAATCAGAATCCAACAGTATATACATAGATTTTTTTCGTAATTTAACAACCTTTCAGACTCATATGTATTTTGTTGTACTGAAGTAAAGCCATTATCCTTGTAATTAAAATATAGTTCGATTTATCCAATAAATCACCACCATTAATTGTTATCCATTAAATTGATGTGATGATTCATTTTTTTAAACAAAAGACATTCAAAATGAAATAATCTTATTCGTATTGAGATATATTTCAGATTTGTTATGGAAACTGAAACTCTTATGTTTAAAGCATTTATAATTATTAAAATGATTTTATTTGTTATTATCTTGAGAGAACTAACCTCGTTATCATGATTTGTAACTTAACTATTTTTAAGCGCACATTTGTGCAATGAATACTTGAACCACGACTTCTTCCCGTGAAAATAACCTAACTCACAAGGAATACATCTGCCTGTTTCATAAATAAGATATTATCAGTATTTTATCAGGGTAATAAAATAAGTATTTTATCTGTCAGGAGAGCTTATCTTTACACCACAACCAAAGACAGGGTAAGGCGTTCATATTGCAATCCAAAAGCATTATCTGTAAGCTTTATTTACAAATATTTACCGAACATCTTGTGAATCTTACCTTGCATTTCAATGCACTTTTTGACATTTTTTTCCCTACGATTACAATGTTTTTCTTCGGTTATTTTTGGATTATTAATGTAGACAACGGATTACAGGTACCCTCATTTATTAAAGTCGAGGGTATATTCATCTACGAGCTTGCACGATATTGTGCCATATAAATAATATAAAACGAGGACTTGTTTTATGTGTTACTTCAACATTGGAGTATACAGCGGCGATTCACTACTATAATAAATTAATGCTGGTGCTGAAAAATAATCAGTGTTTCTAAAAGCGATGTTTCATTACTTTACAACAGAATTTATTAAGAAATCCATATTTATTACAGGTTGCAAGCTAAACGGCTGGTCCTGAAAGATACATAGTATTTACAGCAAACACGGACACACGCAAAAACACATATTTTGCTGTGCGTTCGTAGACGAATATACCTTCGACTTTAATTAATAAATAAATATATATATATATATATATATATATATATATATATATATACACTACCCTACAATAATGGACTGGACAGCAAGATGTGAAGGTATAAGGAAAATAACACATGTAGGAAACATAGGGGGCACATAGGGGGATGGTCCCCCACGTGCTGCAATTACACTAGCAACCCTTCTGGTTATACTTTCAACAAGGTTTTGATACACAGCCATGGGTATTTATGTCCATCCCTGCTGCAAGAATGTCGCAAGCTCAGCTGCAGATATCGGATGTGGTTCCGTGATCCGTAAGCGCCGCTGTAACTCGACCCACAAATGTTCTATGGAGTTTAGGTCGGGACTCTGAGCAGGACAGTGAAGACGTTTTACATCCATATCTTGATACCACTGCTTGACAGAGGCTGCAACATGACATGGAGCGTTGTCATCCTGGAAGAAATATTCGCCCATTCCATAAAATTACCAGAGCGCGGGAAGAACCTGATTGTTTAAAATTTTCCTATAGGCTTAGGCATTCAATTTACCAGGAACAACATGCAAAGGTCCCAGGCCATACCACGAAAAACACCTCCAAACAAATACACCACCACCACCGAACTTGAGAGTTGGAACGATGCACTTGGGTAACAGATGTTCGCCTGGCATTCTCCAAACCCAAGCAATAGTTTTCCAGTGGTCCACAGTCCAGTTGCGACATTGCAAACACCAAGCGAATCTGCTGGATTTGTTGCATGGGGTGATGTTTGGTTTGTGTGCGGCAACACATCCGGAGATATTGAGGGCGTACAGTTCTTTCCGCAAAGTATTGGGGTGCACCGTAGTCTCTGTCGCCTGTTGAAACTCACTGTTGCTGATTTGGAGTGGTTTCTTGCGGTTCTTACGAACCTCACGCTTCAGAACACGCCGATCCCGTTCGGTCAGTTTACGGGAAAGACCAACACGTGCAGTTCATGTCCCAACTCCCGTAGTCTTCCACTTCTTCACGACATCACCAACAGTTGAGCGTGGCTGTGATAATTCTACCGCAATTGCGCGAATAGACTTGCCACTAATGTGACAACCAAGTATAACACCTCTTTCAAAGTCACTAAGTTCCTTTCGTTTCGACATATTGTCACAATTTTACACAGAACTAACGACGTTACCACTTCGTGTATCGTATTTAACCTCAATAGGTCACGTGCGAGCACTGGATTTGCATAAAATCCGACATGCAGTCGGATTTTATGCAAATCTGCTGATGTCCGGTCCATTATTGTAGGGTAGTGTACGTACACACACACACACACACACACACACACACACACATATATATATATATATATATAATATTGTAATACTTGTAACGTTAGTGCTACAGCACAATAGTTGAGCAAACTTTACGTTCTTTGCATGCAGTGAGAAAATGTGAAGATGGTACACTCAACAGGATAGACGAAATTCAAAATCTTCATTTTACTCTGAGTTTTATACTAAACACATTCGACATAGTATTTTAAAATTCATCAAAGAATGTAAGAACAAAACATTAGGGTAATAATGATCCTTTACTGTCATCATGAAAACAGAGAATGGTTATGAAAGGAAATGGAATTTAAATATGAGTTAGAAACATTTATATTAAAGTGCGACTGAAAAGTTACTACTTAAGATTTTATGGATGCATATTTTATGTGAAAATAAGGGATACGTTTTTCTGTTTTCAAAATATTTTGTCTTTGATTTTAACATTGTCATTTTTAAAAAAATTTATTCGAGTATTTCTGCATTGAAATTAGAGCCAATATTTCCACCGTAGCTGTTGATTGCAATACAGAAAACAACATAATTTTTTTTGCTGATGGAGTCACAAATTTGATACGTTTTTATTGTAATAAGAAATAACTTACAAAATTCTGTATTGGTTCTTAAACAAGGGTCTTATTAGTCCATCAATTTCTTTTAAATTCCAACATCTAAATCTGAAACTTACTTTTCTATGAAAAACGTACTTAATTACTGTCTATTAGCCAATGAGGAAAATGTTAGTCTTGAGAAGAATCCATAAATTCCCAAAAAAGAAAATGATGAAAATATTTATTCACTGGCTCATAATGATTGGAAAAATTTTAGAGACTATAAAAGAATAAGATCAATGTCATGATTTGCGAAATGTGTCATACTGTATAGCTGATTTCTTTCAGTACGATAAAGTTAGTTCGTTCCCAAACTTAATCACCCACAGCTGTACAGTTATTGGCTTCAAACATCTTTCACTATAATACCTAAAGAAGTCAACAATGTGTCAGAGGATAGCAATGTATAGTAGAATGACAATTATCTTAAAATTCCCATATTTCGATTCCGATTTATTTCGATTTTTGTTAGGAATTGCTATGCCATGTTAACATAATACGTACTCAAACATGTGTACTGTGTCTACGACATTTTAAAGGTAAAACCGTTTTTCGAAAATTATTTTCGTAGCTCTCAGCTTAAAGACTTTTCGCTAACATTCCACAAGGATGCAATTACAGTGGTACCTGGATACTCGCCATTAATTGGTTCCAGAAGACACGACAAGTTCTGAAAACGACGAGTACCGAACGAACTTTTCCCATAAGAAGTTATGTAAATTGAATAATTATTTACTGAAAACCAGAAATTACATATATTACTTGGCAATTTAAAAATGGATGGGGTTGTTTTTTGATACAAAATCTTTATACTAGACGAACATAATTTAAAACAATAATTAGATAAAATAAAATAAAATTTATCTTCAACTCAGGATGTACTGAAAGGGTTTGATGGCCTAATGGGATAGTGGCGAAGTAGAGGAGGAGAGATGTTATGGTTTGGAAGGAGACTCGCCTTCCAATAAAACATCAGGCATTTTATTACATAAAATGAACAATATATTACAAAATCCTCATTTTGGATCCTGGTATCACTTCTTGAATACGTCCAATCAACCATTTACATGGTGGCAAGTGATCTTCTTTAACTAAAACCATTAGACCAGGTTGTAAATTTTGTGTTTCAACATGCCATTTGGTGCGATTTTGTAAATGATTTAAATAACTAATCTGCCATTTTTTCCATATGGCTTGAACAATTTTGGTGGGTTTTTTGCCAATTTGTTAATAAATTGTCTGGTTTGTTCACTATTAGTGGTTCAGGGATTGTATTCAAAATGCGTCCTATCAAAAAATGTGATGGAGTTAAAACATCTAAATTATCCACATCTGAGCTCATCGGAATTAACGGTCTGCTGTTTAAGATGCCTTTGATCTGAATTGTAATAGTCTGGATTTCTTCCAAGGTCAGCTTTCGATCACCAATAGTTCGTCTAAGATGGTATTTAAATGATTTGACACTGGCTTCCCAAAGTCCACCAAAATTCGGGGCTTTGGGAGGAATAAAATTCCAGGCAATGCCTTCTGGGGCTAAATAACAGGCTAAATTTTCCTCTGGCTTTTTAACGAGTTTGTACAATCGTTTTAATTCTAAATGCGCGCCTACGAAATTGGTGGCATTATCCGTGAACAGAGACGAAAACTCACTTGCACAGAAATTTCTCTTTCTGTCTCTGAACACCACTGACCCCTGATGTAGACTCAGATTTAGGGAGTTTCACTACAAATCTATCAAGAGGAACTTGCTTTTGCCTACGTTTCAAAATTTTTCTGAAGTGAGACATTGTTTGAGTATTAAACAAGTCCACTTTTCGGCTTGCTAGAGCTTTGCCAGGGTGATAATTAAATTTTCTAATTCAACCGGTCTAGAACACATTTCAGCATATGTGACGAACAAACGTCGAGTACTGAATCATTTTTAAAGCTTCGAAATGCGACGAGTACCGAAGTATACGAGTACCGAGGTATGATTGTAACATTATAACTACTGTGTCTCACATAAGGCTCTTTAGAGGTAAAATCTGCGGTGTCAACTGTTGCGCTATCAGTTGAAACTGATGATTTTTCAATCCCTATATGTTTTGGTAATTTTCTTCGTAATATTTCTAATCAAATATTAGCAATTGCATTCTTTTTATTTTTTTCCATGAGGATATACGACTAATTAAAGAGCTCGTAGCATTCAAAGTTTTAAAGTTTCCTGCTGTTAATATTTTACACGGCACTGAATTATTGATGCTTATTACTACAAAATTAGAATTAATAGGAAAAATCATGCTGTTGTTGCGTTACTAATTCCTCCTGGTCTAGCGGCGCTAAACCAGGTCCATAAGTCCATAACTCCTCAGTAGGTCCATTAATAGGCAAGGATCGGTAGACAAAGTCCTCCCTAGATAAATTTAGGCAATTCAGGATGTGACCTGGAGTGGCCTGCTCAATATTACACTTTTTACAAGTGGGAAATATTTTGTTTTGTCTATCATATTTTAGGTACCTCAAGTGGCCACTTGCCAACCTAGGGATTGTAGTCTGCTCAGCTCTAACAACCTTGAAGACAAGAGCTCTACTAGGGCAGATACCACAGTACCTGTCATGGACCTGGGGAAATCTCCAAGTACTCTGGATAAACCATAATAATTATACGTATGTTCGAAAAACATGCGCATTGCATATAGAGATGTATTTTCAAATGCAGGAAACAGGACTAAAAAATATGCATTTGCAAACCTATTATTAGATAAATAACGAGAAAAAATGTACCCCTGCTTTAAACATGAAGATTGAAGATGAGGACAAATGATGCGCCGCCTTGAGTGATTTAGAACGGATGTCTATCATAAATGTATAATACGATTAAATGATAATGACTACCAAAAGGAAAGATTTTTTAGCATGTGGCATCTTATTCAGACGTTTATGCACATTTCATAAAAATAATATCGAATAAATTGAATCTGAGCAATATAATTGACAATAGGGTAAAAGAATACAATTACAAAAGTGATCGGATCCTTACGGATGAATTAAATTATGAAAGACTTACTTTTTAGAATATTTCTGGGAATTTGTTGGAATACCACTATCTTTTAAAACATAGATGAACATCTGTGCATGGTTTCAGCTAGTTTATTTTCTTTTGTTATTTCTAGCTTCAATTTGTTTCACTCATGTTGTTTCACTACCTTCAATTATCGTTTAGATGAAATAGTTTGTTTTTAATATTTGCATACTAAATATTATCAAATATGCTGTAAAGAGTTTTATATCTGAAGATTTGGGGGTATTTTTTGCCCTTGAGCAATAATACAAAGCACATCCCATCGATATGTTTCGTGTCTTTAATGAGGTAAAATTTATTTTGTAGATGAAGTTATTATTCTGAAGGTTTTTAAATTACGTTTCGAGGTGTTAATGTATTTGTAGAGATTCATAATATGTTCGGTAATTTATATTATAGTACCATGGCAGATAGTCTTATAAAAGTATATTCCTTTGAGAAAGAGATAAACGTTCACCCTGTGTGCAATGTAATTGTTATACAACCTTTCATAAGCGTTCCTTTATAAGAACCATCCCCTTTGATATTAGCTATTTGCATAACAAATCATCCTGTTAGTATAAATTTCAGCTGTATTGTCATAGAATGAATTGGAAAAGCCAAGCGTCTGGGAGAAAACGCACTTAACTTCAGGATGATTATGAACTGGTTTTAATAGATCGGTTTATCACGTAAAGAGAATTTACAAATTTAAAAAGCATAAAAAGTTGGATATATATAACTAAGATTTATGTTTTTGGTTTTGGAATTACCTAATAATTTAAAATTAAGAATGCATACAAGTAAGAAAACGCTAAAAATATTTTTCCAGGCAGTCTTTCTCTGTATCTTAATCCTTGTATGTCTAGCAAGCCATGGATATATTTTTTTATATTTTGGCCAAATACTTTATAGAAAAATTAGGCTCATTTTTACTTCAACTACGAGTCCAGAAGAGAAACAGACAGCGTATTTCGCCATCTAGATGACGGAAGTTTCTACTTATGTATGTAAATACACCACAAAGAAAATTTATAACTTAAAACGATTTAAACATACTAATGATAGAATTGATACAAATTATAGGAAAACGTACATTGAGTTCTGTGGTAAAGGAGGAAATATAATTTCAACTCTATATGGTCTGATGATAATACTTTTTATCAAAGCTATTATTTTATTTACAAGAAATTACGATAACAGCTCTTTCCACCATCAGATATGATTATAGATTGTTACGTGCTTTGAAGTTTTGATTCTATGCTTACCTTAAATCTTTAATTTTATTGTTTTAGTTTTTTGGTAGAATGAAATTTAAAATCTTTTCAACATGTAGCCTAACAACTGATCCAGAGATAATTGTCCTGTATTATTAAAGGTTTTGTGTTTTACGAGTAAATTTGATGTTTGAAGATAACGGAAATCACTACCTTGAAGCCATTTGACCTCAACATTATAGGGAAAAATCATAGTTTCCACTTTTACCACGTCAACCATGCTTGAGTGCTTTCTTTAACAGGATCTATTTTTCTTCTTTTTAGCTAATTAATTCATCTTCCTCTATTTTAAGCTTAATATTTCTTACTAAGCTTTAAGAATGCACTATTTCTCTGACTGTTATGCCATTCATTACCTATGTTAGAAAAATTATCTGCAATACGGTTCTATGTGGTATGTACTTTAGAGCCTTAATTTTATACAAAAATGTTTGGTATTTATAAACTCAAAAAATAAATAAGGTGTAAACAAAAATCACATTTTAATATTTATTACAGACGCTTTGTTCTTTATGACTATAAAATACAAAAGTGCTTATAACTCTTGCTGATATTTATTTAAATGTATTTTTCATTTCCAACAACAGGATAATGAACCTCTGAAAAATTAGCTCATTTAGAGACTGTCTAAAACGGCCAATTAAGTAATTCAAGCCCTGATTCTTAATCATTTTATTATCTTTTACTAATCATTTGAGATAAATAGGATGGACATCTAACGCACATATGGAAAGATAGATTTTTGAAAGCTTTGGTTCCTCGGTTACAGATTTTCTGAGACAAAATAGATTATTAAGGCCAGTTCTTACGACCAGCGAGATTCTAGTTAATAAGCTGTAAGGTATACATAAGATTCGATTCGCAAGAATCGAACTTTTGAGTGAATGAATTAAAGAAGCTGCTTGAGATATGCTAATTTCGGCATACGCGCTTGGTATAAATACCAAGCAGCTTGATTAATACAGAGCTTGATGAGGTTGAAGGAAGGTTGTTGTTAAGGTTGATAGATAAGCGAGTTAGGGGAGCTACGAGTTATCAGCTCCAGGTTTTAACCGGCGCTAGTGCTTAGGGGGCCCAAAGTTTACGTGGCAGAACTGCTGGTTTGTGAGTAAGTCAAAGTGTATTTTTATTGAATGCTAATACATATATTCCGTACAAGTAGTACGTATGCTTATTGCTGTAAAAACAAATTCTATATGTGCAACGAATTCAATAAATATTGTTTCACGTATAAACTGTGTTTGTATCAAATTCATTTACAGTGCCACTTCAAATTATATACACCCAAGTCTGGGTAGAAGTGAGTTATACTCTACAAAGTTCATTTTCCTTTTAATAATTTTCGTATAAGCAATTGATGTACTGCATGCTGTGAGATGCGTTAATTTTTCTCAAACTCTAAAGCTCCTCATGTAAAGCTTTACAACAGAATGAAACCATTACAAAGGATCCTTACAACAGCAGTACTAACCCATACTATCGTCATCACAATTTAGAAATTAGAACCCTTTTCTAGTTCAGTTAAAATCACCCTTATAAGGTTAAGTTAAAAATGATTTTCAATTCGAAAATGAGTTCTTGATATTCAAATAAAATTTT
Source organism: Dolomedes plantarius (assembly GCA_907164885.2). Lineage (NCBI taxonomy): Eukaryota > Metazoa > Arthropoda > Arachnida > Araneae > Dolomedidae > Dolomedes > Dolomedes plantarius. Next base: position 184,350,541 of record OU015494.1, on the reverse strand, counting down.
GGTAAATGACTCGAAAACTCGGAAACAATGATTAATGACCTTCGTGATGCATGCTCGACTGCGGGAGCTGCGTGATTTTTCCATTACTCGTAGCAGAATGAAATTCCCTGCAGATGTAGTTACCATATTTTAAGATCTAATTCTTTACAACCCTTTGATATTTTTGTTAATTTTCAATCCGTATATTTCTTTTCTCTTCCTTTATTCCATTAAAATAATTTAATTCTAGATCAGCTACCAGCAGTCAGTTGATAGATCGGCCAGGTTCCCGTGTTCTTGGTAAGAAAGGTAGCTAAAAATTAATTTTTTACTATTTCAATTACAATTTTCTAAAATTCTGCGTATGTAATGTCTATATACGAGTAAAAGACAGATACGATTTTTTTTTTCAGAACAGTAAATTAAATCTTTTTAATAATTAAAGTAATTATGTATACTATCATTTAAGATAATTCGATATTTGAAGAAACATGAGTGTTGCGGTTTAATGCAAACTAATCTTTATTTCTTAACATAACATGAGAAACATACGAAAAAATAATATAAGATAAGAAGATTTGTTAAGATGCCATTAAAGAGATTTACCACGCTCATGAGGTAACCCCGTGGAAGTCCCTCTTTAATATAACTCCGAAACATACAAGCGAATGGATCAACAATAAAACTTAAAGTGGCCTGAACTCTATCTGTAGATATATGATATCTTGTTTGAAGCTAAATTAGAGAGTTATTTATGAGGGAAAAGTTTTTTGAAGTAAATTTCCCCATTTGAACATTTTTCTATAATTTGGAATTTAAAATGAATAAGGAAATTGGAAATGATAGTGAGATTATGCAAATGTTTTACAGTAAATTGCATTTTTTTTTTCGAAACTTATTTTCGAAACAAATGTCATGATTTATTTAAAATTATCTTTATTATTTAACATTAATATAAAATTTATTTAGGAACGTATATGAGGTTGCGAAAGTTGTGTTAAGCTAAGACAAACTTTAAATTCGGAAATGTGAATAAAATTACTTGAAATGAAATATCTTGTAACTTTCCAAGTTTTATAAAAAATTACTACATTTGGGGGGTGAAACATGTAAATTCCTATTGACTTGTAACCCCTATTTTTTATATAAAAAAGTTATTTTCGGAAATCTTTTCGCAAGTACATACAATTCTGTTCATCGATATTTGTTAGCTTCCTGCCTAGATTAATATAAAATATATGTACTTTTGCATGTAATGTATAAATTTTTAAAAGGAAATTTTTGCAAAAGTAAATAAAAAAGATATGGCTATAAGTACTTTTAAATTATTTCATTTAACCTTTAGCCTACGGGGCCCATTTTACCGATTCTCTCTTTAGAACGGGAAATTTCATACCCCCTTCGCAAGACCGGCCATTGAGGGGTTATATATATATATATATATATATATATATATATATATATATATATATGTATATATATATATGTGTGTATATATATATGTATATATATATATATATATGTATATATATATATATATATATATGTATATATATATATATATATGTATATATATATATATATATATATGTATATATATATATATATATATGTATATATATATATATATATGTATATATATATATATATATCATATATACATATATGTATATATATATATATATATATATATATATATATATATATATATATATATATATATATATATATATATATATATATATATATATATATATATATATATTCATTCTTGGGTCTGTATTCTTGGGATAGATGCTATCCCACCCCGTAAGGAAAAGGTTAATAACCATTGTTTCAGATAAATTTCGTAAAAACAACAATATCTTGTTACAAATCACATTACATTGAACGTGAGAAACAAACGAGGATTACTGAAGGGATTGCAATATGTTAGTAGTAAATTGCAATAACATACTTTTAGTTTATTATTTTACAAGTTATTGAAAGTTTTTCCTTATAAATGAAAAGTGTGTGATAGTTTAAGATGAGCAATTATTTAGAATTGTAAACTAACTGTCATAAAGTCTTTTTGCTTGACTCCAAAAAAAAGCTGCGAGGAAAAATGAAAAAAGAAAAAAAAAAAGTTTACTCATGCATGATTTAAAACCTGGTCATATACGTTTTTGGCTTCAGTATTATGTAGCGAAGGACAGATCTTTCTCCCAACGTGACAAAATTCTAATTTGGGATTTTTCTGAAATATGGTCTTAAGAAATCCATACTGACTGACTTGACCTCAATGTATTTCTATCCGACTTTGACAAAAATTTATTAAAGAGTCATATGAAATTTGTAATGCAGAATATTTTGATAAATGGAGGAAATTCCCTGATTTTAAAGGCATTCCGTAAAATACCTTATATAAATAAAAAAATATCAATAACGATGGGGAAAATAAATTTTTTTCATTCATATATCCCAATGTGACGACTTTCCCGATTTTCACACATCACATCTTTCATAATTTTTTTTTTCATCTAAAAGTCTAGAAAATCATCTAGAAATATCAAGGGCAGCCGAAAATCATTCCATTTCTGGCCACCACTGTAAAAACTCTCTCGCCATGACCCATAGGCGTAGGGGGAGCACACCCCCCAACTAAACTTGAAATAAATTAAAACGTTAATAGAAGTTCAGTTAAAATCAGAAAACTTTAGAAAACTTTTTAAAAAGTTGGTTTTTTCCCGCTTTTTCAAACTGTGAAACTGAAGATTCCGATTATATGTCTTTAGCCTTAACATAGTTTTTAACGATGATATGATCCTTAACAAAAATTCGATGCTATATTTTTTTTCTCATTTTATTTATATTATATTTATTTTCTCACTGTATAACTTTTGAATACTACTCAAACATAAATTCTATTCAATTTCAAAAAATCCTAATATTTCAAATTTTAAGGACCGTCCGGTAGTCAATGCGCTGAGAAGGGCCCTAGCTGAATTCAATTCGTGCCCCCCCCCCCCCCCCCCCCAAAGTTAGAAGCACGCTACGCCTATGCCATCACCAATTTCCTTAGATAATTATTTTTCACTTACTGAAAGAAACTGTGCCGAGGTTGGAATCATTTCTACAATCTTTGGTTCTCCGGGCCAACATACTATTAACAGAACTAGCGTATCACGGGGTTCATCAACTTTACAACTAGTGTAAATTTATCTATATATTTCCTATATATCTGACTCCAAACTGTCTGATTTAGTGAACCACCACTTTAGCCATTTGTTTACACATTATAAAAATTGAGAATTTTTTATGTATTCTCATATCGAAACTGGAGATGTTTCGTACACAAATGTTCATAAACATGGAAAGACTAGCAGATATATAAAGAAGCATTTTATATATCCAAAAAAAAAAAAGAACAGCAGAGTTAATAAGTTACTATTATGGGGTTTTAAATACGATTTTGTTATGTGAATACAAATAAAACAAGAAAACTTTTATCTAAACAATCATTGAGCCATGAATATTAAGTCCGATTACGACAAAATTTTTGGTTTCACTGAATTGATGTGAGGATAATATTATAATTCTATCATAATTATTATGGCTTCAATGAATATCCTTATGATAAAGGGCCTGTTCACATAGCAGTCCGTTAGCTTAAGCGTAAATGTATTGAAATATATTTAACCAATGACAAACCTCCAAACGATTAGCACCGAAATTGTTAAGGCCTATGATTGGTTCATTTCCGTCTCAGCGCCAATTTTCCTTTTACGCTTACGCTAACGGGCTGCTATGTGAAAAGGCCTTTAGTTAAAATGGATGATTCCCTGGAATTCTATTAACCCTTACAGAGTATTTCAGCTCGCTTGAAATGTTCCAATTTTTATGAAGAAACGTAGGAGGAAAGTTCTTCAAAATCTTTCAGAGGTGGTTGGACACACAGATGACATTAAATTTCAATTTATTGCTTTACGGTAGTTTTTGAGAAGGTACAATTAGTATGGTTATTACTCCCGTTTCAGGGCAAGAGTGTCCTATCGTGTATTGTTAAAAACATCGAGGCTCAACTCTGAATTAAAATAGTCATATTAATTCCTAAAACTTATGACATTTTCTTGCCTGCAGTTTAATATTTTCCTTATATGTCCTGCATACATACGCACGGATGAACTAATGCTCACAAAACATTCATTTTCTTGACATATATTTTGTAAATCATCCATCCTAAAAGAAGAAGTTTAAATTTTTTAAAATCTCAAAATCAAATTTTTTTATCAATATTAGTCTTTGTTTCACTATATGTATTACAAGAACCGAACGATTCTTTTTCCTGTACTATTAGGCCTTTCTTACAGTTAGGCTTTGTATTTATAATTTTGATGCATTTACTACTAAAAGCTTTTTATTAGTTCTACCGTGGACTGAATTACTAAGAGTATTTGTCGATGTAACTGAGATATTAAAGTAGTGGAAAATTGTATTTTTGTTACATCGCGAAGATTACAATTCATATATTATCCACTTACAACATAGTTACAAGGTAACCTAGTTCAACCAAAACAAAATGCTCAATGAAATACAATGGTGAATATTAAGATTAAGAGGTGATACACACAAATATCAGTGACCCGAAAACTTCCTCAACCATGCATACAACGATAAGCAATCACGACTTGGAAAGCATTGAATGTAAGAAAGGAAAACATGAAGCAGGCGAATCGAAAGTTTCTCTATCGCTTAGCTATTTGATTCAGTTTTTTAAGTTTCTATTTACATACCTATTGGCCGGAAGAAAGGCTAGAAAGGGAAAATTGTATTCGGGGAAACGTTAGCACTATGTAGAATCTAGTGGTGTATAGTGTTTTGAGGATAGGATATTTTCGTCATACAGAAGGTCGTTCGCACTTTATGGAAACGATTTTGATAGTTAAGTTTTATGTCTAAATGCCGTATTTTATGCGGTGATTTGCTTCTATCTGATAGCCATGGTTGTTGACAATAACTCTAGCTTGAATTTTCCATGAAAGTAAATTTTTGCTTAGTACTGACATGTCAGTTTTACCTCATTCCTCTTGGACCGTTTTCCAAAATCCACTCAGTGTCCTTAGATGCCGTTTTACTAAGGCTCGTATTAAAAAACCGAAATCGCAAAAGTCCATTGGAGAAGAGTCAGGTAATTTTATAGGTATTTCATTAAATGGGATACATTTTATTCCTTTTCCTGATTCTTTCTTTGCTAAATAAGCGGCAGTTGATTTAGACGTGTGACTAGAGGCTTTGTCCATAAGAAGTTTAACTTTATCAATGTCCTTTCCATATAAGACTGGAATTTCTTCTTCAAAAATTGGTTCTAAAATATTCTACTGATAGTAGAGTGAATTAATTTTGGCTTTACTTGAGACTTTTTTTATTTTTAATTTGTCGTTGTAACAAAATCCTGCTATTATCATGAACTCCATTGAGAACTTTTCTGTACACTGACGTAGCCATTTCGTACGATCATTGCCGTCAGTTGAGCAATAGAAAATTTATCTTTTTTTACTACAGTCACTTAAATACACCCATGCCCCATTGAGTGTTACCACAAATTTTCATTTTTCAGCAGCTAGGTGTTTTTCATATAATTTTCTACAATTTGTTTTTCTTTCAGAAATATTCTTTGGCAAAAGCAGATTAACTTTAGGTTTAAACATCTTTTTTAACTTGAAATCTTTATGAATGATTTTACTTACAGTGCCAGAAGACATTCCTAGTTTCAATGCAATGGATCTTTGAGTCGGCGTATTTTCTTTTAGGATCAGAGACTTCACTTTCTTGATATTTGCCTACGTCTTAGGATGAACAGTCTTAGGATGAGGTTTAGTGGTCATGTTTTCATTTTTACTTTCAGTTAGGCGTGTTTTCCCTTTCAAATTTAATATATTATAAATACCTATTTTTGAAATGCCATAACCGCAATTTTTACACCTCTTTATAATTTGTTAATACGAATATTTCTCCCCGGAAAGTGCAGTTACGTAACCTTCGAGCCATCTATCAATTTTAGGAGCCGTTTTCAAAATAAATCTTTTACTTTACATTCCAACCAAAGCAAAAAATAATAGCAAATGATTATTCTGAACTTGCCAAATTTTTATCTCAAAATGCAAACGCCAAAAACAAATTGCAAAATCGTTTCCATAAAGTGCTAACGACCTTCTGTATAAGATATGTTTCGACAAAATATATAACGTTGAATAAATAAACATAATTCTTCGGGTAAAACGTAAAACTTTATTGACTTGCTTTTGGATAAAATTCTGTTCTCAACAGCAACTTTTGTATTGGACTGAAATCGAAGTTATCATGTCAACAGACTCTTGGATGAAACAGAACAAACGTGTCACGAGGTACATCAACTTTACGACTATTGCTAGTTAACCTAAACATCTAAAATTTCAATATATCTGACCCCAAACTTTCTGATTTAGTTAATCACCAATTTAGCAATTTCGCCTGTACATTACAAAAATAGAAAATTTCTGTAGAGCGGAGTTGGAGATGTTTATAAACATGGAAAAGATAATCATAAACATGGAAAAAACAACTAGATATATAAAGTTGCATGCTATTTATTTACAAAATTACAGGAATATTTAGTTACTCTTGCGGAGTTCTAAATACACTTTCCGTACGTGCAAAAACATGAAAAGAAAATTATTTTGCAACAGTGTTAAAAATGTAGCAAACATCTAACAAAAATATGAATATTAACAATTCAAACAACTAATATAGGTTATATTAATTTCTTCATTTTAAGAAAAGAACTGAAGTATGAACTTATTTTTTGAATCTTCAACTAATTTTCTAGATCCTATGTAAAATTATTAATTATTATGTAACAATTATTCAAAATCAAATTGGCAGTTGATTGATTTAACTACCTTCATGAATCGGTTTTATTGCCAACGTTCTTCACAACTTAAATATCTCCTACTTGTTAACCCCTGCTAAGGTAAGATAGGTATTAATTTTCATAAAAGTTTAACTTAACTGTGCATATTTACATGCTGATAGTCGTCCATGTAAGTGGTCTCTTGTGTGTAATCAAGAGTCTACGGGCTCAAGCCCTGCTGTTCCATGGGTATTTGTAACAGTTCGGAATAAGCTTTTATACCTCGTTTATTAAGCTTTCGTGTTGCTTATGATGATTATAGTACTTCAAAGTCAACCAACTGATCAACCATTTCTTTATTTCTATTGCGACGTAGAAATAAATCACAAGTTGATTTACTGGCTGAACTAGGGATGCGACATCGATAACAAACCATCGATGTTTTGAAACATCGATATTCAATATTAAAACATCGATGCTAATAAAGCATCGCTCCAAAACCATTGATGTTTTTAAACATCGATGTTTTAGAACATCCAATTTTTAAAACTGGTTTAGTAACCTCTAACATTAATGTTACTTCGGTTAGTCGTGGGGGGAGGGGGGTGATTTAATTTTACTCTCTGATTGGGTTGACACAAATGAAAAAACTTGGTTGCTTTTGCCTTGGGCTACATTGATGACTCAAAATTCTCGTTGTAAATACCGCCATGTTTTGCCTTCAAATGTCCAGATAAATTCGTGGTTTTGCCAGAAGTTTTGAGGGACTTAAGGCAAATACTGCATTTCACCAATTTGTCAGAGGTTTTGCAAAAATATTTCCAAACGGTACTTTTGGGAGTCATCATACTAATAATATTAACGTCAACTTATATAAAACCAGAACAAAACAAAAACTTAAATGGCTGCTCTCGTGTATACTATTTATAAAATAAAACCCGATGGAAGGTTCTGGAGTGTCAGGAACATCCCAAGCGCTCTGATTGGTTCATTGGTCGTTGATTGTCTTTTGTCTGTTTGCTAAGGAATCGTTCCCCCTTTTGTATTAGTCCTTAACAGAAATCAGACTTACATTTACTGAGTGTGAAAATTATGCTATGTGGTATATTTTTTTATTATGGTACTTTTTCATTTAAAAAAAAAACATGAGACAACGTAAAACATCGAGCACAAAACATCGATGTTTAGAACATCTATGTTTTTATCAAAACATCGATGTTTTGAAAACATCGACATCGATGTCGCATCCCTAGGCTGAACGTTGCGTCACATGATGCGTCGAGTGGGATTAGGATTGACTTGTGCTAGGTTTATTGGAGGTGCACGCGCCCTGAGTTTTAAACACTACAATATATAGAGTTCGGGAGGGAAAAGGCTGAGTGCCACAATTCCTGGTTAAATAGCTCATAAGAGCAACAACGGAGATGCAGAAAAAAAATATCGAGCCACATGAAATTGAAATTCATCTCCCCGGGTGAAAAGAAAGCTCAGTAAAATTATAGAAGAGAAATATTTTCACTTCATGATGCTATAAGTCTAGAAAGTGGGTTGGACAGGAGTAACGAATTTATTTGTGATACCACTCTGTCTTTCACTTTTAGTTTCACCTAATGAGTTTATTATTCTTACCTCTAAACTGATCACAACTGATATAAGAATTTTTTTATTTGTTAACTCAATCGGAAGAACATCTGACGTTTTCTAGGACGGATTACACCTAAATGCATAAATCTAAATGCATTCGGGAAGGAAACAAATGCTCCGACGAACTAGGTTCTAGAGCTAATAGCGTTTTTTTTAATAGACTGAAGATATCCGACTGTACAACATAACGCTAATAAAAACGTAGACACTATATTTAAGAAATGATTTAAAAGAGTTGTATAAGAACATAAAAATATAAGTCAGTGACAAGATAGTTATATGACAATATATATAAAACATAAACTTTTAGGGCAATATTACCAAATGAATGCTCAATGTAATTGCCAAATCACAAATTTTTCATTGTCGTTTCCTGCAGTTTTTAGATGCCTACTGTTAACAAGATAAAAAAAATAATCAGTTTTTAAATTTTCAACTTTTCAAAAAAATTCGTGATAAAATTTTAAAATATCTCATTGGTAGCTGTTTTTGCTTCACATTTCTACTTTTCGATAAATGAATATTCTTTATTTCGAAAGCAGCTTTAAGGGAGCTACTATGTATATTAACATTAAAATCATACCAGGGATTTACAAAGCTCTTCGAAGCTTCTCTTATGTCATGTAAATGCCACATTTTTTTAATCGGCACTTTAATGTATATGTGTAAATTTCCCAACTGTGCAACTTGAAAGCAAAAAACGCACTTCCTAAGTTGAAAAAGTTTCTTTTAAAATGACTATCCTCATGTGTAAAAATAGTATTCTTGTGATGTACACTGGTTCAAATGACAGATATATCAAAGCTTTTTCAAGATTTAACTTAGACCGGCGTAATTAGATAAAACAGTCCGCTATGTTTTAATTTTGAATATTCTTTTACATGGAGAACATATTTTATCTTCCATGACCTTACTCATTAATTTTACAGACCGCTAGTAAATAGATCCTAAATAGGATTTCCTTCAATTATTTATCACCTTTTTGAATTTTATTATTTCTCTAATATAGTTCTCTAAATATACATAGGTCTTTTTAAATTATTATAATAAAAACACTGGTTACAGTTTGCAGTCAACAGAATGCTTTAAAAGAACATGACTTGGATGACTCGATAAAAGTGTGTGGAGATTTGCTATCTTTAGAAGGATGTGCCTAAAATTCCTTGCCAGGTAACAATGAAATTTCAGAGTCTTCCTTTGTTCAGTTTTCAGTAAATAGTCTTCTGTATTTTTGTTTTGGTTAAGAATTCTAAAAAATATTTTCCCTAATGCAAAAATTACCCCGAGAAAAAAAGACTTTTTTGGCCCTTTAGAGTTATTAAATATTTTATGAATAAAATTTTTACAAGACCCGTAGAAAAATTATTTTGAAACCGTTGTTGACCAATAGGGAAACCAAAAGAAAAATGACTCATAGACAATTAAAGATTCAGAAAATATATCAAAACCTAAACAGGCTTTCTATTAATTTCAAACTTTAAAATTTTTAAAAACATAATTTAAGGTAGCTCAAGTATATTTTAAACATATAATGAGCTTTATTTATATAAAGCTAATTTGTAAATTAATTATTAGCTAATTTGTAAATTAATTATTAGCTAATTTGTAAGCTAATTTTTTTAAACTTTAAAATTTTTAAAAATAAAATTTAATGTTGTTCAAGTATATTTTAAATGTATAATGAGCTTTATTTATATAAAGACAAATTTGTCGGCAAAAGTCGGAGGATGGCCGAATGGCTAGGGCACTGGATTTCGGCACCATTTTCGTTATTGGTATGTATGTTTGAGGCCTTTCAGAATTGACTTTAAACTGTAGGTACCGATTTAATTAGCCCTCATGAAGCAAAAGATGACCGTGTCCCTCGTGTCCAACCGACCATTTATCGGAAAGGGAGTTATTTAAAAATGTGTGTGAGTTAAAAATAGACTCTACCAATGGAATTCTACCATCTGAACTATCCCGAAAATGTGAGGAGCTCTTGGTTTTCAAATTCCCCTCCCCACGCAGTAAACGGTTGTTGGTATTTTAAACGAAGTTAATAAATGAATATCCGCACTGCAAATCATACTTTATTTGAAAAGATTGTTCATCCAGTTTTCACCAGGGTAGTATTTACATGTGCGCGATAGACCGTATATCAGATTTAAAGTTCGACCGTTTTTACTGCAGAAACATTTTGATTCAATTTAAAAAAAAAAAAAAAAAAAAAAACTCGTTCCATTACTTTTTTAATGATCGATTATTGCATATTATTCTTTAAGGTCTAAATATTTTAATAACGGTATCTATTAGTAATTTAAGTAATGGTTAATAATAAATTAATATTTATGATATATTAATGTAACTTCTTATAAGTATTATTGCAATCAAGTACTGTATTACTGTTTTGATTATTGTTTGGAAATACAGAGGCTGTTCACACATTTTTTAGACGATGTATATTGTATTCACAAAACTAAATTACACAAAATTCTTGTGTTTTAAATATTCTATTTGACATCCCTTATTCTGAACTATCTTTCGACACCGCAATTTCCAAGATAATAATGCCTTTTGAAGTGTCAGAAGAGGTATTCATCCCATTCCTCCTGAACAGCTTTCCAGAGTCCTGTAAGGGTTTTGGGACGACGTTTGGATAATGCAGATTTTAAAAGTCCGAAAGCACAAAAATCCATAGGTGATACATCGGGAGATTTAGTAGGGATATCAGTGAAGGGTATGGCCTTGATACCAGTTTTTTGTTCCATTTCTTTTAGGAAATTTACAGTGGATTTTGATGTGTGACTGCTAGCTTTGTCCTGATGGAGTCTCACAGATTGATGGTACTGTGGGTAAAGCGATGGTATTTCATTCAGAAAAATTGGCGATCAAATATGTTCCTGATAGTATTTGGAGTTAATCTTAACATTTTTTTCCACTCTCTTTATTTTTAACTTGCCATTATAAGAAAAACAGCAACAATCATGAATCCCTTAGAAAAACTTTCTTTCGATTCTTTGAACCATATACTTAAATTTTTTTTCTCCCCTTTTATGATAATAAATGGCTCTTTTTTTGTTGCTATCATTTAAATACACCCATGATTCATCTATTGTGACAATTGTTTTCCATTTTTCTTTGGATAAGTGTTTCTCATATAGAATTCTGCAGCGTGTCCTGTGTTCAGCGATATGATTTGGAAGAAGACGATGCACATTGCGTTTTTTCGCTTTCTTAAGATTTAAATCAACATTTATCATTTTGTTTACAGTGGACACCGAGCATTTTAATGATTTTGCAACTGTCCTTTGACTAGGGGGATTTTCTTTTAACATTAAACAACATACCTTTACAATAGTCGAAGATGTCCGTTTTTTCCTTGGATACTTGTTTGGAATTTTTGTCCCACTTGAGGCTCCAATTTGACGTTTTTTTTTTCCTTTCTTGTTGACGATATTACCTATCGACGCTTTAGATATCACAAAAACCATGACTCTCACATCGTTTTTGGATAACGGAGTATGCATATTTCTCTTCGGAAAGAGCATAAATGTAGCCTTCGAACCACTGCTTTGTTAAAAACGCCATTTTGAATAAAAACAAAACTTTCAAGCCTCAGAGGATAATTTTGACTTTTAAAAACATAGTACAATTGCAATTATTTCTTTTACAGCAAACGATTTTTTATTACCAAAATCGTCTAAAAAATGTGCGAACAGCCTCTGTATACTTTTAATACAGACACATTTTTTTTCACATATTGTTGGTTTGAACTAGATTTTAAACAGCAGTTCTTTAATGGATATGTAAATTTGCCTTGTAAATAACATTTTGTTAAATTAGAGTATACTAGCATTTCTTGTTCCCTTACATTTGCGCAATTATTTTTACTAAAAGGCTTAAAAATACTTTAGGTAAAAAAAACCCTATATTTTTAAATAATATTTTACGGAAAATATTTGTTATCTATCGAGCTAACTTTTTTCTCTCACTTGTGTCACATTTATATATTTGCTTTTGACATAATTTAATAATCTTATCTTCCTCTCTGACACTCAGTTTTACTTTCATTTTCTGTTCTTAAATGAATTAATACATTTTTTTTGTATCTATAACACTATTGGCTTCTTTCCTCTTAAACACAGAACAGAGCAAATAATTCCAGATTAAAAAGGAAAAAAATATTTCTACTAGTCCTTAAAAATATCTTATTATCTCAAGAATTCCGTTTCGCTGGAAAAGAAAAAAAAGAAGAAATCGGATTTCGAAATTTTGAACTGTTACTTAAAAAAAAAATGTTTGAAGAAGACTGCGAGAATGTGCTTTGGAGAAGAGAATCGGGCGTAAAGGTAAAAATGTCACTTGGAAATCATTTGGTCGTCTTGTTGGAATTTCTTTTCGAAGCTTTCTTTATTCTTGTCTCGGATGACCGAGTTCCTGAGATGTCTGCGTTTACAAGACTTTACATTAAAAATAACTAAATCTTTATTGTTTGTTCTCTACGTAGCAACTTAATATTAACGGAGGAATTGCCTGTCAAAAACGAAGGATAATAAAATATGTTAGTAAAAAGCATGTGAGCAGAACACATAACATAGACTATGTAATTTATTCCATGGCTATTCAATTTAAATCAGACTGAAACATTTTCGGAAGTTTTTTTATTCTAAAATACAAAGTTATATTTAATTAAGTTCGTTGCTTTGTAATATGAACAAAAATATCTTGAATCATGTAGAATAAGAATAGATTAAAAACGAAGGGTAAAATTTTCTCTTGGGTATTATGGGGTAGTGTATGTGTGTGTGGGGGGGGAGGGGGATAAAGGCAGTTAGGTAGAGTCTATCTGACAGCTTCACCTCAAGGGAATGGCCAAAATTGTAGAGGTCACGTCTTGTGCAGGTAGAATTAAAATAAACTGAGTTTAACTTTATTAACCTGCTCTAAACTGTCCAGTCATTTTAAAGCAAAGGCTTTTTGGGTACAGGGAACAGAATTTGTTCTTTCGTGAGACAGGCAATAAATTTTTAAGTTTTAAATTATGTCTCTGTAGCTGCCCTATGTCTCTGTAGCTGTCCCATTTCACTGATGTACCAAATTTTCAGAATTAGTTAACGATATATAAGTTTAAAAAAAGAAAAACCTCTTTAAAATAAAAGAAAATTTCAATTTTTTCTACAGTAGGATTACCCAGCAGCGGTTTTAACATTGGTAGAAATAGGTACATCTTAAGTACTTACTATGTCTGTAGACGAATAAATAATGAATGTTGCTCTTAAAATATCTGTTATATGTTATACGGTGCACAGTTTCATAGATGTTCCGAAGTAAAAGATTATGAATGGAAACGGACAAGTTGGGCATGTAATTGGGGGGTGGAAATCATTAGAGTCTTAGCACCCCAAAATTTTACTAAAATGGAATTCATTTAAATATTTTGGTGACAATCTCAGCAGCTTAAACTAAACAATGCTAGTAAGATTTATAGATAGTAGGTTCTTTCAATAGTCGGATATTATGTTTTATTCATATTCAATTGTTACCGGAAAGAAACGTGTGAGCCACGTAGGACAAATCCCACTAGATTAAGATGTATAATTTGAAAGAAATTTTATTCGTACGAGAGAGGATTCTTTGAAAGTAATTTTTAGGAAATAGGATCAGACGCATTTTTAATTAAAAATGTCACTTTAATTAAAAAAGAACAAGACAAAAGAAACGATTCTTTAGTTTTTAAAATACTAGAAAATGTGCTTGATGGTTTATATATATATGCTCAAGAAATAGATTATATAATACCCTGTATGTAAAAATACAATGCTTGATAACCTATTCAAAGTTTAATTTTTCTCCATGTTTACTGCTGATTTAAAATATTCTTTTCAAAATGCATCCTTTTTTTTCTGTTCAAACACATTTACATTCTGTTGAACTAATAGTAAACAAAGAAACTATAAAAACGTATAAGGCACCGACTCAAAGAATTTTCATCTTAGATCTAGTATTCGTCTCATAATTACTTGGTTACATCTCACGAGTGGAATTCACTTAATTCAGGCGTTGCATTTCTCAAAATAAAGTGTTTAATACAGAGAGAAATCTGCCAATATTATCCTTAACCTGAACAGAAATTCTAAGAATTCTAGACATTGCCTCGAGTCATAGGAATTTACCTCAGTAAATAACAGATGCCAAAAATTCTAGTCTTTCCATTAACCAAAATAAGATTCGCGTTATATTTTACCCAGATGTTAGTTTTAGGTGTAGCGTATACGGCAGAAGAGCTTTCAAGGATTAAGTTTATCAAAAAGTGAGAGATTAAAAAAGAATTTTTATTATACCTTGGTCTTTGTTGCAATGAATATTCTTGTATCAATGTAAAAAATAAAAATAATATCCATTTTTTCATTAAATATCTCAGATTTTCAATACTTTTGGCATACTTTATTTTTTCAATTTTTATACTCAAATATTAAAAAACTAAAAATACCTTATTGTAACCATTAACAAATCACACCATTCGTTACATTCATTCGCTTTAAAAATTGCAAAATTTATGAGTATAATTAAAATAAAAGAAATGATATAATTCTGTAAAAAATGCTGTATATTCAGTTTACAAAGGTTTTATTCATTTTCAAACAATTGAAATTTTGGAAGAAATTTTCCGCATTTTTACTTGCAGGATTAATTGAAAGCATCTAATTTTATCAACAGAAATAACTTTAATTTTCTATCCATTAAAGCGGGTTATTTCCTCTCAAGTAACATTTATGACATGCCGATGACGCATAAAAACTTTAACACAAATAGAAAATACAAAATATTTTCCAAACTAGCTGCATTTCTGACACTTGAGAAAATTTGCTTCCTTGGGAATTGAAAAAAAAAATTAACTATTTTTTACATTCGTGGACACTATAACTGAAGAAATTTTTTTAATTATAGACTTTGAGAAGAAGAACTGAAAAAATCTTATCGAGAACTGTCAGGACTAGGGACGGATTTTTGATATGTTTACTCCTCATAATAGTTGCATACTAAGTTCAAGGGTATTGGCAAGTTTCGGTTAAAATGAAAACAGTAACTACATACAATGAGTTAGCAATCTGAAAATAACAGTACTAAATGAAACTGGTGTTACAAATGAACTGAGCTCGAAAATTAAACGCAACTATAGTCATTAACCACTTGACGTAAAATTTTATTCAAATTATTTTCCTCTAATGCCTAAAATGCCTAAAATGTATGATCAATACAGTTTGTTATTGTATTATTTGGCTTTATGTTATCACGAAAATTCAGACCTGTCATTGAGTCATAGGGGTAATCTACCACTCACAAGAAGTATATTTTATCCTGAAACTAAGCAAAATACTACGAGAAAGTTTATGCTGAAGATAACTTATCAGTTGCATGGTATTAAGTCTTGCAAAACAAGGTATCTGTAAAAATTTTAGAGCTGTATTATTCACTGTCAGGTACTTCCTATCTTTTAAGACTTCCACACAAACTGTATAGATTTGCACACCTCACTTATCAACTATAATCTCCTTAGATATCATAGTCATGCAGTAAACATACCCACTGTTTTAAGACACTCTAGATATTTTCAGATACACTGGATTAGGAATTGGACATTAAGTACCAATTATTTAACATTTTTTAAACTCTTATAGCAGTACAAGAAAAATTATTGAAAATGTATTTCATCAAAAAAGTTTAGATCACGAAAACCAAACAAATGAGATTTTACCGTTACTATTGCAGTCATTAAATGAAAAAGTTAAACAGATAATTATCGCACTGATTTTTTTAACTTTCTTTTAAACAGTTCTAAAAACTAAGTCTTAAATGCTTTTCAATGAAATTTTATTAAGAAGTTTGTTTGCAACACATCTTAAAATATTTTATTGAAATGTTTTTTAATATGAAATATTACCAATCAACGGTAATTATTAAAAAGAAAATAGATTCTGTATTATTCATTTTAGAGTAAAAATATCTAAAAGAGTGTAATAATAGCCATGCGTTCAAGATCAGTTACATAACTTAGTAGGATTTCACAAAATAAATACTCGCAGAAAGAGCGTGACTTTGAATTATCTCACATTTTCCGTCAAATTGTATCTACTTCTATTGTACTCTCACTATTTTACAGTCTTTTGAGTCTGCTGCAAGAAACTAATTGGTCCGCGCTTGAATGCTTTCCACGCTCCATAAGAAGCAATGAGTACTAATCGAAAGATAAATTTTTTTTAAAGTTTAAATAAGATAAAGATTTTATTGTTTTTAGTGGTTGATTGGTTTAAAAAAAAGGTGAAATGAAATCCTTTCAAGAGATCATTAAACTAAACTAATCAGAGTTCTTTACTGCAACTTAAGCATTTCTCTTTCCCGTACAATTCGAAATATTTATGCTACAAAATATCTATATATATAAAACCGTTCCGTAACTGACTGACTGACTGACTAACGGACTGACATACAACGCACAGACCAAACTGCTAGACATAAAGGGCTGAAATTTTGCATGGCGATTCTTCTTATAGTGTAGGGGTGCACTAAGAGAGATTTTTGAAAAATTCTTCTTCGATTTTTTAAATTAAATTTTTAAGCTTTTTTGTAATATTCTTTAAAGTTTGCATTTAAAATAATAATCCGAGGGTTATAAAATTTATATAACGAGAAAGACTATAAAAATTCCTTTAAAATGAAATTTTTTTCGAATCTTTACCTCCATTTTCTGAGTTTTGGGGAATTTTTAAAGATAAAATTTTAGAATTTAATTTATTAAATGCTGATCACGTGGTTTCTTTTCTTTTAATTTTGCGTCACGTGCATAACAACAAAATAGACAAAACAAAATTTTCTCTTGCTGATACGGCAGACGATTGGACATTATGCAAAAAAATATTAACATACAGTAAATAAATGTTCCTCAAACTGTACTATATTAACTGTACTATATTCTTTAGTATGTTCTATTGGACTTAATTTGAATATTTTCTCCCACATTATTTTGTCTATAAAAATATCCGTTACGATTTTTTTATAAATATATTTTTTCGTTTTTTTTTTACATCAATTGCATACATTGATCGTTTTATTTATTATAAATATATATATACATATTTTTGAATTTTTTGCATACATTGACCGTTGTATTTAATTTGAGTGTACTCCGTAACGAAGTATGGGTTTACAGCTAGTTATATATAAATGCAAACATACATTATATATATATATATATATATATATATATATATATATATATATATATATATATATATATATATATATGTAATGATATTGGGGCCGATGAAATTCAGGAGTGGAAATATTCGTAGTCTCAGAATAATGTAATCGTCGAGAGGTTTAGTCAATGGCTTTGGTCGAACCGGAGCCAAGCGACTGAGAAGTCAAAGCAAAAAGAAGTCCAGGCGAGAGATACAATCCTCCCCATAACTAGTTACACAGTTTTTATTTCAGGAGCATTCTCGTGGCTGGCTGTACAATTACTTCAAGATTTCACATTTGGACATATTTTAACAGGATACCACATTCAGAACAGTCCGGAGCCTGCCGGAGCAACGCATAATGGTTAAAAAACCACAGCACAAAAACTACATGTTGTCAGTCCCGAGAATAGACAAAGAAGATTAGCGAAACTCTAGTTCTATGCCCTTGAGTACAAGCGCGCTGAGCTTCCAATTGGTTTAAACGTGACACCTGACCCCAATCACGCCACCTCGGATGAGTTCATGAGGATCACGTCGTATTCTAGAACACTCTTCTTATATAACCTGCAGGCGTGTGGCTTGCTTAAGGGGAAAACTAATAGATTAATATGGTATTTAGGTCAAATTCAGGGATAAAGCTCTATTGCGGTAGGACAAAGTTAATGAAGGAAAGCGATTGAAAATCGCTTCATATATATATATATATATATATATATATATATATATATATATATATACATATATATATATATATATATATATATATATATAATGTATATATGTATGTGTATGTGTGTGTGTGCGCGCAAGTGTGTACACATATTCTCCGTTTAAATAGCAACATAAGGAAAAAGACCCTTCAACGTCTTTTCAACAGGAAAAGCTTTGGAAGAAATTAATCATTTTCTATAAGCCATCTCTTATTGAACGATTTTGCATTCAAAATTACTTGTGACTAGAGTTGGTCCTTAATTCCCTCAATGTGGCCTAGATTTACGTCTTCTTGACAGTCTTGACAATTAATGGCGTCTTTTTGGCAATTTTCACAGCTAGCTTGGCAATTAACCACGAAACAAAATTAACCCATATCTATTTTAATGTCTTTCAGCAATCCATAGAAATCGTAATTATGAAAATGAAAAGATTTTTCTGTTTTATATAATAGAAAGGGAGCCGGGGTTGCCCAAATTGGTCGGCAGATCTCTACTGTCCGTCCGGCGCCCAGGCCTATAAGAAACATCGCGAACAGGGGAAATCAACCTTCGGCTGAGTTTGCAGGAACTGCAGCGCAGTCCCGGTCTTCAGTTTGAACAGGCCGTATAGGGGAGAACCCTGGTCACCGTAATCTTAACGCATTATATAATAGAAATGTACCCCAAATATTGTTAGATTAAAGGTACAATGTCTTTTTACAACTGAACACAAGGAACTATGCTGTCTAAGGTTTCAAAGAGAATCAAAAGTCTAATTCCGTCTGCACACGGAGCAACTCAAAAGAAACTGATAACTGACTCCAATAACAAACCAGTCCGTGATGAGTCGTAACCTATGTAATTGAATAGAGCCACGCACACGGCGCAACTGGTTACCAACCCGTCAGCAACGCGTTTGTAATCAGTCGCAGGCAACTCAACGTGTCGAGTCGCTAGCAACTCCAGTCGCCAGTTTCTCTTGCGTTGTGCGTGTTATTACACAATCTATGTTACAGCCGCTCTTTTGGCAAGCTGCCAAATGACGTACACGAGTCACGTGACTTCTGCCTAGCGATAAAATGAAATTCTAACGTTTTTTGTTGTATGGAATATGTGCGCCCATATATACAGTCCATTTTTAAACGATTGATCAAAGACAATCTATTGTGACGGCTTTTTAAAATAAATTAATATCTGATAATAATTTAACTAAAAATAATGCCCAGAATAATGATGTTCTTCCTTCCATGACAGGTCGCAAACTATTGATTTGAATCACTTTTGAGTCGGCCCGTGTGCGGAGCCGCATCACTAACGAGTTTGCAACCGATAAGCAATTTCAGTCGCTCACCAGTTGAGTTTCCTTTGAGTCACTCCGTGTGCGGCCGGCCTTAGTATTTAGAAATTGAATTACTCCACAATTCATTTAATAAGAAAAATATATAACATCTATATCAAGATGATTCGTACTAAATTTCAGGAAGGTATTTTCTGTATTTCACTCGAATCTTTTAATCATACAACATTAGAAAACCCTGGTTTAAGTAATTTTTACTTTTTAAGGCTAATTTTTTAAAACTTTTGCTAAACGAAAGCTATACCTTCTACTTTCTTATCTAGTTGTATCCAGTAAAAGATTGAATTTATTACATAAATCGCACAGTGGTTATTCTGAAATTAGATTAAAAAAATATCAAAAATTTCAGAGTACACGACATGGGTTTCGTTTAGGTCATTTCTCTCTAATTGTGTGTCAACAGTAATATTATTCTACTGACTTTGGGTAAAGTTATATTAATATCCATCCCTCTTAATACTTTTGCTTTTGCATTCCCGAACAATGAAATGTAATGCTTATGAATGACAAAATAACTGGAATGCATTAAAAAAAAACCTCCATCGCAAGCGTTTTTAGGAAACAGAAATTTCTTCTATTCAACAATAAAAAGTATAATGTTGTTTTCAACATAAACGTTGTTAAGTTGGAATTTGCAGAAGGAATTCGTTTTGAGCTTATCAGAAGTCTTTAAAACATTAAAATTATCCTAAAATTCCTTTACGTTAACAATGTATTGATATAACGAAACAAAGTAAATAAGAAATTTTAATTTACTAGGAACTCATGCATGTTACGATGTAATTAGTTAAATTTTTCTTAGTTGCTTTATAACAAGGGAAATCCCACCTTGTACATCTTGTTCCCTTTTTCTGATGACTTCATAAATTGCAGCCACTTTGTCACTAACTCGGTATTCCAAAGGGAGGAACATGACATAAATAATCACCCCAAAATCCTTGAAACTGGGAATTTCAGACAGTGCACGATTTTCGTGACCTACCGGTGAACTTTGTACGAGTATGCTGTCTCGGTTCTAGAAGGAAGGGGAAATTACAACTTAGTTAATTAAAAATATGAGAGAATTCAGTAATTTAGTATTTGTAATGCAAAACTAAGAGCTAATTATAATAGAGTTAGAATTTAGTTTTTTTTAATTTTCTGACAAAATATAAATAAAAAATTGAACCAATATTAAACATACAGGGCTACAAAACATAAAATAGGTGATGTAGAAAAATTCTAAACT
This sequence comes from Dolomedes plantarius, assembly GCA_907164885.2. Taxonomy (NCBI): domain Eukaryota; kingdom Metazoa; phylum Arthropoda; class Arachnida; order Araneae; family Dolomedidae; genus Dolomedes; species Dolomedes plantarius. The sequence continues at coordinate 184,329,549 of OU015494.1, read as the reverse complement.
TCTAACTCTGCAAGAATTACACACATATAAAAATACTTCTTAGAAGGTTTGGTGTTTAAAAACCATCTGTGTAACGTGAGTCAGGGTTATGAGGGAATTTGGACGAAAGTAATACATGAAAAGTATAGCTGATTTTCTCGTAAGATTTTTGTTAAATTTTAATTCAACACAAATGACAGTCTCCTAAAGCTTTTACTGAAAAAGCTTTTGCTAAAAAATATATTCAAAGTAAGTAATAACAAATGATGCTGACAATGTTACTACTTTATAGGTATACTGCTATTACAATAACTGGAACAATGGACGAAGCACACGTAGGACTAACGGAGTATTTCCCAGCATTTTTTTGCACCAACAGAATCAATAACAGCCTTTTTATATGTGATTAAATATTCTATTGTGCAAGTCCCCTAATTCGTGTTTAAATATTTTAAATCTGGTAAGTGGATTGACTGTTTAAAACTTTTATTCTCATCTCATTTAATCAGCTCTTCACACTCTACTTAGGTTTTTTTTCTTTTTCCACATTGAAATATCCATTATCTTCCAGTCACCAAACATTTACGTTGTGTTTGTCATTGCAGAGAATCTCACGTACCTAAATCCTTAATCTTCCCATAGAAAAAAATAGCCCATATCGTTTTATTTTCGACTACGTCCTTATTAGTATTTGAATTTTGTGTCGTTTCTGGTATCTGTAAAAAATACTTCTGACACCATTTTTAGCATCGACACATGAATTTTGTGGTAAGTAGAATCTTTATAGAAACAGAAAAATTAAGTTGAAGCATACAGTACAATGGACTTAACCACTGTCGGGAACTTTTTTCACACTTTGGGATAAACTTTTCAGTTTGCATGAGAAATTATTTCAGTTATATTTCTATATACACTCATAGACAAAAAAATTAGCGCACCAAGAAGGAGTCGTCAAAATGAAACGAAATTTTACATACGTAATGACTACTTTGATATAAGTAAATGATAAGAAAATCAAAGAAAATGGATAATTTATTTCAGAGAAAAAGGCAAAAGAACGGAGGAGTTAATACTCCGTTGGACCCCCTCTAGCGCGAATGCACGATGCGATACAATCGGGCATTGAGTCATACAAGTTCTGTATGATGTCTTGAGACATTTCGTTCCATATTTGCTGTAACCTTGCCTCTAGTTCGTTCAAACTCGTGGGATGCCCAACTCGTCGTCCCAAATGATCCCAGATATGCTCGATTGGAGACAAATCTGGGGAACAGGCAGGCCAAGGAAGGGTAGTAACAGTGCGGAGACAGTCTTGTGACACCCTTGCCGTATGAGGCCGAGCATTGTCTTGTTGAAAAAGGGCTCCTGGGAGCCGTTGCATGAGTGGCAACACATGTGGTTGCAGGATTTCATGAACATAACGCTGGGCTGTCATGGTGCCACGAAAAAATACTAGGGGTGACCGTGTATTGTAGGCAATGGCACCCCATACCATCACACCAGCTGTGGGAGCGATGTGTCGCTGTACAGCAAAGGCAGGATTGAAGCGTTCACCACGGGCTCTCCACACACGAACAAGATTGTCATCACTGCCGAGATTGAATCTGGATTCGTCGCTAAAGACGACCTGGTTCCATTCCGCTGCAGTCCAGTTTCCTCGTGCGCGGCAAAACTCCAAACGGAGGCGTCGATGGGTGGGCGTCAAGGGCAGCACACGTAATGGGCGCCGCGATACCAACTATCCTTCAGCCAAGCGCCTTCGTATAGTTCGAGATGACACAGAGGCCCCTAGTGAAGGTGCTACCTGTGCCTGGATGGCGGCCGATGAAACAGTTGACTGTACGCGTGCATTTCTTACGATGTGGCGGTCTTCTCGACGACTGGTCTGTCGAGGGCGTCCTGAGCCTGGTCTTCGTGTACATGACATCTCTCGGGTCCACTGGTCCCAACACCTCCTCACAACACAACCAGAGCGGCCTAATTGACGAGCTACTCGCCTAGCTGACCACCCAGCTTCCATCATCCCGACGTTTCTCCTCCTCTCAAACTGCGACAACTGCTTACATTGTCTTCGAACACGGCGTAATGGCATGTCTATCTCAGCTCTTCCTTTGTAAATGATTCAGCACAATCAAACAAGCTTTGGTTACCTGTTTTATACTCCACAGAGTACGATGTTCAACGCCCTCTACCGGCTATACGTAATGCGCAATCACGCTGCATTTCTAATCATTTGCATATCTCCCCGACATGTACCTTCATTGCAAGTTTCGTTACGATCCCGCAATTATTTCTTGGTGCGCTAATTTTTTTGTCCATGAGTGTATGTTTTTATAAGATTTTGTTTCAGTGAGTCGACCCAAATGTTACCGCGCGTCATATCTCGTTGACTCCTCGAATAAACTGTATTTTGATAAGCAGATCATCTTTGTTTTTCCAGCATCATAAATTAAAAATCTGCAAAAACAAAAGCAGTATTAATCATCATTCTTAATATTAAGTCTTAACGTTTTTCAACAGTTTTGACAGAATGCGTGCATTTAAAAACATTTACATATTTGAAGAAAATATGAGGGGTCCTGTTTGGATAATATTGTCAATGTCGAGTTTTTCTTAAACGAGTCAAAATTATTTTAACATTAATGCACAATTAATTTATCACAATGAGAGTTACTTTTAAGGAAAAATTTCAATCAAATTATAAAGTAGCAAACGGTTTATTAGTGATCTTACTCGAATTAAATGTCATTATTGAGTGACGATTTCATTTTAGGAATAACACATATTTCATTATCAACAGGGACTGGAATAGTTTCTATCTAAAAGTTCGAAGAAGATTACTTATAAAAATTAGGCTTAAAACATTTTTTTAAATACCAAACTGTACAGCCCTTGTTACAAAACTTCTGAACAGAATTTGTAAGGGATTGCTTCTATAAGGTGACAAATGTTACATTTATACTACAACGTATAAAAAAATATTCAAATTCAACTATAGTCGAACCTCCATTTAACGAACCTCTATTTTGCGAATTTCTCTATTTAGCGAACTTTTCCTTGGAACCAAGAACATTTTGCAAATTTCTTCGTAAAATGACCTCCAAATAACGAAGTGTATTCTCTATTTAACGAACATTTTCTTGTGATCCAATATTTTTTCCTCCATATTTTTCAAAATATTTCTGAACGTTTCAAACTTATTCTTTCTTTTAACACATTTTATGGTGATCAATGACCTTGAAAGGGTTTTACCATGTCCCTAAACTAGTCTCCCGTTTTCTAGATTGTTGATCAGAGTTGTTCTGGTTATTTCGGTTCTTGTAGCTGGAAAATGTCAAAGCGAAAGTACTTGAGCATCAAAGAAAAAATTTTATTTTTCATTAATTGGATAAAGGCGTTAAGATAAAGGATATTGCTTTAAAATTTGGTGTTCCTCCAAACAGCTTATCAACCATAATAAAAAATCGTGATAAGATACAAGATTATGATTCATCGAATTCTTGTTCAAAGCGTTTAAAAACACCTATCTATGAAGATGTGGATGAGTCAGTTTTGAAGTGGATACACACAATGAGAGATAAAAATGTTCTGATCTCTGGGTCTTTCATAACTGAGAAAGGCTCTTCAATTTGCGAAGGCACATTGAAGAACCATTAAAGGCAAATTAAAGTATTAAAATTGAAAAATTGAAGTAGTAAAATAGTAAAATTGAAGGCAAATTAAAGTATTTAAAGTAGGTTAAAGTATTTTAAAAGATGAATCTTTATTTAACGAATTTTCCATATAGCGAACTTTTTTTTCGGGATTTAGCGACTTCGTTAAATAGAGGTCCGACTGTATATTCAATGTGTATACTTTTAAACATAAAGATGGATGGCTTTCTTTCTTGTAGCAGCCCTAGATTTTAGAGTCCTTACGATGTATCTAGAAAAACATTATTTTCACGAGATTGGTTTGTATGTACTCAGTGAAAATTTTGTATGTTTTTCAATGTCTCATAAGGCTTCGAAATGCTTATCGGAAAATACTTTCAGGATAATAATTTTTAGTTAAGGATCTACAAGTTTGTCCTCTTTCAGAAGGAAACAGATATAAGGTTACGAAACTGCAGTTTTGTCGTTTCGTGCTGGTTACACAGTTTTGAAGTAAAAAATATTTTATCCTTTGTATGTGTTTTGTATCTCCTAAATATCTTTTCGTTTCTACTGAGTTCATTATTTCTGAAGTCCAAACATTGAGGTTTTTAAGCAATTAAAACGTGAAGAAAGCCTCTTTTTTGGAAAGGAGAATAATGATTTTATTCGTATTGAATAGATGTTCTCAAATTTAAAAACTATTTCATTGTAAAAGGTTATGAAAAATTTTAGGAAAAACATTTGTATGAGTAGTGAAAAAAGTATTTTTAACTCTTTGAATATTAAAATGTAAGATATAACTCTTCTGGTTTTGGAATTTTTTGCCTTTAGCTAAATGATCAGATTCTGAATTCGAAAGGTTAAATTTAAAAAAAAAACTTTTAAAATGCCGAACTTAAACAAAACTATAAAAAATATCTTCTTCGAAATAGAGCATGTCTTTTTTTTATCAGAAAGCAGAATTCATGCTAAATTTTATCTCAAACTTTTAGAATTTCACAAAAAAGATTACAGAATACTTTCCTATAAAGATTATAAATGATCTCTTCATCATGTTATACATTGATAGGCCACTCCTTGCTCAATTTTCCTTTATCAGATATGTATGCTTGTAATACAAATATTTATCTCCCAGATTAATTAAATATATATATATATATATATATATATATATGTGTGTGTGTGTGTGTGTATACATTAATAATAAATGTGTGTCAAAGGTATTTTTTGTACTCATAAGCTAGTAATATGCAAAAAATCCCACCAATTTCCTTGGAAATTAACCAAAAATATATACATTGACGGGAACATATTAGATAATGATTTATTGTGTTTCCTGTTTCGCAACACCAATTGCAAATTTGGTATCCCGTTTGCTCACTCGTTGCTATTATTAGGAAATAAAGTGAACGGATATGAAACACCTGAAGTGATATCCTCGTGTGATTCTACTGACACGCTTAGTTGATACATTTTCCTCAGACACCTCCACTGCGAACAGCAGTAGCAGCTAGTAACCGCAAGCATCAAATAATTGGTGAAATGTTGCCTGGAGTCACAAAGAAATAATCCGAACCGAATACCTCGTAATAACGAATCAGTTACTCAGCAGATTGATAGGTAAAGGAGAAGTAAGAGAATTGATCTAAGCTTGCTTCGATCGATCATTTTAGGAACGAATATATATATATATATATATATATATATATATATATATATATATATATATATATATATATATATATATATATATATATATATATAAATATATATATAAATATATATATATATATATATATATATATATATATATATATATACATATACATATATATATTGAATGCGACACTTATGTATAAGACATTCTCCAAAACACACCGCGAATTTTGTCGGACATTTTACTATGGGAGCACCCAATAGGTACGCCAACTTTACTGTATAGAATGGGTGACATTGGCTTAAGGCTGCGTATACTAACCCTATTGAATTCACTAACCTCGATGTTAACCTATGGAGAAAATTTGTCCAAGGATTGCCGACTGGGATTTAAAGATTTTTTTAAAAATTGCACTAGAGAAAGAAATTTTGCACCTTAGGACATTTTTCGTTCTTTAAAAAATATGCAAATAATATTTTATTATTTAAATTATTCAAGGGGGGATCTGGTCTAGTGTGTTTGAAACGCTCATAAATTACTTTGGGGGTCGCAGTTTTTAAAAGGATTCCTGTTGCAAGGTGTAAAAAAGTTCCGGCTATCTTAAAATACCATTTTTATTGGATTATCAGTATTTATGTGGCTTTAAATAGTAGACAAATTTTCTCCATAGGTTTAACATTGAGGTGAGTACTGAGGTAAGGACCAATACCAGCCTTTGTAGGGATTGGTAGCTACGCTGTGGAAGATTGGGGCGCTAACCACTCTATAATGCGGACGATAGATCGGAAATCGTTTTAGGAGATGGTTTCAATGGTGTAGGGGCAACTTAGCTTAAAGTCTGTGAATAAACAAAGATATAAGTTTAGGGGGCACACAACCTTTGAATACTGGGAAATGACCCTAAACATGATCAAATTCGAGCTACTGAAACTCCAATAATATTAATATATATATATATATATATATATATATATATATATATATATATATATATAATTTTTTTGTTTTATATCAAAATTACAAGTCTTCAGTTATATTTTATACAAAAATAGAACTTGTAAAGCCATAAATAATTTTTAGATTTTATTTTTAAATGTACACACTTCTAAAAAGGGAAAAAAATCAATGGATGTTTCACGCATCATAAAATTAAGAAATATGCATACAGAAACTATTTTTTAGTCAAATTAAATTAATAATACACTCAAGTTTAATGTAAAACCAAAAAATATACAAAAAATATAGTTTAAATTCAAAAATTTACATAAAATTTTTAAAAATTTTAAATTTAGCAATTTTTTAAAACATTTTCAAGTGTAAAAATTTTTTTTACAAATATTTTTTTTACTTTTCTGGTTTTAGTGTGTAAAGAAGCTTATAATACAAATCTGATAAAAAATTTGTGTGTCTAGCACACATAGTTTGGGAGTAACAGTGCGCGCAATCCAAAAATTCACATATTTGAGAAAACTGAAGTTAAAGTTGAATAACATGGCTATGGCAACAGAGTGAGCTTTACATAAACTCTCATAACTCGAGAAATAATGCAAATTTTTTATGCGGTTTTTTGCATATTGTTCAGAAATATCCCAAAAATCAGAATATAGCAAAGACAAAAAATCGATTTTTTGAAGTTTTAAAGGTTGTGAGCCCCCTTAATAGATATTAATGAATTAGTTAGTCTTTTCATTAATTTTATGCTTCAGAAACTGGGAGACTTTAAATTTAATAAATTACTAATGTTTCTTAAATGTAAATACTAGTTATGTAGTAAAAAGTACAAATCCTACTTAAGAAAATATTTCTTTATCTTTTAAAACTTGCCGCACATTTTTTAAAGCCTGTAATGAATGATTGCACTCTTAAATTTCGCCGAATGTGTTTTAGAATTTGCAAACTGATTTATCATATTTTTCATATTATTCAATATCATCGAGTAAGACATAACGGATAAAAATAAATAATCATAAATGGAAAGAAAGTGACACTTTGCCAGCGAAGAATTTTATGATAGGGCAACTATATTGCCGTTATTTATAAAATGTTTCTTTACCGTTTACTAAATATCTTTTACTTTCTCAGATTTATTCAGCACAGTTATATTTAGTTTCCTCAAGAAAAACAAATTAAATACAGTAGAATTTTTTCTATTTAGGTGCATTTCTTTATATGTTTATTCTTTTTTTCGTGTCTATAACGGAATGTGAACTTGAAGTAACTACCTCAGCTTTCCACCATTTGACAGTAGGTTTTAAACACGTCAAAAACATAGTTGAAGTCCCCCTCCCTAGATAAATTTGCAAGCATAACATATAAATATTACGTAATCATCCTTAAAAAAGATTCCGCGAAAGTTTTATCTCCGTACTGGCACATTGCCTAAACGATGCTGTGTCATGTGGAGGTCTCGCTCCTCTCCTGCCCTCTTATCTCAACAGAATCGATGACAGAAAAACCTTACCTTAACGTTCGCTGAAAAGATTATTTGAAAGCATTAAACTAAAAAAGTCGTTTTGCTCCAACTTTTGTCATTTGACAAGAAATATGTTGCACTAAAATTCAGGAAAATGAGGGTAAATATTGGATATTGTGACAATTTACGAATCCTGCTATTAAAAAAAGTGTTAATGATCGATATGTAGCAATTTTCTTTGCTGATTTAACGGATATAATGAAATCTGTTGTGATTAAGAGAGACACTCTTCCTATCCTAAAATGCAGTGGGGATTTTAATTTATAATTTCTATCAACTCAATGTAAAACAGCTAATCGAATTGTCTGGTTGTTTGTTCTGTACGGCTATTTAAGAATTTCTCAAATTTGATAATGCATATCTCTTGCTCTGAGATAGACAAAAAAATATCTCAGATTTTCACAATAGGGCTAAATATTGGGCCTAATATTCGACCTATAAAAATTATTTTCAATATCTCGGTTACCAAATGACTCACAAGTATGGATTTAAAAGGTCCTAAATCAAAGTTTCCATAGATTAATAAATGTTATAATCTATTTTTTTCATTGAGAAACCTGGTTACTTGACTTGGGGTGACTTTGGCTAAATGTAAATTCCGCAATAGGGCTAAATATTGGGCTAAATATAGAGCTAAATATTGGGCCTATAAAAATTATTTTCTATATCTCGATTACCAAATGACTCACAAGTATGGATTTAAAAAGTCCTAAATCAAAGTTTCCATAGATTAATAAATGTTATAATCTATTTTTTTCATTGAGAAACCTGGTTACTTGACTTGGGGGTGACTTCGGCTAAATGTAAATTCCGCAATAGGGCTAAATATTGGGCTAAATATAGAGCTAAATATTGGGCCTATAAAAATTATTTTCAATATCTCGATTACCAAATGACTCACAAGTATGGATTTAAAAGGTCCTAAATCAAAGTCTCCATAGATTAATAAATGTTATAATCTATTTTTTTTTCATTGAGAAACCTGGTTACTTGACTTGGGCGTGACTTCGGCTAAATGTAAGTTCCGCAGGAATAAAGAAACCTGAGAGCTGAAGAAATGCTCGATCAAAAAGCTCTTCATTGTGATTGAAGATGTTTGTAAAGGCTGCTGATCCTTATCTGAATTTAGTAAGCGTAAGGAATGGAAAACATTTGTTTTTAGTTGCTGTTTTCCTCAAGTATGTCTCTTTTTTTCAAAAATAAGTTAGAATTTTGCTGGAAAGGTGAAAAAAATATTGAATTATTGAGTATGAGTCAAGTTTCTCAAATGATAATGACAGGTTATCAGAAAGAGACGGTCGTTTTCATAAAAGATTATTTCCCATTCATCAATGCTGGTATTGTTCAAGATTGGTCCAGCAACGACCAAAAGAACATTAAATTATTTTGCTTTATCTTGAAATCTGAACGCTGTTGAAGTTATTTGCAATATGTTTGAGTGACAGGCATGGAAGCAACGTAGTCTCAAAATTTGAGCCTGACAATGGGTGTTTTGGACAACACTTACTCTGATTCAGATTTAGATGCTCTCCATCACCTTAGTGAATTGATGCTACGGCACATAAGTCAGGTGAAATGAGGCCTGATGCATAGATGAATAAAGGTGTCTGAATTTGTGCACTAAGAGTTCTGTATTATTTGAAATAAAACCATTTTTATGGAATACTAGCTGAATATCCGTGCTTCGCTACGGAGTACATTCAAATTAAATACAACGGTCAATGTATGCAATTAATGCAAAAAAAAAAATAAATTATAAAAAAATCGTAAAGGATATTTTTATAAACAAAATAATGTAGAAGAAAATATTCAAATTAAATACAAAGGTCAATGTATGCAATTAATTTGTATGTTTAATATCTTTAAAACATACTAATTTGAATTAAATTCTTAAAAAACTTCCATCTCAATTAGTTTAGTGGTTAAATTTTATCTCTTACCGTATTTTAATATTTTTTTGTCAATTTATTTCGTTTTTATGCACGTGACGCAAAATTAATTTAAAGTATCACAAAAAGAAAAGATACCCCGTGATCAGCATTTAATAAATTAAATTCTAAAAATTAATCTATTAAAAATTCACCAAAAATCAAAAAAGGGAGGTAAAGATTCGAAAAAGATTTCATTTTAAAGGAATTTTTATGATTTTTCTCTTGATATGAAGTTTATAACCCTCAGATTATTAATTTAAATGCAAACTTTAAAAAAGTTCCAAAAACAGCTTAAAAATTTAATTTAAAAAAATCTAAGAAGAATTTTCCAAAAATCGTTCTTAGTGCACCTCTACACTATAAGAAGAATCACCGTGTAAAAACTTAGTCCTTTAGGTCCAGCGGTTTGGTCTGTGCGTTATCTGTCAGTCAGTCATGGAACAGTTTTATATACATACATTATTAATGTTCTAATTTTTTTTTGGCTTTACTTCCCTTTACGAACTACACGTTAGGAGATGGTGGGGAATTCAAACTCTTCAAAATCCTTTGACTGCAAAATTAAATAAAACAATATATGGAATTGTGGGTTTGATAATATTTTTCCATTTTATATAGCTAAGTAATACTGAGTCATATGAATAGAAAAAAAGAGAAGTCATACACAAATAAAATTTAGAAATATAACACCAGTTGCACATTTAGTATAGATTTACAACTTACCGGAATCTTGAGTTCGTATGTAAGAGAGTGACCATATTTTAACATTCATCTCTCTCTCTCACACACACACCTTAGGTCAAAATTTTAAAAACCATTTTTTATATCTTTTTTTTTCACTCAGCATCTGAGTTTTTCCTTTCTGATGATACATATTCCTTTTTTACTACAAGCTTCAAAAATATTCTCATGCGAAACCCTGCGCCTGTGCCTTAAAATTGTTAATCTTGGAGTTTTTACTTCCTCCCCACGCGTCGTTTCCCACCTTCGAACTCGCTAGTGTAGCGTTATAGCGCACATCTACGAACGTTCTAAAAGTTTCTGAAGTCATGTAAAGTCCGTGTATCATAGATTAATAAAAAATGTTTTCTGCTGTTTTGTAAATATGAAAGAAATCTGTCTCTTTGTGCTTCGAGGCTCCACTCGATTTAGATTCTGCATCTACGACTACGGAACTCTTGAATAAATTTTTATATTTACATGGAGTCTCATGGAGTTTGTTTTTTCATTATGACACTGTCATCTATATATATAAAATAGTTCCGTAACTGACTGACTTACTGACATACAACGCACAGACCAAACCGCTGGACCTAAAGAGTTGAAATTTTGCATGGCGATTCTTCTTATAGTGTAGGGGTGCACTAAGAAAGATTTTTGAAAAAGTCTTCTTAGATTTTTTAATTAAAATTTTAAGCTGTTTCAGTAACATTTTTTAAGTTTGCATTTAAAATAATAATTTGAGGGTTATAAAATTTATATCACAAGGAAGATCATAAAAATTCCTTCAAAATGAAATCTTTTTCGAATCTTTACCTCCACTTTCTGATTTTTGGGGAATTTTCAAAGATTAATTTTTAGAATTTAATTTATTAAATGCTGATCACGTGATTTCTTTTTCTGGTACTTTAAATAAATTTATCGTCACGAGCATAACAACTAAATAGACAAAAAAAATATTTTTTTCCTTGCTAATGCGGCAGACGATTGGACATTATCAAAAAAAATATTACAATACAGTAAAAGATATGATCCTCAAACTGTACTATATTAATTGTACCATATTCTTTAGTATGTCCTATTAGATTTAATTTGAATATTTTCTTCTACATTATTTTGTCTATAAAAATATCCCTTACGATTTTTTATAAATATATTTTTTTGTTTTTACATCAATTGTATACATTAATCTTCATAGTTATTCTAAATATATATATATATATATATATATATATATATATATATATATATATATATATATATATATATATATTTATTTATTTATTTATTTATTTAATTATTTATTTATTTTGGCATTAATTGCATACATTGACCGTTGCATTTAATTTGAATGTACTCCGTAGCGAAGAGCGGGTTTTCAGCTAGTTCATTATAAAACACTATAAAACTATAAAGAAAAAAATAGCATCGTATACACCCAAAAGAAAAATAGCGAAAAAAAGAAGAAAAAGGGGTAGTCTCTTCTAACGAAACTACCGCGGGTTATTAACGTAGAATTACTTATTGTTGCTTGCCTTTTTGTATTTTAAACGCATTTTGGTATTTTTCTATTTAACTGTTTACTGCTACTGGGTTTGGCACGCTGCCAAAATTATAACTCGGGACGCAGGACGGACTCTGAATTTTTTTTCTTTCCGGAGGACCGTTACTGAGGAACGTAATCCTTCGTTAAAAAGCTAAAAATGCTTAAAAAGTAGAAGATTGTCTTTCGTGAAATTTCTTCATAATAGGCCACTAAGGTTGCAAAACTAAAAAGCAAGGTAAAATTCCGTAAAATGAGTTCCTCGAAATTTAATATTAATTAATCATCATATCAACCACAATAACTTAAAAACAGTTAAATTGGGTTGTTAACGTATTTGTATCCTTCACGAAGCATTTGTTTCGGTTTTGCTGTATGTAATAAAACTATTTCTCCTATTTATAATACACAAACAAACCCCCATTTTTCCTATTCCCCAAAACAACGAAAAAAATGCAAACATTCTATCTCTTTAACATACTTTGTCAATTAATGTAATACGAAATGGAAAACAAACTGATCTTGAAGTATCAGTTCTGAATGTCATTAGTTTGATAAGGGGCACCTGTCATTATGAAGTATTTGAATGAGCTTGGAATTCTTTCTGAAAATTAAGCGTCATAAAGTCGCTGAAGAGTTGACGGGAAAAATTATTCTTTCACTCTAGAGGTAAATGATGAAGAACAAAAAATTCTGCACTACTTACAATATTCTTTCATTTCACGACGTACCGAATTGCTCTAGCGTTTAAGGTAGAGAAATTTCATAAAAAATGATAGTTTTATGAGTTTAATCATTCAGGATGATTGTGATAAACGAATGCATGTAAACGTTTATGCCTTTTTCAAGTCTAGTATTACTGATCCCTGGAATAAGATAATATTTAATTCAATAAGATTTTAAGACTGAGAGGCAGGATATTGAGTTCAATACATCAAGCCAGCCTCCGAATTGCACAAAAATATTTTTACTACATTAATACTTTTCTCGTTCATTATGATATTTTGGTGAAACTTATGAAAACGGTTTTTTCTTTATTGTCTGATATTTTTTAATTTTTGAGTAAGAAAAAATTGTTTTGTTACTCTTCATTTATTAAATTTAAAAAAAACAGCGTAATAAATTAAAATTCCCAATTTTATCTACATGAGCAAATAGTAATTTTTTGCAATTTTTTGAGGAAAATTTTTTTTGTAAAATTTTCTTTATTGCACCTGTAGAGGAACTCAATGAAATATTTAAAAATGGATATATTTAAATTTCGAATATTGTCTCAAGAGTGATTTTCTTCTCACTAATGTTTCTTAGAAATCACGCCAAAAAATCATAAGGAGAATAAAACATCTAACATCTTTTAATTAAAATCTTATTTAGAAACTCCATTCGAAGCTCATTTTTTTATTTAATAGTAGTCAGTAGTGGCTGTGACGTAAATGTTTCAGAATAATGGGATGTTTACAGGAACTTTTTAAATTATTATTCTGTAAAATCTATACTGATTATGAGAATATATGTGCACACAAAAATATTTTTATAGCATTTTATTTTCAGAGAACTTAATTACAGTATTTTCTTTGTGTTTAAAAAATACAATGATTATTATCACTTTTTTGCCTTAAAAATGTAAACTAACTCATGAACATAAATTTTATAAACTTAAAATTCCGATATTTTTAACAAATTTGTTTAAGATGATAAAATGGTGCATGTAGGCTCAGTGGTTATTCATGCTTTTAGTGCATATATGTAGCATGTGTTTATGTTTGCATATATCTATGTACGTAGTATGTTTATAGTGATTGTAAATCTCATTTCTTTTGGGTTCATCGAATCTTTTAGTGCTTTAAAACATCCTGTTGTCCGCATTTTCATTTCACTTAAAAGACTACCATTTAAAGCAATTTTTGAACAAATATTTGTTCAATTTTCAGTAAATGCCGCTATATGCTGGCATTTACTTTGAATGGTCTATCCAGTTGTCTCTTTCAGGAGAGGTGCGTGTGAGCTTCACTAAGCGAGATCAGGGTTGCAACGTTTTATCTCGCCTATCCCGTGATCCACAGGTTTCATTTTCGGGTCGAAAAATCGGATCGACTATAGAGTGATCAAAATCCACATATTATATTTTAAAATCGTATTAAGTGCATTCCAAATATGTCTCCAAAAGTATTCCTGAAAAACCTACTGTCGTTATTTTGATGTTCAATGACGACTGCTTCCAAATTAATAAAACAACACGTGTGGTGTTTTTCAGTGGGGTTTTTTAACTTTTGGAGTGTTCCATTTATTAATATTTGAACATGGTGTAGCATAACTTAATACCTTTTTCTTCAGCAATGGGGCCTCTTTTATGTAGATAACGGAACGGACATAATATGGCCTACTAAAAAACCTTAAGTCTTGCAGGATAGAAAATCATAGCTCAGTGTAAGACATTTTTACGTAAGATATTTCTATTCGATACAGCAGTGAATAGTAAAATAAAAGACATATAACCAATCAGTTCATCGGTCTTCTGGACGGAAATGAAATATTTTGTTTGCTCCAACAAAATAGTTCCATGTGTCTCACACCGGATGAGATGATGAGTGTTGAAAATTTGGAGTATGTCTCGTTTCTGTAGGTTTGTGGCTCCCTGGGTTACCTACTTTGCCCTAGCAGCTTTTCATCTCTGGAGCTGTATTAAAGGCAGCGCATAGAAAATACGCCTGCTACTCTAAGAGAATTAAAAATTATGACAAAAGCAACATTATTAACACTTCTTTGTAGGTGTCTCGGAGATTTGAATTGAATTCAGTAAAACAGTTGGCATATGTATTTGTGAAAAAAAGGTAGAGATTTTGAACATTTTATTTAATAATGTGAAAATATCATTTCTTTAAAAATGTCTACATTTCATACTTCATAATTTTCTATTTTATTTTCTGTTTAAGAAATCTGATTTTGGTTTTATTAATGAATTCAATTTGAATTTCGTAACTTTTTAACCATTCTGTATGATGGCAAGCAACCATTGATGGCAAGATTGAAGCAAAAATTTCTTTATTTTGTTGAATAGCAATTATATGAAAATTGTTAATATTTCACGAAAACACATACCAGTTAACCTTCTTTCTAAAATTTTTCCATTATAATTTTTTTTCAAATTTTCGTAAAAGCCAGTGATGTGTTAGGAAACTTAAACTAATATTTACCGTCCCATACATCTTTAATATCATGTGCTATTTCGAGATTTCAAACTATAAATTTCACGAAATTCTACCGGAATTTTCTTTGTAATATTAAAAGAGTTTCATTTGGAAATGCTCAGAGGAACTAATTGGTATATATTAATCACCAGTTTTTCAAAAGCTAGACACTAGGTAAAATGGTAAGGGTACAATCGGTGTTTCTTAAGCACATAATGTAAACTCTTGACCTCTAAACCACATCTTCAGCAAACAACGGAAGTTAAAATTTCGCCTCGATAGCAAAACCTTTCTATTGCTAACATATTACGGAAAAGAATGAAAAGAAAAAAAATAACATCATCGATAATAACTATTTCATATCAAATAAAAATGTGATGGCTCTAGATAGAGACGAATGTCTGAGGGAATGAAGAATAAATATAAATTATATGATATTACTTGATTTCCATTGATCCATACTTCCTGGAATTCAAGGTGATTCAAATACAACCAGGCAAAGGCAAACAATCTGGAAAACAGTTACTAACATTTTTATTTCACGAAAGAGATAAAAACCTCGAATAATCAAGGCCAGTACAAACAAGGACTTTCATTTACGAGCGAAATGAAAGTATGATACGAACAGCTAGCTCTTCTTATTTCGTCTCTGAAAGTAAATATCCTGATTTTCACTTTTACCTTTATGACATAGCAAAAGATGTTAATTTTCAAAACCAAAACACAACATATTGAAATCTTATTTCTTATCTTAATTGAAAGTACAGGAAAACTTCAGTAGTTGCATAAAAAAGTTTCATATATAAATATATAGATGTGGATATAACTATGAAAATGCTTGCATAAAATGTACGTAATGCTTCGTGCAGATACTTGTCTTTTCTTAGAAGCAATACTAACTGAAAAGGCTTCATTAAATGCGATTTAACAACGGAAACTAAAAATATCGAGGAATTTTTAGTTGTAGGGTTTTTATTTTTGTAAAATTTTGCTTGAGTATCCAGGGGTATAATTCACACTTCCAAAAAATAGTGCATTAAGAGCCGTTCATCTGTTAAATTAATAGATTGTGATTAATACACGTATTAAAGGCATACATGAGTATAATTAAAGGCAGTAGAAAGCATACATATTTAATATGTATGTATGTACATGTATACATAAATAGATGTATAATATATATGTAACGAAAAAATGCGTCCTCCTAAATCACATTTAACGCGTATTCCAAATTATCTTTTTTTTAAAAAACAAGGCACAACCCATCTTCCAAAATCTCATCTATGAATAACTTAATTGATAAATTATATTTGCCCTAAATTTAAATCCCAATAATATTACCATATACGGTCCGTAACCATATGCCTTATTAAGTTTGATTACAGTAAATAAGGCCTGTTTTCAATTTCTTATTCACTAACAGAACGCAGATACGGGCGAGTCCCAGTCTGGACTATTGCACCATAAACTGAAATCACGTGAAAAAACCCGAGGTTAGAGGCCTCGTGATTAATTTTAACCAATTACAAAATTCTATCCCTGGTGGAGAAACAGGGAAATGTCCATTTTATAGATGCCTGAACATGAGACTCCTCGCTCTTCTTATAACTTGTAACGTAGCAGCTGCTATTAAAATTTTGTTCCATGTGATCATTAGTCTTTCCTTTTCGTGCTCCGGCAAGTCCGGTGGCCAATACTGCTAAACTGATATACTCCTTATGTGTTTCCTGAAATCTGACTTCACACTGCTGCAACAGAATAAAATTCTTTGGACAGACTGTGATCTCTCAGTTCGTCTCCTTCATTCATTCCTCCTTCATTATAAGTATTATCACACACACACATATATATATATATACATAATGGGAAATTTGCTCAAAATTAGATGAATAAAACTGGTCGTCAGAAGAGGGAAAAAGTGAAGCGCATATTCATATGAAAGATTTTTGAAATATCTAAATCTCTAATATTCACCTAAATATTACTCTTATATACAGTACATATATGTAAACAAACACACACACACACACATAATTGGTTGTATAAGGGAAATAATATTTGCGTGGTCTCAAACTGAAGGGATTTTTCACTCTCAAAATCTTTTGCAAATTGTAAAAAGCTACGAAGTATTTGATGAACGAGCAAATACTTGAATTCTCCTATATTTATATGGAAGACGTTTCCTGTTTGAGAAAATAATGCAGATATCTGTAAAACACATATTTTATCGCAGGTATGTCATTAAATATGTCCCTATTCATAAATGTTAATCTCACTTCATGAAACTGCTTAAAATTTGTCCATAGAATTAAGAGATGATTTGCAACAGATGTTAATTATTCAAACAGAAAATAGAAAAAGACACATTTTCATTAAAAAAGTTTTTTTTCATGCTCAGAGCGGAAATACAGGTCTCAGATGTATTGATTACATGAGGGTTGGTTTATTTGATATTATTTTGTATGCTGTGTTTTTTAGCCATATGATTATTCATTAGTAACGTAAATAAATATCAAATCTTCTTAATTTACCTGCTCAGAAAATAGGTACATAAAGTAAAAAGACAGCGTTTTGTTAATTCGTGTAGATTTGATATTTTATATTTTAAATTTTAAATTTTCATTATAGTAACTGAAAATTTGAGTAATTATTTTAGTATGAAAACGTGCACGTCAAAAAATTTATAAGATAAGACTAGGTATAAAGCAGTTATACAAATTATACCTTTAGATGTATTTACATTATGATAAGTTATCACTTTTTTACTAACTTTATAGAAGTATGCGAAATTTTATGGCATTATTATAAAATTTTTAGAATTCAGGATATAATCACTGATTACTCATGAAGATAATTCATACGAGGCCCAGAAATGTTCACGAATTACAAAGAAAAGATAAAACAAAATATCAATGTCAAATCAGAGGTATCGAAAGCCTACGCCGACACTGAGCAAAAATTCTTACAGGGCTCTTGTATTTGGTCCATCTCTTGCTTCTAGACTTTAAAATGAAAAGTGTTCCTACTTATGAAAGTCATATAGATATGTCATTATCTCCGAGAATCTAACATATTTTACCTCATGTGTAACTCGGAAAAGTGTTTGAACTCGTAATTTTTAATCCCTCTTTGTGAAACTTCTCAAAATTTTATAATACAACCTTTGTCCAGAAAGTTCGGTGAATGTGTCTATAGTTACAATGGATTGTTGTCTTACATGAAACAGCTGTTACTGTCCTTCGAAGTAATCCCCGTAGGCGGTAATGCACATCTGGCAACAGCTGTACAAGTCTTGAAAACTCCTGGCGTAGTCGTCTTTAGGGATGGCCTTCAGCTGGGTCGAAGCATTATGTTGGACGTCCGAAATTTCCAAAATCCTGTGGCCCTTCAGGGCTGATTTCAATTTGGGGAACAAGAAAAAGTCCGGGGGAGATAAGTCTGGGGAGTAGGGTAGGCGATTCAGGGACACAACTCGCCTGTTGGTCAGGAACTGCTGCACCAGAAAGGCAGTATGTAGCCGGGCATTGTGTGAAGCAGGGTCCAGTTGCCTTGCTGGCGTAATGGAGGCGTACCCGACTGATCCATTGCAGCAAACGTTTCTGTATATCCACGTACTTAGCGGCATTTAAAGTGGTGTCCTCAGAGAGGAATTCTTCATGGATGAGACCCACAGAGTCGAAGAACACCACGAGTATTATCTTGATGCGGGATTTCTCACTTCGCACCTTCTTGCTTTTCAGCGACCCTGGTCCCCGCCACTCCATACTCTGAAGCTTGCCGTCGGGGTCGTACTTCAGACACCAGGTCTCGTCACCCATAACAATGAGTTTCAGGAAATTTGGGTTTCGATCCGCCATGTCGAAAAAGTGTCCGCAGGCGTCAAGCCGAATTTGCATTTATTCCGGCGTCCAAGTGTAGGGCGCAAGTCGAGAGCAAAGCTTGCGTTTACCCAAATCCTGGGTCAGTATGAAGTGGGTCATCTAACTACAACTTCCCCTTCCTCCACTATCATTCGCACTGTCATACGAGGATCATTGGCCAACAATTCCTTCACTTTCAGTACGTTCTCTGGGGTGCGTGCAATTGCAGGCCGACCACTTCGGTGGGAGTCTTCAATGGTGTCCCGCCCTCCTCGAAAGCGTTTAAACTACTCATACATGAATTTCAAGGTGACATCATATTCTTCGTAACTTTTAGCAGCATTTCATGAGTCTCTTTCGCTAATTTTCCAAGTTTGAAACAGAACAGCATATTCATTAGCTGATCCATTTTGAATTTCGACAGAGCGCAGAACACTTTCACTCTACAATGAACTGTTTCCACACGATAAGCTAACTCACAGCGCCGTCGCTAAGGAACAGACCAGTCTTCACCTGTCCGGCACGGTATGCTCCTTTTGCAAACTGTTACGACCGTGAGCACTATGACGTCATTCACCGAACTTTCTGGACAAAGGTTGTAGAATTAAGAAATAATTTAAAGAGTAATTCAATGGTAATAAAATTATAATTGTTAATGTGTATGATAATAAAATTCTAAATAAGTCAAGAACATTATTAAATAGTAATCATAATGCAATTAATTTAGTTGTAAATAATAGCAGTAACAAAATTTTAGTGATCGCAATAGTAATCTAGGATTGCATTTATATACATGATAGAACTAGAGAATTCGTATGCCCGAATCTTCCTGTCGGGGCCTCTAAAATAAAGTGTATACACTCATGGACAAAAAATTAGCGCACCAAGAAGGAGTCGTCAAAATGAAACGAAATTTTACATACGTAATGACTACTTTGAGTCCCCTAGTGAAGGTGCTACCTGTGCCTGGATGGTGGCCGATGAAGCAATTGGCTGTACGCGTGCATTTCTTACGATGATTTCTTACAGCTTCCATCATCCCGACGATTCTCCCCCTCTCAAACTGCGACAACTGCTTATATTGTCTTCGAACACGGCGTAATGGCATGTCTATCTCAGTTCTTCCTTTGTAAATGATTCAGCACACTCAAACAAGCTTTGGTTACCTGTTTTATACTCCACAGAGTACGATGTTCAACCCCCCTCTACCGGCTATACGTAATGCACAATCACGCTGCATTTCTAATCATTTGCATATCTCCCCGACATGTACCTTCATTGCAAGTTTCGTTACGATCCCGCAATTATTTCTTGGTGCGCTAATTTTTTTGTCCATGAGTGTATTTTGTGAATGATCTTACAATCTTTTTCCGATTGATGTAAACAAAACAAAGTGTGTCCGAATGATGTAAACAAAACTCAAGCTCTAAAACTCATGCTTTTAAGAATTTTAAGCATTTTAAGCATTTTGGTTTTAAAGTGGTCATTTATTTAACTTAGTTAAGAGACGACTGATTCGCAAGAATCTACATCTTTGCACTATTTTAGAAAAATATATTATTAAAGATTGTAAAAATGTATTATTGAAGAGGGTAAACTTGAGTAGTTCAAAGTTTCATAAGAGTAATCTGTTGTACACGATACAGAAAAAAAAGAAAAAGTAAAGATCCAATTTTTCACCTGAGGCGAGACTTAATTTTGCCCCAATATTATAAAAATTCTAAAATTGTTCAATATTTTGGTATCCCATCGGAAAGACGATCACTAATCTGAATTAAACAAAACGTCATCCTGCTTCAAAACTCCACTCTTTTTCTTCTCAGAGACAGAGCTTTTTTTTTTCTCTCTAACATTTTCCGTTAATGATAATGACACCAACTTTTTACGAACGTGAAAAGAATATATGGCTCATTACATAAGTAAATGTTACGATCAATTTGAAAACAGGCTACATTGACTACTGTATTGATTATTAAAACTGACGCTGAAAAAAATCTGTTTACTAACCCTTCAAGATATTGGATGTTTAAAAACACGGCGGAGCTTCATTCGTACTTGGTACCTGTGGTTAACTTGACAGCTAAGTCTAGTATGTAAATTTTCCTGGACATATATACATTTTACTTCATATCTGAGGAGACCTACGACTTTGAGAGGGGGGAGGGAATTAATCTGACATACACATATTTGAAGGATGTTTAGTTTGGTTATAAACATTTGGTGTGATTAGTATTAATCAACAAAATATACTTTGAAGCTATCTGCATTTAAACTTGTTGACTCAACGCATAAAATCGGTTAGTTTTCTGAGCTGAGCTACAGATGCAAATACACTGGTTATCAAAAATTAAGGAAAAGTCACAAAAATAGCGATTACTCAAAAAGTTACGCGTAGAATTTAATGAAACTTATACACATTATACAACACATAGGTAGGTATAAAATAGCATAAAAAGAAATCGCCAGACAATTATGGTGTTATAGGAACTAGCATATGTATACAATGAACAAATCGGATGTGTCAGTTCAGTATAGGAAAAGTACCTTTAATATGGCGTATGATCCCCCCGAGAAGCCATACAGCACATACAGCGATGTGTGATGCTGTCAATTATGCGGTCTATGAGTTCGGTAGGAAGTGAGAGCCATTGCTCTTGCAAAGCAGTTGAAAGCGTAGCTAGGGTCCTAGGAGGAGGATTGAGAGCAGCTATCCGTCTTCCTAAAGCGTGCCAAACTTGCTCGATAGGATTCAGGTCTGGTGATCGAGCTGGCCACACCATGCGCTGAATTGTTTCCTGCTCAAGATAAGCATCCACGATGCGAGCCCTGTGCGGTCTCGCGTTATCGTCCTGTAGCACGAAAGCATCACCTATTGCCCCGGCATAAGGGAGCACATAAGCATCAAGGATGTCATCTCTATAGATGTGAGCATTCATATTTCCACTGGAAAAGACATGGAGGTCTGTGCGTCCACCCAAAGAGGTACCATCCCAAACATAGACACTGCCTCATCCGTATGCATCTCTTTCACGGATGTGTGATGGATGAAAACGAGTTCCAGGTTCTCTCCAAATCAAAATACGCCTACTATTGCTTTGGGGGCTAAACCTGGACTCATCTGTGAAGAGAACAGCCCTTCATTGATCACGCGTCCAGTGGACATGTTGGCTGCCCACTGCAAACGTTCCCGCCTATGGCGTGACATGAGCGAGACGCAAATGGCTGGTCGCCTCGCAAGAAGACCACCTTCGTTACTACACCTACGCACGGTTGACGTTGATACCAAACTTCCAGAGCTTGCAGTGAGGGAGGATCTGAGTTCAGAGAGTTGCGGTTCTATTCCTTCATGCGCATAATGACAAATATCGGTCATCGGCACTCGTCGTAGCGTATGACCGTCCTTGGCTGAACCTCCTGGATGCCGAATCCGTGGTTAGAAATTGTTGCTTAATAGAAATTGTAAGTCCATGAACCACAGACGGACTCACATTTAGCCATCTGGCCACTTCTGTCTGACTTTGTCCTGCCTCTATTCTCTCAATAGCTCGCCATCGCAGTTCTTCGGTCAAATGATGCCTGGAGGTCATTGTTACAATTTGGCTATGCCAGATGTCTAATCTCACCCTCACAATTGCCGCTTTGCTCTGAGATATGCACTTTTATGCTACTTGCAAATGACGTATCCCGACTGCAGCGTCACTATTTTGCATAATGTAGTATTGTTCAACACATTTTACTTAACAACATATTCGAATTTTAAGCAGATTGGCCTAGTTTTGAACGTGTTATCCCTTTTTTGTGATTTTTCCTTAATTTTTGATAACTAGTGTATTTCATAGTGAAAGAAGGCAGAAAAAAATACACTTATAGCTTTTCACGCTTTCATACATTCCCAGAGCAATGTTGTCTGCACAATTTGAAGTTATAGTGTAAATCGATTCAGTGAGACAAGACATCTAACTATAACAACCATAAAATTATTTAACTACCGCTTGTAATCCTTGTATACACCTATTACCGAATGAAAGATAAGCTCACACACATTGCCCACTCACTCTTTGTCCCTGTATATCAACCACAGGCCGAATCTATAACGATTCGACCATTCAAAGCAGTTTCGTTCTTTCACTACCACAAATTTGCATAACCTCTCCAAATTTGACTTTAGAATGAGAGTTTACTATATATATATATATATATATATATATATATATATATATATATATATATATATATAATATATATAGGGTGATTTCTTTTTAATACTGACACTACTCAGAGCCATCTGAAGCACGATCTATCAGCCGGAATTCCACCAAAATTAATAGAGAGAATAAGGACGACATGGGAAAGAGTTTCCGTGTAAAAAAAAAGTTCCAAAAGTCGCCCATAGGGGAAGATATGGCGCTTTTGTTGTCGGTGCACCCGAGAATTTGCATAAAAGGCAAGTAAAACATCAAAATACAAATTCCCGACTACGTAGTCGACAGCTGCGCCAGTATTTCAGGCTATAAAGATAAGGGATGAATACCGAAAAAGTTGTACGCAGACAGATGAATGACAAAGAAATTTCACTGCAACACCACTTTATGCAGCAAATTCACTTCTCCCTCCTTCGATGTGACCACAGTCCTGGTGTACGACACATTGCATCCAGAACACTACGTTCTCAACGGCCAAACGCAACATGTCACCAGGAATGTTCATCAAAGTCCGGGATATGTTGTCCTTTAGCGTCGCCAAGTTCGAGACTCCACCAAGATACACCTTAGACTTTAAGTAACCCAACAGAAAAATGTCACATGGGTTAAGTCCGAGGAGCGAGGTGGCCATGCAAGTGAATAAAAGCGACTTATGACCCTTTCTTCTGTAAAGCGAAGGCGCAACAGATTCCACACCGATCTTTATACCCCAAAATACTGGCGCTGCTGTCGACTACATAGTCGTGAATTTGTATTTTGATGTTTTACTTGCCTTTTATGCAAATTCTCGGGTTCGGCAACAACAACTGCACCATATATTCCCGTATCAGTGACTTTTGGTACTAGTTTTTATCCATGGAACTCTTTCCCTTGTCGTCCTTAGTCCCTCTATCAATTTTTGTGGAATTCCGGCTGATAGATCGCGATACAGGTGGCTCCGATCAAGTTAATAAAGATTGATCAAATTAATAAAGTTCTCTTCTGGTTTTGATAATAAATCGATTCCTTTCGCACTTATTTTAAATTCACCTTGTTTTAGAATATCAGTTCCGATGATTACTTATAAATTCATATTCACATTATCAATGATCCATATTTCTGTCTGAAAGCTGGTATTTTCGATTTCAGTTGTGGCCTGAAAAGAGCCAAGGGGCTGAATTTGACCCTTATCAATAGCAGTTAGTTTTATTTTTGCAGAGCTCAACAACTGTCGTCCAATAATCTGATAAATACTTTCACGTATTGAAGTTACAGAACTACCAGTATCAATAAGAGATTCAAAGTTATGACCATTACTTTAAACAATTTTACGCATAGTTTTGAATGGACAGTGGCAAGTTCATTAATAACTTCAGTTTTAAATTCGGGTTTGGCCGTGAGACATTGAGAGCTTTTATATCCAAAATTATTGCAACGAAAACATTTGATGCATTTGTTTTTATGAAAACAATCACTCGACTTATGGTTAAATAATCCACAATTATAGCAACGGATGCGTATGTAATTTTTACCTACGTTAGTATTGAATTGACCTTTGTTCTTATATGTATTCTCAAAATTCGTAACATTTCTATTAGTTGACGGTACATTAGGGCCTGTTCACATAGGAGTCCGTTGCGTTGCGTTAAGGAAAAGATGACGTTGAGACGAAAATAAACCAATCATAGGCCTCCAAACGATTAGCAATGAAATTTTCAATGCCTATGATTTGTTTATTTTCGTCTCAACGTCATCTTTTCCTTAACGATACGCAACGGACTCCTACGTGAACAGGCCCTTACCGTGCCGTACGTTAGTGCGTTTATTAATATCAAAACTTGTTAGAATGAGGTAATGTCTTATTTTGAGCATGAAACACTTTTTCAAAAATCTTTAACTTGTCTTTAAATTCAGAAATATTTTTGCATGCATATAAAATCCTTTTGTTTCGATTAGAATCAGGAATGTCATTTATACAGTATGCAATTATTGATTGGTCATCCATCACAAAATTTCCCTTCGAAGCAATTTTCCGTATTGCCAAAAAATAATCAAATAACGTTTCATGGGCTGCATCCTTCTTTTCTGCAATTCCTTATGGACATCAAAAGAACTAAATTGATCTGAATATTCCCCTGTTAACGCATTTGTCAAAACCGAAAATGAAAAAATATTGTGTAAAGTTTGAACAAGCGTCTTAGCAGGACCGTCTAATAATCGTTTCACACAGATAATCTTTTGAGCTTCTGTAATCGTGGGAATAAAAACAAAATTCTTTTCAACCTCTCGAAAAAAAGAATAAATCGAATAATTATCAGCGCCAGTAAAATGCCTCATAGTCAAAATCATTTCTCGCAATAAAAAAGAACTGTCGTCTGGAAGTCGGGGATTCATAGTTGGCGAGTATGGAACAGCGTTGTGGTTAAATCCATGGTCAGGGGCATTGGAAGAATGCGATGGTTGAGAGTGTAAATAAGAGTGCTTAAGAGTCATTCCAGAAAGACTTATCAGTTTCGTTGGTAAGAAAGCTTCCTATAACAGGAATTTCCTGAAGGGTGACCATCGTTATAACAATTCAGAGAAAACAGAAGAAATCGGAACAGACTCACCGTTTCTTTGACGTCGTTGACAGAATTATCCAAGAATCCGGTGTCTTTAAAATCCAGTGTCCAAATTTAATCCAGTGGTTTCGTGTGTATGATCCGTCACCACGTTACTTCGGGTTTCAAGTTTCCCAGTAATACAGGGTTCCAGTAATCAAGTAATCCAGAGTTTTAGGGCCAGACTAATGCACACAATTCAGTTCATATTTTCTCAAGTTGAAGAACACTCCAAAGTTTTCAGTTTGCAATCCAAGAGTCTAGGGTCTCCAGGAGGTCGAACCCCCAAATGTAAAGGAGGGGTGGGTGTGTTAAGTTAGAGGAATAAACCGAAAGCTAACAAAACACAAACATTTAATTGAAGACAATTACAAATGCAAGATAAGACAGACAAAACATAATCGTATTTGAACATATTACATTGAAGACATCTTACTAACGAACAATAACAGCGCGTTACAATACTGCCGTGTTATAACGGCTTTCCAAGATCTACGCGTCGTTGCGACTTTACCGCTTGCTCGCACCACATCATCTTACGTCTTTTTTTTTTGCGCGCTTTTTTAAGACAGTTACGGTTCAAGATGAAAGTCCTTTGCATTGTCAAGTGCCGCCATCTGGTAGTCGTGGTCCGACTGATCTTTACTTACACACACACACACACACATATATATATATATATATATATATATATATATGTGTGTGTGTGTGTGTGTGTGTGTGTCAGATCCGGGAGTAGAAACAAATTTCGGTGTTTCGTCCAGGGGTAATTTAAGAAACTAAAAGTTCGATTACCGACAATAATTTATTTAAAGATGTATATGTCGGTACATCACATGAAACCACAATATGACATATAATATAAACATTGATATAGTTCTAGTAATCGTAACCACAGTATGCACTATGCAGCCCGCTGCGTCTGCATATGCCAGCTTCCACTCGCCGCAAGTCCAAATGCGTAGACGCTCACTCTGGTCGCTGCGTACAGCGCCCTCTGGTGGATTTTTCATTCTACATACATATATATACACTCATGGACAAAAAAATTAGCGCACCAAGAAATAATTGCGGGATCGTAACGAAACTTGCAATGAAGGTACATGTCGGCGAGATATGCAAATGATTAGAAATGCAGCGTGATTGCGCATTACGTATAGCCGGTAGAGGGCGTTGAATATCGTACTCTGTGGAGTATAAAACAGGTAACCAAACCTTGTTTGAGTGTGCTGAATCATTTACAAAGGAAGAGCTGAGATAGACATGCCATTACGCCATGTTCGAAGACAATATAAGCAGTTGTCGCAGTTTGAGAGGGGGAGAATCGTCGGGATGATGGAAGCTGGGTGGTCAGCTAGGCGAGTAGCTCGTCAATTAGGCCGCTCTGATTATGTTGTGAGGAGGTGTTGGGACCAGTGGACCCGAGATATGTCATGTACACGAAGACCAGGCTCAGGACGCCCTCGACAGACCAGTCGTCGAGAAGACCGCCACATCGTAAGAAATGCACGCGTACAGTCAACTGCTTCATCGGCCGCCATCCAGGCACAGGTAGCACCTTCACTAGGGGCCTCTGTGTCATCTCGAACTATACGAAGGCGCCTGGCTGAAGGACAGTTGGTATCGCGGCGCCCATTACGTGTGCTGCCCTTGACGCCCACCCATCGACGCCTCCGTTTGGAGTTTTGCCGCGCACGAGGAAACTGGACTGCAGCGGAATGGAACCAGGTCGTCTTTAGCGACGAATCCAGATTCAATCTCGGCAGTGATGACAATCTTGTTCGTGTGTGGAGAGCCCGTGGTGAACGCTTCAATCCTGCCTTTGCTGCACAGCGACACATCGCTCCCACAGCTGGTGTGATGGTATGGGGTGCCATTGCCTACAATACACGGTCACCCCTAGTATTTTTCCGTGGCACCATGACAGCCCAGCGTTATGTTCATGAAATCCTGCAACCACATGTGTTGCCACTCATGCAACGGCTCCCAGGAGCCCTTTTTCAACAAGACAATGCTCGGCCTCATACGGCAAGGGTGTCACAAGACTGTCTCCGCACTGTTACTACCCTTCCTTGGCCTGGCCGATCCCCAGATTTGTCTCCAATCGAGCATATCTGGGATCATTTGGGACGACGAGTTGGGCATCCCACGAGTTTGAACGAACTAGAGGCAAGGTTACAGCAAATATGGAACGAAATGTCTCAAGACATCATACAGAACTTGTATGACTCAATGCCCGATTGTATCGCATCGTGCATTCGCGCTAGAGGGGGTCCAACGGAGTAATAACTCCTCCGTTCTTTTGCCTTTTTCTCTGAAATAAATTATCCTTTTTCTTTGATTTTCTTATTATTTACTTATATCAAAGTAGTCATTACGTATGTAAAATTTCGTTTCATTTTGATGACTCCTTCTTGGTGCGCTAATTTTTTTATCCATGAGTGTATATATATATATATATATATATATATATATATATATGTGTGTGTGTGTGTGTGTGTGTGTGTGTTAGTTAGTTAGGAAAATGAACCTTAAAAGGGCTATCTAAACTTCAGTTTATTAGATCATTTACTTGTATTACTTTCCGACATTCATGCTATCGTTTTAGACTGACGTAGCACTTATTACCTAACAAGAAATGGCGTCACGGCCACTTTGACGTCATACATCTGAGAAATGGGGTTTTTCATTTAATTTCCCCATGGTTTGTTATTTTCCCTTTCCAGTGTATTTTATGCAAATATGTCAATGTTATGTTATTGGCTTGTATAAATACTGATCGAGTTAGAGCAAAGGTGTCACTAGCAGCAGACACAGTTGTTGCTTTTAATATTTTTAAATATTTATTGAAGTTCCGAATAAACTTAATTTTTTAACGGCTCTTCTTTTTCTTTAGTCTTGCTGATTTCTAAACACACCCCATGCCAGACCAGTGCGTGCTCTTATATTGTCCCTCTCCGTGACAACTAGTTATGGGCCCAGCCATGCACTCGGGTGTGTGATGTAATTGAAGACAAGCAAGCTGCCCAAGTCCTGTGGAAGTAGCTGTTTGATTCCAGTGATGGCTGTTCCGTGTTTCCGGTAGCGTACGTGTCCAGCTTGGATCCAGTGAACTGACAGTATTCTGAACTGACTTTGCAGCAACATTATGTTGAACTGACGTTGTGCTATTTTTCATCGACAGCTGTAATTATGATGTGCTTTTACGGCGGGCTAGGTCTGTGAATTTTTTTTGTTTGTTTTGTGCTGCTTTCCTTTTCAATAATCAAAGATGGTTCCTATGATGATAGATCCATTGGGGGCGGACAATTACGCCACGTGGGCAAATGATGTAAAAGTGTTGCTCATGAGTAAAAACTGCTGGAGCATAGTAAATAAGACTGAAAGTAAACCAGAAGTGGTTAAAGATCAAGTTCCTGATCTTAAAGAAGTTAGGGATTTTGAGGCTAGGAAAGCGAAAGCTTTTAGTATAATTTATCTAAATATTACAAAACCCTATAGAGCCCTTTTGACAGGTATCGATGATGCTTGCAAGGCAAGAAACAGGCTTGAAACCCACTTTAGACCGGATTCTCGTGCCCCGAATCATTGGGCTAACTGATGTTTTTTTTAAATGTAGGCCCAATGAGTCTGAAAACATAGGCCTCTTTGCCACTCGTTTGACTGACATTGTTAATCAATTAAATGATGCCGGCAAGCCTATTGACGATTGGTTTGTTGCTTTCCAGTTTATTAGACATCTCCCGACCGAGTTTGCTGGCATAGTTCAGACGATCTATAGATACCCAGACCCCCAATTCACATCTGATAAAGTTTTGAGTGAACAATTGGCCAAAAGTCTCGTCTGTTACAGGCTCAAGGTGACCAAGAGGCAGTTGCACTCGAGGCTACCCGAAAAACGAATTTAAGAACTTCTGAAGATCGCGAGTGTTTTCGGTGTGGCAAGAAAGGTCATCTTATTAATAATTGTAGGGTCAAGACAGTTAACCAGTCGAGCACACCCAAATTTATCAACAGGGCCTTTTTATCACATGGGCAAATCGGGACATTGCCCAGGGCCCCCTGATGCTAGGGGGCCCCAAAACCCCCTTGGTGAAAGCACCTAGTACTTTTAATAGTATGTATAGCCCATGTATAGTTCTTATTTTTATAAATGTTCGTAAGGGAGGGGCCCCCAAATAGCATCTGCCCAGGGGCCCCCAATGTTCATAATCGGGCCCTGTTTATCAAGCCACCTGAAGCGGTACAAAAGTCAAATCCCGGCAGAAAATTTTTAAGAAAGAGGACACAGAGTAATTTTATTGTTGAGGCTTCCCTGGGCGACAGTAGTGATAGAAAATCCGCCTGGGTTTTTGACACCGCGGCTAGTTCCCACTTCTGTTGTAATAGTCCCTTTTTGTCGACTAAAAGAAAAAGTCCGGAACCTCTATGGCTGTGGCCATTGATGGTATTGACTGTCCTATTGAAGGGATAGGGAAAATTAAAATATTTTTCAGATATAAAAATAGGCAAGAAGATGTAACTTTGTCAAATGTCCTTTATTCGCCAAGACTTCGGCGTAATTTAATAGCGGGGTCTCTCATAGAAACAAATGGGACTGCATTCGAGGGTAAGAACGGTCAAATTAGAGTTCTTGGTAAAGATGGCCGATTAATTTTCAGTGAAAAGAAACCTCAGGGATAATAGTCATCAGGACAATAGTCTTCTTTTTCCTTTCCAGTGTATTTTATGCAAATATGTCAATGTTATGTTACTGGCTTGTATAAATACTGCTCGAGTTAGAGCAAAGGTGTCGCTAGCAGCAGACACAGTTGAACTCACGAGCTAGTGAGATTCGTGTGTTAGAAGTCTCTGTGTGAGATTATTTTGATTATACAAATGTTTTAAGTTATTGCTTTCAATATTTTTAAATGTTTATTGAAGTTCCGAATAAACTTCATTTTTTTAACTTAAGTCTTGCTGATTTCTAAACACACCCCATGCCAGACCAGGCTGTGTTCTTATATTGTCACTCTCCGTGACTATATATATATATATATATATATATATATATATATACTAGATTTATTACCCGGTTTCGCTCGGGATTCAGTTTCTGTTTTTTTTTTTCAATGATTCGCTTCATGTTATGATGTTCTAAAGTTATAACAACTCTTAAAAAATTAATTTCATTTTTTCAGTAATAAAAACTTCATTTATTAACTAATTTGTTGTTATTTTAATACTTGCCAGTACACAACATTTTTTTGTTTCTTTTTTATCATCTACGACAATGAATAATTCTGATTGATTCCTTGCTCTAGACTCTCCCACATATAGCTGACCAGGCGAAAAACATTCTTCTGTCAGATCCAGTTCAGTGCTCTCTTCTTTTTGGGCATTTTAAAGCATTAATTTACAGCTACTCAATAATGTTTGAATGGATTTATTATTATAGAAAATGAATCAATAATGTTTGAATGGATTGAGAACACATTCAATATTAAAACACAGCAAATCTGATAATTATTATAGATAAAGTATATAAACATATTTCATGCTCGGAATTCTTTCTCAAAACTAAATCGTCTGCTGTTTCATTGTCACTTCAGTTATATAAATCCTCACGTCAGGGCTAAACGCACGTGTTTCTAGCTAAGTGAACATGCCCTTCAGTATATTTGAGATTGAACAGGTAGCTTGGGATAGTTTTAATGCATGAAATGGATTGAGAACGCATTCATTGAAAATCAATGGATTTCCATCTTTATATTTTAATTTTTAAAAGGAAATATTCCGCGTTGCCACGTATATGAAAATAATATATCAAATGCATTCTTGCATGCGCCAATATATAAATAAATCACGTTTTTATTTCATGTCTATTTATTTTTACGTGCGGTATCGACAAAAATATTCGTTGATACCGCGCAAACTTGTTCTAACATAGTTCGGGAATGGAACGTCGTAGCGGGATTAAAATAGTCACATTCATCCTGATTTTCCAAAACATACAACCGTGTAAATTTCATCAGGGATAGTTACCGTATATATATATATATACACTGCTGGCCATCCAAATTGCAACACCAAGAAAGACAAGAGATATCACAACAAAATTTATTTTGTAGATAACATGTTGACCAAGTATCAAATGATTAAATTTATAAACTTCTGTGAAGTGTGGTTCCTGCCAAAATCAGTAGCACGAGTAGCCGCCATTGTTGGAGATCACCGCTGCCACACGCCTCGGCATTGATTCAAAGAGACTTTGGATGAGTTCTTGGGGTACAGCAGACCAAGCAGCTTCCACACGTTGCCAAAGTTGATCTGCTGTGGCAGCTGGGGATGGAATCTGGGTCAATCGTAGAGCAACCATGGACCACATGTTTTCTATCGGCGAAAGATCCGGAGAGCGAGGCGGCCAGGGAAGCAATTCAATCTGGAGATTGATGAAGAACCGTTGGACAATGCGTGCCACGTGTGGTCGAGCATTATCCTGTTGAAAAATGGCTGTGGGCAAGCCCTGAAGGTAAGGAAGGACAACTGGCTCCAACACCTCGGAGATGTAGCGCTGGCTGTTTAAAGTACTGGTAATGCCTACTAGAGGTGTGCGAGAGTGATATCCAATACCGCCCCATACCATAATACCCGGTGCAAGACCAGTGTGGCGGTGCATAACGCAGATGTTCAGCATCCTCTCTTCACGGTGTCTCCAGACTCGAATGCGACGATCGTGGTGTTGCAGACAGAAGCCTGACTCGTCAGTAAAGACAATTTCATTCCATTCTGCCGTCCACATCCTTCTGTCATCGCACCATTGGCGGCGGAGACGTCTGTGTTTCTGCGTCAAGAGTAGACAAAGCAATGGACGTCTTGCGGACAGACCACTCTGCTGTAAACGGCGTCGAATGGTACGCGCAGACACTGGATGATGCGTTACAGACTGCATGTGCTGTGCTATGGTTCGTGATGTGACTGAGCGATCCGTCACTGCCATGCGCACAATTTGCCTGTCATCACGTGAAGTGTTGCGCTGAGGTGGATGCGATCGAACACGCCGGTCCGTCGTACCCTCCTGCATCCAACGATCACATATCCGCATTACAGTTGTTTGGTTTCGTCCAACACGACTAACCGATTTCCCTGAAAGATAATCCACAATCTCGGTAGGCCACTATCCTTCCTCTGTAGAACTCGGATACTTGATCAAAAGATGATCGCTGTTTTCGACGAGGCATAATTGATCGTTTTTTGAAAAAATCACAAGAAAAACACAATTGCCGAACTTGAAATCGTCGAAATCTCCAAGCCTTAAATAGCGCTTTGAAGTGGCGCCACAGGCGCGCGTGATGTGCGTCTGCGCTGAAATTCTAATCATTTGCATATCTCACCTCCGCTAATGCATATTGTAAATTTCATGTTATTTGCATGTTTCCTTCAGGGTGTTGCATTTGCAGTGGCCAGCAGTGTATATATATATATATATATATATATATATATATATATATATATATATATATATATATATATATATATATATATTCACACACACAATATACACTGAAGAGTCAAAAAACTGGTACACCTGCCTAATATCGTGTAGGGCTACCATGAGCACGCAGAAGTGCCGGAACACGACGTGGCATGGACTCAACTAATGTCTGATCCTGGAGCCAATTCACACCATGAATCCTGCAGGACAGTCCACAAATCCATAGGATTGCGAGAGTGTGGAGATCTCTTCTGAACAGCATGTTGCAAAGAATCCCAGATATGCTCAGTAATGTTAATATCTGGGGATTTAGGGGGAC
Source organism: Dolomedes plantarius (assembly GCA_907164885.2). Classification (NCBI taxonomy): domain Eukaryota; kingdom Metazoa; phylum Arthropoda; class Arachnida; order Araneae; family Dolomedidae; genus Dolomedes; species Dolomedes plantarius. Next base: position 184,295,989 of record OU015494.1, on the reverse strand, counting down.
AATGGAAGTGTCTAAAGTCAGAAGAGTTATGCTGGAGCCACGCGGTAGCAACTCTCGATGTGTGTGTGTGTGTGGGGGGGGGGGGTCGCATTGTCCTGCTGGAATTGTGCAAGTCCGTCAGATTGCACAATGGACATGAATGGGTGTAGATGATCGGACAGGATACTTATGTCTCAGTCACCTGTCAGAGTCGTGTCTCGACTTATCAGGGGTTCCATATCACGCCAACTACACACGCCCCGTACCATCATAGAGGCTCCACCAGTTTGAACAATCCTCGGTTCACATGTACGGTCGATGGCTTCTTGAGGTAGTCTTCATACCCGTACATGTCCATATACTCGATATAATTGGAAACGAGACTCGTCAGACAAGGCAACGTGTTTCCAGTCATCAACAGTCCAATGGAGGTGTTGGCGGGCTCAGGCAAGGCGTAAAGCTTTGTGCCATGCAGTCAACAACAGTACACGAATGAGCCTGAAGCTCCGAAAGCCCATATGAATGACGGTCCGTTGAACAGTTCACCCGCTAACACTTTTTGATGCCCCAGCATTGAAATCCGCAACAATTTGAGAAAGTGTTGAACGTCTATCTCGTTTAAGGATTCTCTACAGTCATCGACGGCCCAGTTCTTTCAAGGTCTTTTTCTGGTCACGCCGCTGTCGGAGATTTAATGTTTTACAGGATACCTCATATTCACGGTACACTCGTGAAATGGTCGTGCTCGAAAATCCAAATTGCATCGCATTCTCGGAGATGTTATGTCCTATCTCTCGTGCGCCCACTGTAACACCACGTTCAAAGTCACATAAATCGTGATAACTTGCCATTGTAGCAGCTGGAACCGATCTAACACCTTCGCCAGACACCTGTTGTCTTATATAGGAGCTGCCGACCGCATCGCTTTACGCTGATTGGTTGCATATCTCCGTTATTTTCATACGAACGTCTGTACCAGTTCTTTTGGCTTTTCGGTATATATATATATATATATATATATATATATATATATATATATATATATATATATATATATATATATATATACCGCGTGCGTGTGTAAGTGTAATAGAATGAAGAAATATGATAGTAGAAAATAATTGCAAAGGATTAAGCTATGGGAAAAGCTTTTATCATTGTCTTCTATTCATTAGCAGCCAACAATATAATAAACTAGTAGAATGTATGTTTTTAAATATTCTGATATTTTTGGTAAACAGACTATAGTCTCAAACATAAGAGTAGGCCACAGGCATGAAAACATATAGTATGTATGTCACGAGAAGACAAAGCAAACCCCGGTCAGTAGTAACATAATGTTATTCATTCATTCATTTTCGCCTGTATGTGCTAGATATGCATATAAAACAAATAAACAAAACGCGATGTTCGAGGAATTTTATCATGTTAATCGTTACATTGTGCAAAACTCAATGTTAGAGAAAAACAATTGAAAATATTATTCAAACTAAATGGAACCATGTACAGTGTCAAGAGTGAGGACAAGAGCGTGCCTGGACAGTGACTCGAGATTAATTTTAAAATTGAGATATTTACTCTGGCGAGAATAAACATTAAACACAATTTCTCGACACTTAAAGAACTAGTTTACCGAGTTTGTCTTTGAAAAATGATACCGTCTGAATGAGAAACTACAACTTTGAACTAACAAAGTATGCTAAAATAAATCAGTTAAACCAAATAAATAAATCAAATCAATATTCTAACGAAATTAAGTACGTTGGATACTTTAACGAAGAGCTATTTGTTTGAAATATGAAGTTCAAACGTAGTGAGGCAGATGCAATCTATTATGTACTTAATTAGGGATGCATTTTATGAATTACTGGGTAACAAACTTTGCAGAAATTAATTTTTTTCATTGCTAATTACTTTTAAACACAATTGATTCATCGTTATTTACTTATTACAATTATGTTTTTGAAGATGCTCTGATGTATTCAAATCCCAAAGTTGTAATATTTATTTTCATGGAAATTATAATCGGATCATCTATTATATTTATCATTATTTATATTTGATGATTATCAACTGACAAATTTAGATCCTGAAATTTTGCATTACATATGCAACTGAATGAGGTGATAATTCTGAAATAGAAATTTGAATTGGTGCTATTTATAGGTTAGAAATTATAACTTCATCCTTTATATACATGTAGTGATAATTATAGTGTTTAGAGTTTGTTCCTAAAACTAAGATATAAAAATTAGAAGAATAGTCTTCTTGAGGTCTCCGTTTCAAAGGCATGGATGACCGATGGCGGGCCTCTGAAAAAATCTCTCCGTTGTTTTAGGTCTTTCAGTGGGTCCCTAGAGCTCAAGAGCTCGAGAAAATTTCTCCTTCCTCCCATCTTGTCTTGTTGGGCATGCTATATTTTTTTTACATTATATAGGTAGAGGATGAAACTGAGTAGCCCACTGAAATCTATTATTGTGGTATTTACATTATGATAGTATAATGTTGGTGCATAAAATTTTCCATTTTTAATATTAATAAGTCTGTACAATATTGAGTAAAGACGCTATTAATATCGATAAAAGATTTTATAGTGTTTAGAGTTCCAGGCAATTTTTAATAATGTTTGGGTGATTAGATCAGGAGTATTACGACCTATCTTATTGGTGCATTGCTTTGGACACCTGAAGCAGGAAGTTGAGGTTCGACAGCATAGTTGTTTGAAGGTGAAAGAAAATGATGTTATTAAGAATTTAATTCGTCTTCGTTACATGGTGGTAGGTTTTTTGCTTTTTTCTGAAATTCTAAATTCAAGATATTTAAGAATATCTTTTGTCGGTGTAGAAAATTAATAATGGGCTTTAATAAATTATCTAAAACAAATGTAAATACGCATGCACACACAGATCCACATAACTATGCATGTAGATACATGACTAGGTACCTGTCTATACCAAACGTGTTCAAAACATATATAGTAACTTTATATGTTATTCAAAATTGTTTAATAGTCATCCTGCTCGTATATGTCCTTCGAAATTATCTCACAAAATATATAGGTAACAAACAGCACCAGAAAACAGTTAAAATTGAGGATACTTGTACTGAGATACATCTAATTATTCAAACTGATAAACTTTAAAAAAATAAAAGAAAAGTTCTATTCCAGATAAGTAGTTTATCTCAAGACCTTCACTACTAACCTTTTACTGGGCATGAGATCACGTTTAAGACTCTGAATTTGTCATATGGGTTGAGTTTTAAAAGAGAGACCATCATTCTTTTTTTTTTAAATTTCCCAATCGTTTACCAAAGTTAAGTAAAAAATTATTTTTGAAATGTAATAAACGTTCGGTAAATGTATTGTAGACAATCCCATATCGAAATTTTCGTTTTTTGCCTTATACATTTTAAAAATAAACAATAACTGGGAGAATTACCATTCACAGATATTTGTTATTTTAGATTTCAAGCAATATATGCTCAAATCTCCATACAGTATGTTGTCATATTCTTAATTAGGAATGGAACAAACTATACCTAAAGATGAATGAATGGATTGTTATATGAGGGGTCAGAGTTTTTTGGGAAGACTGTTAGAAAAGTTTTATGGTAAATGTATTGTAGACAATCCCACTTTGAAATTTACGTTTTTGACCTGATATATTTTTAAAATAAACAATAACTGAGAGAATTACGATTAACAAATATCTGTTATTTTGCAATATTTAGATTTCAAGCAATATATACTAAAATCTGCATACGTTATGTTGTCATATTCTTAATTAGGAATGGAGCATACTATATCCAGAGATGAATGAAACCATTGCGATATGAGGTGTCAGAGTGTTTTGGGGGAGACTGTTAGAAAAATTTTACTGAAAAATTCCCGCAACCAGGTTCCACTATGCAATGAGTGATCCCACGCCTGGAAAAAAAGAAAATTCCCAATGATTCCATTATGCGCTTACACCTACTCACATAAAGGACTGTATGACAGAATATGTTCCTGCATGCATGTAAGTATGCATTGTGAAATTCTTATAAAACTAATTTTAATTTTGCTACCAATATGGTACACGTACGGCCAGAATCCAAATGGAGGCCAATATTATTAGTGGCACAAATGGAATAAGAGAATATATATTAAAAAGTATAGAGAGAAATTCAGCCTAAGGTAAAGAGATTTTCTTGGTCTAATGTTTCTTTGCAGCATTTTTTGATAAATACTGATAATTGAATATTAGGATTATTTTCCCAAAAGTAAATTTTGGTTTGTAGTTTGTATTGCATATGCTTTTTTATTAAAACTGTTACCTAAGTATAACTTATTCACCTCTATTTATTGCCTGATCCAAAGAAACCATATTTTTTTTTCCAATAGAAAATTTCTGTTACTTGATTAAAGAAAATAAAAATCTTCATGGTTACATATATTTATACCACCCATAACCAGCAGTATAAAATACTTCTTACGTCAGTATTATTTAGCAATGACGTTTTATCAAATGGAGAACATTTAAAATTATAATTGCTCTCCTTTTCTTTAATTTAATGAGACCTGCATATTTCAGACTATTTTTACCGGATTTACGTGACAGCTAACATCTGAAAGGGGAAAGTTATATCGGTACTCAAATAATAAATTTTGTTATATATTGGAGTTTTTTTAGTTGAAAAGCATAATAGTCTTCTTTTTCCCTCTGAAATTCCAGAACATCTTACTTTGAATCAGGTAGAAAAATGGAACAGACGCTTCACAAAAAATATATATTAGTATACATTTTATTACATTAATAATTTTGAATTTTTTTTCAGTTGAATTCGGAAACAGGGGATTCAAATATTGCAATGCGTTGTTAAAAGCTTTTTTCGCTAACATCATCCGTTTACGGAGAGATTGTATACACTGAATTAAAATTAAACGACCGAAATTTGTTAATTTTTTGCCCGCTAGGTGGCACTTTAAGACAGTGTGGATGCGTGCTCCGTGTTCTCAAACATAATGCTGTATTTTCTGTTATGTTATTAAACAACGTCAACGATGGTAGCCGTACCTGTGTTCTGTGGGTTGTTTCATTCGCTGTGATTGAAAAATGTGTGGTGAAACATTTAAATTTGTGTTTAGACATCATTTTATTTAAAATTCTTAACATATCAGTCTGGATTAATTGCAAAAAGTATTTAAAGTGCTGCCCGATGTCGCTTATTGTTTTATAATGTCGTGAATGATATATCAGCGTACTCACGTATGAAAACAGTAATTGATACTTGATGCTACTATGATTTATTCAAGAAAGTGATAGCAAAGTAACTAATTAATATGGCATCTGCAACGGCACTGGAAATTTCAAGACGTAATCCTCAGGATGAATATGACCTCATCCAACGTATTGGTAGTGGTACTTACGGTGATGTTTATAAGGTGGGTTTTGTTGTAGTTCTCTTATCAAACTAATAAATTCATTACACTATTTTTACATGTAGAAATTATAACTGCATTTAAGTCATGAAAATATTCCTATCTGAAGATAAATTGCATTTCATGTGTGTATGTGTTGACAACTTCCGTGCTCCCAGTGCGTTATATCATAATTGCTTAAATGACAATTATGACACTTCATAGAGAAGAATTAAGTGTTTTGTATTGCAATAAAACCCTGCAGAACTGGAGGTACTTGTATTTTATGTGTTTGGAAAACGTATTTTGCACATTGTTTACAATCCTAATGCTGTATTTTCCGTCAGACTGTGCATTGTTTATTAGAATTTTTACAACATTTTTTGCGGTTAAAAGGACCTATGCTACCAAAATGATCGGTAATAAAGGCTTGCTTTTAAAAGAAAATATGAAGAATATTTAAATTCCTATCAAATCAATCAGATTTTGCCTAATTTTTAAATTTTACACGTGTAATTTTTTATAATAATAATAAAAGTTTGAGAACGTGGTCTCACGATCAAATCAGAGCTGTAAATTTTACTTTCTATGTTTCTGCAAAGTGCGTTTATATTTTGTTAAATGGTATTCTCATTCATTTCCAGAACTTTTATGCTCTATTGGAAAGTTTTCAAAACTGACTCATCCTAATAAATACGACTAGGAATTTTCAATGATAATTTTTTTCTGCTGGTATGTTTCTGTGAAGCTAGTTCATTATTATGTTCCGAGTTTTCTCATTTTTTTTTTAGTATGCATGAATGTAATTTTCCTGCATATTTTATTGATACTTCAGTTATATTACAGGCATGAAAAATTAATTGTTGATACTAAGTAGCATTCTCTCTTTCCCAGATATGTAATGACATGTGAGGTAAAACTGTGCATTTCAAGCTTTAACCGTGTTATATTAAGCAATAAACTTCAAAGATTGAAAAAAATTTTCTATGGAAAATTTGATCCATGAAATAAATTATCTTTAAGATCCTGAAATACAGCATCAATAAAAGTTATGTTTTTTACTTTGATTATTTGTGCGTTGTGTATAATTTCCAAACTCTTATGTACATCAATGGTTTATACAGTGTGATATTTTAGACAATCAGGAGCAATTTAATAGTAACTGAGATAAATAAATTCCATGGATTAGTGTTTATAAATATATGAAGATAAATGTAAATATGTGCATTGCTTGATATTTTATTTGAGTAAAATGTGCAACATAAAATTTTCTATGTAATTTTTTATTGAAAATTTTGATCATATTAAATTTATAACTATCCAAGGAAAGACATCTCGCATGTTTGCAAACTTCCTTTACATGCTTTTTTTAAATACTTTTTTATTTTCAATATATTCTTCTGAAAATTGACAATTTATATCTTTCTCAAATAATATATATTATTAAAAAAATATATACCTGTTGTTAAAATCTAGTGAAGGTTAGTCACCTCATCCAAAAGTTTGGATGGGAGCCAGTGTTCCCTCACTCTTAAGTTTCTCTATCCTCTCATTTTTATCTTATTTTTTTATATTTGTTGGAGGCTATTTGTAGCTTTATCATCTGATGAAAGTTCAGAACACACACACATATGAACTGTAGGTTATTGATTTCATTTTTAGAGTTTCAAGTTAATATGGGCATATTTATGAAGCTTTAATTTAGTAATGTGTAGAAAAATTCTCTTTCTATCTGTTAAGGTTTTTTATTTATCATTTAAACGGATTTAAAGATACAATACTAACATTTTTTTCTTTCTTATTATCTTGTATTTTCTTTTTCAATATTTTATATCTTTATCATATATGTTTCGCATACTTGGCTTTATCTTTATCACCAGTATTTTTTTGGGGTCCCACTCCCCCACCCCCCATTACATGTAAAAGAATTTTGCATTTGCAAAATTCAGGGAGCTAACTCCATTCTAATAATTTTTTTCCATTTTTCCAGTATTTAGATTTGAAGTAGAACCTCTGTTTTTCTCTTTTAGTTCTTTTGACTCCTGTATGTATGTTTTTGTTATTTCGTGAAAGTTTTCTTTTCTTGAGTTAATGTTATATATTATACTTGATTTATCTAAAGTCATTTAAGTTTTCATAGCACTTTGCTTTGCAAATGACATTTCAGATCATATCAATTGGTATTATACAAACATTGTTTACTAAACTTTTCAAGCAATATAGAGCATTTAAATATTTTTTTTGTTTAAAATGTCTGTCAGCTAAATTTGAATTTTGTAAATCATTAGGATGTAAAAGAGTTGTTATATCATATATTCCTGAATATTAACTTCTTAATTCAAGGGCTTAGGTCTATATTTTAATGACATTGACATTTTATATTTTCTCAGTTACATATATTCAGGATATTATATAAAATGCTTAGATTATCTGCAGAGGGATTTTCAAATGAATATTAATGTGGTTGTGTTTCAATATGTAGAAATGATTTGTTATATAACATGACTGTATGGCTAATTGAAGAATTGTTTCTGCAAGTTGTTCAGATTACAGTGGAATCTCGATCAAGCGTTTTTCAAGGGACCGATTAAAATGAACGATAAATGCGGGAAAAATGATAGATGCGGAAAAATAACAAAGCAATATGATCATTGGGACTCTATAAAATGAACGACACATATGGAAAAACGATGGATCCGAAAACGATCGATCGAGATTCCACTGTATTTCATTTTGATTGCTGATTTTTAAAAAAAAAAAAAGTTTGCTTAGAGATATAAAATTCTTGTGTGGAGATATAAAATCTGCTTGTGTACTTTATGTAAATGATTTATTAAATAGATTGTATGTGATTGAAAAGTATCTAAGCTTTGTAAAGTTGTTATATATATTTTTAACCTTTAAAGAAATTTTGAATCTTTATAATTTTAAGTTTTGTGTGTAGTGTTAGCATATTATTTAAAGGCTTATCTCACCTTGTTTGTAGCAAGATTTGTTCTCCTAAATACTCATTAAAATATTTCATTGTGTTTTAATTTTTTTGATATAATCCTCTACTGCTTTATAAAATGATATATACTGTAGTAGTGTTCAGTGTAAGGATCCTAGTTTTTGCTGTGTTTAGTAAGAAAGAACCTTTTTTAAGAAAGCTCTTTATATCCCTGTCATATTTCTGCTTATTATGGATGCTTTTATTTTTTTAAATAATTTTGCTCTATCACTAATGGTGTATTAAAATTTATTCTTAAGGCTCGAAGAATCAGCACTGGGGAACTTTCTGCAGTTAAAGTTATAAAGTTAGAACCAGGTAGGTACTGTTCCGTTTTCATTTCCTGTATGTATGATCTTAACTTGTACTTATAATTGCAAATACAATAATTTTACATGTCTAAAAAATTACATTTGATATTTTCATGGAAATTCAGTTGCATATAAATGTCATTACTAATGTACATTCCATATTTTTTATAGATGTTTATCTTATTTATCCTTATACTACTATATTATCATTTTAATTTATTTCTTGAAAAATTCAAATTGGTCAGGACATTGAAAGTGAACTAGAACCTCATCATTTGTACTATATACCTTATTCCACTTTTTTGTGACTATTTTTTATTAAAATCACCGATATCTCATGCATTCTGCAAAAGTTTCATGTATTTCTGTAAAGCACTCTTATAGTAATTAATTATATAATTATTTGATGTAATTTGATTGTATTTAATTATTTCTGCTCAAATCGTGTGAGCATAGATTTTCCCATCTACAATTGCTATATAATTTATTGAATGTTTAAGGTCAAAGGTACTTAAACCTATATTAGTAACAAAACAGGATATTATGTGCCTATAATAAAACACTTAGGTAAACTAGACTCTCCCCAGTTTTTATAGTTGTAAAATTCATTGTATGGCAATAAAATTTGCATCATCATAAGAAATTCCTTCAACATTTGTGATGTCATAATCAAGAAACTCGTAGCCTTATTTTAAACTATATTAAATGTGCTTTGATTTAAAACATTAAATATTTAAACGGGTTTGATAAAATCCTAGTTGTGCTCTTTTTAAATCCTGTTGTAATTTTTAAAGTTTGGGCTTAATTTTAAGACATACCTTTTAAAAAAAAAAATCAATTCCTGCTACACCTTCTACAAACTTCAATGAATTTCCCATGATGTGTAAAAATTCTCATTGTAAGAAGATAAGCTTGTGGATGATTTTTGTTTAACATATCTTAAGCTATTTTAATATTTGACATTGTTTGGTTGTTAAGTTAGTTAGGGCCCTTAACGTTGAGCATTAACCCAATCTGAATTCATTTCTATGTGTGTAGAATATTTATTAGAACTTAGCAAAATTTATATAGCATGTTATCAGAAATTTCTTGAATTTTTTACGCTCCCAAGAGTACTGATATGGTTAAGGCTATCCAGCAGTTCAGTTTCACCGTATAATAAAAGTTTTAATGCATATCCACCTTAATCAACAGCAGTCTGGAGCATAGGTGTCACCCATATTAGGATTTTCTCAACAAGACCTTTCAGTTAAGTTCATTCTAAACTCCACAGTATTGTAAAGGAAAGTATTCAATTATTTCACTTTAGATAGAATCTATTCCTGTTATTAAACCTGTACATGTTTGAAACAGTTGACTGTTCAATGAACATTTATTTTCCAGTAGGAAGTTCAAGATATGAATTCTCTTTCACCTTAATGTCACTGATCACATTGGTTTACTTTCTGTGATTTGCCTTTTAGAACCAACTTGGCTTGTTACTGCATTAAAATAGCTATTCAAGTTAATTTACGGGCATATTGTCATCTGGCTATGTTGGTCTTGAATATGCTCCTTATATGTTTGTGTGTGTGAGAGTGTATTTCTGTATATGCTCCAAACAAATCCCCCAAAAAATAAATAATGAGAAAGGGAGAAATCTAAATAATATTCAGTCATGGGAAGGTTGATTGATACACATGAATTTCTTTGAAAAGATTTTTGGCGCTTTTTTTTTTTAAAGCTTGTGTTTAATTTTATATTCTATATTCAGCTTTAATTATTATGTTTTGATGAATTGTATAGAGTCATGGTGTTTTTAAACTTTAGTGGAAGCAGTCTGTCAGTTAATAATTATGCTGGCTCTATTGAAGAATGTTGCACATTCCTTAATTTAAAGCTTACGTATTTGGTATTTAATATTCAACCTAATTTATAGATTTATAACTTTTAGAGAATAATGCGATGCAGATACAGTACTTGAAATTTAGATTTCAGACAAAGCTCACTGGTATTAATTATTGAATAACTCTTCTGTATAAATCCACAATCACCATTTGATTTAGTAAAACATTTTGGTGTAAGAAAAAAAAAAGGACTCTTTTAAAGAAATTGAGGAGAAAGTTTCGTTGCGCGTTATGTCGAGTTGGGAGTTACGTGCATGATCCTATACCGCTCGTTTAGCATAATCAAAATTCCCTCCAGTTTACCTTTCTCCCCTGTGAAAGGATGATTTTAATATCATCTTGAGCTATTTTAATATTTGACATTGTTTTGTTGTTAAGTTAGTTAGGGCCCTTAACGTTGATGCATTCGTTCTCGTCAGTGTACCAGTCGGCTTTTCGTTAGAAATTGTGGTCCCAGTAAAAGAAATATAACGTCTTTCTACTTTTCAGTAAGGTGCTGGGGTGATGATTTTGAGTATTGTAAAATCTATATCGAAGTCAAAGATAAGTCTCTTATATGGAGGGCTCTCTTAATGGAAGTGTGCCTATTTGATATGCATGCCAGAATGTTCTGGTGTATGTAATAGTGATAAATCTCAAAACTCAGAACTTTAGCTTTCGAGACCATGTTTATGAGCAGTGTCTGCTCAACCTGCTCTACAATGCTGGGAAAAGTATGAATATTTTTTTAATAGTTGAATGTGCTATATATTTTAACTGTGAATAGCTGAATGTTAAACCATATTTGTTGGATCCAGCGTACTAATGAATTGAATCACTTTCAGCAGGTTTTTCTTTTTATCTAGAAAACTCTGCTTGTCAAAAACACCCGTGTTTCCTTTGTATTGCTAACGTCTATTCAAAGCTTTACGTAATCTCTTGTGTTTCAGTTCCCAGTAAAATATTAGCTGTGCGTTTCCCATTCGTTTTCGCAACAGTAGAACAAAATTTTTACACAGCGTTTCTATCGAAATCGTATTGTAGTAAATGAAAGTGAACTAATTTTTTCAGGATGGAACTCTGGTTGAGTCTTTATTTATTTTATTGAAGAATTAAAACTCTTTAGAATTATGTTGTAAACTAATAAGGGATTGAGAATGTGAAAATTTCATTTTATAAACGTGCTAATCAGAAGCTGCTTGACTTGAAGTCAGGTGATAGTTAACTTCAATATATACGTCCCGAACCTAACGTATATCACAGAAATGGTATTCCAAGAAAAATAATTGTCAGGGGAAAGTGTCTCAATTAATTAAAAAACAACTTCTAAATTAATTGGAAGCTTTTTATTTGTGATGTTACTCATGCATTAGTTATCCTGAAATGGCTCTTATCTCCGCTTCTACCTCAGTTGTAAAATATGTACCCGTATTCTGAATTCAATATAAGAATGGAACTTGGCTATGGATCTGTGTAAATCATCATGACTAATGCGATTAGTTTCGTGGTACGAAGACAGTGTTATTTGGGTGGGTGGGGTCATGTAGGTGTGTGACGGAGAAAACGACAGATTTATGTTTCTATTCGATTTATATCCGATGATGGATAAATTATTTTGAAAAATAAATAAGCCCACATCCAGTTTTGCTGAGTTCATGATCACTAAATAAGTTTGCATTCAAGAACCAAGTCATGCGTGTATTTTTTATCATGTGTAGATATAATGCAGAAAAAAAATATACTTTTTTTTCTTCTTGTCAGTGAAAATTCCTTTTACTATGTCGTTGATTGCTTGTATGATGCAGGCTCATTTTTGATATATTTTTCCTTCTATCCTTCTCAGAGTGGAATTTATTTACGACACGGAAATAAAAATAACCTTTGTATTTTACTACGAATGGCAGTAAAATGGGGGCTCAATTTAAGTTTAAAGTTTTTCTGCGAATTCCTCGCATGCATTAGTGGTCTTTAAAAGGGCCTTAATTTTGCTTCCTCCCAGCTGTAAAACTGGTACCCGCATTCTAAATTCAACGTAAGAATTGAACTTGATTTGTGCTTCTACGAAATTTATATATTTCTGGTTGGATAATAATAGTGATAAATCCTTGGCTTATGGTGTAGGCGTTCACTGCTCCTGACGAGGAGAGTAGTTTTTGATTTAATATTTCGAATTGTACCCCCCCCCCCCTCTTTTTTGGTTGCCATTTATAGCTCCAAATTAAAGAGATTTTTATTCCCGGATTATTTTCACTTATAGTGAGGCTTATTTTCTAATAACTTAACGATAGTTGCTCGCAAGAAAAGGGAAGGTTTATGACAACACAACAATATTTTCCTTAAGATTAAAAAAAGAAAAATCTACTGAAAGCCGGTCCATTTCTAAACTCTCGCCAAAATATTGTTAACCTTAAACCGAACTTTTTCGATTTGTAGCGCTTCTCTACGGGGGAAACTGGAGAGAGTTGTTATGCCCCAGGTTCACTATTTTTTCGTTTTCGTTTGGGAACTAGAGTAGAATGTAGTTATCTTTATCCTCCATTTATGGTTAAATAAACTGTTGATTACTGCGATATTCATTCGTAAAGGATAATCCACTTGTCCACTAATAGAACTATCTGGGTCTTTGTATCCCACTTGGCTAAAGCCGAGCGACCGGAGCACTGACCTTGGCATAGTCTACGATCAGAAGTCATTGGTGTTGGTAGCTATTTGGAATCGGTTTTTAATTGCCAGAAGGCATTATTAAAGGAACCACCCATCAATACGTTTGGTAAGATATTTACCAGCCAAAATTCATTACACACATCTACACAGCGACCTATGTCTCTTGCATTTGAATACCAGGAATCTTGGTTCCTTTGCTGTGTCAATTTACTTGTTATATAATTATCAAGAGTAAAATTACCTGTGTATATATATATATATATATATATAAATAATTATGTAGATGAGCATACAAGAAACGCATGTTTCAGTCATTCGTATATCATCTAATGTAATAGTACACTAGTAAATAAAACAAAAACACAGTGCGGAATACGATATATGACTAAAACTTGCTATTCTTGTATGCTCGTCTACAGTGTATGTTAAGCCGTTTAGTTAATGGTTCTATTATATATTTATAGTGGAACACTTTTAATGTGTATATAGAACCATTTTCATCATTGGCAGATTATTACCCATATGTTAAATTTACGTAAGTTTCCAAATGTGGCAACGTTTCTTGCAAAAACTTCATTTATTATTAACTCCATCTGCACATTTTTTCTTTACAATTTGTAGTGTTTTATTTGTATGGGACGTACGTGGCTGCCTTTCCTATTCATGAAAAATAAATCATTAAATGCTTCTGTTGTAAATTTTCTCGCTCCCCGACCTTTTTAGAAGGGTTTGTGCTAACAGAATTTATTACACTAAGATTTAGTGCGTCTTGTTACGTAGATCTGTAATCCACTGCCATGGGTTATTTTTCAAGGTCCAGTGAGTAATTCGGTGAGATATGTAAGAAACATTCTGAAGTTTCATTAAATAAACCAACCTCGAATTCGCATACAGAACTATATTACGCTAAAACCACACAGTTTCTCCTGTAAAATGACAATTTGTATATGGCAGGGTGAGCTGACACGTTTCGTTTTAATGTTAGCACGTATCAGACCTTTACCGTGGCATTTTTTTAGCTTTAATATTCATGGAATTTGAAGCAAGGGCGTATACGTTGGTGGTATTACCAGTAGTATTGTTCCGAAAATTGTTTGAGCATAAAACGTTTCCTTCCTCTACTAGCGTTCAGCCTAAAGAAATTGAAAACGTAGATGGAATGCGAGTAAAAAGAAAACCTTTTCTCCTGAATTTATTGAAGATGCGCAAGATTTCTTTTTAATGTCACAGGTTTACTTTCATTTAAAAATATAATAATTACAATAGTCAATTTGTACTGAACTGAAAATCGAATCTATTTTGATGAGATGTCGTATGTCAGCTCCACAGTTGGGCGATATCATTTCTATGTAAGGATTTTTTAATTTTATTTATGGATTTTCGTTTGTTTTTAGTTATTGAACCGTATTCCCAGAATGATACTGCTTGCTCTTGTTGATTAAATTAAATATAGTGGAGTTTCCGAGGTAATTAGCTTTACTAGAAATTTTATTTCTTCTTTGATAACTCTGCCATGCTCCCTGGTTCCTTTATCATTTCTATAACGACGAGTGAATGGCTAAGACGTTGACATCTGTTCCAGAGTCTGCGGGTTCAAGCCCCACAATTGGCGTGGGTGTTAGTAACTGTTGAGAAACGGCTTTAAACTGTAGGCCGCAGCCTATTTAGCTCTTGTGTAGCCAAAGATTACTACTGCAATCAACCAACCAACCAACCTTTATTAATCTTTCATTATGTTTATGGTGATTTTAAAATTGTGTGATCAGTAACGTTGTCTTAATAATTTTGTGGCTTGCGCTTGTTCTTTAGATCTGTGATTGAGTTTGTTAGTTTGGTAATATTTTAAGGGCTAAACACACAGTCTCCTTCCAAAAAACAATAACAACTCGGAAGTTCGCATTCAGAGCACGTATGATGTTTATGACTGCATAGGAGAACGATTTGTAATCCGATTGACCTTACAGAAGCCAGACCTCGCCTCTCTAAGTAATTAGATTTTACTTATAAGGTTTAAAACATTTTAATCGTAACTCGTCTCGCGTCCGATGATTGAAATTACCAGCTTTTCACATCTTGATACAAAGTTGGGGAATTGTCAAAGTATAAAAAAAAAGGCTCACCGTTGCGTGCAGTGATAAATTGTTGGAAGTAGAGGATATTCTTATTCTTATATAAAACGGTAAATGATTTTTTGCTTGAAAAGCGTTTATGAAAAGGTTCTCGTTTGAGAAACACGCACATATTTTAGATTTTTTTAGACTAAACAGGAAGTGCGTTTTTACTGTTTAAGTTATTTCACTTTTTAGGAGCGCACCCCTTGCGTTTAAACAGTGCAGCATCTCTAAGGGAAATAAATTTAATCGATTAGTATGCATGTAAGAATTATAAATCGGGATTAAAATAGTTTTATATATATCGATAGTTTTATATATATATCGATCGAAATTTAATCGACTAGTATGAATGTAAGAATTATAAATCGGGACTAAAATAGTTTATATATCGCACCCCGGCAAGAAAAGTGACACAACTCAAAAATGCAGCATTTGAGAAAAATCAACTTAAAGAATACTCTACAACAGGGGTGTCAAACTCGCGGCCCGCGACGAACATTTTTGCGGCCCAGCCAACATATTGGCACACATTAATATATAATAAAATAACCGACGCAGAATTATAATAAGATAGAAAGAATTCGCTAAATGTTTTTTTAATGATACTCTTTTCTGCTATTATTAAACAAAATGCATATATTTATGTTGAATATACTGTAATTAGGTAAATAAACCTACGTTTCTATTAATATTGATTTTTTTTGCGGCCCACCTATAGTTAAACCTTGTTTGTTTGGCCCAAGGTAGCCTTTGAGTTTGACACCCCTGCTCTACAACATTACAATAAAACTGATACAACTGCCCTCAGGTGGACAAATTGCGCGATAGAAATGTGTCGCTTTTCGTGCACGATGGGGGCACTTTATACATTTTTTTCAATGACATAGGATCCTCAAAATTGTCCTTTTTCGACTTATGTCACTTTTCTTGGCGGGGTGCGATATATGAACTAAAACTGAATTAAATATCTATATATTTAAGTTTCTATTTCGACATTTTGGGCAGTCCGTGAGAGAAAATTACTGCATCAATTTACTTCATTTTGGTCTTAAACGAAAGATTGCAGTCTGTAGATTTGTCAAATTTGGTTTCTGTAACCGCAATTTCTATTAATTAGCAATAATTTACAGTTAAAAATTGATTTTTGCGCATGCTCAGTGTCGCCATTAAATCTGGCTTTAGAAACTCACTGTTTCTGCGTATGCTCAGTGACAGAACAGTGCATGTCACTGTTCTGCTTCCATTTTAATAATAAACACGTTTATACCGAGGAGGCTCTCTAGATCTCTCTCTGTCATTTTAATTTTTATGATAATTATGTTCGTGAAATATAAGATTAAACCCGATGGAAATTGTTTATTTCGCGCTGTTTAATTAGCAATAATTTACAATTTTAAAAAAATTGCTATCTGCGCATGCTCAATGGCATTTTTAAATCTGACTTTAGATACTCACTAAGCACGAGGCCGCTTAAACACATTTTTTTCCTGAGCATTATTATGATTTTCAACATTTGGCAATGATGTGTTGAGTATAATTTGTGTAATAGTGCATTTATTTACTATCTAGCCGTCATGTTTTGAGGGGTACCAACTAGTTAGTATTAACTTAGATTTTTAATAAGAAGAGTCATTGTTCATCTTTATTAAGTTATGTGGGCCAGTTTCTTTTCCAATTTCAATTAAAAGCTATCAATTTTTCTTCCTGTTCGAGGTTCAGATAGTGAAACCAATATCTAATTGTTTTAAATTTAGATTTGTATTCAGGTATATTGACTCCATGTATGAATTTGAAAAATTATTTTAACTTGATAAACATTACCTGAAGCAGTCTTTGAATTAAACTTTACATCGAGTAAAATTATTTCAGTATTGAAGGCGTTCATTCAGATGATGGATGGTAAACCAGTGATTGTTAGATAAAATGCATAAGTATAGTTAGCCTTTATTTATTTATTTTAAAGTCTTTTTCGGCGACTTGCATCGATATTTATGGAATTGCGATACCTGAGGAGATTAAAGGGAAAATGGAAATGCTGATACAGAACAGGATTTCTGAACCTGTAATCAATCGATTCATTAATACGATCGGAAGCTCATATTTTGATTGGAAGGCACGACTTTTTGTAATGGCGACTATTCTTTCTACACAACACTGTGTCATGTCATTAGGCACAAATATTGTTTCTTTTAAAAGGTATTTGAAGACATTCATAGAGGTACCTAAGAAATATGCAGTGAATTTTTTTTTCTGTGAATAACAGAAGTACCCACAAAGTAGGCAATGGGTCTGTGTTGAAGTCAACTACTCCTTTTCACAACAAGAAAAGCCGCTTCTTTTCCCCGTATTGAAAACCAATATCCTTTATAGATGAAGTAACCCAACGCTCCACTTTTAGCTTGCGGCTTCAGCGGTAAAGATAGTGGCCGAAGGGTCTTTTGTTCGGAGCGATTGTTTCGAGTTCTGCATGTGGTCTCTTGTGAAATTTCATTTTTTTAGCTTTATTTAAAATTTGATTTATACATAGAAAACAAATTTCTAAACGAAACAAATAACTTCTTGGTTTATTATTAGAACATATTCGTAATTATAAATTTATTAAGTAGAGGGGGTGGTCTATATTTTATGTAATGCGGCAGGCACGTAGCCTAAGTGCTATTTGCCCATTCACACCGCGAAATCTGTTACGGTAAATTTATTATGGGAGCGTCCAGTAGGCGAGCCAAAGTTACTGCCTATGATGATACGGCTAGAAACATCCATGATTTAGTCGGTATCTGAACCACGACCCTCTACCAGGCAACTTGGGGCGCTAACCGCTGTACAATGTGGGCAGGTGTGGCTGTTACTTTGACCCCTTTGATTTTTACAACAGTTTGACAATCATGGACCGGAAAAGGTTTTGCAATCTGGACATAAGAGATTTTATAAGCATACAGCCCTTTTCAAATTCTTACATGACCCTTTTCTACGAGGGCGAGGAGCGAACTGAGAGGCGAAAACTTCTCCCTCTCTACGGGCGTCGCAGCGCCCCCTCGATACAATTTTCTACACTGGTTAAAATGTTGTTCTCTCTTTTGTTGGTCAACCTCTCTTTTTGGTTAAACCTCTCTTTTTGTTGGTCATGATGATGATGTTGGTGTGTGTATGTGTGCGCTCGCGTGTCCACGGAGAAAATAGTTTAAGGACAAAAAGGAAGAGTTATAAAAAGTATTGAAATATGAAAAAGCATATTTAAATCTAAAACACGAAAGTCAACCTTTACTCTGAGAAATGATTTCAGAAGTAAACAAAATAATAGATCTAAACAAAATTAACCTTCTTGAAAGTAAATAAACTGTCTCAACTCATACCTTAAGACGGTTACTTTGTGACACATACAGTAGCTCCCAAAAGTGTTTCGTACACTTACGATTTTCAATGAAATAGGGGTCTGTCCATTAATTAAAATGAATATTTCAGAATGGGTATTTAATAATAAAATCTGTAATCTATTCTTAACAAAACTACATGAACTATTTTAAAAACAGTAAAACTTTATTTTTAATAAAACAATAATCAAAAAGTAACAAAATCTTTCTCTCTCAAAAGTCATCGTACACTTGTAAAAAATCTCTACATATTAGTACACTGCTGGCCACGCAAATTGCAACACCAAGAAAGACAAGAGATATCACAACAAAATTTATTTTGTAGATAACATGTTGACCAAGTATCAAATGATTAAATTTATAGACTTCTGTGAAGTGTCGTTCCTGCCAAAATCAGTAGCCAGAGTAGCCGACATTGTTGGAGATCACCGCTGCCACACGCCTCTGCATTGATTCAAAGAGACTTTAGATGAGTTCTTGGGGTACAGTAGACCAAGCAGCTTCCACACGTAGCCAAAGTTGATCTGCTGTGGCAGCTGGGGATGGAATCTGGGTCAATCGTAGAGTAACCATGGACCACATGTTTTCTATCGGCGAAAGATCCGGAGAGCGAGGCTGCCAGGGAAGCAATTCAATCTGGCGATTGACGAAGAACCGTTGGACAATGCGTGCCACGTGTGGTCGCGCATTATCCTGTTGAAATATGGCTGTGGGCAAGCCCTGAAGGTAAGGAAGGACAACTGGCTCCAACACTTCGGAGATGTAGCGCTGGCTGTTTAAAGTACCGGCAATGCGTACTAGAGGTGTGCGAGAGTGATATCCAATACCGCCCCATACCATAATACCCGGTGCAGGACCAGTGTGGCGGTGCATACCGCAGCTGTTCAGCATCCTTTCTTCACGGTGTCTCCAGACTCGAATGCGACCATCGTGGTGTTGCAGACAGAAGCGTGACTCGTCAGTAAAGACAATTTCATTCCATTCTGTCGTCCACATCCTTCTGTCATCGCACCATTGGCGGCGGAGACGTCTGTGGTTCTGCGTCAAGGGTAGACAAAGCAATGGACGTCTTGCGGACAGACCACTCTGCTGTAAACGGCATCGAATGGTACGCGCAGACACTGGATGATGCGTTACAGACTGCATGTGCTGTGCCATGGTTCGTGATGTGACTGAGCGATCCGTCACTGCCATGCGTACAATTTGCCTGTAATCACGTGAAGTGGTGCGCTGAGGTGGATGCGATCGAACACGCCGGTCCGTCGTACCCTCCTGCATCCAACGATCACATATCCGCATTACAGTTGTTTGGTTTCGTCCAACACGACTACCGATTTCCCTGAAAGATAATCCACAATCTCGGTAGGCCACTTTCCTTCCTCTGTCGAACTCGGATACTTGATCAAAAGATGATCGCTGTTTTCGACGAGGCATAATTGATCGTTTTTTGAAAAAAATACAAGAAAAACACAATTGCCGAACTTGAAATCGTCGAAATCTCCAAGCCTTAAATAGCGCTTTGAAGTGGCGCCACAAGCGCGCATGATGTGCGTCTGCGCTGAAATTCTAATCATTTGCATATCTCACCTCCGTTAATGCATGTTGTAAATTTCATGTTATTTGCATGTTTCCTTCGGGGTGTTGCATTTACAGTGGCCAGCAGTGTAAATATTCTAATTTTTCGTTAAATTAATATTTAGTAGGATATCCTTTAGCATTCACAACAGCTTTTAAACGTCTGGGAATAGATTACACTAGTTCTTCTTTAATTTCTGCGTCAATGTTCATCCATTCTTCCATCATAATTGTTTTTAGTTCGCTTTTCGTGTGAATGTCGTGATTTCGTACTCGAACCTCCAGTTCTCTCCAAATATGTTCTATTGGGTTTAAATCTGGCGATTGAGGTAGTGTTTTCAAAACTTGTGAACAATTATAGAGTCACCAGAGGGGAATGTTGAGAGCCGTGTGCTTAGGATCGTTATCTTGATAAAAAACAAAGTTGTTTCCAATACCCAAATTTTGAGCTAAACAGCATAATTCATCATGCCATCAATAAATACAAAATTACCAAGTCCTGATGCTGACATGCATCCCCACACAAGGGCACCTCCACCGCCATGCTTAACTGTTTCTACTAAGTTCTTGGGATTAAGTTCTTCATTTTTTCTTCTCCGTACAATTATACACCCATCGGAACCAAAATTGTTAAACTTGTTTTCATCGGCAAATAAGACATTATTCCAATACGTTTGGGGCTTATTTATCATTGATAGTGCGAAGGAAAGCCTAAGCTTTCTGTTTTTCTCACTCACAAAAAATTTTCTACGGGCAGAACGCCCAGTAGACCAGCTGCTCTGAGAACTCGTCGAACAGTTTCAGGTGAAATTGAAGTAGAAAATGTTTCATTAAATTCTGTAGAAACTTTTACAGCTTTTACTCAAACGTAGATTTTTCACAAATTTTCTAGTTATGAATTTCTGATCACGTTTTGTTAACTTTGCCGGACGACCTTTTCTTACCTTGTTTACGATCCTATTTTCTTCTCTAAAGCGTTTTATCAATACTGCACAGTAGAATAGGATAAATTAAGTAATTTAGCAATGTTCCGAACTGATTTACCACATCTATGATGAAAAATAATCAATTTTCGAATGCTGTTTGTTGTTTCTTTACGACTACGAGCCATCTTTAAATAATAAATGAAATATTACGGAGTAGTCAAGCAAAAATTAAAGCCAAACGATATTTTAAATGCCACCAGAATTCAAAAATAAAAATAAAGCGCCAGAGATTATTTTAATTATGAATTTATCCGAAAATATTTCAGTGTACGATGACTTTTGTGAGATAAAGTTTTTGTTACTTTTTAATTACTGGTTTCTTAAAAATGTTTTCAATATTTTTCATGTAGTTCTGTTAAGAATAGATTATAGATCTTATTATTAAATACCCATTCTAAAATATTCATTTTAATTAATGGATAGACCCCTATTTCATTGAAAATCTTAAGTGTACGAACACTTTTGGGAGCCACTGTAGACATTTTTTCGTATTTTCGATCTCGCGCTGCGTCCGTGATATCAGGAAAGCAAAGAGTAGCACCAACAGCTTGTCCGACATATACATTCATTTAGTGGCCAGTGCCCAAATCTGTTGGGCGTCAATTGTCTTCGGTGGCCAGTGTATTGTTGAAACCTGCTGTCACGCTGTTAACCCAAACTTCGGAAACTTTGTGTGCCGAAGCCTAACACCTTATGGTGCATATGCATTCATGCAGAGTTCTCTGCATGGAGACCCCCGACTCCTGTCATCACATTAGTCACGGTAACCCTACCCGTCCAAAGCGATGTGAATGATTACGTGTCTTCCAGATATTCCCCCATTTAGACCCTCCCCCATTCCCGCCCCCAAGGTCCCTCGTGTTTCTTGATCTAGTGTCCCCCGCCCCCGCTTGACGCCATTTGACCCCCGGGACCCCGGGATCTTTGATGCTCTGTAGCAGGACCGACAGAGGAGGAGATCCACGCAGTACGGAGTACGCAGTGAACATAAATCACTGGCTTCCGCTAAGCAGAGCAGAGCACATGAATGCAAACGCAGCATTATAGAACCAAGTACCACGCAGTGGCGTAACTAAACTAGGTAGGGGCAACCGGGGCAATACCCCGGGCTCCAGAAAACTATAATTCATTATTTACCCAGGCCTTAATTTGCGTCTCTGCTCCGAGGCCCCTAAATGCTTAGTTACGCCCCTAGTACCACGGGTAATTATTTTTATTGTCAATATGTTTGTTAGATTGTGGAGCAATATAACTTTTGTGTAGTAGTATTTCCAAGAGATATGAGAACACAACCTAATTATCGAAAGGTGACGGGGTTACTTTGTGACACATTGACACTGTCACAAAATAACCCACAAATTCGGCCCACCTCCTCCAGCTGCTCGATGTTGCATTTTTCCGTCCTCTAAAATACACTGGAGAGAACGAAGTATTGACTATCTGGGAAAAAAACTACCCGATGGAGCAGAATGTGCAGAGAGACTAATTTCTTCATCTTCTCAAAGAACTGATGGCTGCCCTGGGCACCCGAGGTGCCTTTGATGTCAAAGATATAGATAAAGCTATCCAATATTTGTAATGGGTATAGTATATAATTGTGTATCAAGCTTTTGATAAGCGTTTTACTGTCTAACTTTGTGTAAAGTAATTTTTCCTCTTGGTTTTCAAGGCGAAAATACAGATGAGTGGAGTAACTTTGTGATTTATTTCAACCTTAATTTCTCAATGGTAATTAAAGATCCGGGTTAGCGCAATACATTACTATGTAGGGAAAGGATCTACCAATGTTTTGCAATTGTTCGTTTTGGGCTACTTTTAAAACTGATCGGCTGGCACAGGAAAAAAACATAAAATCCGTCACAAAGTAACTCCTCCCCCCCCCCCCCCCCCATCTTACGATATAGTAAATTGCACTAAGATTGCAACTGTTGCTCGCTCAACATTCAAGCAACGCTAGAATCAGATCTGCATATTCTTGTTGCATGCATTTTGTTATTATGGTTTTCTTTTCGGTTTTGATATATTGTTGCTATATTTTTCACTGATTCATCAGAAATCGTCGTTGTGGTTTTGGTGTTGCTTTCATTTTGTGCGAATACTGTAATTTTTTTGTTTATTTGATTATTTAAGTTATACACTTTTGTTTTGTGGGATTCTACAGCATCAAGGAGAGTTGAAAATCGCACTCGTTAAACACATTATTTAATATTGTAATAGTTACACCACTGATCACGAGAAAAAAAAAAAAAAAAACTTTTTGGTACGTGTAAGAATTAGTTTTTTTTGTCTGTATATTGGGAAAAGTTCCTAAGTTTTGTAGGTTTGATACTTTTTTGCAACATAGTTGATATTTCAAAACTGTTATTTATTTATTTATTTTTTTGTGTCTTTTATCCATTTGTATTGATTTTTAATTGGCTTTGATCCAGTTAAACCCTTTTTTTAAAGAGGGAAAATAAGTTTTCTTAAATTATTTCAGAAGTTTTTTTAGCAGCTAAAAATTTTAGATGCTTGGTCAGATGTCGTTTATAACCGTGTTAATAAGTTTAACCCTGTATATTTATATTAAGGTGTTTGAATTAATCTTTTCTCTCTAAATAAAGGATTAAAGAGGTTATATTTACTTGCACCTCAGTGAGTTGATTTTATTCCCTGCTTCGATGGTGAAATCCATTTCAAGATTTAATCGTTGACTAATTGTTAGTAATTATCTGTGTTTCTAGCATTCGTGTAATTTTAATAGACGTGCGTTGTTCTCGTTTCAGAAATCTTTCATATCACTTTGAAATACTTTAAAGTGCAAAATATTTGTTCTGAGTCTCAGTGTAAAGAACCAAGCATTCATAATACGTAATAAACGCTCACATTCAGTCTGTCATAGACAGCGAATGTATTCACAGCTGTTTTTAAGATGCTGAAGGTCTTTGAGAAAGCGACCGAAGAGTTATCATTAGTTACGTCGCTAGATATCCTTGAATGGATTTGCATTTCTCAGATGTTAAGCTCTTTTGCGAACATCAGTATTTACATATTTGTATAAGCATCGTTATTTTATGCCTTAGGAAATTGGTTGCAATATTCAGTAAATAAAAATATTGCTAAAACTTAAGTATATTTTGGGTTGATGCACTGTTGTTCAATTATTACGAAAAGATGATCTCAACTGTACGCATTCAAGAATGCTTATACTATAATTAAGTAATTTCTTTTTGAAAACTGCATAGTTAGAAATTTGGCCTTCATTTCAGACATTAAAAAAAAAGACATGTTGTTATAACATTTGTCTTTTTCAAAACTTTCAAAATAGCTTCTATGGCTAAGATAACTTAAAAGCATAGTACAGGGGTGGCCAAGATAAACAGTGTTAAGAGCCAATTGGGAATGTCTACATACTTAGAAGATCCAAAAACAGAAAAAGGTTACATTTGATGTGAAAGAAATTTTAAGCGTTCTTTTTTTCTAATGTTTTTCTTTTAAATACAGTGATTTCCGCTTATAAGAATCACGTTTGTTAATACTGTTTTTGATTCTTATAAGCGGTTGATTCTTATAGCCGAAATTTAGGTTTTTGGACAGGCACACACACACACACCTATATCTATATATACATATATGAGATAATTTACCATAAAATACTCTTTAATTTACGTTAATTATCTTTTATTAAAATTATTTTTTATAATTTTAAAAATAGAACTTAATTTCTAGACCTATAAGTAGATACACATGATTATAGTAAGAGAAGAAAAAATCCAATATTTGTTCCCACATACCTGCTTAACAGTTTTAACATTTCAACTACAGGAAGGGAGCAAGAAAAAGTTTTCTATGGTAGTTTGACGTAATGAAGTTTTCAGGAGGCTGTTTATACCTCTTTCAATACCAATAGTATCAGACGAAGATTCACTTTCTAGCTTACGTTTCACGGTTTGAAAACGTGCTGAATACTATTAATGCCGCGTTTGCCTAAGTGATAGTGGACACTTCGCCGAAGATTTATGTGTTTCAGGGTCCAGGAAGCCGCGACCAGAATGTGGGAAAAAGAAGAGTCCCTATTTTTGTTTGTCAGTGGAGAAAAGTGAAATCGGACCCGAACGGGTAAAGATGCACCTGGGTCAAGCTAATAGGACAGTGTTGTGCTAAAGCGCTTAAGGTGAAACTAATGTTATGTCTAATAAAGAAAGGGATGAATTTTACGACTATATTCCTTCCTATCTTATCAATCTTCCTTTAAAAAAAAAGAAAGAACTTCGAGCCTTTTGAGGGTTTAAGTGGCTTTTTTAGAAAAATGAAAGGAAAGCGAAGAGTGTAAACTGAATCTTAAAACCGGTGGATTGATTCTTTAAAGCGAAAATTTTAACATGGAAATAATACATTTGTTTTTGTTTTCGCGATATTGATTCTTATAAACGGTTGATTCTTATAACCACTGATCACTATAAGCGGTGGTTACTGTATATCGTTCTCCAATTATTTGAGTAATTAATATTTCTAAATTCTTAAATTGTTTAATAGCTTTAATAATTATTTTTCTTTAATTGTTCTGCCAAATTATTCATATCTGCCATATATTGAGTTATTGCAGTTTGTAGCAGTTCAACAAAGGTTGATTTATCAACATTGTGGGGTTGTTTAATTTTTATCGGTCTAAATGTAAAACGCAAGGATTCACAACCATAAGTTGTACCCAAAACGAAGGTTATTCGAAATGCCGTTAATATTTAATGATTTTAAAAATTGATCATTGAACCAAGAGCCATAAAAAAATGAAAAGAGCTGCAAAGAAAGTGACAAAGAACCGCAGCGGTCACCCGTGGCGATACCTTGCAAGAGTCGTTGAGGTTAAGTGAAACTAATTTTTGGGGTATTTGAAACATCGCATATTTTCCTTTACCCAGTATTCCTAAACTTTCCTATTTATCTTAATAATTTTGGTACATGGTTCACACGTGTTTTCTTTAGGTGCTGAAATATTTACTTTATGCGATTTTTTTTTGCTCAAAACTTAGCTTGCTTGAAAATTTAGTTGTAATAAATTTCACAATTAAAATCATCCCGTACGGCATTTAATTTTATCTTTTTTTTTAAACTGTAAAAGTCGTATTTTTAGATACAATTATTTTGGGGGAACACATCTGGAATTTTGTCATCTGAGTTTCATTTCAGTATAATGTAAAATATAAACTATAGAAATAAACAAAAATTAAAAATCAAGCATAGACTACTAAATCACTTTAACATAAAACAAATCCTGTAAAGAAAACATTTTCAATAGAGGATAGCGCAGAAGCTTCATATCCCCATAATGAAAAAAACAAATAAATAATCCAACAGATATAGATAAAAAATAATACGAATATAGACAAGAAACAAACAGAAATCAAGCACTCTGGGCATCCACGCACCAACGGCAAGATTCTGTATAAGTGCCGGAACTGAACCATAAAACAACAGAGGTAACCGACAGGTCTCGTCATCAGGGAGCCTAACCATATCAGTTACCTCAAGGGGAACTTTCTGAATAGGATGCAGGTAAGCCCAAAAGACAACCCAAGGCACCGAGTCCCCATACTGTAAGTTGTGTTTGTCTTTTCATTTTCTTTTTGACTTATTGCTTCCTTGGGGGACTCGGGGCCTTGGGATGTCTTTTGGGCTTACCTGCATCCTATTCAGAAAGTTCCCCTTGGGGTAACTGATATGGTTAGGCTCCCTGATGACGAGACCTGTCGGTTACCTCTGTTGTTTTATGGTTCAGTTCCGGCACTTATACAGAATCTTGCCGTTGGTGCGTGGATGCCCAGAGTGCTTGATTTCTGTTTGTTTCTTGTCTATATTCGTATTATTTTTATCTATATCTGTTGGATTATTTATTTCATTTCAGTACTTACACTTATGTACTATTAAAGGAAAAACTATTAACATTATGTCATTGATTTTCGTACTCAGTCTTATGAGATCCCATTTAATGATTACCGGTATCCGGATCTAAAGACAAAATATAAGCGACGAAGTATGAAATTAACTATCAAATGCAAAATTAGAAGGTTTTCCGTTGCATGAGATATGTAGATATTTTATCTCTACTACTGGAATTTAGTATGCTTGTGATTCTTCAGTATAAACTGTAGATAAGAGTATGAAATGTAAACATATATTTGACAATAAAACATTTTCCTCTAAAAATTTTGATTAAAGGAATGTTCCGTTTAAAGGATTATTTACTGCATTCTTTTGTGAAAAAAATTGCTTCAACATTTTATGTACATTTTATTTGTAAATGTCATTATACTAATTGTAAATTTGACTATCCTCAGTAGCAGAAAGGCAAGTAGTCAAAGCAATGAGTCCAGTACTCATTGTACCGAAATCCATCGGCTCGTGAAAATTTTGCCTTGCAAAAATGAAATCACCATTACGCATTTTTACATGCGAGAACGGAATTAATATATGTCTACTCCTTAGAATGGCATCAATAATCGCAATGCAAAAAATATGCATAGTAGCAACATACAATTCTTACATAATTTCTGTATTGCGAAATTTTTCGCATGATAGATCTCTCTTACATTTTTAGGCTCACTTAGATGTCTTAAACATTTTTTACAAAAATTAGTCTGTTACTTATTCCTTAATTGGGTGTCTATTTAACACTGCATTAGATCGATTTTTCAAGAACTTTATAATTGTTTTAGAACTCCTTCAGTAATACAGACAGAGCTTCCTACAACCGAAAATCCATAATTTGAAATTTTTTAGCTGGCCTAACCTATTGTTATTGTCTTAATGGTATGCTAATTTTTCTATGTCTAAATAAGTGTAAGAAAAATTATTGGTCATTAGCCTATAAATTGTCAGTCAGTAATGATTTTTGAGGCTAGCCACTAGGGGAAAATATGTAATGTTGCATAAGCATCTCTCTTATGTCTACTCATGTCTATAGCGTACTGTTTTAAAGCTACTGAATGATTTTAAACAAAATTGTATCATTTTAGACCAGCCGTATTCAACCTTTTTTCTCTCTCGGGCCATATGCATATCGCACCCCTGCAAGAAAAGTGGCACAACTCAAAAATGCAGCATTTGAGAAAAATCAACTTAAAGAATACTACACAGCTTGCACTAGCATTATAATAAAACTGATACAACTGCCCTCAGGTGGACAAATTGTGGGATAGAGATGTGTCGCTTTTCGTGCACGATGGGGCACTTCATGCATATTTTTCAATGACATAACCTCGAAATTGCCATTTTTTGACTTGTGACATTTTTCTTGCCGGGGTGCGATGTGTTTCGTATGTTATGCGGGCCGCAATATAGTACATACCTCATAATATAATAATGTAATAAATAAAACTCAAAACGTAAATGTATTCAAGCGTTTATTTAAAAATTACTGCGATTTTTAACGTTGAGGCAAACTTTTGACTATTTAAAACAAATTAGCTTTATACTTGATAAATTCTACCCTCAATACGTCATCCAGGTAAGAATCAGTCAGCCGATTTCTATGTATGTTCTTCGCATATTTCATTTTGGAATAGGATGATTCACAAGGATACGTTGATGCGAACAACGTGAGCGGCAGGTACAAAATATTTTCGGATAAATTCATTTTTCGGAAAAATGCAAAAATGTATTTTCAGGCCCAAATTTCCGAAGTTATGTTTATAAATTTACCTGCCTGATAATGAGTGTTAGTGTTTTGGGCCGCACATAAAAGCTTGGTGGGTCGCAGTTTGAGACGAAACATTGCGCGACTAGAGTCCTGTATTCACTTGAAATATTAACGAGAAACGTAATGCAAGATTTTTACATACAGTGGCTCCCAAAAGTGTTCGTACACTTACGATTTTCAATGAAATAGGGGTCTATCCATTAATTAAAATGAATATTTCGGAATGGGGATTTAATAATAAGATCTATATTCTATTCTTAACAAAACTACATGAAATATTTTGAAAACATAGTGAAACTTTATTTTTAAGAAACCAGTAATCAAAAAGTATCAAAAACTTTATCTCACAAAAGTCATCGTACACTTGTAAAAACTCTCTTCATATTAGTAAATTTTGTAATTTTTCGTTAAATTGATATTTAGTAGGATATCCTTTAGCATCCACAACGGCTTTTAAACGTCTGGGAATAGATTGCAGTAGTTCATTTGTAATTTCTGCATCAATGTTCATCCATTCTGCCATCATAATTGTTTTTAGTTCGCTTTTCCTGTGAATGTCGTGTTTTCGTACTCGAACCTCCAGTTCTCTCCAAATATGTTCTATTGGGTTTAAATCTGGCGATTGAGGTAGTGTTTTCAAAACTTGTGGACAATTATAGAGACACCAGAGGGAACGTTGAGAGCCGTGTGCTTAGGATCGTTATCTTGATAAAAAACAAAGTTGTTTCCAATACCCAAATTTTGGGCTGATAATTTTAAATTGTCTTTTAAAATATTTTTATAAACAGCATGATTCATTATGCCATCAATAAATACCAAATTACCTAGTCCTGGATGCTGACATGCACCCCCACACAAGGACACCTCCACCGCCATGCTTAACTGTTCCTACTAAGTTCTTGGGATTAAGTGCCTCATTTTTTCTTCTCCAGACAATTATACGCCCATCGGAACCAAAAATTTTAAACTTGCTTTCATCGGCAAATAGACATTACTCCAATACGTTTGGGCTTTTATTTATCATTGATAGTGCGAAGGAAAGCCTAAGCTTTCTGTTTTTCTCACTCACAAAAAATTTTCTACGGGCAGGACGCCCATGTGATCGAGCTTCTCTGAAAACTCGTCGAACAGTTTCATGTGAAATTGAAGTAGAAAATGTTTCATTAAATTCTGCAGAAACTTTTACAGCACTGAAACGTGGAATTTTTCACAAATTTTCTAATAATAAATCTCCGATCACGTTTTGTTAACTTTGCCGGACGACCTTTTCTTATCTAGCTTTCGATCCGATTTTCTACTTTAAAGCATTTTATCACATACTGTACAGTAGAATGGGATAAATTAAGTAATTTAGCATTATTTCGAACTGATTTACCACTACTATGATAAAAAAATTTCAATTTTCGAATGCTGTTTGTTGTTTCTTTACGACTACGAGCCATTTTTAAATAATAAATAGAATAATACGGAGTAGGCAAGCAAAACTTAAAGCGAAACGGTATTTTAAATGCCACCACATTTCAAAAGTAAAAATAAAGCGCCAGACGATAATTTTAATTATGAATTTATCCGAAAATATTTCAGTGTACGATGACTTTTTCAGTTAAAGATTTGTTACTTTTTAATTGCTGGTTTCTTAAAAATAAAGTTTTACTATGTTTTCAAAATATTTCATGTAGTTTTGTTAAGACTACAGTGGAATCTCGATCTATCGTTTTTCAAGGGACCGATTGAAATGAACGATAAATGCGGGAAAACGATAGATGGGGATACATAACAAAGCAATATAATAGTTGGAACTGGATAAAATGAACGACACATACGGAAAAACGATGGATCCGAAAACGATCGATCGAGATTCCACTGTATATTATAGATCTTATTATTAAATACCCATTCTGGAATATTCATTTTAATTAATGGACAGACCCCTATTTCATTGAAAATCGGACGTGTACGAACACTTTTGGGAGCCACTGTACATAATGCCGCATTTACACATTCGCGATCGCGCCTCCTGCAAGACATTCGCGAGACATTAGTCAAGCTTCTGCATCGACGCGAATGACCGTTCTCACATTCGCGCCTCTTGTCATTTGTGCTTGGCGTCAGCCAGTCGTCTGACATCTGGCGCCATTCGCCCCTTTGACTCGTGCCAGAGAACCTCTCCCGAAGCGAGCGCCACGATTGGCGATGAGAAATGGCGAGAACACCGTTTACACATTCGCCCCCCGCAATTCGACTCGCCGCAATCGCGACTGTGTAAATGCGGTGTAAACTAGAACCTTCTTAATCAAGTGAAAGCAGTTTCTTAAAATGAAAGAATTGTTTCAAATGTTTGTTTACTGTTCTGCATTGGGACTGTCATAAAAATATTCAGAAAATGTTGCATTAAAATTAAGAAAAATCCCTAAAGAAATATTAAAGATATTTGACTGAAAGGGGCCGTTCAAGTATTACGTAAGTATTTAAGATGGGGAGGGCGGTAAAAAGCTTTGCTTATTTATCCTGACAATGAGGAAAGAGGGATGCTTACTCAAGACAATAGCTCCCTTTACACGTACGCTCTTTTCCACGTGAAACTGCAATCCCGCGTGATAGAGTGCACGTGTAAAAGTGTTAGAGAGGAAGGGAAAGGTGCTTTGGAGCGTATAGGATTACGCGTGGGAAAACTTGCAGACGCAATCACGCATGCTTACGTTTTCTCCTCATGCTGTTCAAACGCTCGTCCTTTCGCGCGCGAATGCTCATGTCTGGAACATGTATTGGAACATACAAGTTTACAAGCTAAACAAATCAGAGAAACTTATAAAAAATATTTCAATACCAACGGAAAGGTTGAGTGGCAAGATCGTATGGTTGCGATAGGGAGAGCTTAGATTAAGAATTAGTGTATTTAGTTACTATGTTATTAGCTTTCACATGTAACTGTAATATGTAGTTGTAAATAAATGCAAAATAATTCAACTTACGACATTTTGTCGCTGCCCAGTTTCACCACCTTCCATCACGCCTTGTTCATTTGTCAAAATAGCAGTTTCGTCAACGTTTAAGCTTCCATCCTCTGATTCACCATCTTTAGTAAAACTACTAGTAGGTAGTTCCTGGTCTTTTGTAAACAGCAAATTATTGTAGTATCACAGGGAAGATGTGTAGACGTCATCGGCTTCTCTTCCACCACGCTGACTGTCACTGACTTTCTTCAGTTCCTTCCGGAAAGAGCCTCTTAGACTTTGTATTTTTTTTTTTTTTTTTTTTTTTACTTCGAAGTCTGGATTGGCTTCCAGAAATGGTTCTACTTCTTAAAAGTCCATCTCTATAACACAAAATTACTAACACACTAACGAATTAACTGAACAATCCAGTAAAACTGTGTGTTTTTCACTCGCGCCAGTTTCACGCGGTCAATCGCGCGCGAATCCCTTTACACGGGCGTTCTTTCCCTTTTCCTTTAAAATATCACGAGTATTCGCGCGCGAAAGAACGAGCGTCCGAAAAACGCGCAACGTGAGGAGAAAACGCAAGCACGCGTGATTGCGTCTGCAAATTTTCCCGCGCGCAAACACTCGCGAAAGAGTGTACGTGTAAAGGGCCCTATTGCATGCACGCAAAAAAGTGCGCTGCGATGTGCTCCTGACCACA
This sequence comes from Dolomedes plantarius, assembly GCA_907164885.2. NCBI lineage: Eukaryota > Metazoa > Arthropoda > Arachnida > Araneae > Dolomedidae > Dolomedes > Dolomedes plantarius. The sequence goes on along the minus strand of OU015494.1, from coordinate 184,263,417 downwards.
TGAACTCCCTTGCCATCTTTGTACTTATATATTTACTTACTTTTGTATGAGCATTTACTTTCTAAGAATCAATAAAACCTTTAGTGCGTTAATGTACAGGGTGTCTAAAAAAACTTTGACACGTTTTAAGAATTTATTTAAAAAAAAGGTGTACAAGGTAGGAACTGGAAATTCACAAATGCGTTACCGCATATATTAGAGTTTTTTTCTGTGTCAAAAAAATTTCAACGGAGGGCTTTAGTCGTTCCGTGAAAGTTGTAAAAAGGCTAAAGTTGTAAATGGTTGTTTTGTTGCCCCACAAATTTCTTATTTACATCCCAAAATCATTTGGCCACAAAACGGGGCACCGCCTTATTGGGGTATGATTGTACGAGACTTTTTAAATGAGGGATTTCCAAACAGGTGGATTGGACGAGAAGGTCCCATCTAATGGCCACCCCGATCTCCAGACATTACACCTCTTGACTTTTTTCTTTGGGGATTAGTCAAAGACAAAGTTTATTCAACAAAAGTGAACAGTCTTAAAGAACTCAAAAATCGCATAATTGCTGCAATTTCTTGTGTTACGGAATCCATTTTGGAACGCACATGAGCTGAAATGGATTACCGACTGGATATTCTCCGTGCCACAAAAGGAGCACATATTGAAATTTATTGACTATACTAAAAGAACTCTAATATATAAGGTAACACGTATGTGGATTTCTAGTTCCTACTATGAGTACATTTTTTATACATAGATTTTTAAAATGTTTCAAGGTTTTTTGAGACACCCTGTAATTCTGACTGTTTTCATTTACTGTTCAATGTATATACTGGTAATAATATAGTGCATTTTTAACTAAAAGTGTAGGTATACAATAGATTTAGTTATTGATAAAAATCGTTTTGCCTGAAAAATAGCGACAAGAAATTTGCCTAATTTTACGTAAGGAGAGTGCGGGGGGGGGGGGGGGTGTTCGGACATTTGCTTAATTTTGCTTTCAAGGGGATGGGAGGGGGCGTCTAAAATGACTAAATATGGGCTTACGTAATACTTGAGCCCCGAATGAGCTGAATATATAATCAAAATGCATAAAGCATGCCAAAAAGGCGGTGTCAAAAGCAAATTATACATCTCCAGCGTCGAAATTTTGTACCACTATTCGTGAGAGACGATGATTCTTTCCGAAGTGGACTGATTGACGGCACTTTGTCAGTCACCAGTCAAAATTGACAGTAATTCCGCATTAGGAACTCCTTTCCCTCCAGCGTACTCGTCGGTTAATTTGCTAAGGGCTTCCTGTACGCTGGACATGTATATTTTTGAATGTATAGTGTTCAAACTATACATTCAAAATGATATCGTTGCAATGCATTGATATAATGCATCTGCAACATAAAATGTGCATTTGTACTTTTGAAAGTGGCTTATCTAAATATATAAAACAGTTCCGTAACTGACTCACTGACTGACATACAACGCACAGACCAAACCGCTGGACCTAAAGGGCTGAAATTTTGCATGGCGATTCTTTTTATAGTGTAGGGGTGCACTAAGAGAGATTTTTGAAAAATTCTTCTTAGATTTTTTTAAATTAAATTTTTAAGTTTGCATTTAAAATAATAATTTGAGGATTATAAAATTTATATCACGAGAAAGATCATAAAAATTCCTTTAAAATGAAATCTTTTTCGAATCTTTACCTCTATTTTCTGATTTTTGGTGAATTTTTAAAGATTAATTTTTAGAATTTAATTTATTAAATGCTGATCACGTGATTTCTTTTTCTGGTACTTTAAATAAATTTATCGTCACGTGCATAACAACTGAATAGACAAAAAAAATATTTTTTTTCTTGTTAATACGGCAGACGATTGGACATTATTTTGTCTATAAAAATATCCCTTACGATGTTTTTATAAATATATATATATATTTTTTTTTCTACATCAATTGTATATATTGATCGTCGTATTTATTATAAATATATATATATATATATATAATTTTTTTTTGGCATTAATTTCATACATTGACCGTTGTATTTAATTTGAATGTACCCCGTAGCGAAGTGCGGGTTTTCAGCTAGTAAGAATATATAACCCGAAATAGCGTAGAAAAGTATTGTGGTTATGCATTTTTTTCATAAATCGTTCGTACTTGCGCATGGAGTATTGTAAACTATTGTTTACAAAATAAGTGTTTCTTTGGGTGATAGCATTAAACTGATAAAATAAAATTCAGTGATGATAAAGTATATATTTATCTGTTAAATGGTATCCATGTGAAAGCGATTTGTTTAAAATGTGCGTAAGAAAGATTAATAACCCAGATTCGTGTTCCTTGAGTGTATTATCTAACGATAATTTTCTTCTGCCGAAATGGATAGGCCATAAGTTCTTAAACTGTGGACCGCGGACCCCTGGGGGTCCGCGTAGCCATTACCGGGGATCCGCGAAACAATTTTGACATTAACTTTACGTCTCCCAACTTTTAGCTTTTATTCAAATAACTCATTTAATAAAAATCCCACATGGTCGAGACTTTTTGTATTTGTTGTTACTTAACTAGTTATTAACATATCTAAACAATAATTAGTAAAAAATTTATTTTTATTCAACTGCAAATACGGAAAATAAATAAAACAATGCAATTTTTTGCACTCTTGTGACTACTGTGCGGCGCGGGAACACATAGCTATAAATACACTGGCAACTCGTGTGGATCGTTGCCTAAAAACTGGATCTACACTGAAACAAAATATAGATGAAAGCGACTCAGATGATGGAGCATCAACCTTGAAATCCATCAAGAAACGTAAAATTAAAAAATATTGTGATGAGTATTTATAATTTGGATTCACTTATGTATGAAATAAAGATGTGGAAAGTCCTATCAGTGTTCTATGTCGCGAAAGTATCAAACGAAAGTATGAAACCCGCCAAACTCCGTCGTCATTTGCAAACAATTGACTTGTGGTCTAAACGCATTCAAAACTGTGTGCATGAGTCTTTTCCAACACTCAACGATTTTATAGAAACTTCCAATAAAAGAGCTTCTTAATGAAACACGGCAGGTTTTTCTTGAACGTTTAATGGCTCTAAAAAACAGCTTTAAGAATTATTTCCCCAGTCCTGATTCTGGCAACAACTGGATTAAAGATCCATTCAACATGGAAGTTACGAATGCTAAACATTTATCTATACTTGAACAAGATATTCTCGTCGAATTATCTTTGAAACTACAATTCAACAAAACTGAACTCACAAACTTTTGGTTACTGCTCAGATCTGATTACCCTGCACTTGTAAATAAAACATTTGATTCCGTTCTGAACAACATATTTATGTGAACAGGCTTTTTTGGTACTGTTATACATGAAATCAGAGTATAGAAAATCTCAATGTGGAAGCAGACCTCAGAATAAAACTTTCCAACATACAGCCCCATTGTGGTTCTGGTTTCAAGAACACAACTGCACCCATCTCATTAAGTACACATTTCTTTACAGAAAACATATAATAAGATCTATTTTGACCAATATTTGACCTAGAAATGTTTGTATGAGTTTAATGTATTATGAATTGTAACTTTTAAAATTCTTTTTACTACTATTTTTATTCATTTTATGTTTTTTATTCTATATCCTAATAAAAATGTTCATCTCTATAAATGCGCAAGACTATTAAAATAACCAGCGATGCATTTTTACCAATATTTATTATAACGTAGTGCCTATGAGATTATTGAGCCAGAAATTAAGTCTCAAGAACGACGTAAAATGCTTAGGGTTGGGATGGGGTCCCCCCCCCCCCCCAAAAAAAAAAAAAAAAAAAAAAAAAAAAAAAAAGTTGTTTAAGCGGGGGGTCCTCGGACTACATAAGTTTAAGAACCTCTGGGGTAGGCGATGATCGCTGTGTCTCAAGCTAGTCGGGATTTTGGTTGCACCTTAGTTTAGAATTTGGAGGTATTTCGTTCGAAATCTGCCTGAACTAACCCAGTGTGATTAACTTAGCGACGATATCTGTAATATAACTATAATGCGAGTAAAAAACGTGTACATTTAGTGGAATTAGTGAAAACATGTAAAAGATTTAATGAAAGTATACCCGTAAGCCGTATTATATCCGTAAGTTCGCTTACGGGTATTTCTGAATACACCTTTTCTCGCTCAGAACAAAATTAATCTCAACATAAGCGACCAGCTATGTTGGGGGAAATCATCTCATCTTGAAATAAACAAGCTGATCAAAAAATATTTTATTCGGTTCAAGCTTTTTTTTTACGTCTTATTTTGAAGGGTCATATCTGGTATGGTCTGATGTTTGGAATTAATATCACAGTCTGCCCGAAACAGAAATATTTAGAGTTAAAAGCTACAAATTGCTGATAATGTAAATACACTTCATTTTAGTGAATATTGACTTTCATGCTCGCGTACTATTGAAATAAATTCTCCTTATTTGTAAAGTGTTTGATTATGATATAAATATTAATATATCTTCAGATTTGATGTTGTTGTGTGTTCGATATGGTGTTTTAGAGAAAGGAAACACTCAGTAGGATATTTTTGTAGCCCTCCCCCCCCCTCCACACACACATCCATTGCTAAATATCTTAAATATGTAAAGGGCGTTTTTTAAAAAACGTACTTGTGTAAGAGGAATTTCGTAGAAATTTTGGGATTTTTTTTTAAAGCTAAAACGTGTTTTGCCTTAGCTATAGCCAAAAAAAATAGTGCTCACAAAATTACGAAATTTCCAAGTAACTATTTATCAAGCAACTATTTCAATATTTAACAAGTTTGCAAGCAGTATAATTCTGTTTTTAATGTTATGTCTTGTTACTTTAAAATCAGAATTAAATGGTGCACACAGTGCACGTAATTCTGGAGCAACTTTAAATCCACAGATTTAAAAAAATTTCGTAATTCGCTGTGACACGGTAATTTTTGAGTGATCTAGCTGACGAGAATAAAACCGAGAGTCATAAGTATCAGTTGCAGCTACGTTTGCTAATGCGCCAAGGACTCCTGCGTCATCTCTGTTGTCGCTTCGGTACAAACCACATTACTCCAGTCAATGAATGCATTGTAAAATGCATGGAATATGCGAGAATTTTTGACTTCAGGACTTTGTTAGGAGTAGTTAGTAGGTAAACATACTAAAAGTCCCCGCCCCTGGGTGGTGAGCTAAAGGGGGGAGGAAAGGTCCCATTTTTTGGTTTTTCACTTATATCTCAGAAACGGTGCACTGTAGAAAAAAATGTTAAATGTAAAAATGAAAGCTAATTGAATTTTCTATAAAATTGTTAATATACATATATGTCAAATTCCCAACGGGTTTTGAGATATACGTCATTGAAAATCGATAATTTTCGAAAAAATCATTTTTACCTCACTCTTTTTGTCAAACAGTTGCTTCTAGTGTCTCCCATGATCGTTTCCCAGAAAAATTGTCGAAGACGAAGTTATAGAACATTAATTGAGCGTACATGTTAGAAATTCTATAGCTTTTGATTGGTTGAAGATAAAGTGCAAAAGTGTATATAAAATTGAAGGAAATTTAATGTTCTATAACTTCGTCTTCGACAATTTTTCTGAGAAACGATCATGGGAGGCACTAGAAGCAAATGTTTGACAAAAAGAGTGAGGTAAAAATGATTTTTTCGAAAATTATCGATTTTCAATGACGTATATCTCAAAACCCGTTGGGAATTTGACATATATGTATATTAACAATTTTATAGAAAATTCAATTAGCTTTCATTTTTACATTTAACATTTTTTTCTAAAGTGCACCGTTTCCGAGATATAAGGGAAAAACCAAAAAATGGGGCCTTTCCCCCCTCCTCCCTTTAGCTCACCCCCCAGGGACGGGGACTTTTAGTATGTTTACCTACTGACTACTCCTAACAAAGTCATGAAGTCAAAAATTCTGGCATATTCCATGCATTCTACACCCCTCTTTTGAGCACTCATTGACTGGACTACATCCATAAAGATGTTCATGAGTTACATTAAATGAAGATAAAACTGGAGTGTTGAGGAATAATTTTGATAGATTGTTTAGTTTGTGATATGATTATTTCTTCCTTGGTTGTTCTAACAATACTAGTGTTTACAGGATGTTTATCATGAAGATCAAATGCAAACTATTCAGAAACGCAGACTGTGACCCCCCCCCCCCAAAAAAAAAAAAAAAAAAAAGTGGAGTAAAATGACGTAAATTAAGCCTCTTTAATAATGAGAAAAATCTATAAAAGCATCCTCGTGTGAAGAGCCTTTCTGATGCATGAACTCGGTTAATTTCAGAGTTAACGAGAATGCCAATGACTCACGAAATAAAGAAAATTAAAATATGTTTTCCGAAAATTCCTTCAAGAACTGAATGTTCAAACTTAATTGTTGAAGTAATTACATTTAATTTTCCAATTGTTCTCTTTTAGTATTCTTTTATACCTATGTGTAATCAACGTAGCACAACTAAGCATTCCCAGAGCATTAATATTCTGTGCATGGGCATCCATACGAAAGATATTTTCAAGTACATTTTGTGAGTTCTTGTAAGTGGGGAGATGTTTTGTTCGTTTTATTGCTCATAATGTTTGACCCTTCCTGTCTTTTAACCTTTTGAAAAGGCAACTTCCGTAAACAGGCAAACGTTCTCTCGGGTTCGCTATTTTTGAATCTGATGTATTTTTAATTATAATCTTATGACGTTTATAATGAAATGATTATATCCTGTGAATAGTCCTTATGCTTTGTAGTTAATATCTTAGCTCCCTGTTTGTCGCATTTTTTCTGAATGTATAAAGGCTGGCCATTTTTCTTATATAATAGTATCTTATTTCGTGAAATAAATTGTCACGCAGTAGATTCTACCTTCTAAGCTGCTGTGGGCACAACGGTAGTCCAGTATCATCATTGACCCCTCCCGTGGGTGACTTTCAACAGTTCATTCTAGAGATAACTCAGTTAATGTAGGTGTTAAGGGAAACTGAACACCTTCGGAGATTTTTCCTCTATATTTATTGCTTCAAATAGTTTTTGTTGTTTTAAAAATAAACACTTAGCTTAGAAACAACTATTTTTAAAGCTGGATTTTTGCATTTTATTAAAATTATGAGTGAAATTTGAAAAGACAACAAATACTTCTTGGGAAATATACCCATTACTTACGTATGAACGAGAAAACAAATTCTAATTTTTTTATCTACGTAAAAGGAAATCACGATAAAGTTTTTTTTTTAAATTTATTTTCTTCTTCAGAAAGATAGTTGGAGTTCATCTGCCTCTACTTGAATTGTTATATGACACTTCGCAGTTTTCAAAAAATGTTGACTTGTTTTTCAACCGATTTTTGAACACTTTTAAGAGTCCAAATAACCTGACGATGTTGCCCAGTTTTAATGTATGTGTTTTGTTGCCTTTAGTTTTATATGAAGCTATTGCCGTGTATAAAGTTTTATTTTTGTTGCAGGTGATGATTTTGCTATTATTCAACAAGAAATTCTTATGATGAAAGGCTGTAGACACCCTAATATAGTTGCATATTTTGGCAGCTATTTAAGGTAATTGAATGATGTTTCTCGTAATTTCACTCTCGTATTTCCGAAGTTTTTCGAAATCCATTTTAGTTCTAATATGTTGAATAAAAGAATTTTTTTTTTCGACAATGATTTTTTTATCATGTTTAATTTAGTTTAAATACACGTAAAAAAATCAGGATAAGAATGAATACGTGTATCATGTCTGTGTTATTGAGTTAGCCAATTAGAGTTTGAAATGAAATATTCTGCTCGAAAAATACCAGCAAATATTTTTTTTTTTAATAATTCGGAAAAATGAGAAGCAAAATCTGTGGTAAAATAGTGATGAAACTTTGAATCGTCATTGTAAAATATATCGTGTTTTAATAAATTCTACTGACCCCTAGTTTTGCTTTTGCATATTATGCTAAAATTCTTCAACTTGGATGCATTTCCCATGTTGAGAGTTGAGAAAAGAAAGAGGAATGAGTTTGGACCCAAAACATGTCAAAAACATTTAACACAAAATCATAAGCATTTCTATCATAAGCAATACATTGTTTGTTTTCCTGTATGTGAATCTGTCAATAATATGCACTGCATTACAAAAAGTAATGGGAAAAAGTATTCGTTGCATCAAATCAAGGCATATTTCTATGATTACATGTTCAACGTGTATGATATAAGTATTATACGAGTATAGTAGTTGGGTAGCCTGACGCATCTTCAATTGTCATTGCAAGCTGCGATGGCTCATAACACTGGACATTTATAGAGGGGTAATGATGAAAAGATGCCACTTGAGTAACCTGTCTTTTCGTGCCTTCTTCAGCACTCCCTAAATCAATGGTAACATGTCATTAAAAGATGAATGGCGGTGGTGTTTACAGCACAAAACCAATACGGGGAAGAGGCTGCATTGATTGAATGATTATAGCAAGCAATGATTCAGAATAAAAATCCAGACCTCGCCTGCAGCAGACTTGGTGTTCCCCGAGACTTTAAAACTTCCAATTTTTTTAAAACATCTTTTATCTTTTTTTTTAAATCTCTCTTTTTTTTAATATATATCTTTCTTCTTTTTGGGGGGGCGGAGGAGGAGGGGGGGTAACATACTGATCATTTACATCGCTCTTCTGAATGTGAGGAGACAAGTGCAGTGGTGCTTGCTCGTCGCTCGTGGACAACGTAAAACTAGAAAAAGGTGAAGAAGTGTGAAGAATCACTCTTCGAATTCATCCAATCTAAGCACAAGCTTGTGTATAAAGTTTATCCAGGGAAAGCCTCCTACATAACTGAGATTGAACTGAATCATGAAATCTGAGGATTGGTTTGGAGCACTACGGTCAATTTTTGCTGCACGACGGCTAATTAGACTGGGATCTACTGCTTAAAGCCGATTTCGAACGGCTACAAACGCCCATGCCAAGACTGGGATTCGAACCCACAGACTTTAGTAGCGAATGCCAGCTCCCTAGCCCAGTGGTTCTCAAACTGTGCGCCCCAGAGCTTTCCAGGTGCGCTCCGTAGTATTCCTAAAAAATCTATCCAGATATGAAAAGCAAATGTATATTAAGTTACTATATTATACCATTTCTTTACGAACGCTCGGCTTGTTTCGTTGCGGCATTATTATGATAGTTATAAGTTACTTTTCTTGCAACTAGCTTCTGATCCGCAAATTTTTTACGCGTTTAAAACACGTAACAAACGTGGCTGGAACGGCATGTTAACACCGGCAGAAGCTTTCATCACGTGGCAACTGGCAGTGTTGCATAACAGGCGTTGGTGAGTGGGCGTGTCGTGTCTTGTGAACTGCCGTCAAGAGTAAACGTATTGTGCCTTTTACAACTTTCAGAATAACTACCGTTGATATAATTGTCTTTGTTAAAAATAATTCACCCATAAAAATGGATAAGTTTCTTAACCAATTGCTTCTTACCAAGTCTCAGAACTGATCGCACAAAATATGAAAGCTCATACTTTGGGGGAGTCACTTATTTTGCCTGCTTGCCAAAAGATTGTCAGTACGATGTTAGGAAATGAAGCAGCTATGAAAATAAGCTAGATACCTCTGTCCAATGAAACTGTCAACAGGCGTATTTTGGAAATGTCTTCTGATATTGAGAAAAATGTATGTGGTAATAAACTCCAGTGTTTTGATTTTGCACTGCAAGTTGACGAGTCAACCGACATTACCATCAAGACGCAACTCATAGCATTCGTTCGTTAAATTAGCGAAAATCAAATAACAAATCAGTTTCTTTTTTTGCAAAGAATTAAGTCTGACTACAAAAGGTGAGGACATTTTTAACATTCTGAATAACTACCTTGATAAATGACAGTTATCGTGGAAATCGTGTGTAGGCATTTGCACAGATGGAGCTCCTTCTATGATAGGCTGTAACAAGGGTCTTGTATCTTTTATACAGGAACAAAACGAAAATATTATTGTAACTCATTGCTTCTTTCATAGAGAGGCCTTGATGTCAAGAACATTAGGAGAGGATTTAAGAGAGGTCTTAGATCAAGTTGTTAAAATGGTGAACTTTATTAAAACAAAACCAGTTAAATCACGCCTATTTGAACAGATTTGCACCAAATTATAACATTCCTATTTTGTATACAGTGCGCCAGCAAGTATCTGTAGTATTGTAAGTGCGCTCAGACTGTATAAAGTTTGAGAACCACTGCCCTAGCTATTCGGCTATCGAAATCTAAGGGAGATCAACAGTGATCTGAGGATTTTTCTGCTGGCAAGGAACGAGACATTTCTAATGTCTTCTATTTCCTATTCTAGTGTCCTCAAAACACAGAGCTACGTTCTAGACCAGGGGTCTCCAAACTAGGTCCAGACATGCCCGGTATCCGGCCCGCCATAGTTTATTTTGATTACATTGTATGATTACATTGTAAAATTTACAATGTAAGTAAATCATACAAAATAATAATCAGATGTTTTTATTTAACGACCAATTACGGAACACAATAAGTGACATACATAATGAAATTGAGCATTTTAATAGTAATTAAGTAATTAATGATATGAGATTTATCCTAAAAACTTACAATAAGTGACATACATAGGTAATTTAAATAATGAAATTAAACATTATAATTATGATTAATGAGATTTATGTAGGTGTAACTTTCCACTGATAATTATTTACAGTTGTGGATCAAGTTTACTAGTGAAAATTATCAGAAGTGACTTGAAATGCTCATCAGTTAATTTGGATCTGTAAATACTTTTTTATATTTCATTTTAGAGAATATTTTTTCACACAGATAAGTAGTGCCGAAAGTGGAGAAAAAGCCACGGGCAAATTTATGCAATTGATCAAACTGTGTGAGTGGAAGACACTTTGATGATATGATGTAGTTAGTATGATGGTATGATACAGTATGTTGTTATGATGAGCTAGCTAGCTAGGTCTTGGGACTTAGTGGAGGAGTCAGTGTGGCCCTTAGGCTAAAAAGTTTGGAGACCCCTGTTCTAGACCATTGAGCACTGGTTACGATGAAGTCAATACTTTAGTTCAGATATCGGCTTCTTTCAGTAAGACAGGTCCATGCCTCACTGCAATGTCTGTCCAAGGCTGGTTTGATGCAAAGTATAAAATTTGGATTAATCAAACTTTATAAAAAAAAACTTTATCCACTAATCGGGTGGATCCGTATCACAATAGGTTAGTTGAGAGTGCTGCGGTCATTTTTTGCTGCACGAGGGCTAATTAGACTCGGGTCTACTGCTTAATGCCGATTCCGAATGGCTACAAACATCCCTGTCAATAGTAGGACTCGTATCCATAGATCCTGGTACCGAACGCCAGCTCCCTAGCCATTCGGTCATCGTCCGGCCCTATATCAAAATAGGATCGAATATCTTTGGGACGGTCTAGAATGCGAATTCGTGACAAAAGTGAAGAAACTTTCCCGAACACTTTTCTGGCGGCTTCAGTCGGAAGTTGACGTATAGTTCCTGTATTGATTATTCGGAAGTTAGTTGAAAGCATGCCTTAAAGAGTCAGGAGAGTCATTGCAGCCATTACCCATTCAATATAAGCTTTCGAAGGCTTGTGCCACTCTAGTGTATTTATTTACCGTTGTTTTGGTCATGATTCTCCATCTATTCATTTTTCATCTATCATTCGGCGTTGCTTTTTCTGATTTTTTTACTCAAAAATTTGTCACAAATAGCTGTGTTTAATGCTTATGCTAGTGTAGTGATGCCCGTTACTAACAGAAATATCCAAAAAGTTTGCTCTATATTGAGCAAAAAATGCGCATACCGTTACTTTGTTTCCAATGTGATGCTCAAAAAAGAAAAAATTGAAATACAGCGAAACTTCTCAATGGCTGCCAGTAATGATTCCGAAAATAGTGGCCGTTGAAAAGAGGTTTCTTCAATAGCATTAGCTTCAATAGCATTAGCTACATGATATAGCATTATATCATGTAGTCTTCATCGGCTCTGATCAAAGTATAGCCGATTAGAAGGGTGGCCGACTGGAGAAGTTTCACTTTATATAGATGCAACATTAAATTTTGTAGTCATTTATATCATATGATAGGAAAAATTCAGGAAATCCTATTTTTATGCTATACATTTGAATCCTTAGTTATGAGCGGCACTTCTGAGACAGATAGTTTGTTTGGCCGAATGGTTGGGGCGCTGGCCTTCGGTACTGAAGTTTGTGAGTTTGAATCCCACTCTTGGCATGGACGTTTGTAGCCGTTCGGATTCGGCTTTAACCTTTAACTTACGGGGCCCATTTTTCCCGATTCCGTCTTTAGAACGGGAAATTTCATACCCTTTGTAAGAACGGCTATTAGGGAAGTTATATATATTCATTCTTGAGATACATGCTATCCCACCCCGTAAGGAAAAGGTTAAGCAGTAGGTCCCGGTCTAATTAGCCCTCGTGTAGCAAAAATTGACCGTAGCGCTCCCTGGCATTCCCTGGCATTCGTCTATTTATTGAAAGTAATAAAATAACAAGAAAAGTAGAATCCAGAAATTATCACATTTTTTCTTTGAGTTTAAACATATATACTGGTTATATTTTTGTAGATTTCTGTAACTTTAGAGAGAGAGAGAGATAACTTTGGAAATCTATATAATTTTAAATTATCTGGAATATTAGTAACAGAAAAAAAAAATGTTTTGTTTGATTAAAAAAACTAATAGAATGTAAGTTTTCACTAATATATCATTTTGTAGATTAAAATAAAGCGAAAAATGAACTCTAAAATGTTCAAAATCATTATTGAAAATGAAATTAGTGATAGCAATAAATGGGAGGGATTCTATAGATATCTTCTTAAAGTAGAATAAGTGTTATCTTCATTCTCCAGTTTCAGTTGAAAATGAATTTGAGTAATTATTTATAAAGGTGTTTTATGTTTCAAGTTTATTTTCGGTTTTCAGTCTATGGATAATCATAAACATTCTAATATTTACAGACGAGAAAAATTATGGATTTGTATGGAATACTGTGGAGGAGGTTCGTTACAAGACATATATCACTGTAAGTTCTTTACTTTTCTTATTAAAATTTTAAAAATTAAATGTTGTTTATTATATAATTTGTATAATAGTATTTTTAAGTATTACAAGAGTGTTTTTCATGGTAATATATTCTAACATTTCATATGTTTTTTGATCATTCCAGAATGTTGCCTAGTATTTTTGTTATAGTAAAGTTATATGAATATATACTTGGTATGTATGTGTATTGTGTGAATCATTCGCAATTCTGAAGATTGTTTAGAGGTTTAAAACACAAAATGTTTCTATGTTGTATCATATGTTGTCAATACCATGGTGTATTTTATTTTTTTAATATAAGAATATTTTGATGTTATCCTTAAAATCTTTAAATATTTTCATTTTATTATTTCAGTAACTGGGCCATTGTCAGAATTACAAATTGCATATGTATGTCGAGAAACTCTTAAAGGATTAGCATATCTGCATTCTATGGGTAAAATGCACAGGGATATCAAAGGAGCAAATATCTTACTTACAGAAAATGGAGATGTGAAACTTGGTATGCTTTTTTATTTTTTATGTTATGTGTGATTGAGAAATAACTTAACACAGTAAGTGGTTTGAGTGTATGAAGATTCAGAAACTTTTTTTTTAGTGTTAATAAGTGTATTTTATTAATGTATACACCATGCTACTTCAGTCTCTGTATTATGATGTTTGAGAAAAGTTAGGAAGTTTTTGTTTAAAAGAATTATAAAGAATTACTAATGGTTCTCAAAAGTATATTCAATGGTAGCTCATAAATTTCCCATAAATGCCTTGCATCTCATGGCAATTTCATTCTTTTTTTTATAAATTTTTGGTTCAAGACCATTCAGGTAAGATGGCAATTTAATTGTTAACTCATCAAATCATTTCATCCCTTCTATTATGTAGAAGGATGGAACCCTAGTAAAAAATGGAAAAATTTAGCTTTCAAGTAGAATATCGCTATTTGTGATGCAACACCCACAAATCCCCAGTTGCAAATACATTTATTATGTAAATGTTTTCCTAGCATTTCTATAGACAGATGGAGGCATGTTTCTAATTACTGCATGGTAAAATGACATCAATAGAGAATCGCAGTGATTTTGTATAGAATCTATTATCAGGCTAAAGAGACAAGGGAATGAGAGGTAAGATTCCTCCAAGTCTGATGTAAGGTTTATGAGTACAGTAGGAATTTTTTCCCTGGCCTGACATCAGCTCTTGATGCTCCATCTGTGACTATATGAAATAACTGAAGTTATAATTTTTTTTTCTTGGAACAGTTGCTAAGTTGTCAAATTGACGTATGGGAACGTTTTCAATAGTGAAATGCAGTCATGGAAAGATACCCTTATTGTGAGAGAGGGATTTCATCCAGTGTCATACCAATTGACCAATTTCAAAATAAAAATAGATGAACTTTGTTAAACAGTTATATGAAAATTTGTACACTTGTAATGAGAAACCCATTTTAACCTCTCTGCTTGTGGAACTATCTACTCATTTAGTTGGAAATCACTGTGAGGTTGATGTACCCAAGTTTTTCATCTTGCCTCTCAGTGTAAGTCTTCCCATATAATAGAGAAAAAATTGCATTCAATGGGCATTTTAAATGTCATAAGGTTTGTCAGAACACTTTTTCTCACACAGAAGAATGTGTATTCTATAAGACAAGGGAAATTCACTTGCCAGTATGCTTTTTTCCTAATATGAAAGCTTTTGGTGTCTCTGTAATGGTTTTAAATGTATTAACATAGCAGGCTTTGGATCTACTTGTTTTATGGGTTGGAGCAATCAGAGCTATTGATTACCTTTCACTCATGAAGTGACTATTTTCATCCCATGCCTCCATATATTCTTTCTGTAGAGCCAGTCAAATTCTTCCATTTATTAAATAAATGTAGTCATCTAGTGGTATGTTTTATTGTGAGTTAAGTTAAAGAATAATTGTGAAACTTTTTCTCTGTTTATCTAAAGTTTTCTACGACAGCTTCTTGAAAATATTGAAAATCTTTTTAAATACTTGTTGTTTTTCAAGGTATTTAATTGTACTTAAATTAAGAAAAAAAAAATTGTGCTGTCGGGGGACCCCTGTCAGGAATGAAGTTCCTTACGTTATTTTTTCACCTCTAAACGTGATTTAATATGTAAATTTCTATTGATTATATTAGTGTATTTTTGTCACACCAAAAAGCACAGCCCTCTTTTATTCAACCAACTCTCTCTATCTCTCTCTATTTTATTAAAATTAAAAATTTTAATATATAAATTATTTTTATTAAAATTAAAAATTTTAATATATAAATTATTTTGATTTAGATGTTACCTAGCATAATTTTTAATCGGATTAATTTTATTATTTAATCACCAACAAAAATAAATTAATGACCCAATATAAATCCCGCATGAATTAAAACAATAACAAACAATAAGTTTAAACAGAAAGACGCGATTCCATAGGGACTGTATAAAATCTTTCAAGTAAAGCATTTACAACTGATCGAAGTTTATATAAACAATCATGCTGAGGGTCATCATGTGGTGGTTGTTTACTGTTGTCATTAAAATGTAGAAATTCTCTTATCTTTTCAAAGCATTTTAATGACATACATTCTTTTATTACATCATTGCCTATGGCAGGTGACCAATATGCCCTAGTGTTTGGTACATGTACAATAGACATCATTATACAAATACCAATGTATTGTTTAATTTCTAAATTCGTTACATTAACACACTTTTCTGGGTTTTTTTGCACACTGAATAAATTTGTATCTTGAACTATATGCTCAATCAAATCTTCTGTAAAAAGATAACTAAAAAAATTTAGAGGTGTGTTTAAATTCATAATTTCAGAAGCAAGATTCGCGTCACCTCGGAATAAAATTTGATCATCATTTAGAAGTAAATTAGTTTTCTTCCAGTTGATTGCAGGCTTTGTTCTCCCTGTATTATTTCTATTAGTTTTTGGCATGTTCCCACCATTAGGCAGATCAAGAACATCGCTATTATCAAGTAATGATACCACATCTTCCGAATCACTACTACCAAAAAAATTTCATCACAAACTTTGTTTGGTTTATAATTAGGATCACCTGTACTGCCATCGCTTTCTGAATCAGATCCATCTTCACTATGATCACTCCACGATCTGTTCTAAGTTCATCAATTTCTTTCTGTGTTAAAAACTTTCTTCCCGCCATTTCCTTAAAAAAATGGCGTAAGCACACATGTATCATTTTTGATACATAAAATTGAAATCATACTTGAATTTTTTATAAAAGATTAAAGAAATATTTTATTAATAATTATAAAGCTATGTACCTCTAAAATATATTTATAAAACTTTCAAAGATGTAAACTGACTTTAAAATATAGAAAATACTAAGGCAGGTCTGGTATGAATTGAACGGCTATCTTTTACTGAGATCGCAGTTGTATTCCTGCTGCCATCTATACTACGAAAATGTAACTAACAGTCATTAAAAGCTTTGCTATGATGTTTCAAAATTAATACAAGGTACACAAGTGGATAAAAAATATTGCCTTTGAATATAAAGGGGAAAAATAACTTATGTATCAAATTTGATACAGTTTGCAGTGAAGGGTTTTAAAATTGCCGGTAGTGCTTGTGCGGGGATTTGAACCGGGGACCTCTGCAGTACTGCGGAGCATCAGACTGCAGTCTGATGTCTGATGCGATAACCATTCAGCCACAGAGTCCTTGAGAAAAAGCTTTTATGAAGGGGGCATAACGCTTTTTCATTATGTGATGATTCCTGCCAGTTCACTCTACTGTAAGCTGCGTAAATGAACTTATTTCCAAAAACTTCTGGGATTATTCACTTTTAAGTAAAATTCATTTTCAGAATTGAAATAATTTTCTATTTTTGTTAAATTTTTCGCAATATTTAAGAGAGAGGCTAATAACAGAGATACTTTCCTTTTAGATTAAAGTAAATGTTAACTAATTTAAAGTTTCTTTTCATTAATCAGAATTTAAAGTTAAAAACTACAGCCCTTTTTAATAAAGCTCTATATTATGTAACATAAAGATTTTATATTCCTTCTCATCTGAGCCCATGTAAAATGTATCAACTTGCCTTGAAAATTCTTAAAACGTTGTTGCATAAATGTGTATGAACCCTATTCAGGCATTTAATTTGAAATTTAAATTGTTTTTTTCTTTTTCAGTCATAAACTTAGAGAATTACAGAAGTCATTTAGCTAGTAATTTAAGCAACCTAAATCAAAATTTATTATTAGGTATATAAGTTTTGTTATGTAGTATATAATTTGGCTAAAATTATTATCATTACAAATTTTCCCCTTCATGACATGACATGACATTTATAAAAATGTGCTATAAATTCAAACATTCATATGAACTTTCTATTTTTTATAGCGGACTTTGGAGTTTCTGCTCAAATCACAGCAACTATTAGTAAACGGAAGTCATTCATTGGGACTCCATATTGGTAATAATTTCACAGTTATATTTTAATTTCTGATTTGTACTTAATTTGTATGTTTCCATGTAGAAGTGTTTGAAATTATCATACTTTTTTAAATGTAAAACATTTTTGACTGTTAGACAGTTTAATGATGGAATTTTCAAAATGAAATATTTCTTTCATGAAGTTTGAGTAAATTGTGTTTCTTATCTGTTCACTAGGAAAATTAAGATTTCTCTGGTATGTTATGTATCTAACGTTGTAAAAAAATTTCCAACAGAATTTCCAACAACTCCCCTCTCAAACATGTTTTTCTAAAAATATGATAGCGATATAGTGAAAAGATGATGATAGAAGAATAGTGAATTTAACAGTTAGAGATAAACTTATGAATTTTTTTTCATGCAACAATTCTAAAGATTTTAATGTGTACACTAAGTGTGTTGCACTTATTTGGACTGTTCATTATATAATTAATAGAAAAAATAAAGATTAAGGAACTTAAAGGGATGAAAAGAGAAATTTCTGCAATATTAAGCTTAAAATCTTTCAAGAAGGATCTAGGCTGTGAAGGAGTATTTCTAAGTGCTATAACATTACTTAAAGTCACAAATCAGCCACTAATCCTTCTATTCTGACATTTCTGAAAACTTTTAAACTGTTTCTCTTGTACTGCAGTACTATTTGACAAAATTTATTAATTTCATAGATTAATCATTCCACTAACCCTTTAAGTCACATGCTGAATCCATTATGAAATATCAGTCTGAAAATCCATTATTATTTTTAAAAAATTTGATATCCTGTGAATCTGTTAGGGAAAAAAAAGTTTAAGCAGGAAGTTGACATTGTCTGTGTTTCAGACTTCATATTCTTAGTTTTATATACTTATGACTATAATAAATCTAATTATTAACAAATTAATAAATAAGTCTGAAATATTAACTAATACCTTTTGTTAGTTTAAATTGATTATATTATATTGAATAAAAAATATATTTTCTAGGATGGCACCTGAGGTTGCTGCTGTAGAAAGGAAAGGTGGATATAACCAACAATGTGATATATGGGCTGTTGGAGTTACATCAATTGAGCTTGCTGAATTACAGCCACCTATGTTTGATTTGCATCCTATGCGAGCTTTATTTTTAATGTCAAAATCTGGGTTTAAACCTCCTACACTAAAAGATAAAAATAAATGGTAATATTCCATTTAAAAATTGTTCATATTTATAAACTGTACTGAAATGTGTACATTTTTTACATTTGAGTACAAGAGTTCTGTCACATAGCAAGACATTGTTTATTGTTTCCTTTTATAATCTAAGTATTCTCCATATATATGTGTAGTTTTTTTATATTTATCATGGCTGGTATTTGCTGTTTTAGTATAGGATCTGTTTATGAAATTTATCCTGTTGTATTTTGACTTAATTTCTTTTGTTATTAATTTTAAATATATGGTAGATTAAATATATTTGAATGTTTTTCTTTTAATATTCTCTCAAAAAAGAAGAGGACTCTTTCTGCATCATTAACATTTTCCCTTTTATTTTGA
Organism: Dolomedes plantarius; assembly: GCA_907164885.2. Taxonomy (NCBI): domain Eukaryota; kingdom Metazoa; phylum Arthropoda; class Arachnida; order Araneae; family Dolomedidae; genus Dolomedes; species Dolomedes plantarius. The sequence continues at coordinate 184,244,368 of OU015494.1, read as the reverse complement.
ATGAACCAAACACTCTTCGCTTTCAACTGATAATTTGCAGATACCTTTGTACCTTCAACAATGTATATGAGATCAGTTTTTTTTCATTTTCTTAGTGTATCAGTAAATATAAGGAATTTATATCCAGAGTTCTCTGTACCGTGTGGCCATTCCCTCATGGCACACATTGCTGACCTAATTTGCCTAATTTTACTATAAGTGCTGCAACATTTAATTCCTTATATTTATCAAGAAGGATATTACTAGCTTTGAAAATACTGTTTCATGACATATTTCCATGTTAATTGATGGCCTAGTAGCTAGTACTGATTAATGTTTAGAGTTGTGCTGTATCAAATTCTTATAGCTCTCATCAGTTATACCTCCTCTAATGTGTTAGGTCTTTATAAATTTCCTTACATGTCACATAAAGGAACAGTACTTTCTTTAAAAAATTTACCTGGGAAAGAGATAGGTCATATTTGGAACATAATGTTATTTTAAATCTGTTATTTCTGGTGGTAGTATTTGAAGGAAATACTAAGCATTTTTCATTTGCTCAATTGCATTCATAATGTATTTTTGATCATCAACCAAGGCTTTGCTTCAGTGGGTTATGTAAGTATTACTACTGATGTTACTAATAAGAATAGCAACATTTTTCTCTTATTTATTATTATAGACCTCTTTCCATAATGAGATTTAATTGTGCGGCAGACTCTCCTTTGTATATATCCCTCATAGAAGTGACAAATAGTTATTTAGATGCACTTGATGGATTTTTAACTTGAAACTAATAGTTTATCAGTTTTAAATGAGTTTCATAATCACCTTTTTTTAGTATTCATGATATTACAAATACATGAGTTTTAAAATGCATGATGATTGTATACAGATTTCAACATAATGTATTGCATATTATTAAATTTTTAATAATTACCTAACTTTTTAATTGTAGGACCCCTATTTTCCATCATTTTGTAAAAGTAGCTTTAACTAAGAATCCAAAGAAAAGGCCCACAGCTGAAAGGTTATTGCAGGTTTGTATACTATTTTTAAAAAGTTATTTAATAATTAAGAATTTTAACTTTTATACAAATCTGACTCATTCTCATTCTTTTCAAGATAATTTAAAAATCAGGTTTTGTTCTATACTGCTATCTTTATTTCACTGTTAAAATAATTTAATTTATTTGTAAGTCATACAAAATGTAATACATAATTCTGGAAATTCCCCCCCCCTCCCTTTTTGCCTGGCTTTTATTTTTATTTAAATACTGCTAGAGTATTTCATACATAGCAGTCAAGATCAATGAAATATTTCATACATAATTTTTATAAGTTCAGAAGAAAATATCGATATTTGTATTTAAGAGCTTTAATGTTTATAAGATGCTATATGAAGTGACTTGACAGATGTGTGCATAACTATTAAGGTTTACCTTTTTTTTATCAAGTTATTAAATTTTCTTTTAAGTTTATTGTAAGTAAAATTCTTATGAGGAGAGTAGGTAATTGGAAAATCTCTATGTGACTTGCTTAAATTTTTTAACATCATGCTAAACAAATTAAATACCTATTTTAATCTATAATATCAATTTATGCTTATTTTAAACTGATTTCTCGTAGAGTGAAAATCTTGTAAGTGATGAGTATGATTAAATATATTGTACTATGACCAAAAAAAAAAAAAAAAAATAGTAGTAGTATGTTTATATGCATGTCTACTGTTCAAACCTCTCATAATTATATTCATTTTTTACAGTATGTTGTATGTGCCCATAAAGGGCAATGAGACAGAGAAAGCTAAATTTAATCTGGAGAAACTTTTTTTTCTAAGAATTTTGTTGCTCAACTCTGGTTCCTTTTTCCTCTTCAACTTCATTAATTAATGAATGTAGAGATAATTGACTACTTTTTTCTTATAGACTGTATAACACCATAGAAAAGAGTGATATAAATCTCATTCATATTATAATGAATACTAAGCAATTGGAGATAAGTTTCACATCAATTAAAGCATATTTATGGATGCAATTTGTTGAAAATTGAATTTAGTTTTTACAAAAGATTGGCCAATTTCAAAACTTTAAGACTATTTACTCTTAAAATTTTACACACTTTGTGTTTTTCCCTCTTCTGCTTATATCACATGTTAGCTGTTTGTATATGTACATATTATGTTTTTAAAAATTAATCTGGCTATTTTACTGGTTTAGCATAAGGTTTTTAATTTCATAATATTTCATGAGTTCTATTCAAAATATTTGATATATACATATTACTGAATTTTTTACAGCACCCGTTTGTACAAGGGGACTTAGGTAAACATTTGGCTCGTGAACTACTTGACAAATTTACTAACCCTCAGCACAACTATGCAGATTTGGATCCTGATGATGAAGGGGTAATTATGTATTAACTATTTTTACATGTAACATGCTTACCCTTTACTTGTAATACCATCATTCTTTTATGCATGCATGTCACCTGTAAATCTATTAAACAGCTTTAGCAGTTATAGTAAAATTTCTGTATTAAATGATATAGCATTGAACTTTTTAGGATGTAAATTCTATAACATTTATGCCACTCTGAAATATAATGTATTTTATGTTTCAAATGTGTGCTGATTTTAGAAATAGAACATTTTTTAGTCCATATAACTTCTTGATCTAGAATGGTTCAGTCAATCTTGATATCATTTCATTTCTATTATTCAATCAATGCCAAATAATAGCGGACCTCATCATTGCAATGAATGGTCATAATCCATACATGTATATGTTGCTAAATGCATGTTGTATTTATTTTCGTTTAAGTCCAAAGCTTATCAGTCTTGACGGTGAACAGGAATCTTCATCCATTTGTGATATTAAGTAGAGTAGAAATTGATTAAACATTTTATCCCCTATGTCAGGGGTTCCCAACCTTTTTATTGTACCGTACCTGTATGTTGTAAACAATTTGATGACGTACCGGTAGGTCAAAAATTTTGAAATGGAGAATAAAATGCAATGGAGAACATTTGTAATAAAGACAAGTAACTTGAGATATATTTTCATTGCTAAACATATACATAAAATATAATAATCACTTTAAAAAATATATAATTAATGAGAAGGTTTAACCTGTTTATTATTAACCAAAGAAGTAATATCGGGCTCAATGTCAGCTTAAGGCGAAGATCCGATTCAATGTCCAGCAAAGCTCTATATTTGGTTTTCATCGCAGTCATTGCAGAAAATCCTTTTTCACATAAATATGTGGTCAAAAATGGCATTAAAAAAATGTCACTGCTTGGTAAGAAACTTCTGGGTATTCTTTATGAATAGATAGCCAAAAAGTGAATAGGTTGGAGCTCTGAAAGCTTAATTTCAATCCACTCTCACTGCTAAGGTCTATAAAAGACTCTTTTGCAATCACATTGTCTGGAACTGCCATTGTGAATGCAAAAAGATTTTGAATCCAAATTTGAGCTGTGAGATCTTCACGAAAATAATTTTGGAAACATTCAAAAGTTGATGTTAGATGTTTTCTAATGTCGCTCATCACATCATCTTTTATTGACAAATTATTTTCTTCGATAAAGTTGCAGAGGGAAGGAAACATGTTAACATTTTGTTTTTCAATTTGCTGTTGCATGAATTGCAACTTTCTCTTGAACGCACTTATTTTATCATACAAGTCGAACACAGAATTTTTAACTCCTTGCAAACTCAAATTTAGTTAATTTAATCTTGAAAAAAAGTTTGAAAGGTATGATAGTCTACACAACCATTGCTCATCAATAAAATTATCTCTGTTCAAATATTTTGAATTGGTCAAAAACATATAAATTTCATCGTTTAACTCAAACAATCAACTGAGGACTTTACCACGTGACAACCACCGTACTTCGATGTGAAGTAAAAGTGTGGCATGGGCACTTCGCATTTCACTACATAAAATCGAAAATAAACGCGAATTGAGTGTTCGAGATTTGATAAAATTAACCATCTTTTCCGACTCATATAAAGGCTCTTTTAAATTCACTGGCATGTTTTTTGTGGCCAAAGCTTCACGGTGAATGATGCAGTGCGTAGACTTGCATTTTGGTGCCACTTCTATGATTTTGGTTACCACGCCTGATAATTTTCCAATCATTGAATGAGCACCATCGGTACAAACTCCAACACATTTGAGCCAACTTATGTGATTTTTAACGAAATAGTCATTAATTGTTTTAAATATTTCTTGCGAAGTTGTTCTTGCAGTTAATGGTTTGCAAAATAATAGTTCTTCTTGTATTTCATTGTTGAAATCAAACCGAATATATACAAATAGTTGTGCCAAATTGAAAATATCGGTACTTTCATCCAGTTGGAGGGAATAAAATTGGTTTCCTTCTAAACCTTTGGATTAAAATATCTTCAACATGTGATGCCATCTCATCTATTCGTCGCTTGACAGTATTATTAGATAATGATATTTTGTCAATTTCTTTAGTCGCTTTCTCTCCAAGGACAGATGCAACAATATCCTTTGTTGCAGGCATCAACAATGTTTCACCAATTGTATGTGGTTTCCCGCACTTAGCTATATGCAAACTAGCTAAATATGATGCTCCCACATAATTAGTGTTTATACTACTAAAAGTTTGACGATTGATTTTTGAGATCAAAACTCTGAATGTTTCCTTTTAAAAAAATCAAGAGTTTTGTCTTTTACACTCGAATGTTTGCTATATAAATACCTTTTCAAAAGAGATGGCTTCATAGTCCCGTTTGATAAGCACTCAAAACAAATCATGCACTATGGAATAGGTTCAGCATCTGTTCCGGATTTCATGGCGAACCCATACTGCAGGGTCATGCTTCCTGATCCAAGTTCGCTTCTGCTTCTTTAATTCTGGTTCTTCATCTTAGCTTAATTCTCGTGATTGATCTTCCTTTGGGTTGAAATTAGAACTTCCAGATTGCTCTAAATATCTCTTTATTGTATCAAGGTGCTGTAAAAATAAAAAGTAAGTAAAATGTTACAAAAACGTAAGTAATTTTAAGATTTTGTAACTACACTATAACCATAACTAATCATACCCTTTGTAAATTTTTTAGTGCTCTTAACAACGAATATATTTGTATATGGTCTGAAGACGAATACGAGATGTATTCGAAACATGTAGCCAAGCATTTATTAAAATAAATTAGGATATATAAAAAATCATTTTAAATAAATCTCCTGAGCTTAATACACTTACCTTAACAGCTTCTTAATATTTATTAATAATACAATTACTATTGATTAATAATATGCAATTAATTTAAAGATGTTTGAAACACAAAACACAATTTTTAGTAGAACTCAGATACAGTTATAATTCGCAAACACAGTTATAGATACAGTTATAATTCGCAGGCTAGTGCCAAATTTTTATGGGGCAGTCATAGATAAGACATTCAGGTGTAGACGGCATCTTTTGTGATTAGGTAAATTCCAATAAAGTATTACAACACAAACAATGGATAAGAAATTCCAAGCTAAAATACTAAAACGTATGGATTATTAGTTATTATAGTCATTTCTTTTCGTTTTTCGTAATACAGATTTTGAATAGATTTTTGTTTTAAATTGTAAAATCATTCGAGTATCGGTAGCTGTTTGTCCGCATACCGGTACTGGTACGTGTACACAAGGTTGGGAACCACTGCCCTATGTTATATCAAAACAGGTCCCCAGTGAGATGGAGGTGAAGATGATAAGATGAAACCAGGACTTACATGTTTTAGGTGACTGGTGTAAAATTCAGGAGCCTGATATGAATAATTTCCTAGTGACCAGCAATAGCTCTTGATGCTCCCATATTGAAATTATATAGCTAAAAAAACAAAACAAAAATGGTGTAAATGTATCAAGTTAGTATCAATCATGCTAAGACTTTAATTTCCAGACAAGAGAAGGTTACTTTTGTGTGTGTGTTCTTTTTAACAAAAGCATTTTATTTATGCTATTAAGATTCACTTTATTTTCAAAGTATCATTTTAAAATTTATTTTTTCCATTTAGAGAAAGGATTTTTTTTCTTCAATGTTTCAACTGATAATTTTGATACAATCTCAATATAATTTTATCAAAGACTTGAAAGATTTAAATTTCTGATTGTTTTATCCTAAAAATTTCATTTCATTATTAAAGTGCTGAGAAATTAACAATTGTTAACAAAAATCATAATGAATGGACACATGTTTGTAGCATGTACATTTCATTGCTTTATCACTGGTTAAGTTAAATACCCTTATTATGTTTGCACTTTGAATTGCATTAATAGTGCAGGAACATTAAAGGTTAGGAACATTAAAGGTTTTATTTTAGATTGATTTCATTTAAGCCATGGAAGATGAGATTTAATTTCACCTTTGGGTTTCCCTAAAAGTCAATATTATATATTTTTTAATTTTATTTATTTTTTTTTTTTTTTGGGGGGGAGGGGTAAATGAATGTTGAAGTATTCAATCAATTATGATCTAAAATGTAATGTTTAGTATTCAAGGGGTAGGGAGAGGGGGGGGGCTTAGTTTTGAAAATATTATGAACCTGAGACAAAAAAAAATTTTAACCTGAATATGAGGAATTGTAAATTTATTTAATCAAACTGTTAAGAATAGAAAGCCATTCTATGTCATTTAAGTGACATAACAAATATGTGAAAATAACTAAATAACTTTCAGCAATTATTTTTTTTAATATATAATATATATTATTTTGATTATATACTGTTGTATTAGGGATATACTTGACTGAAAAGTGAGATGCCATGATTATTCCTAGGGATCAGAAGAAAGCAGTTGTTCCTAGCCAATCTTTTTTTATTGATGACCAAGGCACATTTAAACTAACCTTAATTTAGTTAAAAAGATAAAAGTTTTACTTTTCTTGTAAGAGAAAGATATGATTCAAAGTATACTCAAATTGTATACTGCTGATTTTGCATATGCAATCTTTGGTTTAAATAGAGTGACACCATTAAAACTATTTTGCAAAAGACACAATTTTATAGTTTATAATAGCAATAAAACTGCTCTGAAAATGCATTTTCTTATTTTAAAATAGTAAAATTTTGCCTGAAAACCTTTCTATTTTATCCTATTACCTTACAATGTTGATAATTTCTGCTCCAAAAATGTATTTTCCTCTTGTGAAAAAGTTACATGAAAGTTAGCCATTGATATTTTATCCCTTAACATACATTCTGATGTTGTGGGTTGATATTTTTTCTTTCATATAGATGGCTATTTTTTTAATCAAAACAAATTTCCTTGACTATATATAATTTGTTCTTCTATAAAAAGAGCTTCAAATCATTTAATGATTTACTTCTGCCCCATTGTAGTTGTCTATATCGAATGAGTTTAATAATTCAGTTATATTACTCAAATGTGGGGTATTGGGACTTTGTGTGTGTGCTAGCTATCAAATGTTTATATTTTATGCATTTATCTGTTTCCAAATTAATCTATTTATCTAGATATTTTTTTTTCTGTTTTAATTCTGAATCTTTCTTTTTTCCTGAATCAGGTTTTAATGAATGTTCCACAACGAATTCCATCTAAGCAGTCTGGAAGAAGTAGACAAAAGACTCAGTCTGAACTTAACTGTATGAAATTTAATTTTTTTTAAAAATCAAATATGCATCTTTTATGTTTCCCTGATTTCTAATAAATTAACCTGTTTAGTTGCACACTAACATATTCTGTAGTTGCTTTACACCAAAGTTGTAGACTTTTTGCAGTTTAGGGTTTATAGAGGATAAATTTCTGGAAATGAGAGCCAGCACTTTATTAAAATCAACAAATTCAAAAGGATGCTTATTAAAAATGACAAATGCTAAAACGTGCATTTTTGCTTGGTGAAATAAATATTGTTTGCCTAAGTTTATATATATATATATATATATATATATATATATATATATATATGTGTTAATTATTATTATTATTATTATTTGCTCTGGCTTTCAATTTGAAGTGAATTATTTTAGTTCTGCCCTCATATACTACCTTTTTACATATATTGATGTATGTGACACTTTCATTATGGACTATTTATAATCATTCAATGAAATATATTGACTGTACACAGTAATATAAAAGCAGGATTAGCTTATTTACAGGATATGCCTGTATTTGTTCCATATATAAGAAGAGCAAAACTTGTTTTCATAATGAGCATGAGAGCTTCACTTAAAATTATCCTTAATTTTGAACATATTTTCTTTATTTTTGCAGTTGAAAGTGTTAGTTTTGACCTTCCTCTAATGTCAGAATTATCAACTTCAAATGACAAGGTAACTTTTTTTGTTATTTTTAAGTGCATACAAATGATTAAAATTTTTGTTAACTTTCACTTATTTAAATTATTCTTGTAGGGACCAGGAGCGTATGATGTCTCCCAAGCTTGGGGCATATCTGAGGTTGTTTTCAATATGTATTTCAAACATTTATAAACCTTATTAATGTTAAAATATTTTTATATTAAGTGCTCTTAGACTTAAAGTTTGATTTTATTGCTTCCTTTTTTATTTTGATAAAAATGAGCTGAAAATATTTACAATCTGTTTTGTATTAGATATAACTCACTTTAGTGAAAGTTTTACCCATTTCATAAAAAAAAAATTGATGTTACTAAAATATATTTAATTAATGGAAAATTTTTAACTGTAATAGCATATACACTTTAATAAAGGTATATGTCTAGAAATAGTGTAATTTTTATTACTTAGAAAATTTGCCTTTAGAAATTAAAGGATAGAACACTGTGATAATCATTAAAATATGTTTTTTTTTATGTTTTCATAGTTAGAAATTTAGTATTCCTATATTTTTTTTGTTGTCTTGGAAAAGCAAAGAGTGATTTTTTGGAAATATATTTACCATTCACATATTTTATTCTTGACAAATTATTCCTCTTTTTTATTTTCAATAAAATGTATATGAGATGGATGTAATATTTTTGTTAATTAGGAGGCATTTGAAATTTCATACTTAGTTGTTATAGTATTTTTTGCTAAAGATGAGGAGAGAGTAATTAATTCAAGAATAAATTGCTATTAATGTAAATTAAGTTGATATTTTGATAAGTCCAGTAAACTCCCAGAAAATAATCTGATGTCAAAATCTCCCCATTGATAAAAGCATCTTAAAGCAAGGAATCTTGCATCAGAATTTTTTGCATAACATGTCATAATAGATTTGTATAAAAATTTGCTCTATTAGATGAGTTAGTAATTAGGTTAGTAAGTTTCAATACTCAACTAATCAGTTGAGTATTTAAACTCAACATGTTTTCTTTGATTTGCCACAAGTAATGTTCAGCTGTTAAATAGAAGAGTTGTAAATCTTAGTGTGTAGTTAAGCAATTTTTTTTTGTTGAATCTTGCACCTCTGTGTTCAAGAGAGATTTTTAAAATTTAGCTTTATGATAGGTAAATCAGTAAATGATTCTTTGTTATTCTCAGTATGTTAAGAATTTATACCTTATGAAAACAGATTTCTGAACAAAGATTTCTTACTCAACATCATTTACTTTTGTTTCCCATCAGTATCAATACTGTGTATTCATAATGTTTTAAATGTTAATTATATGTTTTCTACCTTTGATATCAATGCTTTGATAGAACTGCTAAAGTAGTTTCTATTGGGATTTGAATTGATCTATGAAACAAATGAATTTGAAGAACATCTTTCTAAATTAAATATAAATATTTAATCAAATAGTGAGAGATAAAAGTTATTCTTTAATCTAGCAAAACATTTCTTTAGGAACCTGTCTCTGAACCTGCTTATGATTTGGCTACAGCTTGGATGGAGCAAGATATTGAATCAGATGTAATTTGCAAGTAAGTAATATAATCTGTTCAGTTGAAATGTATGTGCTCATGTGTCATTACTGTTGTAAAAGATTGCACTTACTGGATTGCTACATAATGTGTATTAAATTAGTTTTGTAAATGCTGAGACTGACATCTCTTAGGAGTGATCTTGAGTGATAATTTGTGAGTTGCTTTGTGTTTGTGTTAGTATTTGATTTGCCTTTATTAATGTCTGTGTTGTATGTCATATTTATTGCTGAAGGAAGTTGCATGGGTTCCTCATGAATCTGAAATTAGCACATATCACCCCTGTAGCCTTATTTTAGCTTTATGTGCTTGTAGATTAAAGTGTTGCCTGTGCACCTTGTGTAGGCCTTTGCATGTCATTTTGTGTCTGCATTTTATTTTTTATTATTTTCTTATGTGTAGTATAAATTACCAGCAGTATAAGCTATATCTGAAACGTCTGAAAAAAGTTCAGTGTGGAATATTTTGCACATATTTCATGCCTTAATTTAGTCAATAAGTCTTATGAGATGACATTTATCCCTTTAATTCTATATCAAGCAATGTGAAGATTGTAATTTCAGCGTATTTTATTTTTTAAGTTTCTTTTCTGTGCATGATTTCCTTTTAACCTTTTTTTAATTCCCTTGAAGTAAAGTTTAATCCACGGAAAATGAGTTTATTATTGTAGTTAATTAATACATAGAAAATCTTACGTTTAATTTTTCACTTTTTCTTATTTTTTGAACCTGAAATTTGTTTTTAGTACTAGTGTAAAAGTTTGTGAGCTTTGTAGGAAAATTGCTTAATTAGTTTTATATCCATAGGAGTCTATTGGAAGTTGTAGATGAAGAACTATTACAAAGGTATGCTACTTACTAACCTTGTGATTATACCTGTCTCTTATTTTATTGCCTATGCTTGTTACTAGAATGTAACATGCATGCTTTGTATTTTGTATAATTTTAGCTTTAAGACTTGTTTTGTTTTAGTAATACACAATTACATGTTTTATAATGCCTAATGATTTTCAGTAAGCTTCTTTGAAATCAGCATTCTACAGAAGCAAAACAACAGTATTCAGAGATATATTTCCCGACACAAACCTTTCATCTTTTGCTGACTTCTCTTTTTAAGTCCCTATTTCAGGAAAAGAATTTAAATAGGTTTTTCTTTACAGGTTTTGTCAAAATTACCAAGTTGTGCAAATTATGATGTAGCACATTTTTTGATTGATGAGCGTAGTAAACTGATATACTTTATGAAATTTTGTATTATTATATTCATGTAATTGTGTCTGACTTCCTGTGTTGAGTTGAATGTACTATGCTTGTATATGTCAGTCTAAAATCTGTAGTTATAATTTTACATGTTTTAATTTTACTCATACGTTGAGGTTCAGTATCAACCTGTTTTATTTCAGTCTTTAGCTGATTAAATTAATGATTTGAAAAGAAAAGATCTGCTTTTATATTTATTTATCCATAACAGATAATCTGAATTTAAGAAAAAATTATTTCTGCTACCTGCAGTATGATTTCTTTCTTTCAAATTTTTAAAACACCTCTTAACGTGATATTTGACTATTAATGGAAAGAGAATGATATTACAACTAGCAGTTTTCAGCTAGAAAATTTTTTTTTTTTTTTTGCTTTCTGTTTTGCCATATGTAATCACGTTTTAAATTTTTAATTCTTTTGAACATATTTAAGCATATTTACTATCATTTAAATATATTACAAAATTTCATTGTAATGGCTTAAAGCTTGAAGCTTAAATGAATAAAATAACCTTGAAAAAAAAAGAAAAGGTATTATGAAGTGTAATATGAAGTTATGCTTTTTTTAAACATAATTTCTAGCAGAGTACTGATTTTTGTTTTGTGACTAAATATGTAATGATTCTAAGAACTAGTGTAATTGAAATTTACTGCTGTGTACACAATTTTAATCATAATTAATAACTTGGATTTTCTCATAAAATGTAAATATCTTAATTTATATATAACTAAACAACATATTCAGATGATAGTGTGTCCAATTTGGTCTTAAATATGAATTGTACTTTTTATAAGATTTGTACCTATTTTTGTACCTTTTTATAGGAGCTTTCTTCAAAAATATTTTGTACTATTTTAATATGTATTTTAGTATATAAGAGCACTTTGCATGCTTCTAAATGCAAAGTGTGAACTTTCTTTGTGTGTTCTGAAATTAGCTTGATATAATGTTGTGCTGCTTATAACCCTTAACATTGCACCCTGTGCTTGCTTGCAGGGGACATACAGAACGCTTAGCTGATTTGGATGATGATTACAAGTATTGTCAGCAGTAAGCACTCCATTTATGCTGTTTTATGTTTGTAATGGATGTTGCATAATGCATGTTTGTTCATGATAATATTTCCTCTTTATTGGTATATCATTATTTTCTGCTTTAAAAAAAATGAATGTACAAACATAGAACTAAAACAGTTATAGTAAAAATTTTAAAAATTTGACGTTAGTTTTAGTTATTACCTAACTTTTCTTTTTCGATTTTTAATTTAGAGCCACTTTGCCTATTGGAGTGAATGGACAAGATCCACCTAAAAGGGTAACAACATAATTTTGATATTTTTTGTTTCTCTATTCTTATGTTTATCTCACATAGGTTTTTATGACAAATTTTCTGAATAAAGTAAACATAGAATTTTAAGTTTCTGGATGAGTACTATGTCTACATAGTTTTGAAGCTGTAAATAGACTGAATTGTTAAAAGTTTTGAGGTTTATTTGTATACATATTTTTTCATACATTTTCTGTTGCATTGCTTATACATATTTAATTTTTATGATGAAGTTATTTACTTACAGTAAATTTAATTTTCTAGGTTGATCCAAAAATGAGGGGTGTGTCTGATAGATTATTTGGAAACAGAGAAAATGGAATCCCAACAGATTTGCCAAATGGTAGAGACATTGGTCAAAACAGGCTATCATCTCTCATGGATGAGTTATCTAATCATTTTTCTTCTGGTATGTTGTATAAATCATTATTTCTTGTGAGCCTGTTGGTGTAAATGGGTTGTCACAGAGCTCTTATGCAAAAATATGTGTTCTGCAATTATTAATTAAATATTAATTATCAATTTAACAAAGTTATAAAATATTGCTAACAATATTTTAAAGAGACAAGGGTTCTCATCCATTAATGTATATTACTTCAGGACATAATGTAGAACTAAAACTAATTTATGTGTACCAATTTCTATTTAACGTAGTTCATAAGTATGAATGTTTCTTATCCTTTTTTAGACTTCTTTTGTAATTTTAAGGAAAAAATTAACTTAATTTCTTCCAAAATGCTGATTTGTACATCATTAATATTCAAATTTTTATTTTAGAGCACAAACATGTTATTATTTATGCCCTTGTATGAATAGTAACACTTTTTCTGCTTCACATACAGTAGTTAGTCATTTTAAAATTTTAAGCACAGTAATCATTCTGAATCTGGTCTCTATTTTTCTTTCATTACTTACTTGTGGAAAAAAGAAAAAAAAAATCTAGTTTCAAGTTTTATTTCTAATGAAATCTCACATATTTGGCTACCCTTAAAATTGGGAAAAAAATTCCCACAGTTTTTTAAAAAGAATGGTATATAGTTACAAATTTTCTTTGATAAACTTTCAATGTGTTTTAAGGTTTAAAAAAAAAAACTTTTACTTGGAAACTAGATTTGCTCCATTCAAAGTTGAACCAATTCTAGTCGCATGAGGTATATCATTTTACATGTATTTTCTCTGCATAGTATTTTAAGATAATTTTCATGACTTGAATGTCAAATCATTTTCTCTGGCCTAATTCACATCACGTGAATTAGAGTTACACATTCAAGCTCACATGGCTATTGTAATTGTTTGAGAAAATACTATAAACTTTTGTGTGATTTGAGAGAGAAAAAAATTTCAGGTAGTCTCATCTAACAAAACTTCCACGGATTATTAACGTAGGATTATTTAATGTTGCTTACCTCTCTCTCTCTCTTTCCCTCTCTTTTTTAGTATTTTCAAAAATAAAATTTTTAAAGCATTTTGGTACTTTCCTGTTTAACTGTTTACTGCTACTGGGTTTGGCACACTGCCAAAATTATAACTTGTGACAGACTGAATTTTTTTTCTTCCCAGAGGACCATTATTGAGGAATGTAATCCTACATTAAAAAATTCTTTGCCTCAAAGATGAAAGGCAGGCATTTAAAACAAATCCTTTACTCTAGCAAAGAACATATTTAAAATTATATGCTACTACTCTTGATTTGAGTTTTGTATAAACCTGTGGCACAGACACAAAGGTAAATTAAATGCCATTGGCTAAGCACAGCCTCTACTAAAGGAACTGAAGCCTTGTCCAGATCCAAATCTCTGTGTTTTAATCTTCAGGTGTTGACTACTAGTTACAGAATAAGAAAAATCTATTTCTGTATAAGTATAATATCTTTCATATTAGTTTTTATACAATTGCTTAATCGCATGTTTTAGATAAATTTTCTTCATGGCATTCATTACCCAAGAATGAAGGAAAATTTGTAAAATTAACAGAAATGGCATATTAGGAAATCAAAATACTCACAAAGTTATGGATTGGAGGAGAGAGTTTTTGAAAATTTAGGCCATTAGGAACAGCAAAGCTGTAGTTTAATCTCTTCTCATAAAAATATTATTACTGTTTCTGTGTGATTAAATACTTTATCATATTTAAGGGTTTCACTTTTATTATCAGGCCAAATAATAGTAGAATCTTCAAGCAAAACCTGAAAACAAATGGAAATAAAAAGATAAGATATAGCTAACCAGAAAAATACTAAACAGGGTGCCAGGTCATCAGATTTCATTAAAAGAATTATATTGAATTTTGAAGAGGTGTTAAAGTTTCTGCAGAAAGTAAAGAATACTTTTAAAGCATTTCATTGAGTCTTCTGTACAGAAGGATTAGGTAAGAGAATGTTACTAAACATGGTCATTTGGATTGAATTCACTTTCTTTTGAGAAGCAGGAGATTCTCTGCAGTTTTTTCTATGTGATTTTCCCATACAGAAAAATTTCAGTCATCAACAGATATGAGTGAGATAAAATGCAGGGGATTGAGTATTATCATCTATACCCCCCCCCCCCCTCCAAAACAAAATTCTGTGCATACTGCTGGTATAAAAAATTGAGTAAAGTGTATATATGAGTGCTTACATTTAATTATATTCTGCTTCTGATCAGTTTGTTGAGAATTAAAGGAAAAACCATTTTAAGGATTTCTGTTCAATCTAATAATCACTATTCTGTTGTTAGCATTTAATTTGACAAGATGCTAGTTAAGATAATGCGTTTCATAATTTGTTTTGTAGTTGAAAACTATATTTCATTTTTCTGAGTCTTTCCTTTTTCATTACTTGCTATTCTCAGATTTTTTTAAATTTTAATAATTTCAGATCTACAAGATCTGCACAATTCTGTTCCTTCTTCACTTCAAAATGGTTCATTAACTCCAACAAATAGTCCTAGAATTAATTCCAAGTCACAAAATAATAATAGAAACAGTATAAGTGAAGATGATGAGAAGGAAAATGGTGAAGATGATAAACAACCTCCTCAAGCTCCGCCCAGGAGGCGGAATCACAAGAAAAGCTCATCTCCTGTAAGCATCTATTTTAATGCTTTATATCAGGTATGGTACTCTTGTGCTATATAGCATGAAAGAGTGTGCCTATCCCAATTAACAACAGAGGATATGTAACTAAAAATTTTAGCATCATTTCATTTTTTACTAATATTAACCTTACTTTACTTGATTGTCCTTAATAAAAGTTGTTAAAATTTATTTAAATTTATTGTGACCTCAAAAACTAATTCTTCCCTTTAGTTATTTGTTCAAAAGGAGTTCTTTGAAATTTAGTCCATGACTTTAAAGCAAAACAGATCATCAAATCATTTGATGCATGAAATTAGGAATTATGTCTGGGAATGTGTTATTTCGATATCAAGACTTATTCATAAACATTTTTTCACTTGAGTGTTCAAAGTAACTCGATATGCATGATGAAAAGTGTGCAAAGTTTTCTTATTTTTATCAGGTATAAGTTTTTGCTGATTTTTCTCTTTAATTTGAATTTTAGAAACCTATTAGCAATGGACTCCCACCTACACCAAAAGTTCATGTAAGTGTTTAATTTTGTATTTTTATTATTTAAATGACATTGACTTGGGAATTCTGCATGTATTGATTTGACATGTTATTTCAGATGGGTGCTTGCTTTTCAAAAGTGTTTAATGAATGTCCTTTACGAATTCATTGTACTGTAACATGGATACATCCAGAAACAAGAGGTAATTACTCTTTTGTTATGCTTTTTTTTTAATTGCCATTGATTTATTAGTTTTTATCAGATTCTTTTCTGGAAAGCAGCTAATTTTTTATTTGCCTTTTAATATCTTTTAATTTTTATCAATTCTTTGTACTTTAATGAATAACTTCTGTAATCTAGTAATTTATTCTTTTGCAATACTAACATTTTTGTGATATTTTTATAGATCAGCATATTCTGTTTGGTTGTGAAGAAGGAATATATGCTTTGAATCTTAATGAACTTCATGATGCATGCATGGATCAGGTAATTAAATCAGTGTTGCATGTAAAAAAAATTGCTGCTATTGTTTAATGTTAGTATTATCTTCTCATTCATGTATTTTATGCATTTTTCTTTATTCATTTCTTGTAGCTCTATCCAAGAAGAACAACTTGGATGTTTGTTGTAAAAGATGTACTTATGACTCTCTCTGGTAAAAACTTTAGTTCATAATGTTGTATAATGTGAATATCATAAGTAATTAACATCATAACTTTTTATAATACAAATATTTTTACAAAAATTACCTTTAACTTTTAAAATTAGTACAAATTATTTTCCAAACTATGAAATTTCTTGACATACTTACTTCAGTTTTGTGTTTTCTCATAAAAATTCAATGCATAATTCTGCTGAAAAAAAAGAAAAGGATTTAATTTTGAATTTTCTCTTGGGTATTATCTGTGTCTTGAATTTATTTTGTCCATATCCCTGTTGTCTTAAGCATAATTTTGTTGCTTTTCACATTCTTAATACCAGTTTTTATAAGAATTTGTTTGCATTCTTACCACGATAAGCACTTGTTTCAAATTCTTGTGAACTTCATTTCATCTTATTGAGCATAACAGAAAGCGCACATTTGTGATGACATCTCTTTAAATTAAATTTTATATATATACAGGGTGAGCCAAAACTTCGTAAAAACTTTAAAAATTCATATAAAAGGAAGGAATCATGATAAAAAAGTGCAGTTTGCAAGAAAGGGCTCACAAGGAAGTCAGATTTTTTTTTAGCAGCCAAAAAAAGTTTAAGTAGTTTAAAAAGTCACCAGTAGATAGCACTGACATGCGAGAGATTCGGTAGAATTATGCAAATCAATCTTGCAATAATAGACCATAATACACGAGGATTTGGAGGATCGGCCTTGAAGTGGAAGATCCTCATTGGTGGAGGGCTGCATTATTGTGGTGGAAACCGTTATGAATAATATGGCAGTTAATAAAAGCACATATATATCTTAAAAGTTAAAACCAAGTAACTGTAATTTTATTTTTTAGTGTTTTAATAAATCTTAAGACAGTTTTTAGTATTCCCCTCAAGACAATAAAAGGCAGACTATTTCATTTGTTCACTCTCATTTAACTAGTTTTAATGGATATATTACTTCTACACTCCATTTATCAAGACTGAAAATTCAATCAAAATCAAGGACTGAAAGTTTAATTTGCATTTTTGTTTGCCTCTTTAAAGTTTTTACTCATTATACTTTTCTAATTTTGTTAGTGTTACCACAACAGTGTATCTTATTAGCATATTTACTTGTTACCCTAATGATGCAAAAATTCATATATTTAGAAAAATATCTGCATTTTCTTCTATCAATAAATCTTTAACATATGAAATTCAGAAGCACTACTTTCAAAAATCAAATATTAAGATATTTTAAAATAAGGGTTATTACCATTGAAAAAAAGTTGTATGAACAAACGTATTTAAGTATTTTAGCGAAGGGAAATAATCCTTTCTTATTAGCACTTTTAAAATTATACTATATTAAAAACTGAATGTGTTATGAAATTCATAGTGAAAAATCGAATTCTGTTGAAAACTTGACAAGACCATGAATACACATCAAAAACTTTGTGTTAGTGAATGACTTCAGCTTAACAGTTTATTTATAGTCTTGGACTTTACTTTTAATGCTTTGGCAAATTCATCTTGGTAATTTTATCTGAAAAACGAAAATATTTTTCATTCTAGAATCATTTGGCTTGAATATTGTGCATTTCTCATTTATATTTAAAACATGTTATACCCATCAGTGTATGTAACAGGAATAGTATTGAACATTTAAAATGTATGTTTACTCTAATCTTTGGATGCTAATTTTTCTTTTTTTTCTGAGTAATATATTAGAAGTAATGTGTTTCCAAAGTGTTGTATTTGTCGTAAGATGGACTTAACCAGTGTTATAAAATTGCCTACATTGAGAAATATATAATCAAGTAAATAGAATCCTCTTTCATTCAAAAATATAAATTGTATAAGGGATCTTTAATTAAATATGAATAAACTACAAAAAGGATTGTAATTTTTAGTTTTGTGTATGCATTTCTGAGTGTTCATTATGTTAGATTGCATATATATATATGTGTGTGTGTGAGTGCAAGTTGTATTCATTTCATAACTTTTCTGTAGTATCTGAAATTGTTTTTTCAGGAAGTGATTTTGTTTATCTACTTATTTATTACAGGCAAAACTCCCCAGCTGTATCGTCATGATTTACTGGCACTGCATACTAAAACACACAGATTTTCTCTGTCGATGAATAAAATACCAGAAAGATTTGTACCCAGGTTAGTTAAGATATAAATGCAGTGATACTGAATCTTCAGTACCTGAATTCTTAAAATATTTTAATCTTTTTGAATTTCTGTAATTGTATAAATTTTTCAGGAGGTTTGCTACTACAACAAAAGTTCCAGATACCAAAGGTTGCATTAAATGTTGTGTGGGACGAAATCCATATAATGGTTATAAATATTTATGTGGAGCAACTCTAAATGGGCTGTTTTTGATGCAGTGGTATAATCCCCTAAACAAATTCATGCTATTAAAGGTGAGATTGCTTTGCTTGTTGAAGTGTTGTTGAGTTCATATGTATGTATCCAGTACACTTATAATATATTATTTAGAGGTATTCTCGAATGTAAGATATATGATCAAGATAATCTAATATTCTTGATATCAAACAACTACATGTTATTATAGTTATATATAAATTGTCTTGAAAAGCATAATGAGGCTAAGTAACATATTAAAATATATATTTACGGAGTGTGAAATAACATTTTATTCCTCTGTATCTAGGAATAGTCTTAATAGTGGACAAAAATCAGAATTAATTTTTTTATATGCTGCTCATATGGTTTAGTGATTAGCGTCATGAGCTTCCATGCAATGGGCTTGGGTTCAAATCCCTAACAATGCTTGGTCATTAATGCGTTATCCCGTCACACAGGGAGATATGCTGGCTAACCTAAATGGTGCACCCACAATAAAGAAGCCAGCAAAACTTTGTTGTGAATAACAAAAGGCAAATGTCTCAGGGCAAGTACCTCCATATTAGAAAAAAAATCATATCTGAAGTACATTATATTCTATAATAATTGCTGAAGCCTGGTAACTCATAACACCTGAACTGATAATTATGCTTTTTTAATTGTGTAAGAAATTATTTCTATTAATGCACTCCTTTGTCTTTAGTATATATCTTATTCACTTATAATATGCTGGAGTACAGCAAATTGACTGAAGAGTAATATCAAACTTTTATTTTCTTAATAGCAATTTGAATGCTGGGTGCCATCTAAATTATCAATATTTGAAATGATCATTTCACCCGAAATGGAATATCCCATGATATGTGTTGGAGTGAGAAAAGGGTATGTTTTGTGGTTGTTTCTTTAAACATCATTGTCATTCTTTCAGTTGCTGTAAAGTTTCAAATTAAACTCATTTGTCGGCTTCAATTCTACGAAATGCGAATTGAATTTTAAAATGATATTTTTATTTCATTAGTGGTCTATTTGTAGCAAACCGTACGAATCCACAACTGTTTTGTTAATAAAGTTCAGTAACTAAAAAGAATAATTCTAGCTGCCAAGCCAGCATTCAAAGCTGTTAAAAGACAATCCATTTTTATGTAAAATTTCAGAGCAATTAGCTATAGCTGTGCATAGAATAGAAATATGTATTTTCTGCATGAAATATTTGCCAGTTTGAGATGTGATTGGTAATTGATATGGGGCTTTTATTTTAAAGGAATATTTTCCATTTTGTAGGCAGGATATTAACTGTGCCATGCATACATCATTCTATTGTGCATTTTAGGGATTCAGATATATAAATTATTACTGGACACATTAGTTTGTGTTATCATAGTCTATGTAGTGATTTGATATTCTGAATGAAAAAATGTCCCTTATGTATTTATTTATTTATTTATTTTTTTTTTTTTTGCAGTCTGTTTTATCAACATCAGCTTAATTGTGTAATTTTAATAAAATATGTTTTCTGTTGATTATATTCTGTAAATAATTTGCCAGTACATGTTATTGTTTTTATATTTGATATCTCTTAAATTTCTTAAAATTCTTCATTTTATGTGTTAAAATTATATCTATTTGTGCCTTTGTATTCTGATATCTCAATACATCTGTAGAAATATATACGAGCGGGCATATATATCATTAAAACTATACTTAGAGAAGTTCTTTATCCTTGGGATTGTGCTGGGCGATGGACGAATGGCTAAGTGCTGGCTTTCGGTACCTAGCCATTCTGGCTAGTCCGAATCTAGCCATTCTGGCTAGAGTCTAGTGGTTTGAATCCCATTCTTCACATGGATGTTTGTAGCCCTTCGGAATTGGCTTCAAGCAGTAGGTCCCACCCTAATTAGCCCTTGTGTAGCCCCCCCCCTCCCTCTTCCCAAAAAAGAAGAAAATGACCGTAGCGCTCTAAACCAACCCAAACCTTGGGATTGTTTATACTTAAATTATTTTTCGATGTATGTGGATACATAACTCTTCATATTCTTCTCCTTGATAGATATCATATACTACCTTTTTGGTATATAGTTTATTATGACATATTTACTTCACCTAAAGTGTAAAAAGTTTTTAAAATGTAATTTTCATTGGGTAAGCAACAGTTCTGTAATTCATGTTTGAAAATTCAATAAATTATGTGTTTATAACAAATATATTTTTAAAACACTGCAGTAAATTTATCAGAATTAAAGCATGATGTTTCAACATGTTGTCTGTTTTGTTGATTTGTTTCCTGATTATTTAACTAATTATCTACTCATTATCTGCGTAATATTTTTAAAATTTATTAATATCCCTTATTTGATCATTAAAACAATATATTTTTCAGGTATGATCGAGGAAATTTAAAATTAGATATGATAAACTTGAATTCAACTGCTAGTTGGTTTGGTGAGGACAGTGATGGGACTGAGACTATAGTACCAAGGCATGATTCAATTGATGTGGTTAGTGTTTCACAGCTAGAAAAGGACACTATTCTTGTCTGCTCTGACAGTAAGTTTTTAATCTTTAAGTACTCAAAGAAGTGGAATACTCTCTGATTTTTTTGCATGAAAACCCAAAATATATATTTATAATTTATATAATTTTTTTTTTTAATTTTACTGCTCAAAACTTAACATACCATATTATAATATGATATAAATGTCTGGAGCTGTAGGTGATAGTTTAATCAAATTTTCAGAATATATTTCTGATTTAGAAAACTGATGAAAGTATTTAATTATCTAACATCATAAGATGAGTATCTGAATAGTATAATATTATAAAGAATTAATACTCTTACATTTTTAGACAAAAAAATGTCCAATCTTTTCTGCAGTAGTAGCCACAGTATTTTTTAATTTTAAATGAAAATATGCCATTAACATGCAGTGACAGGCATGTGCTGTTTATGTAAATGATCTGAAAGGGATTTTCCATTTATTAATTTAATTAGTCTGCTCTGTTTGGTAATATTTGGCATTATTAGTGTCTACATATAAATTGCTTTGTTACTCTTATTTTGGTGTGTAGGATAAATTCCAGTATGATGTTTCAGTATTTATTCTGTGCATAATTAATCTTAATATTTTTCTTTCTCTCATTGCTTATCCCTGCAACTCTTATAGTAGCACTTGTAATTGTCATTTATCTTGTGCTTTTTCTTCCTTAAAACATAAAAGATGAATTTTAAGGCTGTGCATTTTCTTCTTTTAACATCAATTTATGATGGTTGTAGCAGTTGACAACATTATGCAAAATTTGTATCCCAGGAAATCTTTTGACAATTCAGAATTTTACATTTAATATCTATATATATAAAACTGTTCCGTCACTGACTCACTGACATACAACGCACATACCAAACCGCTGGATCTAAAGAGCTGAAATTTGGCATGGCGATTCTTCTTATGGTGTAGGGGTGCACTAAGAAAGATTTTCGAAAAATTCTTCTTAGGTATTTTTAAATTAAATTTTTAAGCTGTTTTTGCAACTTTTTTTAAGTTTGCATTTAAAATAATAATTTGGGGGTTATAAAATTTATATCACGAGAAAGATCATAAAAATTCCTTTAAAATGAAATGTTTTTCGAACCTTTACCTCAATTTTCTGATATTTGGTGAATTTTTAAAGATTAATTTTTAGAATTTAATTTATTAAATGTTGATCACTTGATTTCTTTTGCTGGTACTTTAAATAAATTTATCGTCATGTGCATAACAACTAAATAGACAAAAAGATATTTTTTTTTTCTTTCTAAAACAGCAGATGATTGGATATTATCCAAAAAAAAAAAAAAATCCCTTACGATTTTTTTAAATATATATATATATAAATATATTACATCAATTGTATACATTGATTGTCGCATTTATTATAAATATATATATATATATATATATATTTTTGGCATTAATTGCATACTTTGACCGTTGTATTTAATTTGAATGTACTCAGTAGCGAAGCGTGGGTTTTCAGCTAGTATATATATAAAACAGTTCCGTGACCGACTGATTGACTGACTGACAACACACAGACCAAACCGCTGGATCTAAAGGGCTGAAATTTTGCATGGCGATTCTTCTTATAATGTAGGGGTGCACTAAGAAAGATTTTTGAAAAATTCTTAGATTTTTTAAATTAAATTTTTAAGCTATTTTTGTAACATTCTTTAAATTTTGCATTTAAAATAATAATCTGAGGATTATAAAATTTATATCATGAGAAGGATCATAAAAATTCCTTTAAAATGAAATCTTTTTCAAAATCTTTACCTCTATTTTCTGATTTTTGGTGAATTTTTTAAGATTAATTTTTAGAATTTAATTTATTAAATGCTGATCACTTGGTTTCTTTTCTTTTTGTGATACTATAAATTAATTTTGTGTTACGTGCATAACAAGGAAATAAATTGACAAAAAATATTAAAATATGGTAAAAGATCAAATTTAACCACTAGACTAATTGAGATTGAAGTTTTTAAAGAATTTAATTCATATTAGTATGTTTTACGAATATTAATCATACAAATTAATTGCATACATTGACTTGTATTTAATTTGAATATTTTCTTCCACATTTTTTTGTCTATAAAACTATCCATTACGATTTTGTTATAAATATATATTTATATATATGTTTTTGGTATTAATTGCATACATTGACCATTGTATTTAATTTGAATGTACTCTATAGCAAAGCACGGGTATTCAGCTAGTTTTGAATATTTCTTTATTACTATAAACATGAGTTTTACTTTATAATTTTCAAGTTACTATATGTTTTATGTAATAATGGTAGTTGAAAATAATTTTTTTAATGGAATTATATGTAATGAAAAAATTTAGTAGTTCATTTATTCATTTTTTTTTTCTATTCTAGATATTGTGAAAGTTGTCAATTTACTAGGGAAATTAAAATCAAGTCGGCAACAACCAGCTGAACTACATTTTGATTTCCCAGTGGAATCGATTGGTTAGTTAATTTTGTCAAGTGACTTATATATTAATTCCATAATATGTTACATGTGTAAAAACTTATAATTAACAACTCATTTCAGTTTGCCTGACAGATAGTGTCTTAGCATTTCACAAGCATGGCCTGCAAGGTCGCAGTTTTAAGAATAATGAAATTGTCCAAGAAATCAATGATAACAGTCGAATATTTCGTATGCTTGGTGCTGACAGGTAAAATACATTTTTGTTTGTTTTCACTGAGTTTCAAGCTTTGAACAATTTAAGCCACTGATGTAGTGTATGTAAATTTTAAAACTTATGTTCAATAAAATCAGGTTATATAATTATATTTCAAATTAACTTATTTAATAGATGTACTTCAGGAAATTTTACAAGATATTTACAGTTTAATACATTTCTAAGATAAACCAAAAGAATGTAGGATTAGAAACATGTTGTTTTTAAATTTGATACACTTTATTTAAATGCATACTACCTCATTTTTACTTCCTTCTGTATCCACTAATTTCTTTTAAAGTGTTCTAGTCAGTAATAGATATTTAAACTGTATGATGTAGGAATTACTCAAACTTTTATTTAGTTTTCTTTGGTTTGAAGCATCCTAAGAGATATGATTTGACATAAGATCTTTTAAATGAATGTATAACTTATATTATTGGATACTATTTTTGGAAAAGAATAATCTGGAATTGTTATGGTTAGATTTTTTATTATATACCTCTAATAACTCAAGACTGCTGATTTGTTTCATTAACCTTTTTTTCTAAAATTTGTTTGAGAGATAACCATTTTCTTTGGTCTTACGATTCCTTTGTAGGCAAAGGAACTTGCAAAAAAATGAGTTTATATAATTTAAATCATAACATTATATCTTTTAACTTATTCATAAAGGCTTTAGTTTGTCTAAGAGGTTGTTTGGAAACTCTAAAAAGGGCTTAATTTTGAATTAGGTAGACTGAATGATAGTTGAAAAGCTCTTAAGATAATTAAATGACTTTTAACTTACATCTTCTGTTTTTCAGTGTCGTAGTGTTGGAAAGTAGACCTACACAAGACATGAAGAACCCTTCAAATCTATACATTCTTACAGGCCATGAAAACAGCTACTGAAGAATGCTTTATACTGTGTATTTTGTTTGTGATACTCTTTAAGGCAAAATATTTCTGCCGTTGTACAGTTACAAATGTTATTTGCCCTCAAGAAACTTTTGTTGGCTGTATACTATGCAAAAGCATGCAAAATATTAGGTTCATCATCATAAAATTCAAGCATGATCATCTGGAAGTCTGATACATACAGCTTACATGATATAGGCAAATCAGCACTTGTAAATTAATGAGCTGTACACATCACTGAGCCTTTTCAGCTGTTCCTGCATGCATGTTCAGAGTCAGTCTGTTTGTTCATCATCATGCGCTTTTATATTCATGTTGTATATATGCATAATTTCAGTTGATACTTCTGTTTAAAATCACTGTTCTTGGCTGTATACCACGAATGTAAAGTGTTAACATGCATTTCAATTTATATAGCTTGTAAAATACTGCTATTGAAAATTTTGGTTCAAGTTTTCAAAGCTCAATCTTAATTTTTAGATGCTTAAAAATTTGTAACCCTGCTCTATACTTTAGTAGAGGGTAAAAAAAAACTTTTTCTCTGTGATACTTATTAATTTGTGTATAAAGTCGACAGTTAGATTTTGTGTTTATATCCTTTATAATCATACGTTTAAAAGAAAGTTTCTTTCTGAAACTTTAAATAAATTCTAAAGAAAGTAATTATATAGGGCTAAGCACTGTGATTCTTTCAGGAGTTATAATTTATTGCTTGTTCATATCTACATCATTCTTTCATTAAATGTGTTAAACTAGTTTGTAGATATATGTTATTTTTCTGATACTGTTCTAGAGGAGAGTCTGAAACTTGAGCTCAGCTGATATTTTAAATATTGTGTAATGGAATGTTGCATTCAGATTGCACGTATACTGGCAATATTCTTTTGTGTCATTTATGTAACAAATGACAAAAGTTGCTTTAATCTTGCCTCTATATGTTACAATACTAGCATAAATTACAATTTCTAGATCATCACCATATGAACTTATTTTAACAATTTTTAATCTATGCAACATAGTGTGAAGCTCAGGTTTGTTTTGTATTTCTGTGTAGCTATGTGATAAAATGTAATTGTACTCCAAATGTTGGCTGTAGATCCAACATAAAGTTTGTAAATTTGTTATTGTCTGAATATTTGTTTTATGTTCTTTATTTCGTTTATGTTTTTATTTGTATGTGAATAAGACATTAAAATGAGCGTGTTTATTAAATGTATCTTTAAACTTGTTCAGTTTCCTTGGTATAATTTTTATACAGTTTCTTTTTATACATATAACTTGTAAAAAGTGTCAATGAACTGAAATTATATTGCTATATGATAGTGAAGTTATACCCAAAGTTTTAGTTTGTTGATTGTGCCAAAGAGCTTGTGAAGTAAGTTGTTTTGAAAATGAAGGGAAGAGAGATGTCAAGTTGCAAGTTTCTTGCTTACTCCTAGTGTCATGTTAACAAATCAATTTAATCGAGACAAGAATTTTTACTTAGGGCTTTCATTTATCTAAAGACTAGTATCCAAAACACTAAATTGTCAATTTGACATTAATACATTTGCAATTTGATTCTAAGATTTTGTTTTATGAGCTGGACTTCACCCATTACTCTTAGTATACTATTATTCTCTTGCCATCTTTCTTCTATGCAAATATTGTATTTATCTGTGCATCTCACAGATTTTAATTGTTATAGATTTAACTGAGTAATGTATAGTAATTTTTGTGTATTTAGTTATTATTTATCAAAATTTTAACTAGGATTTTCTATTTATGAATGTTTTCATTGCAAATAAATTACTGCATAATTTAGAATTATTATCTGTACTCATCTATATAAGTATTTTTGTGTTAAATGTGATAGATGGTCTAATGTGTGATTAATGCTGAACAGATAGAAATTTGTGCTTCAGTTTTATATTAATCTTATACAGATGGAAACGACTTTAAAAATAAAAGTTCTAAAGCATCTACAATTTTACATATTGCTGATTAAACTTAAAACTTGTTTTAAAATTTTCATTCCATTTTTTTAAATTAATATCTCAGATACATACATTTATTAAATGACAATTATCTAATTCATATATTAATCAACAATTATGTAATTCATTTCATGTACATCAAATTGCATCAAAATTCTGTATTCATTGTTTTATCTGAGTGATAGATAACTTGGCTGTTACATTTACTAATGGGAAATGAAAATTTTCGTTTTCAATGTAATCATGATTAAGATTGGGAACTGTTGCAAATGACTGAAAGATAGTGCAAAAAAGAATGTTTGTTAAAATGTGTAAAAACTTTTTATTTAGTAACCCTGAACTGTGGTAAAAAAGTCCCCAGTGTTGACTAGTCTATTTAGAACATGTTTCCTGACCTTCTAACCAAAGTACTATATTTTATACAATTGTAGATACTTTCTTAATTGAATATGATGTCGTAAAAAATATTT
The DNA here is from genome assembly GCA_907164885.2 of Dolomedes plantarius. Taxonomy (NCBI): domain Eukaryota; kingdom Metazoa; phylum Arthropoda; class Arachnida; order Araneae; family Dolomedidae; genus Dolomedes; species Dolomedes plantarius. The sequence continues at coordinate 184,216,808 of OU015494.1, read as the reverse complement.
TCATGCAAAGTTAGATTTTACTATTTATGCGTACAAGTAAATTGGTTTTAGTATTGTGTATTTGAATTAATTCTTGTCCATGCCATTTTTTAAAATTAGTTTGTGTTAACTGTACAGCATGCAATAAAATGATTGATTTTGATTTTAGTGGTAACTATTTGTTTTTAAAATTTATGTGATTAAGGCATAATAAAAAACAATTATTTATGTAAAATATGACTTTACTTCATCTTTTCAAAATAATTGCACCATGTGACGATTGTTAGTGATACTGTTAAATTTTATGTAAAAAAATAGATTTATAAAATTCTCAGACAACATGCTGCATTTTACTTGAATAAGCATTCTTACAGCTTGAAATGTAGCTTTTTAATATTTAAGTAAAAATAGTGCAGGCAATGCTTGGAATTGGAATAAGGATTTCTTATGTCTTTCATTCACCATTTAGCATTGATATGTAAGTTTCACTGGAACAATTTTCCTGTAACTTTATTTTTATTTATTTAAATTTAAATTATTGCATTATTGCTAGTTGTTTAACTCTTCACCTTCCCTTTGCTATCTCTTTCAATGCAATAACAGCAAAGGTGTTTATATATGGCAGCTGATATTAATATAATGTTTGCAGAAAGTGACTGATTGCAAGCATTGCCTTGAGCTAAAAAGAGAAGTTTGGAAATTTGTTTGTCTACTGTGATGCATTTGCTTCATACTGTCAATGTTTTGTAAGCTGGAAATATTTATTGAAAACTGTGTAATTATTGTAAAAAAATAAAATGAATTTTATGACCTTATACATATGTGTTTTCATTTTTGGTTATCATAGGCTGATATTAATAACTTTTGACTCAAACAATTCATATACAGTCTTATTTGTTATTTAGTTGTGAAAAGGTTACCTTAGTATTTGGGGATAAGTTTGGGGATGAAATCAAACCTTATTACTATTTTGTGGACTTGCATATTATATTGTAATATCTCTATTGTACTTTTTTTTTTAATTACAACTAGATTTGTCTTATGGGTTTATTTGCAATGCATAGCAGCTGAATGCCCTGAAGACAGCACTATTTATTTCATATGCAGAATTACTCTATATTTTCTGGTGACAATTTTTTTGTATCATTCCAACTCACAATGTAATATGAATTATGTTCCACCATGGTTCAGTAAGTTAGAACAGTGTACACCCTTCCAAGCTTTATTAATCATATTTTTTCAACATTTTTAAAAGGATTTAACCTGCTCAGTAATCAAAATACGGCCCTCCTGGTGTGCTGACCTGTATCACCATCAGAAATAAGTTATATTTACAGGAAAGAGTTACCTGGCAACAATATGGCGTTATCATATTGTTTTGAAAACATTAGCATCTTTGTATTTATTATAATAAACATTTGTTTAGGTATTATATATTTAAATTTAATTTTAAAATGCCCTTGAATAAATTAAGCTTTTACGGGGAAGTATGTCCCCGTGCCACCCCCTTGGTTTCACCACTGTTCTGAGTGTACTGTATCACTATACAACCTGGCTATACCAGGAGTGTATTCAAAGAATGTCATAATGTGAAATTTTGTTTTTATTGTTTTATTTTATTCGGATATGGTTTCCGAATTTGTCAACTTAAATAAGTATGACTTAAGCTCTTAATTTTTAGTCAGTAAGTCATTAGCTGTCAAATAAAGCACATTCCATAATTTTTACAGTAAAAACCTAAGTCATCATCAGATGTAAAATTGCATGACTGTTGGAGCTTGGTTATATGTCTTGGTTATAAACATATGATACATCAAATATCAAATGTTTATAAGATGTTTCAAAGCCAGAGTAGGAAATATTTAAGTCCATCGACTACTGTCGCTCATTATAAAACATAGTTAGAATGAGTGTATTTGTGGAATGGCTTTTGTAGACTTGATTTGGGGATCCTGGGGCTAAATCATGACAAGAGAACAATCTTGAGAAATTTTATAACCAATTCTAAAGAATGATTATCTGAGGAGATACCCTCATGGATTTAGTCAGAGGTAAGTTTTTAATTGGATTTCTTTTCCTTCGCTCACAGCTGAAAATGCATTAAAACACCCCTAGGATCAAAACGTACAATGAACTTAGCCTCAAAAATGTCCTGATGCTGCATCCATTAATTTCTTCCTGTGGGACTATCTGAAAATGGAACTGAACAAATGAATTTTCTGCTATAAATTTCAACTATTTTACTGCTTTTTCTTTCGTGCGATGGGCAAATAGCATAGGAGCTAATCTACAGAGACTGAGTCTGCAGATTCAAATCCCTGGGTATATTTGGACGTTTGTAACCGTTTGGTGCACAATGCACCTATTGTACTGTTTTTCTTTGGAGCGGAGGTGAATAATATCCTAGAAAAAATGGTTTGGCTTCAAAATTATCAAGACGATGTCTATCTGCAATGCTGAGGCAGGCGATACTGAGAAATACTGTTGGTGTTTTTGTTTTATTTATCAAATATAAAAGCTGAAAAAGCTTTCTCCCTAAATGTTTTTGTAATCTTGTGTATTTCGGAATCTAATTACGGATACTTCTTAATACTAGAACTACAGTAAGGTTCATTTTGACCCCTAAATGAAATTCTGCCTCCTGTATACGTTTTACTTCCCTGTCGTTCCCCTCATAGGGAGCAATGCTGGCTCACCTATAGGGGGCTCCCATAATAAAATAGCCAGTAAATAGCGGTGAATAACAAAAAGGTAAATGTCTAACTATAAGTGCCTTCGCATTAGACTGGAGTCGACACAGATTTGTAATTATCATGAATTACATACGATTTGATATGAAATTCTCGAGATCCCAGTATTTATAAAATGACATATTTGTAGTCTGGAATATTTTTTATCTAGAAATGTTATTTGTGCTACAAACCGTCCGTGAATGTAACGATAGATGAGTAACTTTTTCCAACCAAGAAAAGATGCAAGTTTATAAAGTATATGCGTAATAAACCGGACAAAATTGGAATAAAATTATGTCTGGCTATTGATTTTAAGTCCAAATACCAGGTAATTGGAATTTCTTACTTTAGCATATAGGCTAACAGGCCAGAAGAATTAACCGTTGAAGAAAATACTGTTTTCCGTCTACTTCAGTCATACAAAAATTCTGAAAGAAATGTAACAACAGACAACTTTTTTACGTCGATGAAACTTGTCAAGAAACTTCGAGATGACGGTCTCAGTTTAGTTAGGACTATAAAGAGAGCTAAAAAGGAAGTTACCCCATGAACAAAACGCGATTTCCATTATATTCAACTACAGAAATGAAACACGATGGTGTACTTTTTACATCATACCCGTACAAAAAGAGCAAATATGTGCTTCTTCTGAGCACCCTACTAAATTCAAACAAAATATCACAAAATACGAAACACACACCAGAAGTGATCGAATTTTATAACTCCACTAATTATGCGATGGATGTCGTAGATCAAATGCCTCGAAAGTATTCGGTAAAAACACCTTCACGCTGCTGGCCAGTACATGTGTATTTTTTAACATTCTTGACTTAGCAGCGATAAATGCATGGGTACTTTTCAAGGAAAGTATCGAGAAAAACAGTCCGTCGCCTAGACTTTATTTTGTTACTTGCTAAAAAGCTAAGAGAAAATTAATATTGAATAAAGTCGAATCGTTTGTAATACGCATACCAAGAATGATTACTGACTCTCGACCATCTCTCAAACGTAAAAAATGTCAAATCAAATTATGTAAAGGAAACAAAACTTGTTTCAAATGTAACCTAGTTGTTTGTGGATATTGTACTAGAAAAAAAGGAGAACTGTAACTACTGTGTAAATTGCTGTAAGAAGGAATTTACACAGTAGTTAAAGCTGTGTACTAATATAATAGCTGCAAGTACTAATATAATTAATTAACTTTCTATGATGCCATACTTTATTTTTACGCATCTTTAATTAAAAATACTTTTAATTAATTAATTAATTAAATTTCTATGATGATGTGCTTTATTTAAAACTTATAATTAAAAAAATACTCTTCTAAATGTATATGCATAGAAAGTCTCAATAAACTTTATGTACATTCAAGAAAATTCTTTTGAAATTGAAGTGTTTCAAAATTCATGCCTTGCGTGCTATATTCTTAATAAACTAGTATTTTAAAGTGATGCACATTTGGAATAATAATCTTGCTTTGTTATATATATATATATATATATATATATATATATATATATATATATATATATATATATATATTATTTGAAATTTAAGATTATAAAGGCCTTTCTTGTTAGGGGTCAAAATGACCTATCTCTGTAGTTCTAGCTACACTGGCGTCCAAAAGTTAAGCATAATTCGTGAAATGGGGAAGAACGTGAGTAAATATTGTTCAAATTGTTCAAAATCACTTGTGGAGAATCACTGTTTTAAGGTGTAACAATGTGCTTATTCAAAACATTTCAGTCGACGTCGACATGCGCAAAACATGTGCGCACGTCAGAACGAGTATAAAACTGGTTCACGTGCCATACGGAGATCAGGCAAGTTATGTGCAATTGCTGTGCTGAGGAACGAGTTAAACGATCAAAAAAGCCGAAGGATGGCAAAAATACGCCAAATGGACATATTTTTGAAAGAAAGAATTATTTGAATGCTGGAATGTGGACGATCTCAAACCGAAGTGTCTCAAATTCTGAATGGGCCTCAGTGTGTTATCTCAAGACTGAGGCAGAGGTTTCAAAGTACGGGAGATGTTACCCGACGACCAGCTCAAGTTCGATCAAGAGTAACAACCGTTCGTCAAGACCGATATTTGCCAATAACTGCGTGACGTCAGAGTGACAGTTGTGCCAGAGAACTCGGTTCAGCGCTCACAGCCGCCACAGAAGTGCAAGTTTGGAGGCAAACTGTTTATGGGAAACTAAACTATGCTGATCTATATGCCAGACCACCAGCTTTTTGCATTCCTCTCAGGCCTGCCCATAAACGCGCTCGTCTAAACTGGAGTTTGAAACATCAGTACTGGAGTTTGCAACAGTGGTCCAATGTGATGTTCAGTGACGAGTCTCGGTTTACTCTGAAGACTGATTCTCGTCGGATAACGATATGGAGAGAACGTGGAACTCGTTTTCACCCAAGAAACATCACGGAAAGACATCCTTTTCCTTCAAAGGGAGTCATGGTGTGAGCAGGCATAATGCTGGATGGCCACACAGACCTCCACGCCTTTGAAACGGGGTCTGTTTCGGCTGAAAGGTACAGAGATAAAGTCCTTGAGCCTTATGTTCACCTGTTTCGAGGTGCTGTCGGTCCTGGATTCATATTCATGGATGATAACACTCCTTGTCACCTGGCGATCCTGGTCGACAATTTCCTTGAAAGTGAAAATATCCAGCGCATGCAGTGCCCTGCTCACTCTCTTGATCTTAATCCTATTTAGCATGTGTGGGATATGCTCGGGAGACAAATTTCAGCCCTTCCGCTCCCACCAAACTCCGTTCCAGAACTGGAAAAAGCTCTCCTCAATGCTTGGAACTCTTTGAGGCCACAACTCATCCACACTCTCATAGCACATATGGGCAATCGTTGTGCAGCATGCGTGGCTTCTAAAGGCGACCACATACCTTATTAAACTGCCAAATAACCTTTTTATTTTAATTTTTTTCACTAAAGTATTCACTATTAGGTTGCGCTGTTTTCTTTCAAACTGTTTCTTTGGATAATAAAAGTGATTAGTATCCTTCATTTGCATTGTTTTCTTATGGTATAACCGTATTGCACTCGCATATCACGTTTCCCGCCATCCTGACTTAGATTTCCTTAAATATTCACATAAACATCAATTATGCTAAACTTTTAGACACCAGTGTATATCCTAAATGCCGTAGTTCTAGTGTTAATACTTTGTGCTGGAATTTAAGCAATTTTTTCGACATTTATAACATGGTCAAATTTTTGACTGTTGGAATTTCAATAGTCAGATATATTATTTACTATATATATATATATATATATATATATATATATATATATATATATATATATATATATATATATATATATATATATATATACACACACACACAGGTGGTTATCAAAATAATGGAAACTCTTGAGAAACATCATGAAAACCTTTATTATAAACGGGGCAGGATCACCTTTTTCATGTAATTCCACCTGATTCACCTTGAAATTGGATTATACAAGTCGTAAATAGTGATTAAGAATATATTATACCATTCTTCAGGGAAAAATCATGAAGTTCCTGTAGAGATGCTGTGTTGGATATCGATACCTTTATCTATCCGCTTATACAGATCACAGTGGTTGGATGATATGTAGTCGGGGGGATTGTACAGGGCAAGATAGGATATTTGACTTCTTTTTCATGTTCTTCAAACCAATAAATGATAGATTTAGCTGTATGTATAGGGGTATCCCAAGTAACACAAAACCGTTGGCAAGTCGTTGGCCAACGCTTTTCGGGCATGGTTGGCCAACGGTGGGAGTTGGCCGTTGGCGCTCCGTTGGCCCAACGGTTGGCGTTCCGTTGGCCCAACGGTGTGATTTACAGGATTTGCCCGTTGGCGCGAGGTTGGCCAACGGTTGGCGTTCAGTTGGCCCAACCACTGGATTTGCAGGATTTGGCCGTTGGCGTTCAGTTGGCCCAACGGTGTGATTTACAGGATTTGGCCGTTGGCACGAGGTTGGCCAACGGTTGGCGTTCAGTTGGTCCAACGGTGTGATTTACAGGATTTGGCCGTTGGCGTTCAGTTGGCCCAACAGTCAACTTTGTAGGTAAGCCTACATTAAATTTATTTGGGGTTATTATGCATTTTTCAACCCAGCCAGCAACTCTTTGTTCATCAGGCCAATGGTCAAACTATCCAAGGGTCAATAGTTTTGACATTTTGCTATTTTTCAGCAGATCGTTTACAAAGAGGATTTCCCCTTTTTAAACAGTTTATTAAGTTCTAGTATTTAGCCACCAATAATTTATATAAAATAGTATATTCAAAAAAGCATTTATGAATATCCTATTTTATATATTCAAAAAAAAAAATTCGGATATACTATTTTTATATAAATTATTTAGGCTGAATAATAGAACTTAATACTGTTTAAAAAAGGAAAATTCTCTTTGTAAACGGTCTGCTGAAAATTAGCAAAATGTTAAACTACTGACCCTAGGATAGTTTGACAATTGGCCCAATGAACAAAGAGTTGTTGGCTGGGTTGAAAAATGCATAACTTTTTTCCCAAAAAAGTAGTTTGAAAACTACAAAATTCACTCTATTATGAAATCAAAAAGTTTCCATAGTTAAATATTAAAATGTACAAAAAGCAACAATACATTTTAATTTTAATGTTATTTTTAACAGTTTACATTTTACTTGACATTGTTTATATAAAGTGTTTTGTTTTAAACACTTTATATCTTTTTAAAGTGAATAAATCTTATAGATTATATCCTTAGTGATATTATAAATCTCATGTCACTCTATATACAAAAGAATATTAATTTATATATATATATATATATATATATATATATATATATATATATATATATAAAAATTTATAATATCAATGCTACCTGTTGTTTTTAATCAGTCACTTTACTACATATATAAATTTTTTTAAATAAACACCTTTCCATTATAATCAACTGGTGTCAAATTGCACACTCATGCTGAGTTAATATGACACATACTTTTTGTAAGATTACCTTTATATAAATAATTTTTTTCATTTTATATATATATATATATATTTATAAACACTTTATCTTCCAATTTTTCTTCAGGTCTGATACAATATATACAACTGAGGTCTGATTTTTTTAAAACTTTCCATAAAACTGTTATATCAATTTTTGGACTTACCTTGTTTAATATTTTAAAACAGCATCTTAATACGGCATGTTATAGTAATTTTAAAAAAACACAACTTTTCATCAATTTTTTTTTATTTTAACAAAAAATTTAATAAAATTTAATTTTACATTGTCAAAAATACACAGTTCTTTTATCTCTCCCTCCTTCTCTGTCTTTCGAAAAAAGGAAAAATCCCTTTATTAAGTCTTCAACAAATTTTTCCGTTATAACTTCTCCCTGGTGAGCCAGTCCGACAGAAGCTGTCAATAGAAAAATAAATTAGTACAGTAAATGAGTCAAAAGAAAAATAGCTATATATGCACCAAACAGTCAAACAAAATTGCCTGATTAAGTTAGTTTTTTTAATTCTTTAGAAACAAGTTAACTTATTATGAAATCTAACCCTAGCATTTACTTCATAATCAAAAATTTCCTCATGTTGCATGATCTTGTCTTAAATATTACTTCAGGTATGTATCAGTAAAGGTTTATTTATTTGCTAAATTATCAAAGCACAAAATAAAACAACAATTTCAAATATGCAAACTAAATTAACATCAGAGAAAAATTAGACACTGCAAAGATCTTTAATAATTTTAGTACATATTTATTTACATGATTATATCAACTCTCTGAAAACTTACTTAAAATTTAGACATGAAAAAATAAAATATCAAGAGCTATTGGCAGAAATTTCTTTACATTATAGGAACTAATCATCTTAAACTGCTTGCATGTGTTTAGCAAAGTTTATTTTCATAAATTAACAGAGCAGAATATTGAAGAATAATTTGAAATATTTGAACCAAATTAAAATTAGAAAAATAAGATATTGTAGTATATGATAGATAAGATTAATTTCCACATACATTTTACCAATACAACATTGAAAAAATTAAGGTGAAATTTTCCTTCCCTTAACCACACAGTAAACAATATTTTCTCAGTAAAAGTCAAATTAATTCTGTAGCATCAAAAGCCCAACAGTTTGTAAATGTATGTTTGTCAACACAAAGCTTTTTATTAGCACAATATCTTTAAAAAAAACTAACACTTTAATAATTTTAGACAATATTTATAACTCCACGAATATAAAAAAAAATTACAAATGTTTGAACAAAATATCAACCCTACTAATGCCTTTCTATCTACTGAACATCACAGTATCTATATATTTAAGTTGCTAAGCCAGACCAATTCTTTGGGCTGTCTGGGAAAGAAAACTACTGCATCAATTTATTTTATTTTGGTCTTAAAAAAATATTTTAATCTATAGATGTGTCAAATATGGTTTTTGTAACCATAATCTCTATTAATTAGCGATAATTTATAATCTAAAATTGCTTTCTGTACATGCTCAGCGACATGTTTAAATCTGGCTTTAGATACTCACTAAGCACGAGGCTGCATAAACTACTGCATAAAATACTGTACTAATTAGATATAACTAAAAATTTAAAACACATTAACATAATGATTTAAAAATACATATTTAATAAAGTGAATCAAATAATACTAGTAGGAAACAAGGGAAAATAAAAAAGAGTGAGGAACAAGACTTCAGTTTATACAAATAGGCCAAGAATTCAAAGCAAGTTTTTACCTAGATTCAATCATTCATAAGATGATAACCACACTTCCAATTCTTTCATCTATGGTACTAATGAGATCAGGACTGGCAGTCTAATAAAAATTTCCAGAATTTCTAATTCATAATCTTATTTCCTTTTTCTATATGAATCACATGCTGCATACCAGTTCCTTGAATACATGATCTTATAGACAGCTAAAAATAGAAAAATAAGTCATATACCATGGGATTGTCAAAATACAGTCTTTAATATTATGTACAAACTTTATAAAATATAGTGTCAAAAATATTGCTAAAAATGTAAATATTATAATAAGTAGCAGCTAATCAAATGTTAAAGACAAGTGAATTATTTTAATGAGTGATCAGCTTACTTCATAAATAGTCCTTAATATTATGTACAAACTTTATTAAGTACATTGTCAAAAAATTGCTTAAAATGTAAATATTACAATAACTAGCAGATAATCAGATGCTAAAGACAAATGAATTATTTTAATGAGTGATCTGCATACTTCATAAATACTTTGTATTGATATTTTACTTTCAAACAAAATGTTTAACATTAAATACCTGTTCGAGTCTGAGACAGACAATTATTTTAAACTCAAATAAAATACAATTGCAAAGTTGATAGTAAGGAGAGAAAAATTACTGAAATTTCACCAAAGCAGACAGCTAATTGTATTTTATCCTTGTATTCATAAGCTATTGATTAACTGACGCTTCTTTATAAATTTGACGATTTAATAGAGAAGGTTTTCTAAATTTATGAAGTAAACTGTGAGATATAAACTTATAAACAACTTAAATCCACTTAGAATAAAAGATTCAACTTCTTATATAAAATGTTCAAAAAACTTTAATAACAGAAATTTGAGCATAAATAAAAGTTTACCATAATGTTTTTATTATAAATACTCTAGTTAGAAATAATCTTACTGAAAGTACAAGGTAAGAATCATAAGTAAACACCAAATTTGGTCAACTATTCAATTTAAAACTTTCTGAACGATCCGATTAACTAAAGTAACTCAACCATTTAAAATAAATAACATAAACAGATCCATGATTTCAAAAAGTTTAAATACAACCATTCTATAAAGGATTCTAAATATACAGATTACTTATTGTGATCTAAAAATAGAGAAACAGCAAATACAATTACAGTAGTTAAATTTATTATTTGAGGAAAGCTTTGGCTGTTTTTATAGAAGTTTAACAAAGTATTTTACTTAAATTTACCAAGTTACGCTTCATTTTGAATATGCATTTTAGAAAACTACTTGATGCTACTAATTAGCCAAGTACATCATTTTGTTTACTAAATAAAAGTATATTACTAATAAAATAATATACTTACTCTGGAATTCTTCGTAATATTACAATCACGTGGAACATGGAATGGCCGACATCCATTTCTTTTTACCGTTCATTTCTTCGCAACACGTGCAAACATTTCCCCAAACCAGTTTCTGTCGTAGTGAATAATGCATTTTGTAACTGTTGGCCCAACAGCTTTAATTTGCAGTTGGGCCAACCATATTTTGTAACCGTTGGCCCAACCGCCTCCATTTGCAGTTGGGCCAACCACATTTTGTAACCGTTGGCCCAACCGCTTCCATTTGCAGTTGGGCCAACCATATTTTGTAACCGTTGGCCCAACCGCTTTCATTTGCAGTTGGCCCATCTGAATTTCTGGAATTTCTGCCAACGGTAACCATTCCCCAACGATGCCACGAAAATATGCGGTTGGGCCAACGGTGTGTGTTACTTGGGATTATCATACCGGAGAACGCAATCTCCTGCAAGAAACAATGTTTTCACCATAGGATGGACTAGTGAGCTAAAATTTCGACATAGTCCTTCTCATTCAATCTCCCTTTTATGGTTACCATAGGTCCTGAAGAAAGCCATGAGATGCCATCCCAAACCCTGATAGATCTACCTCCATGATTGACAGTTGAGATGAGACAGCCAGAATCTTACGCTAGTGTAGGTGTTCTCCAGACATACGCACGTCCTGTTGAGAGGAAGAATGTAAATTCGTCGGACCAAATGCCGTTTTTCGACATATTTCTCGACCAGGATTTTTGCACGTGGCACCATTGTGGACGATATTTTGTATTGACATCTATTACAAGTGGCTTAGGAATAACTACTCTTCCGTAAATGCTTTGTTTGTGAAGTTCCCTTCTACCTCTAATGGTTGATACCGGAACATGCAGATGCCGATTGAGCTCTTCGGTCATTTTGGTTGCAGTCGTTTTCTTTCTTCCTGTCATAATCCGCTTCAGTACCTCGTCGGTCTCTTTCTCTCAGCTTTCCCTTTCGTCTTCTATTCTATTTGGCAGAGGATGTTTTTCCGTGCACTCTGTATGCTATCATGACTTTCGATACCATAGCTCGAAAAACACCCATTAGCCTGGGGGTTTAAGTAACAGATATCCAATTTAAATGGGCTCCAACAATTTGTCCTTTTCTCAAGGTCTGAAAGGTTTGATATTTTACCCTGTGCCCCCCAAAATCACGATGCCCTTAGCTTCATTACTGCTACTTGACAGTAGAATAATACATACACTGTATTATATAAAAAAATACCGGTGGCCAGACTTGTTTTTTAAGGAATACGAAACACATTCATAAACACCACTAATATTGATTGGTGTTTCCATTATTTTGATAACCACCTGTTATACACCATCCTTCAAGAATTTTTTTTTTAGAAATATTTTAAACGATTGAAGCTTTGTGTTGGTAGGAAAAGGTTTGTTTTACGAAGATATTCTAGAATGAAACTGTACCTCAGCTGGTCCAAAGACACTTTGAAATTCAACCTAAACATCAAGGGCGTAACGAGGAAAATGGGCACTTTGGGGACATTCTCTGATTTGACCCCACCACATACACACTTTATTTCGTGATTAATAGACATGAGATCATATATTTCAAGTTTTTTAGTACTGCATATGAACTGCATTATTTATCAAAGGCGCAAATCTTATGCACTTCCAGTTTGATTTCTGATGTGGATTATTTACAAACTTTCTGAATAACAAGAAACGCTGACGGTTTAGTGAATGAAAGTCTCCACGTATCTTTCTGCTTGGAAAGCTATCGTAAACTAATTTTTCCTTTTTTATTTTTCTTTATCGAATTTCGCCAGTTATTTTCTTGCTCCTTTTGCGTTTCTTCTCTGATCCTAGTTTCATCTTTATTTCTGTTTCTCGGTTTTGCAATAACTACCCTTCACAATTTTCCTCTTGTGGAGTAGACTTTTTTTTTTTTTTTTTTTTTGCTATTGCTTGCACGGTGGGAAATTTGTTGCTCAGCTACTTGAAATTAGAACATAGTATTTAAAAACTATTTTATGGGGCATCATATATATATATATATTTCTTTGGCTTACGATCAATCACTGATTCGGGACTTATATTTATGTGTCCCTCATATGTGTCTTGCGTACCCTGAGACTTATGACCGGGGACATCTCACATCAGCGACTCCCTACCATCGCTACGCTTCGTCTAAAAAAATCCGCATCAAATTACATCGCTTGGTAAGATCATAAATCTAACGACACCGGGCAACTGAGTTTCCTCAATGAACTGTGGAACCAGATAAAACAGAAAACCCGTGCAACAAAATGACGAAGATCTTTAAACATACATTCTCAGAAAAAGAAGAAACTAGTTAAGAGAATTAAATCTTGTCAGCGAAGTTGATTGTTTGGTTCCTGTTTGCTTATCATCAGTTCACATCTGTGGATTTGTAAATACTTTCGGGAGGCTATGAGAATCGGGGAAGGAAAAGTAACGTTTTCCATGACTTTGATAGATGGTTAGAATTAGGGCGTCTTGGCATTTTATCCTAATGGTGCATGTACATTGGTGCAGCGTTCTCTGCCTGTGCCTTGGGGAATCCAGTGATTTATGTTCACTCTGTACTCTGTACTATGCGTGGATCGCCTCCTCTGGCGGTCCATCAAAGAAAGGGTGAGGGGTCAGCGGGTCAAATGGTGTCGAGCGGGGTCGGGGGGGGGGACACCACATCAAAGAAACCTTGCGGGCGGGAATGGGGGTGGTTCTAAATGCCGTGTCTAATGTTACCGTGACTAATGTGATGACAGGAGTCGGGGGTCTGGAGGCAGAGAACTCTGCACCAATCTATATGCGCTATTAGATGGTGTGGGTGAAATGAATGTAGACAAATTATTATTTACTGTGGGTGTCATTTACATGTAAACATGCTTGTCTGTATTAATCAATCAGCACACTCAACTGTATACGAAAATTTCAAAATTCCAACGGACCTTTTAGCAGTTCGAGGCGCTACAGCATTTTCAGGAGGTTGTGGAAGCGACTTGGGATTTCAACTGTAAATTTCCCACAACCAGGGATTACTATGCAATAAGTAATGTCGAGTCAGGGAAATAGTCCAGTCAAATTAGGTTTTCATTTCGCACTAAATAAAGGGGTTGAGATTTTTTCAGGAATGTGTAGGGGTTGGTCCCCTGAACAACGCCTAATAAAGTCCCCTCGATTTCGGGCTCCGCGGGGGGGGGGGGGGTTCCAAAGGTGCCTTTTTTCAGTTTTCGGTATTTATCTCGAAAACGGTGCGTCGCACAGAAAATTGTCGAATCCAAAAATTAAAGCTGATAAAATTCTCTTTCAAATGATATATCCATGTTTGTACCTAAGTGTTGCCGTTTTCGAGATATGAGCCGTTGAATATGAAAATTTTTCAAAAAAAGTGGTAGCGGTTCAAGTATCTCGTCAAACTTCCTCTTCTAACTCTTTCCCCTTCTATTTCTCAGAAAACCCGTGATGGAAATAGTTGTAGAGCGAAAAACTTCCTTCAAAAATGTATAGTTATGCTAATTTATCGTCACCCGGTAAATAGTTAGAGCGTTTTGAAGTTTAGGAGTACTTTTGAACATTTTGCTAGTAAAATGCTCGTCACTCAAGTTTCGTTTCCAAGGTCTGTAACTCTCTTAGTCACTTTGTATGCTGTTTAATTAGATACGTATAGTATTTATAACTCGCATAAATAATAAATTATGTATGCCTGTACGTATAATGTATATCTCATAATATACAGAAGAACACATGTAGTACAAAGGAGGAAGTAAGAAAACAAACCAAAATGTATAAAAGTTGTTCATATAATCAAGTAATGGTTATCAAAAGTAGGTTCAAACAACAAGTACTTACATTAACTAGATTATATATAATTTATTTCATCAACTGCTTTCCTATATATTAAAAGCCGTCAATCTGATTCTTTGGAAAAAGTTTCAAACAAGTCAAAGTCTTCACTATCATTTTAGCTTCTGTAGAATGTCCGAAATTTCACGAACTGATTTCCCATAAAGGTGGCATCCCACTATAATGCCACGATCGAAGTCACTAAGCTCGTTTGACTTACTCATCGTCTCACAAACGCATAAATATGACCTTACAAACCACTACCAATAGCTTAGTTGCAAGAGCTTCAGGAAGAGTAGTGGTAATTACAGTACATGGGCTGTGCCCTCTACTGTAAACTACCCATACTTTTATAACTTTCGGTTACGTGTCAAATTACGTCACCTGCTAGATCCACTTCTTTAGGGGGGTGTCCGGATACTTTTGGCCAGATAGTGTATAACGTATTATTGAATATTAATGAATTATATAAATTATTAAATTTACTTAATGGGGTCAGTACGAGCAAAGAAAAATGAAAGGTACCTGTGGTGATTGAGATCATGCTCATTTGGCGGGGCCTGGAACATGAGCAGGAACATTCATTCCTCAGCTCCAGCAATGTCTCCTGGTGAAGATTTGGAGTCATAAAAAACTTTGGCGATGTTTGTTGTTTCATTGGCATACCGCTGGAAACATTGTACTATTGCTGCTTTGCTTTTACCATAAATCGCTGACGTAGTGTCACATCTTGAGAAACTATGGATGAAGAGAATGTACTGGCTGAATGATAAGACCTGAAGATGTTGTGAAGAGTAGAGCCTGTCTTCTGTGTTGCCCCATCCGGCCTTCATGAAAAACACATTCGTGTCTCGTGGGGTGAGTGCCACAAGTAAGACGAGCAGGTCTGTCTTCACCTACTATCACCACAGTTGAATGAGAGGTGTTTTGCCACCCACCTCTGACAATACTGCAGTCAGCATCTCCTTTGGCTATAGTAGACTGTATACCTCTTGCATCCAAGGCCTGAACTAACATAGTAATGAGCTTGGTTTTGTTCCTTTCATTGGAAAGGAAGTTTTCCTGATGAACAGTAGCCACCCTGTTCTTATTGAAGTCAATATCCACTGATGTTTTACTTGATACTCTCCGATGTTGTTCGTCTCTTTCCGTGGAGTTCGTGTCTTCATAACCATCAAAAACCACAGCTGAACTGCTGCCGTAATGGTTGATTATGTACGATACATATTGATAGTAGATGGAGGCGAAGGTGGTGTTGGTGTTCCACTTTACTCTATGAAGCAGGAAGCCGCCATCGATTACCGTGAAACTGTTCTTCACATTGATCAGTTGATAACATTTTGGGAAAGCATCATACAGTGCTGACTTTTTGATTTTTCTCATTATCCCCTCGGCGAATAGAGACATAGGGTATGGGGCTAACTCGTACTTTAGGAACTCCTCTACATACCCTTCTTTCTTCTTGGTGATCAGAGTTCTCTGAAATATCATCAGAGGCTCTCAACATGTTGTTCTCCGCTTGCAGTATGGACGCCACAAAATATCTCAAGTGAACTCAAGTATTGCTGTAGCTGTGCGTGCTTCCCCAACCCATTTCGCCAACACCGAATCACTAAAGCCTCGTCGACGTGTTAATTCTTCTTCACTTTTCATGTCACACATGAGTGTCACCTCAATTGCCATGTCGGACCACACACCAGCCATTGGTGTTTCAGTTCTGTTGACAGAGAAGTATCCACGATCTATAAAATACTGTTTAAGTTGAAGGTGGCGAGTTGTTAGTCCCAGCATGTCTTGTACATATAGATGAGTACACTTTGCATAATGAAAGTGCCCGCTGGCATGGAAGTAAGGTATCATCATCTGGGCGCATGTCATATGATCTTCCCAGTTGCGCTGCGCTGCAATGAATTTTTTCATCAACACCACCATTTCAAAGTGCTGGACCCACATAGCTGCTGTTGGCCCATTACCTTTGAGACGTGACAATTCGTTGCTCAATATCCACTGAATGCTGGCAAGGGAGGTATTTGTGGAAATGTGTTGTGGAGTAATTTCTACTGAGGTCTGAAGTAACTGAACTACTACTTCTTTTTCATATGGTGTGATATCTAAATTTTCCAAAATGATCTGAGCTAAAGTGACACTTTTATACATTTTGGTTTGTTTTCTTACTTCCTCCTTTGTACTACAAGTGTTCTTCTGTATATGAGATATACTTTATACGTACAGGTATACATAATTTATTATTTATACGGGTTATGAATACTATACGTATCTAATTAAACAGCATACAAAGTGATTAAGAGAGATACAGATCTTGGAAACGAAACTTGAGTGACGAGCATTTTACTAGCAAAATGTTGAAAAGTACCCCTAAACTTCAAAACGCTCTAACTATTTATCGGGTGAAGATAAATTAGCATAACTATATACATTTTTGAAGGAAATTTTTCGCTCTACAACTTTTTACGTCACGAGTTTCCTAAGAAATGGAAGGTGAAAGAGTTAGAAGAGGAAGTTTGACGGGATACTTGAACCGCTACCACTTTTTTTGAAAAATTTTCATATTCAACGGCTCATATCTCGAAATCGGTAACACATAGGTACAAACATCTATATACTGTTTTGAAGGGAATTTTATCAGCTTTAATTTTTGGATTCAACAATTTTCTGTACGACGCACCGTTATCAAAATAAACGCCGAAAACTGAAAAAAGGGACCTTTGGGACACCCTCCCTTCCCCCGCGGAGCCCAAAATCGAGGGGACTTTATTATGCGTTGTTCAGGGGACCTACCCCTACACATTCCTGAAAAAATCTCAACCCCTTTATTTAATGCGTAATTCGCCGCCATTTTGAGCTAATTTGACTGGACTAAAAAAAGGGCAATGGGTCCGTTATTTAGGGAGATAGTTGTTGATATCCCTGGGCTTCAAGACAAGATCCCCAGTCCGGAGTACATATGAAGTGAGATAAGACAATATACGGAGGGAAATACACAGACATATTTATATTTTTACACAGATGATGACCCCGGAGCTGAACAGTGGTATTTTCACAACTCCCCCTTCAAGACCTATATCAGGCGGAAGACTGACACCAGCTGACACCCAAGTCTTACTCCGGAATCGAACCAAAGCCCACGGCTTGGAATGTGAAGACGCTATTCACTATACTCAGTTTACTGCAAGTAACATATTTTCCGCGTTTCTCCACTTGAAGAGACTAAAATATTGCGAAGATTGGTCACATTACCCTGTAATGGACCTTATAAAATAAGAAAAGTAAAGATCTGGTGAGGTGTGGAGTACTTCATGCTAATAAGTCTAGGATAATAATATTATAAATATTTAATGGCTTAAATTAATTAGTTATATTCTGTTCTTGCCATTCCAAACACGGACTTTTCACTCGAAGATTGGTCACATTACCCTGTAATGGACCTTATAAAATAAGAAAAGTAAAGATCTGGTGAGGTGTGGAGTACTGCATGCTAATAAGTCTAGGATAATAACATGATAAATATTTAATGGCTTAAATTAATTAGTTATATTCTGTTCTTGCCATTCCAAACACGGACTTTTCACTCGAAGATTGGTCACATTACCCTGTAATGGACCTTATAAAATAAGAAAAGTAAAGATCTGGTGAGGTGTGGAGTACTTCATGCTAATAAGTCTAGGATAGACTTATTAGCATGAAGAACATGATAAATATTTAATGGCTTAAATTAATTAGTTATATTCTGTTCTTGCCATTCCAAACACGGACTTTTCACGCAAAAAAAAAGAACATAAAAGAAATTTAATTTTAACCTTATTAGTATAGGTGATTAAGGGATGATAATTATTTGATCACAACGTGAAATGTTGACTAACTTAAAAAGTAATATAATAAGTATTTGAAATGTTAGCTTGTTTTGATTTGTTAAGAAATATATGTTACTTGTAATATCAAATTTTATAAAAAAAAAATTACAATCTCGCTTGTTGGAAAAATGCCCATATCTCTCTAACACGACTAGCGTTATCAATTTTTGAAATATACAAATTTCTGCTGATGTGAAAATTTGGGATTTCTAAGCATTATATTTATACGAGGAATAACCATAGCATTCAGATACTGGTGAAATAACTATTGCCAACTCATCGGAATATTTAAAAAAGTGTGACGAAAGAAAATGTTGGAAACATTTCATGGAATCACTTTTTACTGTAAAAAGTGATTCCATGAAAAAGTTCTTAAAGTTATTTTTCGTGGAAAGACTGTGATATATCTTTTACTGCTTTTTTCTGTTTCGTTTTTAAAAAATTCTGTTATGATACCTGCGTTCAGAGGTATCAAACTATCATTTGAGAGTAGACTTAATTTTGCAGCTTTGTGCTTGATAAATATTTTATAATTGCTTCATCACTGATGGTCTTGCATAAATGTGAATAAGGTTTAATAGTAATATTTAGTATTCAGTAACGTCAGCATTCCCAGTAAAGAAGAATTTTTCTGGAAAAAGAAATTCTAAAGTGCCGAAGATAAACAGTTCCTAACTTTACCTATTACATTAAAACCCCAAAGAGAAAAATTGATTTAATTAGTCTATTGATGGTCATATATGATTTTTTTTCCAATAGTTTTTCTATACATATGTTTGATAATGCATATATATGCATGCTTAATCATCTTAAATCAATATCTAGTTTGCAGCTGTTGCTTTCCACCCCTCCATTTACATGAAAATAGATAAAACTATAGAATGATTGTTATCAAATTGGATAAATCCTGAAATAACTGTGGAGTCTTTCCTTCCTGTTTTTGACGGGACGATGACTGAATGTCGAAGGTGCTGGCAATCGGTAACAAAGTCTGTGGGTTCGAGTCCCACTATTGACATGAAAGTTTGTAGCCGTTCAGAATAGGTTTTAAGCAGTGGGTCCCGGTATAATTAACCCTCGTGTAGGAAACATTTACCGTAGCGCTCTCAATCAGTCAACCAACCTTCCATTTTATGACAGCCATGTGTATTTTACTAGCCGCATGACTTTTCCGATTTCATTGATTTTGATAAACATCCTGATACTTTTCCCTTGTAATCACTGTGATGTTTTTTTCACCCAATCCATTTTTAAAACCTTGTAAGGTATACACAAGATTCGATTCACAAGAATCGAACTTTTGAGTGAATGAATTAAAGAAGCTGCTTGAGATATGCTAATTTCGGCATACGCGCTTAGTATAAATACCATGCAGCGTCATTAATAAAAGAGGTTGTTGTTAAGATTCATAGATAAGCGAGAGGGAGCTACGAGGTAAGCAGTTCCAGGTGTTAAACGGCGCTAGTGCTTAGGAGGCCCAAAGTTTACGTGGCAGTAGTGCTGGTTTGACTCTCTGCTGGTTTGTGGGTATTGAAATGTGTATTGAATGTCTATTGAATGTTAATATATATATTCCGTACAAGCAGTACGTATGCTTATTGCTGTAAAAGCAAATTCTATATGTGCAACGAATTCAATAAACATTGTTTCACGTATAAACTGTGTTTGTATCAAATTCATTTAGAGTGCCACTTCAAATTATATACACCCAAATGTGGGTAGAAGTGAGCTATTTTCTCTATAACCTCTATTCTTGTGAAATTATGCAATGTATAATTGCAGTTCCCATCCAATAAATATATTATGGAGCTCGTTTGTCAAAGCAGGAAAAGTTACATTATTTCCATGGCAGGAGAATATGCAACTAAAAAATCTTTGCTCAAAGTTACGAATAGACTTTTAACCCTACACCAAAAATAATCAGTTACATGTATATATTAAATTCACATGCTTTTGACAGATTTTTTTTAGTGAACTATATATCATATAACCTATATACTATGATTAAATTATACTGGACCCACTGAACTTCTCTCATTTCTTTCATCACACAATGGAACTTGGTTAAGAAACTAACAACGCTTCAGTGCCTCTTTAACAATAACTATTTCTTACTCGGAGTGGACGACTCATACAAGGAGACCGGTTCAAATTTACATTAATCTCTTCTGTCGTGTCTAAACAATCGCTTGTGGTATATCTAGTTTGTTTGAAGTCAGTTAAATGACATCCTATGCTCGTGTAACAAAAAAGATTAGCGCACTGCTCTTTGTAGAGTATAGCTCACTTCTACCCACACTTGGATGTATATAATTTGAAGTGGCACTCTAAATGAATTTGATACAAACACAGTTTATACATGAAACAATGTTTATTGAATTCGTTGCACATATAGAATTTGCTTTTACAGCATTAAGCATACGTACTACTTGTACGGAATATATGTATTAGCATTCAATAAAAATACACTTTGCCATACTCACAAACCAGCAGAGAGTCAAACCAGCAGTTCTGCTACGTTAACTTTGGGCCTGCTAAGCACAAGCGCCGGTTAACACCTGGAACTGCTTACCTCGTAGCTCCCTCTCGCTTATCTATCAACCTTAACAACCTTTTTCAACAACTGTATTAATCAAGCTGCTTGGTATTTATACCAAGCGCGTATGCCGAAATTAGCATATCTCAAGCAGCTTCTTTAATTCCTTCACTCAAAAGTTCGATTCTTGTGAATGGAATGTTATGTATACCTTACATCTTAACCAACTGACGACTGACATACTATGACTGACTATCCCATGTTTGAACACGGATTGTTCACGTCCACAGGCATATCCATGTAAAATCTACCAGCAACACCTCATGAAATCTCAGCTCCCTTTACTTACCACCCCATGTTTTTAGCTCTTACTGCTGTAAGTGGAAGCATTCGAAAACTTTTGATTATATATATATACAGTCGAACCTCCATATATCGAAGTAGCAAATTTTGCGAAGAAAATTCGATATATAGAAATTTCGATATATAGAATTAAGCTTAGTCTTATCATAATTCTCCTAAAAAAAAAATTAAAGCTAATTTTCGTATGCGAAACTCCATTCCTAATTTATATGCGAATCCCATTAAATGAAAGTTATTAACTAAGAAATGAATTAATATGAAAGATTTATTGATTACTACATATCTTTAAAAAAAAAACAATAATGCAGACAGTGGTTACAATGATCACAGTTACATTCTTTAAAAAAAAACTACGAATATCTTGCTGAACAGTTAGTTTTGCGGAAAGTTCAAAGAAATGTTCGTATTTATTCAGTCCACTAAAAACTTCATCAGGGACATTTTCCGCGAATTGAAGTCCACGACGTATTGTTCCAAATGCCAAAAATTGGGAGATTTTATTCTAAAGTGGAATAAAATCTCCCAATTTGTCTTGAAAAAAATTTCGATATATAGAGATTTTTTTCGATATATAGAAACAATTTTTCTATGTAATGAACATGGAGATTTGCTAAGAGTTCGATATATAGAAAATTTCGATATAGGGAAGTTCGATATATGGAGGTTCGACTGTATATATATATATATATATATATGCATTCATATGTATATACGTACATACATATCTATATATATATAAAACAGTTCCGTAACTGACTGACTGACATATAACGCACAAACCAAACCGCTGGACCTAAAGGGTTGAAATTTTGCATGGCGATTCTTCTTATAGTGTAGGGGTGCACTAAGAAAGATTTTTGAAAAATTCTTCTTAGATTTTTTTAAAATTAAACTTTTAAGCTGTTTTTGTAACATTCGTTTAAGTTTGAATTTAAAATAATAGTTTGAGGGTTATAAAATTTACATCATGAGAAAGATCATAAAAATTCCTTTAAAATGAAACCTTTTTCGAATCTTTACCTCCAATTTTTGATTTTTGGAGAATTTTTAAAGATTCATTTTTAGAATTTAATTTATTAAATGCTGATCACGTGATTTCTTTTTCTGGTACTTTAAATTAATTTATCGTCCCGTGCATACACCGAAATAAATTGACAATTTTTTTCCCTTATAATGCGACAGACGACTGGACATTATCCAAAAAAAAAAATTAAAATACAGTAAAAGAAATTTTCTTCAAACTGTACTGTATTAACTGTTCTATATTCTTTAGTATGTTCTATTAGATTTACTGTGAATATTTTCTTCGACATTATTTTGTCTATAAAAATATCCGTTACGATTTTTTTATAAATATATATACATACATTTTTTTTGCATTAATTGCATACATTGACCGTTGTATTTAATTTGATTGTACTCCGTAGCGAAGCACGAGTATTCAGCTAGTGAATGTATGTATATATTGAGAGACAGCGAGAAAAAGAGAGAATTTTTCCCCACATATATACGCTTAGTTTACTGTAACGGCAAAAGAAAATTAATGGCTCAGATTATCCTACTGGACTTATACAAAGAGATCATTACCACATTACTATTGATAACGAAGTATTATTATTAGTTATATGAAGTATTATTATTATTTTAATTATTATTTGTGAAACCGGAATTGTTTTTCAGTAGCAAAAAAAAATGCTTTTTATTCCATGAATGGAAGAATACAAGATGCAAACAACGTTGCAAAATTGAAGGTGCAAAAACTAAAGTGAATCCTAGTTATGATATACCGTATTTTTCTGACCATAACACGCTCCTCAAATTTATTGGAGGATTTTTAGAAAAGAATATTTTGTATTTTGTTAGGTATATAAAGATATTTTCAATTTCTTACTTAATAAAGATTAAAAAATACATATATAATAAAAAAATATATGATAAATATAATAAATAATATATGTAAAATATATTTAATAAATATATATAATATATGCAATAAAATATTTATTTTATCTTAATGTTACCTTCGGACCATATTAGACTCACCATAATTTTAAGTCGATTTCTTTATGTTCAAAAAATAAAAAAAAATATATGATAAATATAATAAATAATATATATAAAATATATTTAATAAATATATATAATATATGCAATAAAATATTTATTTTATCTTAATGTTACCTTCGGACCATATTAGACTCACCATAATTTTAAGTCGATTTCTTTATGTTCAAAAAATAAAAAAAAATATATGATAAATATAATAAATAATATATATATAAAATATATTTAATAAATATATATAATATATGCAATAAAATATTTATTTTATCTTAATGTTACCTTCGGACCATATTAGACTCACCATAATTTTAAGTCGATTTCTTTATGTTCAAAAGTGCGTCTTATGGTTTGAAAATACGGTACCTTTCAAACGCAAATTTTTAAGATCTATTTTT
Organism: Dolomedes plantarius; assembly: GCA_907164885.2. Lineage (NCBI taxonomy): Eukaryota > Metazoa > Arthropoda > Arachnida > Araneae > Dolomedidae > Dolomedes > Dolomedes plantarius. The sequence goes on along the minus strand of OU015494.1, from coordinate 184,192,907 downwards.
AACTTTTGCTAAAAATTATTCCAAACACGCAGGGCTCTTTCGTCAAAATACTTATTCTCGAGAGAAATTACTTATTGTTTGCTTCTTTTCTTCGTTTCCAGACCAAAAGCAATTATTTTCTCTCTCACAAAATTAACAGAGCTCATGAAACAGCCCACGCAACACCGTGAGGACCACGAAAAGGCGACACAATAAATCTAATCTCCCACCCGGTTCAAATGGGGGTGGAGTGGGAGCAAAAAGCTCAGTTCAACCATGGTTTCTAACATAATCTGTAAAATTATTAAAGGAAGTTGGAGACTGGTGCTTTAGTACCGCGCGTGTTCTGATTTCGTTGTTCGACGATCTGTTCCTCTCTGTGTATGACACACACACGAATATGCTGCATGATACAAATACGGTACTGAAAATCCGTTCAACAGTTATTCTGTTCAAATGCGATCTTTCATTAATCATTCTGATTCGTTGTCTTTTATACAGTTTTATCGTTCACGAATTGAAATATATTGTTTACCGTTTGTTCAGGCAGTGAGTGCTGTCGAAGGAGATTAGGTGCATAAGGAGTTGGAATCTCGCTTTAATCCTCGAGAAGTCAAAAACACATGTAATACTGAATCGATGCACTACCAGAAGTCTTAATGCTGAATTCACCCCCAATGCAGTGCCATGCAAGACGTCGCGTTTAGCATTGTACTAAAGAAATAAAATCTATTAGACCTACATTTACATTTCAATGGGACATATAATTTGCTACGAATCTTCGTCACTGTCAGCCACGTTTCTAAACGATCTAGGACTTATCTTCATCTAAGAGTATATACCACTACCCACTATGACAGAGCAAGACAGAATGTGATTTGGTGACTGTTAAGAGTCACCAAAGCTATTCGATACGATATAAAAGTGTTCTGTTTGATATCTTTAAAACGACGAGAGGTTATATTTGATAAAAGTCTCTACATTATTCTAAGATACATGTGTGTATATATATATATATATATATATATATCTGTGTGTGTGTGTGTGTGTGTGTGTGTAATAAATTAAATATTAGGTCCTCCATTCTAGCATTTAAACTCCCTTTCCTAAATCCAATCCGCAGTAATCTTAATTTATCGCTTAAAAGCCCTTAGCAACAGAACTTCCCATTAATAGCAAGCGTTGCATTCCTACACGTGTATACGTCTGGAGAAAGCCGTGGGTTCGCATCGCCAGCCCCAATATTCTGCTGACCGTACGAAATAACAGCCACATGTTTTTTTCGCCTCTCGCGCTTAAGGTTGAAAGGTGGTATCTTCGCTTCCGAGCATCTGACATGGATGGACGTACTTTTTATCGCTCTAATAAAACGACTCGACCCGACTGCTTCAAAATTTTAATTCCTTTCAGGCTGAGTCTAGCTCCAGCCATGTAAATATGAGCTAGTTTTCCTTTTCAGGTTATATTTAAAGGACGTATGTAATGGATATATTACATATATCTATATATATATATATATATACACTGCTGGCCACTGTAAATGCAACACCCTGAAGGAAACATGCAAATAGCATGAAATTTACAACATGCATTAGCGGAGGTGAGATATGCAAATGATTAGAATTTCAGTTCAGACGTACATCACGCGCGCCTGTGGCGCCACTTCAAAGCGCTATTTAAGGCTTGGAGATTTCGACGATTTCAAGTTCGGCAATTGTGTTTTTCTTGTGGTTTTTAAAAAAAAAACGATCAATTATGCCTCGTCGAAAACAGCGATCATCTTTTGATCAAGTATCCGAGTTCGGCAGAGGAAGGATAGTGGCCTACCGAGATTGTGGATTATCTTTCAGGGAAATCGGTAGTCGTGTTGGACGAAACCAAACAACTGTAATGCGGATATGTGATCGTTGGATGCAGGAGGGTACGACGGACCGGCGTGTTCGATCGCATCCACCTCAGCGCACCACTTCACGTGATGACAGGCAAATTGTGCGCATGGAAGTGACGGATCGCTCAGTCACATCACGAACCATAGCACAGCACATGCAGTCTGTAACGCATCATCCAGTGTCTGCGCGTACCATTCGACGCCGTTTACAGCAGAGTGGTCTGTCCGCAAGACGTCCATTGCTTTGTCTACCCTTGACGCAGAACCACAGACGTCTCCGCCGCCAATGGTGCGATGACAGAACGATGTGGACGGCAGAATGGAATGAAATTGTCTTTACTGACGAGTCACGCTTCTGTCTGCAACACCACGATGGTCGCATTCGAGTCTGGAGACACCGTGAAGAGAGGATGCTGAACAGCTGCGTTATGCACCGCCACACTGGTCCTGCACCGGGTATTATGGTATGGGGCGGTATTGGATATCACTCTCGCACACCTCTAGTACGCATTGCCGGTACTTTAAACAGCCAGCGCTACATCTCCGAGGTGTTGGAGCCAGTTGTCCTTCCTTACCTTCAGGGCTTGCCCACAGCCATATTTCAACAGGATAATGCGCGACCACACGTGGCACGCATTGTCCAACGGTTCTTCGTCAATCGCCAGATTGAATTGCTTCCCTGGCCGCCTCGCTCTCCGGATCTTTCGCCGATAGAAAACATGTGGTGCATGGTTGCTCTACGATTGACCCAGATTCCATCCCCAGCTGCCGCAGTAGATCAACTTTGGCAACGTGTGGAAGCTGCTTGGTCTGCTGTACCCCAAGAACTCATCCAAAGTCTCTTTGAATCAATGTCGAGGCGTGTGGCAGCGGTGATCTCCAACAATGACGGCTACTCTGGCTACTGATTTTGGCAGGAACCACACTTCACAGAAGTCTATAAATTTAATCATTTGATACTTGGTCAACATGTTATCTACAAAATAAATTTTGTTGTGATATCTCTTGTCTTTCTTGGTGTTGCAATTTGGGTGGCCAGCAGTGTATATATATATATATATATATATATATTTATATATATATATATATATATATATATATATATATATATATATATATATATATATATATTATATATATATATATATATATATATATATATATATTATATATATATATATATATATATATATATATATATTATATATATATATATATATATATATATATATATATATATATACTAGAAGGTAACCCGTCATTTTGACGTCATAATACTAATAATGACGTCATAATGGAAAAAAGTATATGAAAGTTAAAAAATATCCCGAATTATCTAACAATATTGCATTTAATCCACACCTTGTAAAAGCCAACCCTTTCATTATTTTTTATTTATTTAGTTTTTCATGCGATTGGAGTAGTAGACTGCCATCCAACCCGTCATTTTGACGTCATAATACTTATAATGACGTCATAATGGAAAAAGTACGTATATGAAAGTTAAAAAATATCCCGAATTATCTAACAATATTACATTTAATCCACACCTTGTAAAAGCAAACCCTTTCATTATTCTTTATTTATTTAGTTTTCATGGGATTGGAGTAGTAGACTGCCATCCAGTTTTTTACAGCTCACTACGCGATATGAATACTTGAGCTACTTGATTCCTTCACATTCAAGTTTGTTTACTTTCAGAATTCATCGCAAAAGTAAACAGATTTTTAAAAACTGTTAAATATACAGCTAAAAACATCCAATTTTTTTTAGTTCTGAATGTTTTATAGAAAAATAGGCTAAACAAACGTGATTTTATGGAGAAGATATTAGTTTTTAAGTAAGAAAAAATTCTGATCCACATCTGAAATTGAAATTAAGCCTAACCGGCATTTTGTTTACTGAGGGCTTCAATGGAAAGAGGAGTACAGCCCGGAAGTGTTATACAGAGACAAGGACTATTATATATATAATATATATATATACATACATACACACACACACACACACTATCTACCAATAAATATCTGGACACCCATGCAAATGATGATATCTGCGGTGCTGATATATGACACGCCCTCCACCTTTAAAAATCGTGTAGGAAACAACGTTAGCATTAGTCGTATGCAAGATGCCATGAAGTGCAGAGTTATCTGATTTCAAGAAAGGCGTAAACGTCGAGCATCACAGACATGGCCGATCCTTAAGGGACATATCTAGTGAGCTGAATTACACAAAATCGACAGTGGCCTATGTGATTCAGAAGGGGAAGGTGAGCGGGGATTGTCGGAATGTGCTCCGACTTGGCAGACCCACGAAGCTGGGAGATAGAGACGGGTGCTGTCCAGAGAAATTCGGAAGAACCACACCAAACCGATGACCCACATGCTCCAGGAGTTTCAACAGACATCCAGGGGAGTTGTTTCGATGAATACTATTCGTAAGAAAGCACATCTGCTTGGTTTCCATGGTCGTGCTGCCGACCATAAGCCTTTGATCACAAAGTCCAACTGCGCTTCTCGGTTAATATGGTGCAAAGCTCGTTGAAAGTGGACTGTAGATCACTGGAAACGGGTTGTCTGGAGCTAATAATCAAGGTTCACCCTCTACCGTTTGGATGGCAAGGTCTTGGTCTGGCGTCTGCCTGGAGAACGCCTCCTGCCAGAATGCATTGTGCCCTCAGTAAAGTTCGGCGGAGGTGGAATTATGGTCTGGGGATGTTTCTCCTGGTATGGACTAGGACCCTTGGTCCCAATTCATGGTAAGCTCAACGCCGACACCTACTGCACTATTTTGGATGACATTATGCTTCCTACGTTTAGGCAGTTTTACGGCTTGGACCCACGTTACTTCTAGGACGACAACGCCAGCTGTGTCATGTTGCGAGGTCCACCATGAATTGGTATGGGAACAATGGGGTTACCCGAATGGACTGGCCTGCCCAGAGCCCAGACCTGAACCCTATCGAGAACCTCTGGGATGAGTTGGATCACCGAATTAAGGGGTGCAACAACCGTCCAAAATCAGTGAAGGAAGTTTCAAGTCTTTGCTTGAAAAAGAGTGGAAGAAAATACCACAAGCTGACATACAAGGACTTGTATACTAGGGAAGTCCACAAATCCACAGGAGTGCGAGGGGGGGGGATCTCTTCCGAACAGTATGTTGGAAGGCATCCCAGATATCCTCAATAATGTTAATATCTGGGGAATTAGATGGGCAATGGAAGTGTCTAAAGTCAGAAGAGTGATTCTGGAGCCACTCGGTAGCAACTCTCGACGTGTGTGTGTGTGTGGGGGGGGGGTCGCACTGTCCTGCTGGAATTGTCCAAGTCCGTCAGAATGCACAATGGACATGAATGGGTGTAGATGATCACACAGGATGCTTATGTACCAGTAACCTGTCAGAGTCATCTCTAGACGTATCAGGTGTCCCATATCATGCCAACTGCACACGCCCCATACCATCACAGAGGCTCCACCAGCCTGACTAATCCCCGGTTCACATGTAAGGTCCATGGATTCATGAGGTTGTCTCCATACACGTCCATGCGCCCGATACAATTGGAAACGAAACTCTTTAGAACAGACAACTTGTTTCCAGTGACCATTAGTATAATGGAAGTGCTGGCGGGCCCAGGCGAGGCGTAAAGCTTTGAGCCGCGCAGTCATCAACGGTACACGAGTGGGCCTGCGGCTCCGAAAGCCTATATCAATGACGGTCCGTTGAACAGTTCGCACGCTGACACTTGTTGATACCCCAGCATTGAAATCCGCAGCAATTTGAGGATGTGATGCACGTCTCTCTCGTTTAAGAATTCCCGTCAGTCGTCTACAGTCCATTTCTTTCAAGGTCTTTTCCGGCCTTACCGTTATCGGAGATTTGATGTTTTACCGGATACCTGATATTCACGGTACACTCGTGAAATGGTCGTGCGTGAAAATCCAAATTGCCTCGCTACCTCGGAGATGCTATGCCCCATCTCTCATGCACCGACAATAACACTACGTTCAATGTCACATAAATCGGGATTCTGTAGTGTATCGTATTTAAATCGCATGCGAGCCTTTCGCATACGATTTAAATACGATAAATTATATAGCGAGATTTATTGGTTTGTAGTAGGGTGAGAGAAGAACCAGTTCATTTGTACCAATTGTTTATTTGTCAAATAACAATGGTGCGTAAGGATAATACAAAACCATTTACAAAACGCCTGTGGCGACAATATTGGAGGTGAAGCATAAAACAAAGCAGGGGACATGAGATATGTACACGTCAAAACACCTTCGTAGACAATATTAAAAGTTAAATATGACACAAACTTGTGTAAAATGTGATATTTGTATAACAAAGCTTCTTTGTGCACACTATTTGACCATGCCGTTTCGACGTATCCAGGGAAAGAACTTAAAGGCCAAAAGTGAATTTTTCACTTCGATTTTAAAACAAATAATACAATGTGTCATTCTGAAATAACAATTCGTTAGAAGCGAAGAACTTAATTTTTAAAATGGTACCTCATTTATCGATTTTGGTTAAGTATGAAGGGAGAGATAGGGATCGCCACAAAAAATCTCCTTCTAGAAATAATATAAAATGTTTTTCCATGCAAAAGGAATAATGTACCCCTACGCAGATGTTGCCAGTAAAGAAAATCATTAATGAAATCGCAGAATAATAATAATAAAAGCAAACGATTTTTAAATTTAAAAGTTCAGTGCGATTGATAATGGTAAAATAAAAAAAAAGCTAGCGCACCATCTAGGGGAAGAAAATTGTTTATGATGTTTATACTTCTATTTTTAATCAAACAATAAGATGTGTAATTTTAAATTAACAATTAACACGAAGCGGAGATCTTACTTTTTAAAATGGTACTTCATTGATCGATTTTCGTTAAGTATGAACAGATAAAAAGGGATAAAACAAAAAAACACCTTTTTGAAAAAATATATATAGATGGATACCTGTTTCTCCGAATGTGTTTGATAAATTTATTTTCAACTTCGTTGTCTAATTATCAACAGGTTTCAGAGTTTTTCCTATAAAATTTAATTCTATCATAATTTTGTATTTTTCAGGCTAATTTTTCTTTTCGCACGTAAAAATTTGTAATTTTAGAAAGAGGTTCTAAATGCAAAGAATGTATCTTAAAGATGCTCTTGAGCCCGATCGTTACCGAAAAGCGTGGCTCTGGCCCAAAAGACAGGGTCAAAGCCTTTTTCGGATCAATACACGTCTGGGAGACAAGGATTTCCCTTTATGAAGTTTACAAATTCTACGAAGTGTCTGGGATTTCCCTGCTGGCAGAGTATTCTTATTAGACTCGTGTAAATTACTCATTTTTGTCATATTAGGTATGGCTAAAGAAGAATGGGGAAAATGCATATGGAATAACATTACTTTTAAATGTTTTTCTAAAGCTGATCTGTTAATATTTCCAAATGTATTACAGAAATTACATTAAATGCTTAGTTTTATTTAACTGAATTCTGGCGCTGTAAAGTATGATTCCCTCTATGAATTTTGAAGACAATTTTATACATGCTATTCAAATTTGAGTATTTTTCAGAACAGTAATCAGGTATTTCAAACTTTATAATGTTGGGTGTTGTGATTTCTATCAAAGTATAGCTTTAATATTTATTTAAGGAAGTTTTAAGGAACTTCTATAAATCTGGCATAGTTCTCTTAATACTGTAAAGCAGTGGTTCTCGGGGCTGCGGATGATTAGAAAAAATTTCTGTATAATGTATTTTACTAGCGTTACTTACTAGTTTTAGGACCTAGGGAGACGCAGAGCTTGAAGGTAATCCAAAGGGGGCCTAAACTTAAAAATTTTGAAAACCACTGATGCAGGTAAAATCAAAATTCCCTCCGTTAGTTGCGTTAAGCGATCAGTAGAAGTTATTCTGAATATAAGTACTGAAAACTTAGCACCCGACCCCTCTAAAAGCTCCTGAATATCTGTGAATATCCGTTTCTTTTGCACTGAACGAGTCAAGGCGCAGTACGCTGGCTAAAAAACATATAAATTACGTTATTCAGTTTGACCAATGAAAACACTTTACTCATTTATAAATGTGTATACATTCATTAAGATTAACGAAAAAGGATAAAACGTAAAAGAGATACAATTAAAAACAGAAAGTCAAGCAAATACCAAATATTAAATCAATACGTAAGATTTAAAGACCATAGTACGTATTATTTTGCTGATTTATTTAACGACATAGCAATAAAGGAATTTATTATTAAAACAACAAAACAATTTCAGCACTATCTTGGAAATAATTGCTAAATTAATTAACTGTATTAATTGGAATGTAATTCATATATTATAAACTGCAAGATTTGTAACGACGGACTGTCAGATTTTAGCCTAAAACAGCGGATTTTCCGATTTTCTGATGAGGTTTTAATCAGATAAATCACCCACTGGCGATAAAAGGAATTCTTAGTTTTAAATGCCTTCCATCAGATCATTTTGTAAATTACTAAATTTTACTAATTCACATTAAATGACAATAAAGTTAAAAGTAATAAATAATACCAACAGACTGAAAAGGGTATTCCGGTGACTATGCTTCAGGTATGCTAGCTGGTATATTTGTATTGCAACATCACCAGATCCCCATCTCTCTTCTGAGCCGTTACATAGAAGGGGTGGCTTGCGACCTTCTTTGGTACATATGTGCTTCAATCCCTAGACCCCACGGGGAGATCGCGCGAGGGAGTGAGGACTGTCAAACGGAAAAGAGTCTTTGCGGACCAGTGGCGTAGCGAGCATAACTCGCGCCCGGGGCACGATACCTTCGTGGCGCCCCCCCTTAAAAACATATAGTAATATAATATATAGACCCTATATTGGTGCCCTCGATAAACATATAATAACATAATATATAGACCTTATATTGGCACTTCCCCCCGAAAAGCATATAGTAACATAATATATAGACGTTATGTTGGTGCCCTCCCTTAAAAACATATAGTAATATAATATATAGACCTTATATTGGCGCCCCACACAAAATAATATAGTAATATAATTATATACCTTATATTGGCGCCCTCCCCAAAAAACATATAGTAATATAATATATAGACCTTATATTGTGGCCCTCCCGTGAAAAGTAATATAATATATAGACCTTATATTGGCATCCACCTCGAAAACATATAGCCATTGGCGCCCCTCTGCGAGTGGCGCCCGGGGCATGATAGACCCCCTTGCCCCCCCCCCCCCCCCTCTTTGCTACGCCACTGTTGCGGACACATCAGAATATCTGGAGTTTTTCAGAGGTCATCTGTGGAACGGATAGATAAAGTTGTGCGTGGTATATTTGGAGGCAGTTCGAATGAAAGTTTGATCTCTGTTTGGGGAAGATATTCAGGGATCTCTCGGGTTTAGGAAAATATAGAAATCCTTGTTTCGTCCTTAGAGTTCTTGTGTAAAATATTTGTAAATGATATGTCTGAAAATAGTTAAAGGTGTACACTTTAAATGCTTCTCGTGTCTTTGATTGACTGGAGAATATTACAGTATTCTTATGAGCGTTGCAAGAGCCCTAATAATAACAGCTTGTACAAGTATAATGATGTTATAATAATCAAAAATAAAAGTAATAATAAAATAGTTGTTGTTTTTGATCCCACATCTTTAGAGATTTTGCCTAGTTTTTTAAATTCTTTTTTTTTTTTTTTTGGAAATTAGAATACTGACATTAATTCTAAATATGATTGTAATTAACATTTTTCAATCAGTGATGATTGTTGTTCAGTTTTTAAGTTACCCCTTTCTAGGGTCGAGTTGGCCCTGTGGTAAGCGCGTTGGCTTTCAGTGCTGAGGATCCTAGGATCGAATCCCAGCGCGCGCCACTAAAATACCTCCGTTCATGTCGTCCCTTCATAGGGAGCAATGCTGGTCCGCCTATATGGTGCTCCCATAATAAAACGGTCAGCAAAAACTGCGGTGAATAACAACAGGCGAATGTCTATCCGACAAAGCGCCTCCGTATGGGGGGGAAAAAGTTACCTTTTTCACCTAAGTAACTGTTAACTAATAATGCATGTGTTCGCTAAAAGAAGTACTTAGGTAACAATCTCATGATCTGTCATTTTTTAATAAGCCTTTACTACTCTGGGCTTGCTGCAATAAGCCTGGATGAAACCAGGCTTTTTGAGCAAACTATTGCGAATTTTCTAGATAGTCTAAAGGTGTATGGGCTCATTACAATAAGCTTAAAAAATATCAGGCTAATTAGAAAGTTATCGATAATTTTCTAATTATCTTGGCGCATTGCAATATGACGGAGCTGTTTGCAATAAGCCGGATTTGTTAATTCGCCTATGGCATATGTACGGATTAGAATCACATAACTGTAATGTTCAATAAAACTCTTATAGTACTTATTAAATGCAATGAATATGTGAATAGATAGTCAAAGGAAAATCATTATTTAAGAAACTATTTGTTTTCAACGGGACTTTATCTTTTTGATCTTTCAGTTGATTGTATTTCATTAATTTTAAGATTATATTAAACTAGCTTTCTGTTTCAGTCGTCAAAGTATTCCACAATTCCTTTATTTTTAACTTTGATATTAATTGCAGTTTAGTATTTTTATTTTTTTCTAATTTTTAAATTATTTTAACTTTTTCCATAGTGATTATTTCTAATTAATATCCAACTTCCCATTGAGTATTTTTTAACTTTCATCGTTTTCTGCCGTATTAAAGTGTTCAATAATTATTCTAGTTTTAAGTTAGTTAGAACCCCTAAAGGCGACGAATCACTTGTAACGTAACTTTGTAACATAACGCCCTTCGTGAGCATTACATTACAAATGCACCCATCTTTCTTCGCGAATGATTTTTTTGAATGCTCGCCTCAAAATGCGCTCCACTTCATCCAGTTCCGTGCGACCTGCACTGACTTGTAATCAGTGGCGTAGCGAGCATAACTGGCGCCCGGGGCACGATACCTTTGTGGCGCCCCCCCCCCTGAAAAACATATAGTAATATAATATATAGACCCTATATTGGCGCCCTCGATAAACATATAATAACATAATATATAGACCTTATATTGGCACTCCCCCCCGAAAAGCATATAGTAACATAATATATAGACCTTATGTTGGTGCCCTACCCTAAAGACATATAGTAATATAATATATAGACCTTATATTGGCGCCCCCCACAAAATAATATAGTAATATAATATATATATATACCTTATATTGGCGCCCTCCCCGAAAAACATATAGTAATATAATATATAGACCTTATATTGGGGCCCTCCCTTGAAAAACATATAGTAATATAATATATAGACCTTATATTGGGGCCCTCCCCTGAAAAACATATAGTAATATAATATATAGACCTTATATTGGCATCCACCTCGAAAACATATAGTAATATAATATATGGATCTTACATTGGCGACCCTCTGCGAGTGGCGCCCGGGGCATGATAGACCCCCTTGCCCCCCCCCCTTTGCTACGCCACTTCTTGTAATGTTACGATTAAAGGGATTCGCGAAAAAATCGACAGCCCAGTAGAGCACGATTTTTCGACTGAGCGGCTCATTTCGTCACTTGCTTTCAGGCACTGACTAACGAATGCTTGTGTTACATGACATTACATTACAACGTTTTGTTGCAAGACAGTCGCCGCCTTAATGCTCTGTCGTCTGCATTTTGCTGCATGTTTTCCCCCTTGGGAATAACAAGCTTAATTGAATTGCTCGCGGTATCATTTCGCGTGACAACGTAAGTAAGTTAGTTAACATCCTTTTAGCTTTTGAAATTGACTGTACAAAGCTGTGCTTATTTCTAGGGTTACAGTTTTCAGAACACAATTATAAGCATGGATTAACACAAGGGTCTCCAAACCACATCCACCGTCCCGCAAGCACCACCAACTCGGCTCGCCATAGTTTATTTTTATTGCATTGTGAAATTTACGTTGTAAGTAAATCATACAAAATAATAATCAGATGTTTTTATTTAACGACCAATTAAGAAAAACAATAACTGACATACATAATGAAATTGAACATTTTAACTGTAATTAATGATATGAGATTTTTCCAAAAAACTTACAATATGTGACATACATAGGTGATTTACATAATAAAATTAAACATTATAATTATGAATAATGAGATTTATGTAGCTGTAACTCTCCACTGACAATTGTTTGCAGTTGTGGATCAAGTTTTCTAGTGGAAATTATAGGCAGCGACTCCAAAAACTAATCAGTTAATTTGGATCTGTAAATAATTTTTGTATATTTCATTTTGGAGAATTTTTTTTCACACAAATAAGTAGTGCCGAAAGCAGGAAAAAAGCCACGGGCAAATTTATGCAATGAAAATTTGCGCGAAATTCAAAACTACAGTATGTTGGTATGATGAGCTAGTTAGCTAGCTAGGTCGTGGCCCTAGGGACTTAAGGCTGCTATGTACTAAGGAAAAAAAAATCGTATTTCCCTTTTCCTCTTCATGCAGACTCTTGTGGTGGGAGGAGTCCAGTTGACAGTTCGAGAATTCTAAACCCCCTTAGGATTGACATTTTTAGGGATTGGAATGGCTCTCTCTCTATAGGGGGGTTAAGCGCTGCCCCCAAATTTTTTATTCAAAATATATTTTTGTCAACTATTTACAGGTACATAAATGCTAATAATCAAATAAAATTGGTATTGTGAGATAGCCTGAACTTTTCTGCAAAGCGCTACAGGATTCATTTTATAAATTTCGTCCACCGAAGGAATTTATGAGCTTTTAAAACACACTATACCAGATTTTTCCCCGAATAATTTAAATTTTAAAATATTAATTGCATTTTTTAAAAAAGCGAAAAATGTACACAAATGTAAAATTTCTTTCTCTACGACGGAGTACAATTTTTTAAAAAAAATCTTTGAATCCAAGTCGGCAATCCGTGGACAAATTTCTCCATAGGTTAACATTGAGGTGAGCGAATCCAATGGGGTTAGTACATAGCAGCCTTAATGGAAGAGTCATTGTGGTCCCTAGACAAAAAAGTTTGGGACCCCTGTATTAACATAATGAAAAAGAGAAATTGTCATTTAACTTTACTTGCGATTTTTCTTTGTGTATCACGGTTTTAACTTACAAAGCATGTATTTGTGTGTGTGTATGTACGTGTTATTGGCATCTCATGTCTCTTCTTGCTGATTTCCTTTTCACCCGGGCCCACTTGGATGTTTTATTCGCATGGAAGTCTGAAAATTGTGAAGTCATTGAAAATAAAATTTCTTAACAATGATAGAGTAGTTCAGTTGGTATTATACCAGCGAAGCCATATGGATAAACGAAATTCATCCGCGTCCCTGGCAGGCGGTCGTTACAAAGTAAACGAAATTACTTTTAAGGGTATACCAATTTGTATGGGGTTAATGGTATTTTACAAATGTTAGCATTTTTATAAATAGTAGGGGTTAACAGTTATGACGAATAACATTTAGGTGGTCTAAGGGGACTCACTACCCTTAAATCTTTAAAACATTCGATTTTTTGAAAAAAATATATGTTAAAGGCTGATCATTTCTGAACAAAATAAAGCGAACCGCATGAAAATATTCCGCTTAGTTCCGGAGATATTGATATTCTAAATATTTAATTACTGATCAAGTTTATGGTAAGAAAAATTTTAAACTCATTTTTCTTAAAATGTAATTTTGCATCATTCCGCAACTGATATCTCAAAAACTATGAAACATAATTCCATGAAATTTTTATCACATTTTGTTATTTTTTCAGGAGTAAATTAATGCAAAAATTTAAGGAAATTTTAAGTATATTTCGAACAGTTTTAAAAAAATTGAAAAACAATGTAAATGTTGAATGCTGTTCCATTCTGATATAACTTCACAAGTTTTATTTTACGTCATATTCTACAAGCCAGCGACTTTACATTATTGACTCTCTTGATGTATTATCTTTCTTTTAGCATAATATCTTTATTTATGTATAGCAACATCATATATACGTTTTCAGTTTTTTCTGGAATTAGATGTAATAAATGAGAAATGGTAAACACTGCTTCACGTATCTTGTGATGAATATTGTTGTCGAATTGAGTTTTCTATTACAAGGTAAAATTTAAGGCGTGAGCACGCAACATCTGGCGTCCGTGAACAGGACATTTAAATACGGATGAACTACTTCAACATTTAAATATGGGTGAATCTAAAGCTGAAAGAGCTGAACGAATTGTTCTTAGATCTGCATTTACAATTACAAAACAGAGTAATATGTTAGAAGCTCTGCTAGATAAAGAAGGATATGACGATTCAGAGGTAAATGCTAAATTTCTAGTTATTCTGTCTAAAATTGAGAAGTTAAGAGAATTAGATAAAAGTATTTTCTATATAATGTTGGAAGATATGAGTGAAGCAGATTTAGGAAAAGAAATTTCAGTACGCGATGAATATGAAGAGAGATTTTAAAAATTAAAATTGTCTATTGAAAAGAATAATAGCGATAAAGCTGATAAATTGTTGAATGTTGTTAATGAAACCCCAAGATACAAACTACCTAAAATTGAACTGAAGAAGTATAACGGGGAATTAATGGAATGGCTTGGGTTCTGGAGCCAATTTTAAAAAATACATGAAGATACAAGCTTGGCTCCAGAGGACAAATTTCAATATTTGATACAATCGACTCAAGAAGGTTCGAAGGCAAGGGAAGTTGTGCAAAGTTTCCTACCGACAGCTCAAAATTTTCCAAAAGTGATCGAGAGTATGGAAGAACGTTTCGGTTAGGAGTATATGTTGGTCGAAGTGTATATTAGAGAACTTTTGAAATTAGTTATCAAAAATGTAGCGAAGCCTTTACCAATTCATGATGTATATGACAAATTAGAATCTGCTATGCGAGCGCTTGAATCACTAGGTATAACAGCGGAAAAATGTGCTCCATTATTGTATCCACTGGTGGAAAGTAGTTTATATGAAGATATTTTGCGAACTTACAGAAGAAATGTGAATGCAGATCCTACTCCTACTGGTTGCTTAGAAAAACTTATGAAATTCATCAAAACTGAAGTCGACGCCGAGCAGAGGATTTCCATGGCAATGGATGGCTTCGGGCTTGCCAAAAAGGACTTCAGGACTCGAACCAATAGATTATCAAAAAATGAAGAGATAGCGACTGCTTCGGAACTCTTGATTCACAATGAAACAAGGTTAGTCTGCATTTTTTGTTCATAACCCCATCTAAGTTCTGACTGTTTCATTGCTCAAAAAATGTCGTTTGATGATAAACAACAGACATTGAGAGCTAAACGAGCATGTTTTTCATGTTTAAAGGTCGGTCATAATGCAAAACGGTGCCGAAATAGGCTCAAATGTATAATATGTAGTAAGCATCATGTCCCACTTATGTGTCCGGTACTATCTGAAAAGAAAGGAGAAACTAAAGAAACTAGTTTTAATGACATAAAACCAGAGCAAAATCTTTCCTCATTGGCTAGTTTTGCCAAGGGTCCCATTGTGTTTTTTGAAACTTTGAAGATCATTGCTGTGGGACCACTCCGGAAGAGACTTGTTCTAGCTCTCGTTGATACAGGAGCACAAAGGTCATATATTCTTAAAGAAACGGCCACGGAATTGGGTAGTACATTATTAAGACAAGAAGTTTTAATTCATTCCCTTTTCGGTGTACTTAAGACTTCACAGAGAAACCATTCCTGTTATAATGTTAAATTGGGAAATCTTGATAGCAATTATATTGAAAATTTTGAAATTTTGGATCAGCCCATAATTTGCGGAAATGTCAGTTCCCTAAAAAAGAGGTCCCTGGATGGAAGAAACTAGATGTCTTAACGTTCATATCACTGATACTGATGATCCACCAGGACCTATTGAGATCTTGATCGGAGCTGATCTCGCAGCCAAACTGTTCACAGGAAGACAAATAAATTTATCTAACGGACCTCTTGCGATTGAAACTCGTTTAGGTTGGACATTAATGGGTCAGGTTCCTTTTAACGGTGAAGCTGAGAACTTGGCAATGACTGTAACTTCATTATTTATCAAAGAAGCTTCTATCACGGATCTATGGAACCTTGATGTTATTGGAATTACAGATTCCGCTAAGGTAAAATCTAAAAAAGAAGATTTTCAAACGAAAATGAATTTTTTAAATTCTATATCAGTAACCGAAGAGGATCGTTATGAAGTTACACTTCCGTGGAAAGAAGAACATCTGCCTTTACCTTCTTATAAAGAATTAGCTATGAAAAGATTAGAAAAGATAACAAAAAGGCTTCATTCCGAAAACCTTTACGATGCATATGGTAATACAGAGGCTGTTCGCACATTTTTTAGACGATTTTGGTAAGCGGTAATAAAAAATCGTTTGCTGCAAAAGAAATAATTGCAATTGTACTATGTTTTTAAAAGTCAAAATTATCGATTGCGGCTTGAAAGTTTTGTTTTTATTCAAAATGGCGTTTTTAACAAAGCAGTGGTTCGAAGGCTACATTTATGCTCTCTCCGAAGAGAAATATGCATACTCCGTTATCCAAAAACGATGTGAGAGTCATGGATTTGTGATATCTAAAGCGTCGATAGGTAATATCGTCAACAAGAAAGGAAAAAAACGTCAAATTGGAGCCACAAGTGGGACAAAAATTCCAAGCAAGTATCCAAGGAAAAAACGGACATCTTCGACTTTTGCAAAGGTACGTTGTTTAATGTTAAAAGAAAATCCCCCTACTCAAAGGACAGTTGCAAAATCCTTAAAATGCTCGGTGTCCACTGTAAAAAAAATGATAAACGTTGATTTAAATCTTAAGAAAGCGAAAAAACGCAATGTGAATCGTCTTCTTCCAAATCATATCGCTGAATGCAGGACACGCTGCAGAATTCTATATGAGAAACACTTATCCAAAGAAAAATGGAAAACAATTGTCACAATAGATGGATCATGGGTGCATTTAAATGATTGCAACAAAAAATGAGCCATTTATTATCATAAAAGGGGAGAAAAAAATTTAAGTACATGGTTCAAAGAATCGAAAGAAAGTTTTTCTAAGGGATTCGTGATTGCTGCTGGTTTTTCTTATAATGGCAAGTTAAAAATAAAGAGAGTGGAAAAAAATGTCAAGATTAACTCCAAATACTATCAGGAACATATTGTATCGCCAATTTTTCTGAATGAAATACCATCGCTTTATCCACAGTGCCATCAGTCTGTGAGACTCCATCAGGACAAAGCTAGCAGTCACATCAAAATCCACTGTAAATTTCCTAAAAGAAATGGAACAAAAAACTGGTATCAAGGCCATACCCTTCACTGATATCCCTACTAAATCTCCCGATGTATCACCTATGGATTTTTGTGCTTTCGGACTTTTAAAATCTGCATTATCCAAACGTCGTCCCCAAACCCTTACAGGACTCTGGAAAGCTGTTCAGGAGGAATGGGATAGAATACCTCTTCTGACACTTCAAAAGGCATTAATGTCCTGGAAATTGCGGTGTCGAAAGATAGTTCAGAATAAGGGATGTCAAATAAAACATTTAAAACACAACAATTTTATGTAATTTAGTTTTGTGAATACAATATACATCGTCTAAAAAATGTGTGAACAGCCTCTTTACGTTGACGGAATGGCAAAAATTAGGCTTTATTGAAGAAGTTCCACCTGCAGATAAAGAATCAACAGTACATTATCTCCCGCACAGATCGGTAATAAAACATTACGGAACCACAAGGATAAAGAGACGAAGAGGATACCGATAAAACCTCTTCTTGTGTGACTAGAAGTGGTCGGACTATTAAACTACCCAAAAAACTGGACTTGTGATATGTGAAATATTAGATTTTACGAAGATTTTTGTTGAGATGTCCTCTGACATCCCAAGGTGGGAGGATGTTCCATTCTGATATAACTTCACAAGTTTTATTTTACGTCATATTCTACAAGCCAGCGACTTTACATTATTTACTCTCTATTTGATGTATTATCTTTCTTTTAGAATAATGTCTTTATTTATGTATGGCAACATCATATATACGTTTTCAGCTTTTTTTTTGGAATTAGATGTAATAAATGAGAAATGGTACCCAAGTAACACACACCGTTGGCCCAACCGCATATTTTCGTGGCATCGTTGGGGAATGGTTGCCGTTGGCAGAAATTCCAGAAATTCAGATGGGCCAACTGCAAATGAAAACGGTTGGGCCAACGGTTGCAAAATATGGTTGGCCCAACTGCAAATGGATGCGGTTGGGCCAACGGTTACAAAACATGGTTGGCCCAACTGCAAATTAAAGCTGTTGGGCCAACAGTTACAGAATGCATTATTCACTACGACAGAAACTGGTTTGGCGAATTGTTTGCACGTGTGGAGAAGAAATGAACGGTAAAAAGAAATGGATGTCGGCCATTCCATGTTCCACGTGATTGTAATATTACGAAGAATTCCAGAGTAAGTATATTATTTTATTAGTAATATACTTTTATTTAGTAAACAAAATGATGTACTTGGCTAATTAGTAGCATCAAGTAATTTTCTAAAATGCATATCAAAATGAAGCGTAACTTGGTACATTTAAGTAAAATGCTTTGTTAAACTTCTATAAAAACAGCCAAAGCTTTCCTCAAAACTACTGTAAATAATAATAAATTTAACTACTGTAATTGTATTTGCTGTTTCTCTATTTTTAGAACACAATAAGTAATCTGTATATTTATAATCCTTTATAGAATGGTTGTATTTAAACTTTTTGAAATCATGGATGTGTTTATGCTATTTATTTTAAATGGTTGAGTTACTTTAGTTAATCGGATCGTTCAGAAAGTTTTAAATTGAATAGTTGATCAAATTTGGTGTTTACTGATGATTCTTACCTTGTACTTTCAGTAAGATTATTTCTAACTAGAGTATTTATAATAAAAACATTATGGTAAACTTTTATTTATGCTCAAATATCTGTTATTAAAGTTTACTGAACATTTTATATAAGAAGTTGAACATTTATTCTGAGTGTATTTAAGTTGTTTATAAGTTTATATCTCACAGTTTACTTCATAAATTTAGAAAACCTACTCTATTAAATCGTCAAATTTATAAAGAAGCGTCAGTTAATCACTAGCTTATGAATACAAGGATAAAATAGAATTAGCTGTCTGCTTTGGTGAAATTCCAGTAATTTTTCTCTCCTTACTATCAACTTAGCAATTGTATTTTATTTCAGTTTAAAATAATTGTCCGTCTCAGACTCGAACAGGTATTTGATGTTAAATATTTTGTTTGAAAGTAAAATATCAATACAAAGTATTTATGAAATATGCAGATCACTCATTAAAATAATTTATTTGTCTTTAACATTTGATTATCTGCTAGTTATTGTAATATTTACATTTTAAGCAATTTTTGACAATATACTTAATAAAGTTTGTACATAATATTAAAGACTATTTATGAAGTAAGCTGATCACTCATTAAAATAATTCACTTGTCTTTAAAATTTGATTAGCTGCTACTTATTATAATATTTACTTTTTTAGCAATATTTTTAACAATATATATTATAAAGTTTGTACATAATATTAAAGACTGTATTTTGACAATCCCATGGTATATGACTTATTTTTCTATTTTTAGCTGTCTATAAGATCATGTATTCAAGGAACTGGTATGCAGAATTGAAAATTCTGGAAATTTTTATTTGACTGCCAGTCCTGATCTCATTAGTACCATAGATGAAAGAACTGGAAGTGTGGTTATCATCTTATGAATGATTGAATCTAGGTAAAAACTTGCTTTGAATTCTTGGCCTATTTGTATAAACTGAATTCTTGTTCCTCACTCTTTTTTATTTTCCCTTCTTTCCTACCAGTATTATTTGATTCACTTTATTAAATATGTATTTTTAAATCATTATGTTAATGTGTTTTAAATTTTTAGTTATATCTAATTAGTACAGTATTTTATGCAGTAGTTTATGCAGCCTCGTGCTTAGTGAGTATCTAAAGCCAGATTTAAACATGTCGCTGAGCATGTACAGAAAACAATTTTAGATTAAAAATTATCGCTAATTAATAGAGATTATGGTTACAAAAACCATATTTGACACATCTATAGATTAAAATATTTTTTTTTAAGACCAAAAGGAAATAAATTGATGTAGTAGTTTTCTCTCCCAGACAGCCCAAAGAATCGGTCTGGCTTAGCAACTTAAATATATAGATACTGTGATGTTCAGTAGATAGAAAGGCATTAGTAGGTTTGATATTTTGTTCAAACATTTGTAATTTTTTTTTATATTCGTGGAGTTATAAATATTGTCTAAAATTATTAAAGTGTTGGTTTTTTTTAAAAGATATTGTGCTAATAAAAAGCTTTGTGTTGACAAACATACATTTACAAACTGTTGGGCTTTTGATGCTACAGAATTAATTTGACTTTTACTGAGAAAATATTGTTTACTGTGTGGTTAAGAGAAGGAAAATTTCACCTTAATTTTTTCAATGTTGTATTGGTAAAATGTATGTGGAAATTAATCTTATCTATCATATACTACAATGTCTTATTTTTCTAATTTTAATTTGGTTCAAATATTTCAAATTATTCTTTAATTTTCTGCTCTGTTAATTTATGAAAATAAACTTTGCTAAATACATACAAGCAGTTTAAGATGATTAGTTCCTATAATGTAAAGAAATTTCTGCCAATAGCTCTTGATATTTTAATTTTTCATGTCTAAATTTTAAGTAAGTTTTCAGAGAGTTGATATATTCATGTAAATAAATATGTACTAAAATTATTAAAGATCTGTGCAGTGTCTAATTTGCCTCTGATGTTAATTTAGTTTGCATATTTGAAATTGTTGTTTTATTTTGTACTTTGATAATTTAGCAAATAAATAAACCTTTACTGATACATACCTGAAGTAATAGTTAAGACAAGTTCATGCAACATGAAGAAATTTTTGATTATGAAGTAAATGCTAGGGTTAGATTTCATAATAAGTTAACTTGTTTCTAAAAAATTAAAAAAACTAACTTAATCAGGCATTTTTGTTTGACTGTTTGGTGCATATATAGCTATTTTTCTTTTGACTCATTTACTGTACTAATTTATTTTTATATTAACAGCTTCTGTCGGACTGGCTTACCAGGGAGAAGTCATAACGGAAAAATTTGTTGAAGACTTAATAAAGGGATTTTTCCATTTTTCGAAAGACAGAGAAGGAGGGAGAGATAAAAGAACTGTGTATTTCTGACAATGTAAAATTAAATTTTATTAAATTTTTTGTTAAAATAAAAAAAAATTGATGAAAAGTTGTGTTTTATTAAAATTACTATAACATGCTTTATTAAGATGCTGTTTTAAAATATTAAACAAGGTAAGTCCAAAAATTGATATAAAAGTTTTATGGAAAGTTTTAAAAAAATCAGACCTCAGTTGTATAGATTGTATCAGACCTGAAGACAAATCGGAAGATAAAGTGTTTATAAATATATATATATATATAAATATATATAAATATATATATATATATATATATATATATATATATATATATATATATATATATATATATATATATATATATATATATATATATAATGGAAAAAATATTTATATAAAGGTAATCTTACAAAAAGTATTTGTCATATTAACTCAGCATGAGTGTGCAATTTGACACCAGTTGATTATAATGGAAAGGTGTTTATTTAAAAAAAATTATATATGTAGTAAAGTGACTGATTAAAAACAACAGGTAGCATTGATATTATAAATTGTATATATATATATATAGTGACATGAGATTTATAATATCACTAAGGATATAATCTATAAGATTTATTCTCTTTAAAAAGATATAAAGTGTTTAAAACAAAACACTTTATAGAAACAATGTCAAGCAAAATATAAACTGTTAAAAATAACATTAAAATTAAAATGTATTGTTGCTTTTTGTACATTTTAATATTTAACTAAACTTTTTGATTTCATAAAAGAGTGAATTTTGCAGTTTTCAGACTACTTTTTGGGGAAAAGAGTAATACATTTTTCACCCCAGCCAACAACTCTTTGTTCATTGGGCCAATTTTCAAACTATTCAAGGGTCAATAGTTTGACATTTTGCTAATTTTCAGCAGACCGTTTACAACGGGGATTTCCCTTTTTGTATATTCAAAAAAGCATTTTTGACTACACTATTTTTATATAAATATACTTTAATATCCTATTTCATATATTCAAAATAGAATTTCGAATATACTATTTTTATATAAATATACTTTAATATCCTATTTTATATATTCAAAATAGAATTTCGAATATACTATTTTTATATAAATTATTTGTGGCTAAAAACTAAAACTTAATAAACTGTTTAAAAAGGGGAAATCCTCTTTGTAAACGATCTGCTGAAAAAAAGCAAAATGTCAAAACTATTGACCCTTGGATAGTTTGACTGTTGGCCTGATGAACAAAGAGTTGCTGGATGGGTTGAAAAATGCATAATAGCCCTAAATAAATTTAATGTAGGCTTACCTACAAAGTTGACTGTTGGGCCAACTGAATGCCTACTGTTGACCAACCTCGTGCCAACGGCCAAATCATTTAAATCCAAAAGTTGGGCCAACAGAACGCCAACCGTTTCACTACAAATCAAACCGTTGGGCCAACAGAACGCCAACGGTTTCCCTACAAATCCACCGTTCGGCCAACAGAACGCCAACAGTTTCCCTACAAATCCCACCGTTGGACCAACAGAAAGCCAACGGCCAAATCCTGTAAATCCAATGGTTGGGCCAACTGAATGCCAACCGTTGGGCCAACTGACCGCCAACCGTTGGGCCAACTGAACGCCAACCGTTGGGCCAACCTCGCGCCAACGGCCAAAAACCACCGTTGGCCAACCATGCCCGAAAGTGGTTGGCCAACGACTTGCCAACGGTTTTGTGTTACTTGGGTAGACACTGCTTCACGTATCTTGTGATGAATATTGTTGTCGAATTGAGTTTTCTATTACAAGGTAAAATTTAAGGCGTGAGCACGCAACAAATGTTTTATGTTCAATTGTATTTTGAATTATTTACTTTAAATATAAAACAGGAATTATACATTTAAGTGTAAAATTAATTTCACAGTTCTGCACGCAAGCCAGTATACAATAAAAATGCTTAAAAAGCAAGGTATATCTAAAGCATTTAAAAAAAATTATTTAACATTATTTGAAGAGTTGAAAATTTATTTATTGAAATATATATATCAATTGATCATATACATAAAACTTGGAAAAATTGGGAGTAAATTGAAATAGTTACAAAGAGTCAAAAAGTATGAAAATATGCCTTATTTCCTCGACTTAAGAGTCTTGAGTCCCCTTAAAAAATTAACGATTACAAAAAGACAGTGCAAAACAGTGTTTGTAACTTTTTTGGATTCCTCCTTCCTAGCAGCCAAGTAACTTGCGATTCCCATCGCATATAAATAGGTATATAAAAAGACATTTTATCGTATATAGACACTTTTATATCACATATGAAATACCCATTTTGAAACGGGAAAAGCAAACACCTTTGAAATGAATGACCGCGGCGAATATCTCATAGTGACCCTCAAGTTGAAAATTTGGTGAGCTGGCATGTAAAGATAATAAATGGACTTTAAGATAATTTAGCGACTACATTCAAGATATGTGAATAAATTAAAAAAGCTTGGTTCTGAACCCAGGAAATGGAAAAGTATTGAACTATATAAAAGTTCTTTGATATTGAGAGAGAGAGACGCTTTTTTCTATTTGAACATATACATTACGATAAACTAAGTTAAGGCCCGGACGGACTTAGTTATGGGATATTGAAAGCCAGCGTGAGCCTCTACTACGAGTTAAGCCAGGTGTTAAGCTTTGCTAAACAGTTTTTTTCATCATGTTTAATTTTTTTTTGTATTTTCGGGACTAAACATAACATAACAGGTCTAAAAATATATTTTCAGTTCTCTGTAGATTCTCCTCTGAATCGCCCCTGAAGCATGTTCATTACTTTGGTTTGAAGCATATAAGCATTTTTTTCTGTAATGCATGTAGTAAAAGAAAATTAGCAGCACTAGTACGGAAATCAATAGCATTCACTTTATCACCGTTCGTTGAACTTTTCATGTCCTGAAACATGTTTTAGTATTCAGTAAAATTTGATGGGCACTTTCCAAAAAGTTTTGTTTTGTTTTGATCCAAAAATAGTACTTTTTTTAATGGTCCGTGTTGGTAAGTTTTATTCTTTTTCTAAGCATGAAACGATATCACAAAAGTTATATAAATTGCTGCAACCCAAATATGTATTAATCTCGCAAGTTTGCTTTAATATTTCATGTTATAAGTAGAACACTTTTTAATGTACCACAATAATTACTAAGTTTTTAGTCAGTAAGTTATTAAGAAATGACTGTTCTTCACAATTTCTAAGAGATTAAACATTTTTGATGAAGAATACTCTATTAGCTATCTGGTAAATTTTAACGCAAGAATTCGCTAATTCTTAGTTTATTTGTTCTATTAGAATATGTTTTCAAGAAATGATTTCGTTAAAGGTCTTTAGCCAAGTGACAAAGGAAATACATATATCTATTGTAATTTTCTCAGATTTGAATTTTCGCCATATTTTGAGTTTTATGAATTGATTAATGTGTTTTGATAATTGGAAGATGTGGGTTATACATCTTTGTACTCAGAATATTTTGAACGATGATTATGAAAAAAAATTAGATTTATGCAGAAACTTTCATGATATGTTTGAAAAAATATGAAAATTTACGCATATAACTTTTATAATTTCAGATGCTCGAAGACTTTCGTACCGCAAATTTTAAGAATAAATGGTGTGTGTAAAATTTCATGTCAATATCTAGGTTTTTTTTTCTTTCTTTCTTCTATGAACTACAAATTTCTATCTTCTCTTGTATAGTATGTCCAAATATATAAATGTTTTTATTTCTTTGATATTTCATGTTTATGGTTGAATATTTTGAGAGCTGAAATTACGAAGTTATTGAATTGTTTTCTCGGGGAGAAAGTCGATTCGTTCTAGTACGACAGTGTGTGAATATTCTAGGTTTTTTTTAAACACCATGCAATAATAAAGCACTTTTATTCAGAAAGTCTGTCATGGAGGGCATTCCAATAACATCCTCTGAATAAGTATTTATAACTATCAAACTGCCTATAAGGGCGTGCTCCATGCATTTCTTTTTTCAAACACTCTAAATTTTCTAGGTCCAAGAACACTATTCGCTAGAGGTGTATATATTTGCAACTGGCTCCGCCCATAAGGACATGCTCCATGCATTTTTCTGTCATCTTCAAGCCTTCTAAATTTGGTTACTGCCCTTTGTATGTTCCCAGTAAAAATTTAGAGAAATTCCACATTGGGGATTTTCTTGCCAGCGTTTTAATTGGCTATGCCATGCTGAGGAGCCCATAACAAGGGCGGAACCGATGTCCAAGGATGTCCAACGAACGTTGGAGGTGTATGTACACAAAGCTATATCCTCTAAAACAGATGGTAGCATGGCATTTTAAGTGTAGTCGATTTTCATCAGATTATTTCTTTCATTATAATAAAAAAAATTCAGGTAGTCACTTCTACCGAAACTACCGCGGGTTATTGACGTAGGATTACTTATCGTTGCTTACCACTTTTGTATGTATATATGTATGTATGTGTTATGTCTCTATGTATCTATATATATATATATGTATGTATATATATATATATATATATATTTATATATATATATATATATATATATATATATATATATATATATATATGTGTGTGTGTGTGTGTGTGTGTGTGTGTGTACGTACGTGTGTATATATATGTATGTCAAAATTTTTACGCATTTTGGTACTTTTCTGCTTAATTGTTTACTGCTCGCCCAAGCGATACATACTGAGTTTGGCACGCTGCCAAAATTATAACTCGCGACGCAGGACATCTGAAATTTTGCTTTCCGGAGAACCGTTATGGAGGAACGTAATTCTGCGTTAAAAATTGTTTGGATTCCAGACGGAGAGATTTTTCATGATCTAGCAAAATCAACGAACTTTTGAAGTATTCCTGCATATTTTTTTAGAGTGTCGGTCAAATATAATTCTTTTCCATTTGGAAAAAAAAAGTAAGGCCTCCATTTTTGTGGTGAAATATGACGTTATTTTGTATAGCTAAATTTGTTCAGCAAGATGAGTATCTCAATTCAGTTTTATTCTTGGATGGTTTATATTCTTGCGGGCAGTGTTTTAAAATTTTGCAGGTTTTATAAGTAATCAATGAACTTATGTGAAGGTTAGTGAAAAGATAGTTAACAAATATGCCAAATAATCGTTGCCAAATAATACATGATTCCCCGTTTTCAAAGCCATGAAATTTTTAAAGATATCAATAAAATAGTTTTAACTTGATTAATTCGTACCTTTATTCATTTACTATTCGCTACTTCTATCTACAAATGCCTTAATTTAAATTTTTATAAAAGCAAAATTAAAACTAAAGCTAAGAAGTAATTCATGCAAGATTAACCCTAGGGAACTCTCAATATAACCCTGGTGAAATAGTGAAATAGAAAATGATTTTTATAGCTTTGGAACCAATAAGAGCACTTTTTTAATACTTTCAGTTAATGTATTTTGAAAAATCATCAAACACTTTGCATTTTACTAGTACAAAGAGTAAATAAATGCACTAAGTATTAAAGTATTATAAGTAATTATAAGTTTAAAGGCACTTAATACTTGCTATCAAAATGTTTTCTCAAAACCCTTTTTGCCTTGGAGTTTGTCAACCTTCAGGACAGACCCTCCCGTTTTATGAAAGACATATGAACACTTAATTGGTGAAGAACAAAACTCGTTGTGACAGGAATTCGACTTCCATTTCCGTATACTCATAATCTTTTAAAATAGAAAGTATATCTTTAAACAAGTAATATAAAAACAAAATTTTTTAAAGTCAATTCCTACTTAGGTCAACAAAGAAAAATTTGAGTGTTAACTAATAGTACGAATTGAAAAAAGGGATTGCCTGCCAGAACCTTGCCTACTGTGCGAGATTAGGAGGGGGGGGGGGGAAAGAGAGAGAAAAAGTTTGTCAGGTTGGGGATTCGATCCCGCAACCTACAGGACGGGAGAAGCCCGCGATACCGCAGTGCTACCGTTTACAGAGTAAGAATAGAGAAATTACTATTCAAGAGCAAGAGACGCTCTAGATCTAAAACTAAAATCGATTAATTAAATTTAATTAATGAATTAATATTTGAAAAAACTGTATTAACATCAAGTGTCATCCATTACAAGTTTAAAAAAATGTATTTGAACTTGAGTGGATGAATAAAAAGTATTTTATTAACGATTGAAAATTTGAACAAGATATATATAGGGAGAGTGTGAACTAATTGTAGGAATTGAAAAATGGAATAGAATAATATTTACGAAACTTTTAGAAAATGTTTCTCTGCTCTCGCGATTGTGTGTTATTGAAAGAAACTGAATTGTGATTTGAATTTTAAAAAAATAATTATTTATATATACATCAGAATTCCGGTTCTACATTTTAAAGATTTGGGGGAATACTATTTGAGTGCATATTAAATTGATAAGAATATGAAAATAATAATAACAAAGAGAACCAATTACTTTCTTTTCAAGACTTCAGTTTGCTTCAAATTAACTTTTAAGAACTTTTTCAGAAATATATATATAAACTAGCTGAAAACCCGCACTTCGCTACGGAGTACATTCAAATTAAATACAACCGTCAATGTATGCAATTAATGCCAAAAAAATAAATATATATGTATATATTTATAATAAATACGATGATCAATATATACAATTGATGTAGAAAAAAAATATATATTTATAAAAAAATCGTAAGGGATATTTTTATAGACAAAATAATGTCCAATCGTCTGCACAATAGCAAGAAAAAAATATTTTTTGTCTATTTAGTTGTTATGCACGTGACGATAAATTTATTTAAAGTACCAGAAAAAGAAATAACGTGATCAGCATTTAATAAATTAAATTCTAAAAATTAATCTTTAAAAATTCACCAAAAATCAGAAAATAGAGGTAAAGATTCAAAAAGGTCTCATTTTAAAGGAATTTTTATGATCTTTCTCGTGATATAAATTTTATAACCCCCAAATTATTATTTTAAATGCAAACTTAAAAAAAAATACTAAAACAGCTTAAAAATTTAATTTTAAAAAAATTTAAGAAGATTTTTTTAAAAATCTCTTTGTGCACCCCTACACTATAAGAAGAATCGCCATGCAAAATTTCCGCCCTTTAGGTCCAGCGGTTTGGTCTGTACGTTGTATGTCAGTCAGTCAGTTACGGAACTGTTTTATATACACTGCTGGCCACCCAAATTGCAACACCAAGAAAGACAAGAGATAACATAACAAAATTTATTTTGTAGATAACATGTTGACCAAGTATCAAATGATTAAATTTATAGACTTCTGTGAAGTGTGGTTCCTGCCAAAATCAGTAGCCAGAGTAGCCGCCATTGTTGGAGATCACCGCTGCCACACGCCTCGGCATTGATTCAAAGAGACTTTCGATGAGTTCTTGGGGTACAGCAGACCAAGCAGCTTCCACACGTTGCCAAAGTTGATCTGCTGTGGCAGCTGGGGATGGAATCTGGGTCAATCGTAGAGCAACCATGGACCACATGTTTTCTATCGGCGAAAGATCCGGAGAGCGAGGCGGCCAGGGAAGCAATTCAATCTGGCGATTGACGAAGAACCGTTGGACAATGCGTGCCATGTGTGGTCGCGCATTACCCTGTTGAAATATGGCTGTGGGCAAGCCCTGAAGGTAAGGAAGGACAACTGGCTCCAACACCTCGGAGATGTAGCGCTGGCTGTTTAAAGTACCGGCAATGCGTACTAAAGGTGTGCGAGAGAGATATCCAATACCGCCCCATACCATAATACCCGGTGCAAGACCAGTGTGGTGGTCCAGTGTGTGGCAGGACCAGTCTGGTGCTTAACGCAGCTGTTCAGCATCCTCTCTTCACTGTGTCTCCAGAATCGAATGCGACCATAGTGGTGTTGCAGACAGAAGCGTGACTCGTCAGTAAAGACAATTTTATTCCATTCTGCCGTCCACATCTTTCTGTCATCGCACCATTGACGGCGGAGACGTCCGTGGTTCTGCGTCAAGGGTAGACAAAGCAATGGACGTCTTGCGGACAGACCACTCTGCTGTAAACGGCGCCGTATGGTACGCGCAGACACTGGATGATGCGTTACAGACTGCATGTGCTGTGTTATGGTTCGTGATGTGACTGAGCGATCCGTCACTTCCATGCGCACAATTTGCCTGTCATCAAGTGAAGTGGTGCGCTGAGGTGGATGCGATCGAACTCGCCGGTCCGCCGTACCCTCTTGCATCCAACGATCACATATCCGCATTACAGTTGTTTGATTTCGTCCAACACGACTACCGATTTCCCTGAAAGATAATCCAAAATCTCGGTAGGCCACTATCCTTCCTCTGTCGAACTCGGATACTCGATCAAAAGATGATCGCTGTTTTCGACGAGGCATAATTGATCGTTTTTTTGAAAAAAAACCACAAGAAAAACACAATTGCCGAACTTGAAATCGTCGAAATCTCCAAGCCTTAAATAGCGCTTTGAAGTGGCGCCACAGGCGCGCGTGATGTGCGTCTGCGCTGAAATTCTAATCATTTGCATATCTCACCTCCGCTAATGCATGTTGTAAATTTCATGTTATTTGCATGTTTCCTTCAGGGTGTTGCATTTACAGTGGCCAGCAGTGTATATAGATGACGGAGATGATTATATAAGTAATTAAAAACAGTTTAATGGTTTTTAGCATAATTTTCCTTTATTCCGCTGTCTATTAAGATTCATTCCTCTCTTTTTTAAAGATTTATTACGTTTTAGAGTATAATCCCAAAATGAGATAAAAAATAATCCTCATGTATTTGGATGCAATAGGTACGAAATTTTTCAGAATTTATCTTTCTCATCTATTAAGGCTGCTGTGTACTAACCCTACTGGATTCCCTCACCTCATGGTTAACCCATGGAGAAAATTTGTCTACTATTTACAGCTACAAAAATACTGATAATCCAATAAAAATGGTATTTTCAGATAGCCTGAACTTTTCTGCACCTTGCAACAGGATTCATTTTAAAAATTTCATCCACCAAAGGAATTTAGTAGCCTTTAAAACACACAATACCAGATTTCCCCCCCCCCCGAATAATTTAAATTTAAAAACATTATTTGCATTTAAAAAAAACGAAAAATGCCCAATGGTGTAAAATTTCTTTCTCTATTTCGGAGTACAATTAAAAAAAATCTCTCAATCCAAGTCGGCAATCCTTGGACACATTTTCTCCATAGGTTAACATTGAGGTGAGAGAATCGATCAGGGTTAGTACTAGGGTTTTTGACCCGGGTTTCTCCGAACCCGAAAATCCGGGTTTTTCAAAGATTTTACCAACCCGAAACCCGGGGAATTTTTAATGTAAATCCGGGGAATTAGTTATTTATCTAATACAGTAGAATACAAATTATATTCCTTAATTTGGAAACAAGACAAATCATATGATGAGTTTGGTAGTAAAATTTTAAAAAATAAAATATTTGAACTGGCAACAACCCCAATAAAACGATTATTCAACGTAAATGATAATGGGTCAGAGTCTGAACCAGAAGTAACAGTTGAGGTGGGAGTTAAAGATGGAATTGAAGATGATACTACGAGTATTGGTGCTTGTACAAAACAAATGTCCCTATCTGATGAGCTTAATATGTTTCTGCAGGAAAATAGTAATCAGGAAATTCATAAATAATCAAAATCTGGTTCATATATCATAAGAAAAGAAATTGAGTTGTTTCGGGCAACAAAAAGCCGATCTGAAATGCTAGATATACTTTTCAGGTCTTTAACAACAATTCGAACAACTTCGGTGGAAGCAGAACGAACATTTTCTGTAATGGGTCTCTTTGCCAATAAATTCAGAAGCCGACTCAATGATGATACGTTGAGTGCAATGGTGGTTGTAAGGCAGTTTTATAAAAAGTGAGATATTTGTACCACTTTTACTTATGTTATACATATATGTATATGTTTAGTAACATTAAATTTATTTACTGTTATTTTTTATATTTGAAATTCTGGAATAAATTAAATGCTTCTAATAAATTATTTATTGCTTTAGTTCTTTGCTATTGACCCCCTGGAACCAACCAAGTAAACCCGGGAAAATCCGGGTTTTAAATTAAAAACACCCGTCAAACCCGAAATCCGGGTTTTAAAAAAGTTGCTCAAAGTTGAAAACCCTAGTTAGTACACAGAAGCCTTAAATCCTCCAATTTCACTTTACACAACCCAGCTTATGTAAATTAAAAAATTGTGGGACTGTTGTAGCACGAGTGACGCGGCAGATAAGCGAATTTCTCATTCACATCTTGTTTCCCTCAAAGATTTTCACTTTCCAAACTTAAATTTCAAACTTTGCGGATACTGTTACTCCATTGAAAGACAGGTATACGAGTATATTGGAGTATAATCAGTTTTGCCCTTTCACAAATTTTCATATTTGCTATTAGCTGTATTTCTTTTTCATGCCAAGAATTTTCAAATATTTACAAAAATTCAAGGAAACCTGGCATAAATATAATATAGCGAAAAGTTATTGGCTGACTCTAAAGTTCAATAATTCTTATTAATAATTTATACTTCTGTTGAAATTGTTGTAATAAATACAATATTGCTTATTTATAAACTGTTAAGTGGTATTTAATGCAAAATCATTAATCAAAATGTTTTTTTCGTCGAAGAGACGAGAGCACAGAAAAAAATTAAGGTTAATGTCTTTCATTACTTCATTACTATTTTAAGGCGGTGTCATGTGTTTTGATTTCGTAATTCTTTAATTGCAGAATCCTGATAATTCTTATTTAACTCATGCGTCAGTAATCTAGAGTTCAGGGATGAAATACGCTGAGTGGGATGACTAGAACTGAAAGATTTCGAAAATCGAATTTACAGGGTGGAGGTATAACAAAAAGGTTGATTTTATCATTAATAAAACCGCAAATGATAATTTTAAGTCAGGTTTTGCAATAACTGTATGTTTAGGATAAAGAATGCTACATAAAGGTACATTAGTTGTTAAAAAATTACAAAAATAGAGTTTCATTATCGCAGAAGTTAAGTGTTAACTGAATATTCATTATCCTCTAGTGAAATTATTTAGTTAGACACGATAAAAAATATCCCAAATTATCTTCTAATTCTTTGCCCATTTCTTTTAAGACCTAATAGTAATGTATACAAATGACATGAAAAATTATCTAATTAGTTGTTGACCGCAATCATTTTGATTAAATATTTTTATATGTCCTATTTCTTATATGTCCAATTTTTGATTGAGTCCTGTTAGATTCTATCAGTGTTCTGGAATTAGAAATATTACGCTACTGAAGGAATTTGAGAATGAACTTGAACGTTTTCACTTTTAATTGGTAATTACATCTATCATTTTTTGAAATTTTACTAGCATCTTTTTTAACAAAACAATATTCAAGGAATGTGCAATAAAATGTTATAACTAATACTCCCATTTACGATAAAATTACGATAAAATTATCTTTAGAACATTTTATATTCTCTATCTTGTTTTATTTTTTAAGGTGGATTTGAATTAAGGAAAATACAATTTTTCCAAGGTTTCGTCAAAGTAATTTTTGGAGCTATAGTCACCCATTATTTATTTCTAAAAGGAAAAACATTAATTTGGACTTTATCAACAGAGACCGCAAACAATTATGATGAATAGAATGACATTGAACATTATTGTCTCACAAGGAAACAAGCTGTTATTTATCACAGGTGAAATTACAGTATACAAGGAGGTCAGAAAGTATTTAAGAAATATCTCACCATCCTCGTTTCACCATTCATAATGTACAAACAACACTATCACGCTACATGTTGACACTGGCGTAGCGAGGGAGGGCAAGGGGGTCTATCATACCCCGGGCGCCAAATGGTCTATCTTTTTAACTAATTCTATATATTGTACTACTATATGTTTTTCGGGGGCCGCCAAAAAGGTGTGCCCCAGGCGCCAGTTATGCTCGCTACGTCACTGCATGTTGATGCGACTGTATCGAGAGTAAGTTTACTATACATCTATAGAAGTTGGTCTCCTAGCAACCAGCATCTCAGTTTGACAAGAAATCTCCCGATTGAACGAGTTTACAGCATTCTAAAAAAATGTGAGCTAAAGAAACGCTAAGGCTCATAAAAATCGACACACTACAGCGATTTTTTAAATTTTCATGTGTATTCAGACCGACTTCAGTAGTATGTACTAGGAATTAATGAAGTCATTCAGAGATTAAAGAAATCAAAGGAAGCAAACTGAAGGTTAGCCATAATTTGGCGACAACTATCGTGGTAATTAATGCTAAATGATAAAAAAATTAAAATGTTACACTATTAATAAATCAACAGTTATTTTAGATAGCTTTAAGATTTAATTATCTGAGAATGGCTACAGAAAACATAAACACAAGAACATTAAAAACTGTTGTTGTAATTGTGCTTGCATTCTCCAAGCAGTGTCGCCATTTTTCATTATGGTGTCGTTCTTTGTTCGCTTCTAATTGGTTGATCAACAGCAGTAGCGTAACTGATCCAACTTTTTTGATACTAGGCTGAAAAGAAAAACGCACTGACGTACAATTCTATCATGTGAGAGTTTTCATCCAATTTCAGTTCGAAAGACTTGCGTGAAAGAGTTGTCTGTGCATATTGTAGCTTGAAATTCTCCTGTGTGATATACAGGGTAAATCGTAATCCATGGTACAAACTTTAATGCTGCGTTTGCATTCATGTACTCTGCTCTGCTCTGCCTTGGGGAAGCCAGTGATTTATGTTCACTGCGTACTCTATATATGCGTGGATCGCCTCCTCTTTCGGTCCTGCTACAGAGCATCAAAGATCCCGGGGTCCCGGGGGTCAAATGGTGTCAATGGGGGTGGGGAACACGGCGTGTAGGGTTACCGTGACTAATGTGATGACAGGAGTGGGGGGGGGGTCTCCATGCAGAGAACTCTGTATGAATGCATATGCACCATAAGGGTTGGTACAACACAGTAACAATCATTTATTGTATAGGAATGTATGGGGGAAGGTGAAGCGGTGAAGCACAAACAAAGGAAAAAGACATGAAAAATGGAGTGATTGCTTGGTTCCGTTGACTATAGAACCACGCATAAACATTATGCATCTGCGGGAACATGCCATTCTTACACTAAGTGTCCATTTGTGACAAAACAGTCTCGAGACTAGACTCACAAATGGATAAGGTCCTGAGAGCATTCACGGACACAAGCATGTGCAAGTATCAGAGACTGAACCTGTCACAAGTGGACATGCTCATTCCTGATCTCGTGACTTAGAGTCCAGTCTTCCATCATTGTTGGAAGATTTTTGTCAGAACTGAGACTTGATTTCATTCTTTTAATTTAATTTTTATTTTTATTTCACAATAAATGTAAAGTGGTAAATAATTTTTCAAAATGAGGGAAAAGAAGGTTGTACCAGATAAAATTGAGTATACTGATGATGAAGTGTTGGAGTTAATCCATCTTTATGAGGAACAGGAGTTTTTGTGACGCGATAAAAAAAATGAGCATGTTCGAAAAATTTGTGACAAAATAATAACTAAAGTATTAATTAGTTTATATTATAAAATAAAGCTGAAGAAAAAAAATGTATTCATAAAAAAGAAGAAAAAAAGCTAAAATATGTAGCGGGACTCTACTGTACTTGAATATTCGCTTGAATATGCTTAGAGGCGGGAATGTGAGAATGGTAATTCCCGTCGATGCAGGAATGTGACTAATGTCTCGCGAATGTCTTGCGGGTGGCGCGATCGCGAATGTGTAAATGCGGCATCAGGAGCGCTTTCCTCATAGACGAGTGCCGACTGACGGTGGTTTCAGCACGATGGGGTGCCAGTCTATTTTAGCACTGTTGTGCGCAATTACGTACTTGGATGCCACTTTCGGGGAGCTATGGATTGGGCGTGCTGGACCAGTCCCTTGGCCACCCCGATCTCCCGATTTATCTAGACTCGATTACTTCTTATGGGAACATCTGAACAGTGACGTAGCGAGCATAACTGGCGCCCGGGGTATAATATCTTTTTGGCGCCCCCTCCCCCGAAAAACATATAGTAATATAATATATAGAATTAGTTATTTGGGATCATTCTGCGAGAGGTGCCCGGGGCATGATAGACCCCCTTGCCCCCCTCTCCCTACGCCACTGCATCTGAAGAGTCTCGTTTATGCGATTCCAGTTGACTCTGTTGAGGATCTCGTTGTACGAATATCCGTTGCTGCTTCACGTGTAGGTGAAATACCTGGCATCTTTTATGGTGCATATACATTGGTACAGAGTTCTCTGCCTACAGATCCCCGACTCCTGTCATCACATTAGTCACGGTAACATTAGACACGGTATTTAGAACCACCCCCATTCCAATGAACACGTGTCTTCCAGATATTCCCCCATTTAGAACCCCCCATTCAAGCCCCCAAGGTCCCTCGTGTTTCTTGATCTAGTGTCCCCCGCCCCCACTGTCACCATTTGACCCCCGGGACCTCGGGTTCTCCTTTGATGCTATGTATCGGACCGCCAGAGGAGGAGATCCACGCATATACAGAGTACAGAGAGAACATAAATCACTGGCAGATGCAGAGAACTCTGTACCAATCTGTATGCGCTATGAAACTGTACGCGATTCGATCCATCGACGCTGCCAAGCATGTATTACTGCTAGTGGATGCAATTTCGAACACTTATTGTTAACATAGAACTTGTCAACGTCGCTGTCAATAAACATTTTTTTCTTTCATGTCTTTTTCCTTTGCTTGTGCTTCAACGCTTCTCCTACCTCCATACATTCCTATACAATAAATGATTGTTACAGTGTACTGTACCAACCCTTAAAGTTTGTAACATGAATTAGGGATCACCCTGTATAAATTTTACACAGAAGATTACGATTTCATATTCAAATGAATGCAAGAGACTTCGGGGTGCTATGCAGCTCTAGAATGATTTGATTAAGATGTGCTGATCATACTTAGGACCTTGAATAGCTTCAATCAAATCAAGTATTTGTTGGAGACAAAAACGGAGATAGAAGGGGGTTATGCTGTGTTGCGAGAATGGCTTGTTAATCGTTCTTGACTAAGTGAGTTGAGGAGCACCGGTTCGAACAGATATTTGACGTAAGGTATTGGTTTCTCTCTTCTTTTACATGGCCGCGAAAGAGTGAAATATTTTGTTCTCCTTAAGCATTGGTAGAATGCTTTCATGTAGCAGCTGTTACTAACACTATGTAATTACTGAACATGCTTCTTCCAGCTCTTTGTTGTACGTGGCTTCTCGGGGTAAAAGGTACCCAGAGAGTCAGATGCAATGAAGCTGAACCACAAGAATGAATTACGAAGAATTCAAAGGCTTCTCTGATTAGGTGGTTGAATTATTATTGGAGCTTTATAAATATTAATTGTCTCATGTGACGGTAAATGCTCTTCAACGACCCTTAATGTGTTGAGAAAGCAGTGTAAACGCTCTGTGACCCTTTTCAAAGCCTGTTTTACGAATCGGTTCTTAGTGGTATTACTTGATAACTGTTGGTGGAAAGATCGCAGCTCGAAAGTATTCAAGTGTAAATTATATGGTATGCGCCCCAAGTAATTTGAAAAATGCTGAGTACGAAAGTTGTTAGTGGGTTGTAGAGTATATCTCACTTCTACCCAGACTTGGGTGTATATAATTTGAAGTGGCACTCTCAATGAATTTGATACAAACACAGTTTATACATGAAACAATGTTTATTGAATTCGTTGCACATATAGAATTTGCTTTTACAGCAATAAGCAGACGTACTACTTGTACGGAATATATATGAGCATTCAATAAAAATACACTTTGCCATACTCACAAACCAGCAAAGAGTCAAACCAGCAGTTCTGCTACGTAAACTTTGGGCCCCCTAAGCACAAGTGTCGGTTAACACCTGGAGCTGCTTACCTCGTAGCTCCCTCTCGCTTATCTATCAACTTTAACAACCTCTTCCCTTAATGAAGCTGCTTGGTATTTATACCAAGCGCGTATGCCGAAATTAGCATATCTCAAGCAGCTTCTTTAATTCATTCACTCAAAAGTTCGATTCTTGTGAATCGAATCTTATGTATACCTTACAGGGTCTATAATTCTTATGCTGTTCGTTATTGTGCCGCTAAGTTGTTCACTTCTTATACTACATCATAGATACTAGCTTCTGATAACAGAGGTCTGCTAGGACGAGAGGGATCTGATCATCTGGGAACTTCTGACAATCTCTAAACTTTGCACTAAGGAATGGAGGCTGGAAGGAGTGACGTTTCTTCAACTCTTTTTGAATTTAAAATTATCGCTAAAATTTCGTATCATATCATGCATGTGTAAAAACCCGAACTACTGCTTTATCCGCCGGTGTCGGCATTTTAGCAACAAACTTTACAACTCCTCACCAAAAAGACTAGTAATGCATGTTTTCATTACGAGCTGCCTGTAGCAGAACCTACATTGAAAAGAATCTCACTTGCATAAAATTTATGCGTGATGCTGAAACAATGCCTTTCAACCCCAAAAATTGAAACTATTTATTTACCAAGCTAATAAAAATAAACTTCCGGATTGAGATTTATTTTTATACAAATCACGCTCAAATCTAACATCTTTTCGACTGTGATTTTGCGTTTGCATTCATGTGCTCTACTCTGCTGTGCTCGGTGGAAGCCAGTGATTTATGTTCACTGCGTACTCCGTATATGCGTGGATCTCCTCCTCTGGCGGTCCTGCTACAGAGCATCAAAAGATCCCGGGGTCCCGGGGGTCAAATGGTGTCAAGCGGGGGCGGGGGACACTAGATCAAGAAACACGAGGGACCTTGGGGGCGGGAATGGGGGTTCTAAATGGGGGAATATCTGGACGACACGTGTTCATTCACATCGCTTTGGACGGGTAGGGTTACCGTGACTAATGTGATGACAGGAGTCGGGGGGTCTCCATGCAGAGAACTCTGCATGAATGCAGATGCACCATGAGGAATTTTTGAAGAGAACATGAATTATTGAACTAATAGACCACTCTGTACTCATGCAGCAATTGCTGGCAGATTTAAACACTAGTGACTATAAAAGGATATCTCATCGGTTATATATTATCGTTCTAAGCCATTGTTGATTACTTTTAACAACTTATAATTAGAGATTAAATAATCATCCGAATAATATAATTGATGAGATACGCTAATAGATAACACTTCTTATATTTCTATATTTCATAGTATTAAAAGCCTACTTATTGTTTAGGAGTTTGAAGCTTTTGAAGCTTTTGAATATATTTATTAAATATATTTTCAAAATCAAAAGCCTCAATCTTGTTAATAATATTTAGACGTTTAATGCTATGAAGTATAACTATAATTTATTTAGTCCATATTCTTTATTATATCTTTCTATTGATTTTTCATCTCTAACTATAAAGTGTTGAAAAAAGACATTCCAAATTTAATTAATGTAATAAAAAGTGTTTACAAATCGTATAATCAAGTATGCTCAATGTCATACCGATGGCTTCATTCACTATATTTTATTTTTCAACTCATCCCATTATAACTCACAACGTATCTTTTAAAAGAAATATTAATAAAAGAACTATAAGAGACTGATATGTGGGGTAATGTTAAGCAGGTTTGTCTAGAAAATAGGTATTGGTTTCGATTCCCGAACTAGCGAGATGTATTTCAAATGAAGGAAAAGAATGACAAATTCAAGAATGGCACAGAGTGTTGTTTGAGTTGTATATGCTTATATGTACCGAATTTTTCGGACCATAAGATGCACCTCAAATTTATGGGAGGATTTTTAGAAAAAAATACTTTGTATTTTGTTAGGTATATAAAGACATTTTCAATTTACTACTTAATAAAGATAAAAATATATATAATGAATAATATATATATATATATATATATATATATATATATATTTATATATATATATATATATATAATACGACGATCAATGTATATAATTGATGTAAATATATATATATATATATATATATATATATTTATAAAAAAATCGTAAGGGATATTTCTATAAACAAAATAATGTAGAAGAAAATAGTCAAATTAAATCTAATAGGAAATACTAAAGAATATAGTACAGTTAATATAGTATAGTTTGAGGAACTTTATTTTTACTATATTTTAATATTTTTTTGGATAATGTCCAATCGTCTGCCACATTAGCAAGGGAAAAAATATTTTTTTGTCTATTTCATTGTTATGGAAGTGACGATAAATTTATTTAAAGAAAATGAAATTGCGTGATCGGCATTTAATAAATTAAATTCTAAAATTTAATCTTTAAAAATTCACCAAAAATCAGAAAATGGAGGTAAAGATTCGAAAAAGATTTCATTTTAAAGGAATTTTTATGGTCTTTCTCGTGATATAAATTTTATAACCCTCAAATTATTATTTTAAATGCAAACTTAAAAAAAGTTACTAAAACAGCTTAAAAATTTAATTTTAAAAATCTAAGAAGAATTTTTCAAAAATCTTTCGCAGTGCACCCTTACACTATAAGAAGAATCGCCATGCAAAATTTCAGCCCTTTAGGTCCAGTGGTTTGTTCTGTGCTTTGTATGTCAGTCAGTGAGTCAGTCTTTTACGGAACTGTTATATATATATATATATATATATATATATATATATATATATATATATATATTTATATATATATACATAAAAATAACAGTTTCGTAACTGACTGACTGACAGATAACGCACAGACCAAACCGTTGAACCTAAAGAAATTTTGGCTGAAAATTTGCATGGCGATTCTTCTTATAGTGTAGGGGTACACTAAGAAAGATTTTTGAAAAATTCTTAGATTTTTTAAATTAACTTTTTAAGCTGTTTTTGTAAGTTTTTTAAAGTTTGCATTTGTAATAATAATGGGAGAGTTATAAAATTTATATCACGAGAAAGATCATAAAAAGTCCTTTAAAACGATATCTTTTCGATTCTTTACCTCCTTTTCCTGTTTATTGGTGAATTTTTAAAGATTAATTTTTAGAATTTAATTTATTAGATACTGATCACGTGGTTTCTTTTCTTTTTGTGAAACTTTAAATTAATTTTGCTTGACCTGCATAACAACGAAGTAAATTGACAAAAAATATTTAAATACGTAAAAGATAAAATTTAACCACTAGATTAATTGAGATGGAAGAATTTAATTCAAATTAGTATGTTTTATGAATATTGAACATACAAATTAATTGCATACATTGACCGTTGTATTTAATTTGAATATTTTCTTCTGCATTATTTTTTCTATAAAAATATCCGTAACGATTATTTTTATAAATATATATTTTTTAATCAATTGCATACATTAATCGCTGTATTTATTATAAATATTTTGTTTTGGCATTAATTTCATACATTGAGCGTTGTATTTAATTTGAATGTACTCCGAAGAGAAGTACGGGCATTCAGCTAGTATATATATATATATATATATATATATATATATATATATATATATATATATATATATATATATATATATAATCTTACTATTAACAGCTGAAGGTAAACAAATGTTAGTTTGTTAGTTAGCAGACACGGGGACGGGCTAATCTCGCGAACCGAGCATAGCAGGATATCGCGACTGGTACCGATATACGCGGACGGCCGAGACGCGTGCACTGATGCTATCCTCAACTTTCAAAAATTTAAACTTTTATAATTATTCAATTAAAACTGCCGAACTCAATAGAAGAGGACAGCAGAAAAAGTTGACATTCCGGGTGGGCCAGCTCCTTTCGGTGTCTCAAAGTTCCGTTCCCCGAACTAAAGGTGGCTCAGAGGTATCGCTCCTGACGTCTAATCCTAAGGTCCCAGGTTCGAAACCAGCCGCCGTCGGGTGCAAGAACATATTAGAAGAACATAATTGAAATCCACAAGAACATAATTGAAGTAAATTTGAAGTACCAGAAATAATTTTAGTTTTAGGAAAGGAGAAGTTAAAGCCTTTAGAATTTTTTTGTAATTGAATGAGCTTTTTTGTTTAAAATACAAAATTTGAAAAAGGATATTTTAAATAATTATTTTTTTTTAAAATCTAATATACACTGCTGGCCACTGTAAATGCAACACCCTGAAGGAAACATGCAAATAACATGAAATTTACAACATGCATTAGTGGAGGTGAGATATGCAAATGATTAGAATTTCAGCGCAGGCGCACATCACGCGCGCCTGTGGCGCCACTTCAAAGCGCTATTTAAGGCTTGGAGATTTCGACGATTTCAAGTTCGGCAATTGTGTTTTTCTTGTGTTTTTTTCAAAAAAACGATCAAATATGCCTCGTCGAAAACAGCGATCATCTTTTGATCAAGTATCCGAGTTCGATAGAGGAAGGATAGTGGCCTACCGAGATTGTGGATTATCTTTCAGGGAAATCGGTAGTCGTGTTGGACGAAACCAAACAACTGTAATGCGGATATGTGATCGTTAGATGCAGGAGGGTACGGCGGACCGGCGTGTTCGATCGCATCCACCTCAGCGCACCACTTCACGTGATGACAGGCAAATTGTGCGCATGGCAGTGACGGATCGCTCAGTCACATCACGAACCATAGCACAGTACATGCAGTCTGTAACGCATCATCCAGTGTCTGCGCGTACCATTCGACGCCGTTTACAGCAGAGTGGTCTGTCCGCAAGACGTCCATTGCTTTGTCTACCCTTGACGCAGAACCACAGACGTCTCCGCCGCCAATGGTGCGATGACAGAAGGATGTGGACGGCAGAATGGAATGAAATTGTCTTTACTGACGAGTCACGCTTCTGTCTGCAACACCACGATGGTCGCATTCGAGTCTGGAGACACCGTGAAGAGAGGATGCTGAACAGCTGCGTTATGCACCGCCACACTGGTCCTGCACCGGGTATTATGGTATGGAGCGGTATTGGATATCACTCTCGCACACCTCTAGTACGCATTGCCGGTACTTTAAACAGCCAGCGCTACATCTCCGAGGTGTTGGAGCCAGTTGTCCTTCCTTATCTTCAGGGCTTGCCCACAGCCATATTTCAACAGGATAATGCACGACCACACGTGGCACGCATTGTCCAGCGGTTCTTCGTCAATCGCCAGATTGAATTGCTTCCCTGGCCGCCTCGCTCTCTGGATCTTTCGCCGATAGAAAACATGTGGTCCATGGTTGCTCTACGATTGACGCAGATTCCATCCCCAGCTGCCACAGCAGATCAACTTTGGCAACGTGTGGAAGCTGCTTGGTCTGCTGTACCCCCAGAACTCATCCAAAGTCTCTTTGAATCAATGCCGAGGCGTGTGGCAGCGGTGATCTCCAACAATGGCGGCTACTCTGGCTACTGATTTTGGCAGGAACCACACTTCACAGAAGTCTACAAATTTAATCATTTGATACTTGGTCAACATGTTATCTACAAAATAAATTTTGTTGTGATATCTCTTGTCTTTCTTGGTGTTGCAATTTGGGTGGCCAGCAGTGTATTTTTAAAAGGGAATAAACA
Organism: Dolomedes plantarius; assembly: GCA_907164885.2. Classification (NCBI taxonomy): domain Eukaryota; kingdom Metazoa; phylum Arthropoda; class Arachnida; order Araneae; family Dolomedidae; genus Dolomedes; species Dolomedes plantarius. The sequence continues at coordinate 184,150,277 of OU015494.1, read as the reverse complement.
GTTTTTAATCTTTTAGATATAAAGCCATTTCATTTTAAATAAAAAAAGCAACACATCGGGTTGCCACTCAGCTAGTATATATATATATATATATTGCACGCTCGTTAATTCGAACTCAAAGGTTCTCAAAAAAAAGTTCGAAATATCCGAAGTTCGAATTATCCGATGTTAAGAGAAAATATATAACTTTAAAAGTGTATCACTGAAGAAGAAAAATCCTCCTGGTATAACCTCAGAAAATATATTATACTATGCTATCTAAAATTAAACATATTAAAAAGCAATATAGACTTACCTTAATCATAAAATGAAGCAGAATATATGCAGTAGAAAGTAAACTTTAATTAAAAATATGAATTACAGTTTTAAGAAGAACGGTAAAATGGATGTTTGGTTTTGTTTATGATGCATACATTGTTCAGCCAGCTTCTCGATTTGAAGTAAATATTTTTGCATTGGATCAACTGGCAGTGTTTAAATTCCCTTAAGACTTCGTGGATTCTTGGACTTTCCAATCACTAATAATTTAAGCTTTTCGCTCCCATATTAGCACAAACTAAAGCTATAATCCTCTCTTTACTGCTTTTATCTCCTACGCAAGCATCCCCTTTAGAATGTAATGTCTCGTTTGGCAAGAGTTTATAAAAAAATGCAGTTTCGTCCGCATTAAAAAATACCTTTCGGCAGGTAAGTAGAGAAAAGCCCTGGCAGTTTCGTACCGAAATTAGTGCATACGTCTTCGTTTACATTAGAGCTTTGGCCACATACAGTTTAATAAGAAATATTGTGCCTTAATTAAATTGAGAAATCCCTCCATCACTGCATTTAAAATCTTCAATACCCATTCGACTTGCCAATTCATCAGCCTTCGTCTGCACTAAAGGCCCATTTATCGAAAAATTTCGGGATCTAACATCCTGGAACCATATCAGTAGAGTGTTTTCTAGATCTTCTTGGGACGCATTTCTCATGCGTTTCCTTCCTCTAGCAAATTTTATTTTTTCCCATGAATCTAAAATTGACTCCTTGTTTTTCAAATAAGTTGAAAAGGTATTTTTTTTTAATTCCATAGTCAGCTGCTAACTTTGTTTTACACTCGCAATTCTCTTCTTTCTATAAAATTTCTACCTTTGTCTCCAAAGTTAGGGTTTTGTACTTCCTACGTGTAGACATCCTGAATTTTTACACGTTCATACCACACACTGAGGTAGAAAAACTCGCCAGGTGATGGCCGAATGGCTAGAGCGCTGGCATTCGGTTCAGATCCTGTGGGTTCGAGTCCTACTGTTGGCATGGATGCTTGTAGCCGCTCGGAATCGGCTTTAAACTATAGGTCCCGGTCTAATTAGCCCTCGTAAAGCAAAAAGTTAACCTCTGCGCTCCAAACCAAACCAAGAAGATAAACTAGATTACATTAACTTGTCTGCACTGCAAGCATAACTGACGCAGCTCCTTAGAATCTGTAGTAAAGACTGGTTTTTCTGAAATTCTAAGAAAATCGATACAATTAACGGAAAATCGCTTTGTCCGTTAAGCACTCATGTCCCTAATGTTTAGCGGAAATGCAATAGTCTAGGAATGCCGGCATGTGCCTCTTTACACAGAAAAGAAATACAGATGATTTTGACACACAAAATAATAAATACAGCGTGTATTTTCTCCGTTAAACGAGGAAAAAGAAATTTTTTTTGTCAAATTTTTAGTTCGAATTAACCGAAGTGATAAAAATTTAGTTCGAATTAATGAGATATTTTTAACATTAATTCCAGTGCAAGTTTTTTGGGGCCTTTGGATTAGTTCGAATTAACCGAAAGTTCGAATTAACGAGCGTCCACTGTATATATATATATATATATGTGTGTGTGTGTGTGTATAATGTTCATTTTATTTTAATGTTACCTTCGGACCATAAAACACCCCAAATTTCAATCTATTTTTTATGTAAAAAGGTGCCTCTTAAGGTCCGAAAAATACTGTATTTCAATATGAATTAAACTGAATGTATGAATCATTATAATAATTTGACTTAGCTTTGTTAAGGAGATCATAATGTTTTAATGTTTAGTCAGTTTTTAGTTATTTTTCTTTTACACAGAAAAGAGTAGCGGTCGCTTCTAATTATGAAAAATATTTATTTCAAGAGTTTTTGTTGATTTCTTTGTTGTCTAGAGTCGCACAATTTTTTTGCATTCGTTAAAATATATGATATACATATATAAATATGTATTGTAAAGTAATTAGGAAGAGCCTTGAGTTAATGAGCGTGGGTGCGCCTACTACAAATTTCCTGACATATAAATGCTATTTGTATATTATTGTTTCAAAATAAGAACACATGTGACCTATACACTCCCCTCTCTCCAAGCCTGTCTGACGTCTCACGTGACGTTCGAAACTGTCAGAGTGACACTTGTTAAACTCTCCCGTTTAGCCCGAGCAGCGCGTCCCGCCTAAAACTCGAGCATCGCTGGTTCGCCCGCTCGAAGGTCGCTCCGTTTCGGACACACCACTCGTAAACAGAACACGGATCGGAACAGGTGCCGAGCGAATACCATGCCCGCCGTCGCCTCGGACCACTCCGCCGCTACCGACTCGCATCCCGCCGGGCTTCCGACGCACAAAATGGCGGACGCCGAACCGCATGGACAGAATGGGTTTAATCACTCCAAGACTCCCATGGACATTTACGAGGAGACGGTAAGTGTCTCACTCTGCTGCTATCCTTCTACATTTGGAGGGGGTTTAGCTTTTATTTTTTTTTATTTTCAATTTTGGGGAACAGTCGTGTTCGGAGGGGGGAAGAGTTTGTTTTGATACACTTCGGAGAGCTCAGACGGTGGTTGCTGGGTTACCAAGTTGGCTGAAGATGCAACATAAGTGGCGAGTGAAGTCTCCCATGTGCTGTTGGTTTCGGAATGTAAACAGAATACGAAACGGGTTTTTACGGTGGTTTTTAACGAGTCGGTATATACTTTCATTCCTTGCGAGGATGTGTACGCTATATTCAGTTTCACCTGGAAACATTTTCTGGCCTTTCTTGAGGATATAAGCTAATTTTTGTTTAAAATGATTTTAAAATAAGTGTAATAGTGTAGTAAATAACATTAAATGTTGAAAAGTGTAGGATTTGATGTACTGTAGTACATCAAAAATATTAGCGACTATAAACTAAATCCGTTTTATTATTTCGCTTCTTTTAGAAATTTTATTTTTAATAGATTATAGAAATATAAGTATATACTTTCATTCCTTGCGAGGATGTGTACGCTATATTCAGTTTCACCTGGAAACATTTTGTGGCCTTTCTTGAGGATATAAGTTAATTTTTGTTTAAAATGATTTTAAAATTAGTGTAATAGTGTAGTAATTAACATTAAATGTTGAAAAGTGTAGGATTTGATGTACTGTAGTACATCAAAAATATTAGCGATTATGAACTAAATCCGTTTTATTATTTCGCTTTCTTTACTAATTTTATTTCTAATAGCTTATAGAAATATAAGTATATACTTTCATTCCTTGCGAGGATGTGTACGCTATATTCAGTTTCACCTGGAAACATTTTCCGGCCTTTCTTGAGGATATAAGTTAATTTTTGTTTAAAATGATTTTAAAATAAGTGTAATAGTGTAGTAAATAACATTAAATGTTGAAAAGTGTAGGATTTGATGTACTGTAGTATATCAAAAATACTAGCGACTATGAACTAAATCCGTTTTATTATTTCGCTTCTTTTAGAAATTTTATTTTTAATAGCTTATAGAAATATAAGTATATACTTTCATTCCTTGCGAGGATGTGTACGCTATAATCAGTTTCACCTGGAAACATTTTCTGGCCTTTCTTGAGGATATAAGCTAATTTTTGTTTAAAATGATTTTAAAATAAGTGTAATAGTGTAGTAAATAACATTAAATGTTGAAAAGTGTAGGATTTGATGTACTGTAGTATATCAAAAATACTAGCGACTATGAACTAAATCCGTTTTATTATTTCGCTTCTTTTAGAAATTTTATTTTTAATAGCTTATAGAAATATAAGTATATACTTTCATTCCTTGCGAGGATGTGTACGCTATAATCAGTTTCACCTGGAAACATTTTCTGGCCTTTCTTGAGGATATAAGCTAATTTTTGTTTAAAATGATTTTAAAATAAGTGTAATAGTGTAGTAAATAACATTAAATGTTGAAAAGTGTAGGATTTGATGTACTGTAGTACATCAAAAATATTAGCGATTATGAACTAAATCCGTTTTATTATTTCGCTTCTTTTAGAAATTTTATTTTTAATAGCATTTATCCTATCATGTCTTCATTTTTTCAGATACTTAATACATAGATTATTAAGATACTTAATACATAGAAAGGTTTGTCCAAATTTTATGTACTTCGAATTCAATGCTCAAAATCAGGTGGATTAATTTCAGAGAAATTTAGAAACGTATAGTAATTTATTTTTAAGTTAGGATGTCCAATTGCATTGTCAGTTTGAAAAAACACGGTTGCATTTGTAAAAGCAATTATTGTACAATTTTTCTCACATATTTAGAATTGCCAAAAGCGTAATCAGTTGCATTTTAAATAATTTTATACAATCTGTGTGTTACACATTTTCTCGAATACACAGACATTAAAAGAAAGACTGCATACATTTCTTTGATATGCAAGATGATTTTGTTACAGAGTCGTGTTTCACTGTGTAAAAATCCTGTGTATTTTTGGGCTTTCTGTTGTCACGCTCATCTGTATTCTTGAAAAGTAGGTATGATAAGAAAAATTCAGATATGAATAAACTTGCTTCTTTTTTCCTGAAAAATCGATACTTTTAGAGTCTTTTTATGTGGATCACAAGGAAGTGAGCATAGAGTTTAATTTTATAATATTTACAGACAAGCACTTTAAACTTTACCTTTAAAAATAGCTCTTTAATTATGAACCCTGTGTTAGTTAGAATACGGGAGGATGAAAGGTTTGTTTTGATTGTAAATCTACTCATCGTATGAGGTATCTATCTTTAATAAATGGTTTTAGAGGGCATTTTTATATCTCCCATAGCATGGAAAGCTGTCGAATGGTATTAAGGGGACAGTGGACTTTCAAAATTGTGAAATTTGTCCAAAAATTCGATTTTTTTATTTTATTGAATTGTGAAACTACGGACGAGTAGGAATGTGTTGCAAAAAGAATTTTTAATTTCTGTGATTACTTTCCTAGTTATAGGCATTTGTATTTAATTTAGATATTATATGGTTACTGATAGCAATAACTTTAAATGTGTTTTTCTCAAAATAAAAATTTTCATGTTATACGAATATTCAAACTGCTCTAGGCGCATTTCTAATTATCGTATTGCTTTGAAATTTAAGTTTTATATACTGCTCTGTATATCAAATAAATCTTATTGAAAAAAATTATACTTCGAAGCTCAGCATTTCTAAATTTTGTACTTGAAAAGATGATTTATAGGTATTTTGCTTAATAAAAAGGGTTTTTTCACTATTATTATTTTTTTCTCTTTATATTTTTAATGAATGCTTAAAATAAGCAATAAGTTTCATTGTTAGTTCTATAAGGTATCCTGTAAATAAAAATTACCATATTATATGCAAAAGAAATGCGCATGGAACATTTCTAATTAGGCCAATTTTTGATATAATTAATACTTCATATTTCCTAAATTATCAATATTTCATCTTTGCATTTTAACCACTTTTACATATATATGGTACTAATCACATATTCAAATTTCAAGCAAATCCATTCAAAACAAAATAAGTTAGGCTTGAAGGTCCACTGTCCCCTTAACCCAAACTGTAGGTAGAAGCTATATATTTTTAACCACAGGAAACTCGTTTTGGCACACAGACTCTAATAACAAGTAATATAAAAACAAAATTTTTTAAAGTCAATTCCTACTTAGGTCAACAAAGAAAAATTTGAGTGTGAACTAATAGTAGGAATTGAAAAAAAGGATTGCCTGCCAGAACCTTGCCTACTGTGCGAGATTAGGAGGGGGGGGGGGGAAAGAGAGAGAAAAAAAGTTTGTCAGGTTAGGGATTCGAGGGTAGGGGTTCGTCAGGTTCGGGAAGAGCCCGCGCTACCGCAGTGCTACCGTTTACAGAGTAAGAAGCAGGACATTAATATTCAAGAGCAAGAGACGCTCTAGGTCTAAAACTAAAATCGATTAATTAAATTTAATTAATGAATTAATATTTGAAAAAACTGTATTAACATCAAGTGCCATCCACTACAAGTTAAAAAAAATGTATTTGAACTTGAGTGGATGAATAAAAAGTATTTTATTAACGATTGAAAATTTGAACAAGATATATATAGGGAGAGTGTGAACTAATAGTAGGAATTGAAAAAAGAAATCAGATATTCAGTAAAATCTCAATTCTTGTAAATCTCTATTTATCTTACCCAGAGAAATTCAGAATTAAGAAGATTCAGATTTTTCCCTTTTAGTATGATATATTGGAAATATATGTGATAGAACTTCATTGGTAAAAGGGAAAAGCTTTTTTTGAATAATCGGTATTTAATGTTTCTTCCCCGTCACGAACGCGTGTATTTACACTTATTGGTTCTAGTTTACGTCTATGATCAAGAACAGTGGTTCCCAACCGGTAGTCCGCGAGAGACTTTGGAGTGGTCCGGCACCACATATAAAAAAGTTGCCAAATAAATGGGGAATTTGAAAGCAATGTTCACTGAACTAGATGGGCGGAATATATCCAATGATTATCAGGTGTCGAATTAAAATTTCTTAAAAGTTTAACGTAATTTTTTTATTATTAGAATATGATACGTTAGAATGTGAGTACGTCAATCCTGTATCCCTTTTGCTTGGGAGGTAGTCTATACCCCCATACTCCCCGGAAGGTTCCCCCCGACTTGAGGGGGGGAGGTCCACACATGGTTCAATTTCTGGCTTAGTGGTCCGCAGACTTCTACGGGTTGGGAACCACTGATCTAGAATCTATACAGAGGGGTAGTGGGCCGCTCTCAAAATTTAAAACCTTTTCTGATCATTATAATGTTTTGACTGAAAAGTGTCTTTTATGATGTTTTCGTCCAAAACTAAGGGACCCCATTGGAAAGTCTTTTCTTGCAACGAGCATGACGTATTGCATATGCGTACTCCTCTTGTGATTTTAAAAGCCTAAGCCCCGTCTGCACACGGAGCAACTCAAAAGAAACTGATAACTGACTCAAATCACAAACCAGTCCGTGATGAGTCGTAACCTATGTAATTGAATGGAGCCACGCACACGGCGCAACTGGTTACAAACCCGTCGACGGGTTTGTACCGCACCCAACTCCTAGAGTTGGGTGCGGTTCTTCCGAATTTCTCTGGACAGCACCCGTCTCTATCTCCCAGCTTCGTGGGTCTGCTGACTCGGGGCATATTCCGACAATCACCGCTCACCTTCCACTTCTGAATCACGTAGGCCACTGTCGATTTTGGGTAATTCAGCTCGCTAGATATGTTTCTTAAGGATCATCCATGTCTGTGATACCCGTCGATTACCCCTTTCTCGAAATCAGATAACTCTGCACTTCGTGGCATCTTGCATGCGATTGCATCTTATATGCGACTGCATCTTACATGCGACTAATACGAATGTTGTTTCCTACATGATATTTAACGGTGGAAGACATGACGTATATCAGGACTGCAGATATCGTCATTTGCATAGGTGTCCAGATACTTGTTGGTAGATAATGTATATACATATGAGGCGGTGAAAGGCAAAGTGGTGTAAGTCACAATTTGAGTTTTTTTTTAGTTGAGGGCAAAAATGTAATCTCCATGTTCAATTTCTAGTGGAATTTCAAATAATTATTATTTTCAATATTAAAATAATTATTATTAATTATAATTTGTTCAATTTATAGCGGAATTTTTGTAGTTTTTGCAGTAAAACGCTTCGTTTCTCCGAATGAGTCTAACTTTACTTACACCACTTTGCTTTTCACCGCCGCATATAACTAAATATTTTCCATAAAATATTCTTATTATTTGTTATTTCAATTATATATATTTCGTTTTATTAGTCTCGGAGTATGGAGTTTACTTTGATATACTCTTATACTAGAGTTTCTCTCTTCAGCTTTAGAACATTACATTTGTCGCGTCTGTCACGATGTACTGTGTCGTTCATGAAACCGAATCACGTATAATTCATATGCACCAGCAACGCACGAAGAACTCTTTAACTCATTAATTTCTCGATCTATATGGCTATTTATAGTTCCTTCATTAAAATAGAGTGATTTAGGGCGTCTTCTCTGTGACATTTGAAAGAGAGGGGCGAAAGATCTGTCTCACTGCGATAGTCCAACATATTATGCAATTATGTGTGTAGATGTATATGCGCGCAACCCTTTCAAGCATAATACTTTATTTATTCCTTAGAGGACCCTTGTAGCATAATTGTTATAATGAATGTATCTCGTCATTTTATAGTTTGGTATTACATCGCACTGTGACAAATATATTCTTCATTTCGGTCTAAGGGGTTCAGTAAATTTGTTTTTTTGGAAGCAGAATTTTCTTTCTACTATTCATTGAATACCTTGAAATATATAAAATTAGCATTCATATTTAGGTATAACCCGCTTATGACATATGTGCCCTCAAGACATCTTTTGGCCACAAACCTTTATATTTAATTATCGAGCAAATGGAACTTACATATATATACTATATATAAATATATATATACAGTCGAACCCAGTTATAACGAACTTCAAGGGACCAAAAGTTTTATTCGCTTTATCCGGTGGTTCCCTATAACCGAACCGTTAAGAAAAATGCTAGAGTTCACAAAATGTATAACTCATTAGTTGCAATGTGTATTCAATAATGATGTATTAAAAATGATCATTAATGAATTAAATCGACTAAAATCGATTACATTAAACTGGCACAATACTAATTAAATTACGTACAATAGGAAAACGGCGGGACCAAAATTTTCGTTCGCTATATCCGTGACTTCGTTATATACTGGGTTTGCTATAACGGGGTTCGACTGTATTTATATATACAGGTGGTTATGAAAATAATGGAAACACCAATCAATACTAGTGGTGTTTATGAATGTGCTTCGTATTCCTTAAAAAACAAGTCTGACCACCGGTATTTTTTTATATAATATAGTGCTTGTGTTATTCTACTATCGTGCAGCAGTAATGAAGCTAAGGACATCGTGCTTTTGGGGGGGAACAGCGTAAAATGTCAAACCTTGCAGACCTTGCGAACAGGGCAAATTGTTGGAGCGCGTTTAAATTAGAGCATCTGTTACTGCAACCCCCTGGCTAATGAGAGTTTTTCGAGCTATGGTATCGGAAGTCATGATAGCATACAGAGAGCACGGAAAAACATCCTTTACCAAACAGAATAGTGGACGAAAGGGATAGCTGACGAGGACGAGGATGAGGAAAGGGACGAGGATGAGGAATTCTAGAGACGGACGAGGTATTGAAGCGGATTGTGACATGAAGAAAGAAAATAACTGCAACCAAAATGACCGAAGAGCTCAATTTGCATATGCATGTTCCGGTATGAACCATTAGAGGTAGAAGGGAAATTCACAAACAAAGCATTTACGGAAGAGTAGCTATTCTCAAGCCACTTGTAATAGATGCCAATACAAAATATCGTCCAATAATGGTGCCACGAGCGCAAATCCTGCTCGAGAAATATATCGAAAAACGGCATTTGGTCCGACGAATCATTGTTCACATTGTTCCTCGCAACAGGACATGCTTATGTCTGGAGAACACCTCCACAAACGTAAGATTCTGGCTGTCTCATCTTAACTGTCAGTCATGGAGATAGATCTATCAGGGTTTGGGATGGCATCTCATGGTTTTCTTCAGGCCCTATTGTAACCCTAAAAGGGAGATTGAATGGGAAGGACTATGTCGAAATTTTATCTCCCTAGTCCACCCTATGATGCAAGCATTTTTTCTTGCAGAAGATGGCGTTCTCCACGATGATAATCCCCCTACACATACAGCTAATTCTATCAAATATTGGTTTGAAAAGCATGTAAAAAGGACGTCAAATATCTTATCTTCCCTTGTACAATCCCCTCGACTATATATCATCCCACCACTGTGATCTGTATAAGCGGATAGAGCCAGGTATCGATATCCTCCACAGCGTCTCCAACTAACAAGAACTCCAGTTAACAAGAACTCTCATGATTTTTCCCTGCAGAATGGTATAATATATTCTTAACCACTATTCATGACTTGTATAATCCAATTCAAATGTGAATCAGCTGGTATTACATAACAAAGGATATCCTGCGCTGAATTAATAAAGGTTTTCATGATGTTTCTTAGTGTTTCCATTATTTTGATAACCACCTATATATATATACATATATATGGTAGTTAGCGCAAAACACTTACATATTTTTCTTTCGCGTTTCTATATGGCTTTTAATTTCTATCTATATGGCTTTTAATTTCTAAGTTGAAATCTAGTACATGTAGAAAAAACAAATTCAGAAAACTGAGGAAATAAAGTTAGCATGCATTTTTCAACGATGCAGACATTTTGATTGAATGATGCCTTGTTTCTCATATACATATCTACATATTTCTCTCCCTGTATATATATCTATCTATCTATCTATCTATCTCTCTCTATATATATATATATGTAATATAAGAAGACACTATTTTGTATTGGAGAAATGGAGGGTTAGCAAGGGGTACCCTTTAGGCTGGAATGTTCATGAATGTAATTTGTTTCTTCACTTTAGTCAGTTCAACACAGCTTTTAAGGTATAGAAAACATGCTCAGAAGTAAAACTTTAAAGTTTTTTATGATTTTACTGTGTAAAAAGTACTACAACAAGGTGTATAATCTACAGCTGTGTCTGTAGAAATGTTTATAGTGTTTCAGAAATTTCATATCCGAAATTGGTGTAAAAACTATGAAATGTGTAATTGGTGTTCTTGCGTTTTACGAAAATTTTATTTTCAGTCCTTTACGTTGAAGTAGGTTTGGTTTGGCTCGGTAAGGTCCATTTTTTTCTACACGAGGGATAATTGGACAGGGACCTACAGTTTAAAGCCGATTCCGAACGGCTACAAACATCCATGCCAACAGCGGGACTCGAACCCACAGGATCTGAACCGAATGTTAGCGCCCTAGCCATTCGGTCATCAAATGGCATGATCAAGTAGGAATTAGGATTCAAGTGATTAATTTAAATTTATTGCAAATGAGAGTGTAATTTTATTTTTTTTTTAAATATCCAGGACACTTTGGTTGCTTTCTTCACGATCAACAGGGAAGCAATATTTATAATTGTACGTGGGATGTATAATTTTGTTATATACATAGATGGTGTCCAAAAGTTCCCCATAACCACTTATGACTATTTCAAGTCAAGAGCCAAAAATCGGAATGAGTGAAACCTTATTGCGTATTCAGTAAGGTAACGAACAGCAATAGGAAAAAGAAAATAGAAATTTAACGCAGTAATTAAACATTTTGTAAAAAGAGTTACTCAAACACAATTTTCGTTTTTCATATTATTAAAAAAAAGAAAAAAGAGTAGAAAACGTTGCTACAGGAAGCATTAATAAAGGATGTGGTTACCTTTCGCAGCCAAGCAAGCCTTACATCGTTTCGCGTGTTTTCTCCGAGGTTGTTCATGAGGTGTACGAACAACAATTCTCAACTGCTCTCAGCTCCGAAATGGTCTTACTTATCTGATAGGAATAGAATCATAGTTTCTATCATACCGATGATTCCGTTCTTCAACCAAAGGCCAGCTTGATGTCTTTCTGCCACAGTTAGTTTACGCTTTATTATAACAAAACTAATTTTCATTGGGATTGTGATACGGGAGATATCGAAATACGATATCCACTCGGAGATTAACTGCATTTAAAAAGTTACGATATACTCTTGTTGATCGCGTTTACACCATCAACTGGTAGAAAGTCGCATGTGCACTGACATTGGCAACATTAAGTGCGTGGTTACTGCCCACGTTAACCGTTGCATATCTCGGATGCATATTGGTAACCGTTGCATATTGGTAACATTAAGTGCGTGGTTACTGCCCACGTTAAACAGTTGCATATCTCGGATGAGAAGAATGGTAAAAAAATGTTTTTCATGAGCCCTCTCGTGGGTTACACAGGAATCTAGATTTGTAGTCGTAGTCTGTTGTTATTTTTATGAAAGAATGAATATCTTAATAGTTTACTGATCTAGAACTGGGCTGTAACCGCATTGGTGCAATGCAATACTCTTGGAACTGTCGCGGGTTGGGCCAAGTACTTTATATCTCTATTTCTAAGGCTCTGACTGGAGTGTTTTCTTTCATTTAAATACAGACAATGATACTCTTCTACGTTAGTTCACTTTTAGGTGCATTTTTGTTTTCTGATACCTTTTTTTATACCAATGCGGAGGCACTTGACGTAAAGACATTCGCCTGTTATATACCGCAGTCTTGCTGGCCACTTTATTACGGGGGCCCCATATAGGCGGACCAGCATTACCCCCTATGAAGGGACGACACAAACGGAGACAATAGTGCCCTTTACACGTACACACTTTCCAGCGTGAAACCACGATCCGCGCGATTGAGTGCACGTGTGAAGGAGTCGGAGAGGAAGGGAAAGCTGCTTTTGAGCGTACTGCATGTTTTCCCGCGCGTAATCCCGTACGCTCCAAGCACTCCAAGAGCGTACGTGTAAAGGGCGCTATTGTAGTAGTGCGACGACGGGATTCGATCCGAGCACCCTCAGCACCGAAAGCCAGCGCGCTGTACCACAAGGCCGCCACAGGCCCTGTTTTCTAATACTTTAAAGCATTCCTTGAACTTTATGTCTATGTTGATAAATATATCTAAAATTCAATAGAGATGCTCGAGTCAATATATAAATTACAGTTAACGCATCTCCATACTTTTGTACAGTGTTTAGCCGTCGTGTAGAGAAAACGTGACCTAAGTGAAAAAAACCCCGCCATTTAACATTAATTTTTATTTTAAATTCAAAATTTGTCAATAAACCTTCAAATACTTTATTGAACACACTAAAGGCGTTTCTGAAATTTATAAAAGTACGAAGAGAATGGTATATCTAAAATTGAGATTTCACGTTGTAATTTCAAAATGAAAATCAATCAGAATACAGAAATCTCTACCTGTATATTTTCTCTTTCTTCATTTAAAAAATACTATTACACAGATATTCAATGTTTTTACTTTCGTAAGAAATTTCATGATAAAGTAAGGTATGCAAAATGTGATTCAGTTTTGTCTATGGTTTTCAATTCGTTCCTAGCACTAAATCGACGCACACGAGGAGTGGCCCTTTGTGCTTAAAGTTGAGAACAATGGCAACAACGTTGTTTGTCAGGCAACATAGCATTATTGTTTATTTGTTGTTTTTATCTTTAACAGAAGGACAGGAAAATCTTTTTTGTTTATTAAAACATCCAAGATTTTTTTTCAAGATACGGAAAATTTTCTCGCTGATAGCCGTATGTTTTGAAAGCCGCCACATCGTGGTACCTAAGTTATTCGCCATAGCTGATTTATTTCTCCAGCTCCAAAAACTGGGCCACTCCTCCTCTATCTGTAGTCTGTTATTTTTAGTATTATTGAATTTTCTTAGTGTTTTGTTTGGACTCATCCTATATGACCGTATAATGATTTCGAATAGAAATTTTTTTTGTACAGCGTCTGAGAATGGCAGTATTAATGTCCAAAGAATTGCGTTTTCATTATCTATATATATAAAACAGTTCCGTAACTGACTCATTCATTCATTCATTCATTCACTGACTGACTGACATACAACGCACAGACCAAACCGCTGGACCTAAAGGGCTGAAATTTTGCATGGCGATTCTTCCAATAGTGTAGGGGTGCACTAAGAAAGATTTTTCTAAAATTCTTCTTAGATTTTTTTAAATTAAATTTTTAAGCTGTTTTTTAAACTTTTTTTACGTTTGCATTTAAAATAATACATTGCAGATTATAAAATTTATATCACGAGAAAGATCATAAAATTTCCTTCAAAATGAAATCTTTTTCGAACCTTTACCTTGATTTTCTGATTTTTGGTGAATTTTTAAAGATTAATTTCTAGAATTTTATTTATTAAATGTTGATCACGTGATTTCTTTTTCTGGTACTTTAAATAAATTTATCGTCACGTGCATAACAACTAAATAGACAAAAATTATATTCTTTTTCTTTCTATGCAGCAGACGATTGGATATTATCCAAAAAAAAATAAATATCCCTTACGATTTTTTTATAAATATATATATATATATATATATATATATATATATATTTTGGCATTAATTGCATACATTGACCGTTGTATTTAATTTGAATGTACTCCGTAGCGAAGCGCGGGTTTTCAGCTAGTCTATATATATAAAACAGTTCCGTAACTGACTCACTGACTGACATACAACGCACAGACCAAACCGCTGGACCTAAAGGGCTGACATTTTGCATGGCGATTCTTCATATAGTGTAGGGGTGCACTAAGAGAGATTTTTGAAAAATTCTTCTTAGATTTTTTAAAAATTAAATTTTTAAGCTGTTTTAGTAACTTTTTTTAAGTTTGCATTTAAAATAATAATTTGAGGGTTATAAAATTTATATCACGAGAAAGATCCTAAAAATTCCTTTAATATGAAATCTTTTTCGAATCTTTATCTCCATTTTCTGATTTTTGGGGAATTTTTTAAAGATTAATTTTTAGAATTTAATTTATTAAATGCTGATCACGTGATTTATTTTTCTGGTACTTTAAATAAATTTATCGTGACGTACATAACAACTAAATAGACAAAAAAAAATTTTCAGGCTCATGCGGCAGACGATTGGACATTATTTTGTCTATAAAAATATCACTTACGATTTTTTTATAAATATATATATATATATTTTTTGTACATCAATTGTATATATTGATCGTCGTATTTATTATAAATATATATATATATATATATATATATATATATATATATATATATATATATATATATATATATATATATATATATATATATATATATATATATATATATATATATATATATATATATATATATATATATATATATATATATATATATATATATATATTTGGCATGGGCTTGTGGCGGCCCAGTGGTACAGCGCGCTGGTTTTCGGTGCTGAGGGTGCTCAGATCGAGTCCCAGCGTTGCGCCACGAAAAATGCCTCCGTTCGTGTCGTCCCTTCATAGGGGGTAATGCTGTCCGCCTATATGGTGCCCCCACAATAAAATGGACAGTAAAACTGCGGCGTAGTAAGGGCCAATGTTTGAAATACAAGTGCCTCCGCATTGGATAAAAAAAAAAAAAAAAAAAAAAAAATATATTTGGCATTAATTGCATACATTGACAGTTGTATTTAATTTGAATGTACTCCGTAGCGAAGTGCGGGTTTTCAGCTAGTTTATTAAATAAAAGTTAAACTGGGCCTGGATTAACAAAAGAGTGCATGAGAGCATTTTTAGTTACACAAGTGAGTGATAGATGCTGCAGCGTTTAAATTTAAAATTTCAAAATCGAAATCGAAAACTTAGTTAAGAAATTGTATTATTTATTTCATCACTTCTACGGCGTACTCCACAGTGGTTTATGTTCTCCTCTGGATGTCAATAGCGAAAAATCTCATCCGTCAAAACCACTTTTCATTATCGCGCGATCAAACTTGCAAATTTTAGAAAACTGTTAACAATATCCAGTTTCTTTGTTACGAGTCAATGAATGCGCCGTGGGGTTCGTGAGCGTTTAATGTTGTGTTTCCCTATTGCTTTAAAATATTGCTTCATGTTTCAAATCTTGGTTTGAAAATTAAGGGAACGGTGGACATTAAAATTTACTTTTTTTACTTTTCATCATAGAGATACGAAATTTTGTACATATACACATTTCACTATAAATAAAAAGAATATCTTAAAAGAAATTTCCAATCTCATTATAATTTTAAGATTTTTTCAAAAATTTGCAATTTATAAACAAAATTTTAAAATACTCCTTGCTACTTAATTTTTGAGATATTTCTACGATTTTGCATTTTAATCTCTTTAGACTGTATAACAAACAAATCTGGGTATCAATTATTTAATCCCTTGAATAGTTAATTTTTAGAGATTTTTTTCTGAATTCCATCCCGATTTTCATCAAAATTTTACCTTTTGAAAAGTTATAAATCAAATTTAATTACCTTAATGAAGTCGAATTGTAAAATGCATACCCAATTTTTTTGTAAACAGCATCAGGATTCTTCCTTATCAGTTTCATGAATTTTGATGAAACATTAAGTAGCATGGAGCATTTAAAAAATCTAAAAACCTTGAAAAATCTGTTTTGAGAAAAAGAGATTTAAAATTTATTACTACACTTACGCATTATAAATCACTTTGTAGAAGCTTCATAAACGATTTTTTACAAGAAAAAAATTATTTTGGTACTAATAATCTACAGAAATATATATATTTTTTACAATAACACAATCCGTATTACAATGACGAGATTTGCTCAAATAAAGGTCCACCGTTCCCTTAAACAGAATACACAAGGCAAAGAAGGACCTCTGTCTTAGACAGCCGTAGTCAAGAAATACTGTTTTAACCAGCAACAACAAAAACAAACGAATTATTATTCTTTATTTTTACTTTATGAAGAACCTCTGCAGTTTTATTTACCACAGTTCTTGGGACTCATCAACCGAAATTTCACTTGGATGCTGAATTCATCCTCATTCTCCTCATAATAGATTAAAATGTAGAGGTTTCTGGGAGGTCTGTAAGTGGATTTCTATTATGTGGATCGTCGAAATCTTTTAATTTTGAATTCGATACAAACTGTTTCCTGGGATCTCCTTGAGGGCAATGCTATTTGTATAATTATCTGAAAATTCTCAAAATTTTCATATAGTTACAAATAACGATAAATTGAATAATCTCTGATATTTTAAACTTACATCTTTCAAAATTATAATTCGATACAGTTTCTCACTATTCAAACTGTTAAGGGTAACATTAAGGGAAAAAAAAACTTTTATGAATGATTGCATTTACTTTGTTTGTGCTATTGTTTCTAATTCTCCATGGCTGGAAGTATTCCAGATCAGGTCCATATATGCTATCTGGCTGAGGGGTGTGGCTCTGTTTTATAATGACACCACAAGGTAAGAGTTCGAGCTAGTCAGGTGGCACCTCAATTTTGACAGAGCATCTCCAGGGGCAACGTCTAGGGAGGATCGTACCCTCTCCCATCCTCTTTGATCTCATAGAGGGGCTTTCCGGTCTACAGATTTAACGTGCCCTTATCCAGCCTAGACACGGAGGTATTCAAAGGCGTTTGTTGGGATTCGATCCGAGCAACCTGAAGCTGACAAGCCTACCTCGGACATTTCCTTTGTCATAACTTTATATATCCTTTAATATCAATTATCGTAGACAGTGTATGACTGTTAAATCCTTTGTTTGATATAAAACTCTTTATTTCTTAGGGTTATATGTTTGTGACATCGTAGGAATTATTTGCTTGTGTCGTAAAATTTTTAGTATTTTCGAATAGAATTACTGTTTAGGCGCAACATATTTGACCTGTTAGGCCTTTGACCTCACAGCACGGAAATAGTCTTCACAACGAAAGTAATACGTGATGCTATTGAAAAGCAAATGATCTGTAACGTGAGACCTATTCATCGCTACACAATATTCCACTTATTCCCAATCCAATGCAATCTGTTAAGTAGCATTATACAAAAATTGTGAAAGATTAAAAAATATATGCTTTCATTAAAATATCTTTAAAAGAGAAAAAAAAATCCTCTGACATTGGGCAGATGATACTGAAATGCTTCTACAGTAGAATATAATGAAAGCTTAAAATGGCGACCACGCCTTTATGATTTCGCACAAAGGTACTTCCTGCGTCTATGACTCACAGCGCTTGGAAGTGGACATCGTTACCAGTCACAGATTCGCAATATCATTTTGTCCAAACACTACTTCCGAAACATGGAAGTACTGATTGGGGTTACGCTATTTTTATCCCTAAAAGAGTATAAGTTCAATAATTCGTTAATTATTTGGTTATAGAGTACGACCGTCGTGTCGGGTTTCCAAATACTGTGGGTCGTAGAGTTAGTAAATAAATTGCGTAAAATTTAAAGAGAATGAAAAATTGGGTTTTGATTGGAATGAAACGAACAAGATGTGATAGATTTATAAACCTGAATAGTTTATTAAAACTATTCTTTATTTCTTTTTGTATCCTTACATGATACAATTAGTAAATAAATTGCGTAAAATTTAAAGAGAATGAAAAATTGGGTTTTGATTGGAGTGAAATGAACAAGATGTGATAGATTTATAAACCTGAATAGTTTATTAAAACTATTCTTTATTTCTTTTTGTATCCTTACATGATACAATTAGTAAATAAATTGCGTAAAATTTAAAGAGAATGAAAAATTGGGTTTTGATTGGAATGAAATGAACAAGATGTGATAGATTTATAAACCTGAATAGTTTATTAAAGCTATTCTTTATTTCTTTTTGTATCCTTACATGATACAATTAGTAAATAAATTGCGTAAAATTTAAAGAGAATGAAAAATTGGGTTTTGATTGGAATGAAATGAACAAGATGTGATAGATTTATAAACCTGACTAGTTTATTAAAACTATTCTTTATTTCTTTTTGTATTCTTACATGACACAAATGGGGTTACGCTATTTTTATCCCTAAAAGAGCATAAGTTCAATAATTCGTTAATTATTTGGATATAGAGTACGACCGTCGTGTCGGGTTTCCAAATACTGTGGGTCGTAGAGTTAGTAAATAAATTGCGTAAAATTTAAAGAGAATGAAAAATTGGGTTTTGATTGGAATGAAATGAACAAGATGTGATAGATTTATAAACCTGAATAGTTTATTAAAACTATTCTTTATTTCTTTTTGTATCCTTGCATGCGAAATTCAAACACTGTATTTATTATTCATTTGGTGTACATGCAACAAGAAGATATTTAATTATGACAAAGTGTTACGAGCAAGCACATATGGTGGAGTGAACACGATTCTCTGACTACATCTTTAGGACCACGAAGTTTTTTCCAGATATGCAGTTTTAAAATAAAACTTAAAACTGGTTTACATGTGCTAGATTACACATAATATGCTAGAATATCTTTAGGGGTATATATCGTATATCTGTTTTACACAGTTTAAAACTATTCTATTGGACGTTTGACACCGGATTTTTAATCAGCCTCGTTAAACAAACTTTATGCTTTTAGAAACATATTTTTATTTGAACTGCAGTAACGACTAAATATTTTAAATGAAATCTATTTGAAATAATTTTAACCAGTTTATGTAGACTTATAGATGCACTCATTAATATGAAAGTTTTGCTTGAATGAATTAAGCTAGCAATAAACACTGTTCCTATTTTCATTTTATGGATTTAATGTTTTGCATTATTTCTTTGCCACATTAACATGATTTCCAACAAATTATTTGTTTTACGTTTTACCGAGAATGCAAGAATAGGGAAACACTTAGTGTTTTACTGTGCTTGTGTAGAAGTTTAGTATTCTATGCTGTGAACAGTGGCGTAGCGAGCATAACTGGCGCCCGGGGCACGATACCTTTGTGGCGCCCCCCCCGAAAAACATATAGTAATATAATATATAGACCCTATATTGGCGCCCTCGATAAACATATAATAACATAATATATAGACCTTATATTGGCACTCCCCCCAGAAAAGCATATAGTAACATAATATATAGACCTTATGTTGGTGCCCTCCCCTAAAAACATATAGTAATATAATATATAGACCTTATATTGGCGCCCCCCCACAAAATAATATAGTAATATAATATATATACCTTATATTGGTGCCCTCCCCGAAAAACATATAGTAATATAATATGTAGACCTTATATTGGGGCCCTCCCTTGAAAAACATATAGTAATATAACATATAGACCTTATATTGGCATCCACCTCGAAAACATATAGTAATATAATATATAGACCCTATATTGGCGCCCTCGATAAACATATAATAACATAATATATAGACCTTATATTGGCACTCCCCCCAGAAAAGCATATAGTAACATAATATATAGACCTTATGTTGGTGCCCTCCCCTAAAAACATATAGTAATATAATATATAGACCTTATATTGGCGCCCCCCACAAAATAATATAGTAATATAATATATATACCTTATATTGGTGCCCTCCCCGAAAAACATATAGTAATATAATATGTAGACCTTATATTGGGGCCCTCCCTTGAAAAACATATAGTAATATAACATATAGACCTTATATTGGCATCCACCTCGAAAACATATAGTAATATAATATATAGACCCTATATTGGCGCCCTCGATAAACATATAATAACATAATATATAGACCTTATATTGGCACTCCCCCCAGAAAAGCATATAGTAACATAATATATAGACCTTATGTTGGTGCCCTCCCCTAAAAACATATAGTAATATAATATATAGACCTTATATTGGCGCCCCCCACAAAATAATATAGTAATATAATATATATACCTTATATTGGTGCCCTCCCCGAAAAAACATATAGTAATATAATATGTAGACCTTATATTGGGGCCCTCCCTTGAAAAACATATAGTAATATAACATATAGACCTTATATTGGCATCCACCTCGAAAACATATAGTAATATAATATATAGACCCTATATTGGCGCCCTCGATAAACATATAATAACATAATATATAGACCTTATATTGGCACTCCCCCCAGAAAAGCATATAGTAACATAATATATAGACCTTATGTTGGTGCCCTCCCCTAAAAACATATAGTAATATAATATATAGACCTTATATTGGCGCCCCCCACAAAATAATATAGTAATATAATATATATACCTTATATTGGCGCCCTCCCCGAAAAACATATAGTAATATAATATGTAGACCTTATATTGGGGCCCTCCCTTGAAAAACATATAGTAATATAATATATAGACCTTATATTGGCATCCACCTCGAAAACATATAGTAATCTATATATATAAAACAGTTCCGTAACTGACTCATTCATTCATTCATTCATTCATTCATTCACTGACTGACTGACATACAACGCACAGACCAAACCGCTGGACCTAAAGGGCTGAAATTTTGCATGGCGATTCTTCTTATAGTGTAGGGGTGCACTAAGAGAGATTTTTGAAAAATTCTTCTTAGATTTTTTCAAATTAAATTTTTAAGCTGTTTTTTTTACTTTTTTTAAGTTTGCATTTAAAATAATAATTTGAGGGTTATAAAATTTATATCACGAGAAAGATCATAAAAATTCCTTTAAAATGAAATCTTTTTCGAACCTTTACTTTCATTTCTTGATTTTTGGTGAATTTTTAAAGATTAATTTTTAGAATTTAATTTATTAAATGCTGATCACGTGACTTCTTTTTCTGGTACTTTCAATAAATTTATCGTCACGTGCATAAAAACTAAATAGACAAAAAATAAATTTTTTTTCTTGCTAATGTGGCAGACGATTGGACATTATCCAAAAAACTATTAAAATACAGTAAAAGAAATGTTCTAGAAACTGTACTATATTAACTGCACTATATTCTTTAGTATTCTTTATATTAGATTTAATTTGAATATCTTCTTCTACATTATTTTGTCTATAAAAATATCCCTTACGATTTTTTTATAAATATATATATATTTTACATCAATTATATACATTGATCGTCGTATTTATTATATATATATTGGCATTAATTGCATACATTCACCGATGTTTTTACTTTGAATGTACTCCGTAGCGAAGTGCGGGTTTTCAGCTAGTATAATATATGGATCTTACATTGGCGCCCGGGGCATGATAGACCCCCTTGCCCCCCCTTTGCTACGCCACTGGCTGTGAAGGATTTTTCTGTGATATTAAACATCTAAAGATTATTGCTATCTAACCCCCTTAACCTATATAAATAAATCGATAACTATAAAGACTTTAACTTCTCTCATAAGTGAGGCAACGACTATTCCCCGTCTTCTCCTATCTGGGTATGTCATGTTCTGAGGAGCAGAGCTATCAGTTGATGTTTGTGCACCGTACGAGTGGGAATGTTATATTTCTTTGGACTATCCTGTCGATAAATGACTAATCGTTGCGTGTATAGTTTGTTGATAGCAGGATTCACATACCAATTTTCTTAAAACGAATGGAAATTTCAGAAATTCTGTACATTGAATGTTTCTTTGCCTGTTAAATATTTCTGTACTGATATACTTTTGAGTGAGCATAATGGTGAGTACTGGGTTTTCAACTTTTGCAATCCAATAACCAATTACTTCAGCTTTTATAAGAAATCACCTTTGTTCGTTCTATTAGAATTAAAATTTACCGTAAATTAAGGGAACTGAGTGCTTAGATGACTTTAAAATTAAACATTTATTTTATGCTAGGCAGCAGTATCCACTATGTCGTTTCATTTCACTTGCAATAATAATTTTTAGATGTTTTCTAATTATATACAGTGAAACTTCTTTAAATGACGGACATAAAAAGGGGCCGTTTTCGGGGGTGGCCGTCGAAAAGAGGTTTTTCCATAACATTGGCTGTAGGGAGTCTTTAATTGGTTCTGAATAAAATATGGCCGTTTAGAGGGGGTGGCCGTCGAATAAGGGTGACTGGCAAGAGAAGTTTCACTGTATATGTTTTATTTGAAGGGAGAGAGATTTGATTTTAAGTGATCGTAGTGACATACGATTTGCATGAAAGATGGACGAGTCTGGGTGGAAAACTTTGGCAATAATTATTACCGATGATCCCTAGTTCCTAATTCTAATTGAAGAGGGGAATTTATTAAATTGTTTTCTTCATTATTAATTGCATCTTTTAATATACTTTAAAAACGACAACTGAGATACAAAAGACAGAACCAGTATAAGACGTACTGGGTTTCTCTGTTTCCTTCGGTTATTGAATGTTTTAAATAAGATGTACTGTAAAATACATTTTTATCAAGAATGGTGCAAAGGACATTTTAAATAGTCAGTTCTTTCTGTGAAACAGAAAAAAAAAGCTAATTGCATTCTCACTTCGTTTACAACAAACAATCACCCGGGATTCTTATTCTTATTCTTCATGCTTATTGTATCTCCGGGATCCTTCATTCTTATCGTTTAGAGAAAAAATCGTGAAATTTTCCCTCTTAATTTGTGTTTGTACATAGACGAATAGTAACTAACTACTCATTCAATCTCCATCAACATTTATTGCATCTACTAGATGTGAATGAACGCTGATGGGTCTTGTAGTAGCGCCTGAGCCTAAAATACAATTTTAATTCCCACAGTTGTACAGAGAGAGCGCGCCACATATTTCGGGGATTTTCTTAGCCTGTATAGAGAATTTTGTAGATTTCCCTCTGTATAAGTAGAATTGCTTTTAACAACAAACCCCCTGATATTTAAAAACATTTCTAAATTTTAAGCATAAAACAATTAGGAACTATTTGGTAGTATGATATATTAATCCTGTATTTGTCAGAAATGTAAGCATTTTGGATAGTGCCATTAGATCCTTTTAAAGAATTTCGTAAAAGAACTCAATCCTGACGTCTATCGTTTTCTAATCAGTAGGGTGCATAAATTTCGCGTTAGGAACTATTTGGTAGTATGATATATTAATCCTGTATTTGTCAGAAATGTAAGCATTTTGGATAGTGCCATTAGATCCTTTTAAAGAATTTCGTAAAAGAACTCAATCCTGACGTCAATCGTTTTCTAATCAGTAGGGTGCATAAATTTCGCGTTAGGAACTATTTGGTAGTATGATATATTAATCCTGTATTTGTCAGAAATGTAAGCATTTTGGATAGTGCCATTAGATCCTTTTAAAGAATTTCGTAAAAGAACTCATTCCTGACGTCTATCGTTTTCTAATCAGTAGGGTGCATAAATTTCGCGTTAGGAACTATTTGGTAGTATGATATATTAATCCTGTATTTGTCAGAAATGTAAGCATTTTGGATAGTGCCATTAGATCCTTTTAAAGAATTTCGTAAAAGAACTCAATCCTGACGTCTATCGTTTTCTAATCAGTAGGGTGCATAAATTTCGCGTTAGGAACTATTTGGTAGTATGATATATTAATCCTGTATTTGTCAGAAATGTAAGCATTTTGGATAGTGCCATTAGATCCTTTTAAAGAATTTCGTAAAAGAACTCAATCCTGACGTCTATCGTTTTCTAATCAGTAGGGTGCATAAATTTCGCGTAAAAATATCGAAATTTCGCAAAAAAAAATTACTATATATAAATCTTCGCATTTATTCGCAAAAAAAAGCGAGTATAAATTTAAAAAAAAAAAAGTATAAATTCAAAAATTTCGCATGCATTAAAAAAATCACAATTTTACTTACTTGGTTAGGTGTAAGCATCAAAATTCTTAGTTAAAAGCTAACATTATAGTAGTCTCAACATTCTCTTTTTAAAGTCTTCAACAATAAGTAAAGTAATAAGCAAATTTCGAGAGTGATATCTCTCACTCTTGAAAGACCGTGTCTCAGTTAAAGACCGTGGATGGTCTTAGATAAGCAATTATGTTAATAAATTATTACTACTATTACCAAAATTCGTTTAAAAAGCCGTTTATCACCGAATTTTCGCCGAAAAGTAGTAAAAAATAATTTTCGCATTTATTCGCTGATATCGGCAAATTTCGCATTTATTCGCATTTATTTCGTAAATACGAAAATTACGTATCCCTACTAAACAGATATGAAAGAATAAAGAAATTTGTAATATACAACAATATAGACATTACCTCAGATATCCACATTGATAAAATTAAATGGAATTTCTTTCATGCTTTATATTTGTTTTTCTTTCATTCATGCATAAATATTCCTGCATTTATTCAATGATTTATTACTTTATTTATTCCGGTGCGCAAGTATTCAAGGCAGTTAATATGTAACACGCTATTCCACCAGGCCGCCCAAACTTCTATGATCTCTCATCTGTATCAAAAATACGTGAAATAGAAATGTTCTTATAACCACTTTAGCGTGAAGTTAGAGATACTTGCCACCGTGCAATCTGTAGGGTTAAACTTATGATTATTGTAAGCTGTCCCTTATATTTACTTTTGAGTCTTAACATTTTTGAAGTTTTGCGTGATTAGAATGCTCAGCGAATCAACGATCCGTAAAGACTTCCGTTATTCCTTTCTTGTCTAGGATTTTGTGAGTATTTTTCAGTTTGAACGGTTAAAAATGCGATTTTCGATGTTTACAGTATCAACCGGTTCATTTCAAAAATGTTTCAAATAATTTATAAGTTTGTGAAAATTTATTAAATGTTTAAAATAAGATTTCGAATGCCTTAAATGGAAATTATTTTAAAGTTACAAATAAAATGGATTTGTTATTGTGGCAATTTTGAAAGCTTATTTTTAAATTTAATTTTGCCCCCCTCCCCCCCCCAGTTCGAGTATTAAAATAAACAATTTCTCACCAATGGCTTGGAAATTTAGGTGTCATCCACGGAGCAATGGCGTCTCCAGGGGGGGGGGTGCAATCCCCCCCCAAAAAAAACCTGGCGTATTTTTTTATAGCCTAAAATTATATAATCGTAGACCTAATACTAAATGAGTTTAAATTTAAAATGAGACGATGTTTATTTCTTATGTATATAATATATATATATATATATATATATATATATATATATATATATATATATATATATATAACCCTAAGAGCCTACGTTCCCCCCCCCCCAAAAAAAAAAAAAAAAATCCACAGAATCTGAAATTAAGGTTTGTTTAGCCAAGTTTATGTGTTTGAATGTTATAAAATGTAATATCGTCACACTCTTGAAACAAAGCAATATATTGCTGTAAATTAGATAAAATATCTGAAAATTTGTGTGAAAGAAACTGGGAATGGGGTTGAATTTTTCGATTTTTTGGGGGGAGTCTCTCTCTATTGAATCAAATCTTTTAATTTGTATCACTCACAGAATAAAATTAACAGCAGAGGATAAGCAGATGTTTGACAGAAATTAAATGCAATTTTTGCAGAATTAATCTAAAATCCGGATATTTTTAAGTGTAAATGTTCAATATGGCTTATGTCCCATAGATTTAATATTTCGTAATCATCCATTTACGTATCCATTTTCCCTCCATGTGGTCAGAGAGTTGGGGTAAGGTACGAGCCCTTCAGACGTTACCCCTGGGGTTTCTTAGTCAAAATTGGGTGGTACCAGGGGGTAATGTTGATCACTTATGGTGTTCCAAGATAAGAAATACTTAACAATTTCTGCGGTATATTGTGTGAATGTATCAGGGCATTTTATCACTGTATCCGTTTGTATTTCATAATTTTAAAGTGGTTACCGGTATAAGCCATTTTGTTATATGTGTGGAATTTGTTCCAGTACTATTAATTAGATTCTGAATAAGGAAAGGTATGACAGTGAGACGTATAAGGGTCACCGGAAAGAGATGTCCTCCGTGGAGAAGTTAATTGTATTTACGTTACGTACTAAAAAGCAGAAGAGACGCGCCGTCACAAATGCTATTGCCGAGACTAGTATTTCACAGTTTCAGACTCTGATTTTTTAGGAACGTCTGTTTGTGTGGCGGCTATTTTAATCTGCAATTTTTTTTTTGCCAGTGATGCCCTATGCACATCACGATTTTTGTTGGCTTCCACTATCCACCATTAAGAAATTACTAATAGGGGAAATTACGTTACTTCCTATGAGGGGGGACAGCACGTTAACATCCATGCTTCAGTTGGATGTTCACGTGCCTTTCGAAACTGGATGCACGCGGTAGAGGCTTGATATGCCATCAACCATGCAACGTATGCGCCTTGAATATGAATGTATACAAAATGTTCTGCTAAATAATTGTATACAGTTTTGATAAGCACCTACTTACTTTCAAAACATTTTGTTAAATATCTCTTACAGGGTTCAGGGATTATGATGGCAGTGAAATTGGGAAATACGCGAATGTACTAAATTCTTAAAACTTTTAACCATATTGAACACACAATTATACGCTGTTCTCTGCTTGTGTATGATAAATAAATTTGAAATTGCAATATTAATATTGTAGGCTAACTTACACCAACAAGCACGTGTACAATAACGTATATACAGAAAGCTAGGTAGATAAACAGAAAGTGAAGGAGAGAGGGGAGGTTTGGTTTGATTTAGTTTGGAGCGTTAACTTTTTTACCTAGGGACCACACTGACTCCTCCATTAAGGCTGCTATGTACTAACCCCATTGGATTCACCCACATCAATGTTAACCTATGGAGAAAATTTGTCCACGGATTGCCGACTTGGATTCAAAAAAAATTTTTTTTTAATTGTACTCCGTCATAGAGAAAGAAATTTTACATTTGTGTACATTTTTCGTTTTTTTTTTAAAAATGCAATTAATATTTTAAAATTTAAATTATTCAGGGGAAAATCTGGTATAGGGTGTTTTAAACGCTCATAAATTACTTCGGTGGACGAAATTTATAAAATGAAACCTGTAGCGCTTTGCAGAAAAGTTCAGGCTATCTGACAATACCAATTTTATTTGATTATCCGCATTTATGTACCTGTAAATAGTTGACAAAAATATATTTTAAATAAAAAATTTGGGGGGCAGCGCATAACCCCCCTATAGAGAGAGAGCCATTACAATCCCTCAAAATGTCAATCCTAAGGGGGGTAGAATTCTCGAACTGTCAACTGGACTCCTCCCACCACAAGAGTCTGCAAGAAGAGGAAAAGGGAAATACGATTTTTTTTCTTAGTACGTAGCAGCCTTAAGTTTAACTTTTTCTACACGAGGGGTAATTAGACCAGGACCTACTGCCGGACAGAGTAGAGGATACAGTACATAATCAGAATACAAATAGCAATGATATTATTAAAACTTACAACACTTAGATGTTTACAATGCATTACAATGCAGACTTTTTCTCCATTTCACAGACTTTAATTTTAATATAATAGAAGACTGCAAAAATCGAAATTGCTTTCAGTATATTTATAGACGTTATTTTCGCTAAAAATAAAATCCTCTATAGTCTAGGAAGTATATAGGATACTAAACTACGGTTCGCCAACATGTTGAATCTTTTAGCTATAAAATATCAGCACTGTCCCGGGGATTTGAGGAGCTCTCATCATTTGAATTCCATTCCTCTCAGAGCGTAACCTCATAACAATGCAGACTTTTTCTCCATTTCACAGACTTTAATTTTAATATAACTAGCCGCTGCGCGACCAGCGTGGTCGCTTTTGCAAAACAACTCAACTGAAAATAACATATGTAAGGAATGTTACCATTACCTCTCATCATAAATATACGTTGTTAAGGGGTATTCTTCATAAGGCTGATTCTAAAACATCGTGATTAAAAAATATGAATTTCGATTACTTCAGATCAGAGTTAAAGATAAGACTGAGAAACTCAATACCAATGATTTTAAAAATTACGTCCCTCTCTGTATGTACTATTTTTCAAAATTAATATATATACACTTTATCATTGCATCAAATAAGAAATTGCTGGGTAAAATTTTTTCACTTAAAAAATAGAGTAAGAATTCAGCAAGTTCTAAAATACAGTGTGGGTTACACCACTCTCTGTATGTACTATTGTTCACAATTCAGATATCTACACTTAATCATATCAAATAGTAAATTGTTGGGAAAATTTCTTCAGTTATAAAATGGAGTAAAAATTCAGTAAGTGTTGAAAAAAGTGTAGAAAATTAACTATTACTGGCTGTAGGTTGCTAATGCCGGCGACGGTTAAGCCTAACCTCGCGATCATTTATTCTCTCTCTTTCACGCCTCTCTCTTAATGAACTATTTCTTCTTCGCATTCTTTCTTGAGACTCTTCCCAATTTTCACTTGATCGTGCAGCTTGCTTTCGAACAAATCTGATTTCAGTGCATAAATCCATGTTGCCCCCTGGTTGAAAATTGCGGACGGCCGCTAATGTTTACATCTGGTAGTTGCAGCCGTTGCCATTCGGAGTGTAGAAATATCGTCGACTTTTGTGCCGCATACCTACGTGTTTTATATATATAGATAGAAGGCTGCAAAAATCGAAATTGCTTTCAGTATATTTATAGACGTTACTTTCGCTAAAAATAAAATCCTCTATAGTCTAGGAAGTATATAGGATACTAAACTACGGTTCGCCAACATGTTGAATCTTTTAGCTATAAAATATCAGCACTGTCCCGGGGATTTGAGGAGCTCTCATCATTTGAATTCCATTCCTCTCAGAGCGTAACCTCATAACTTTATAAGGAAAAATTAATTCAGCTTCCAAAGATATCGGTCCACAGATAGTACATTTTTCAGTTGATAAATACCGATTGAAAAGCACAATATACATTTATAAGCATAAATGATAAGTATGCATAAAGTTTAATATGCAAGAATAAAGGAAAATGTAACATTCTCAAGGGGTTATTGCAATTTGGACTTAATTACAAAATAGCTCCCCCATTTATGTTTTCTTATTTAGGATTATGGTATATATTTGAAGTTCTCTAACCTAATCCTTGTATGTTTGCTTGGTCATTCTAAAAGATCCTAAAGATCAATATGGAATGATTTCTTCTACTTATATTTATAATTTTCTGCTAATTATAAAAGTTATCACGATGGAGATAAAAAATTAGAGAAAATTTCTAAAATGAGCCTAAAGATCAATATAGGATGATTTCTTCTACTTACTTTTGTAATTTTCTGCTAATCGTAAAAATTATCAAGATGGAGATAAAAAAAATTAGAGAAAACTTCTAAATGAGCCTAAAGACGACTATGGAATGATTTATTCTACGTATGTTTGTAATTTTCTGCTAATCATAAAAATTATCACGATGGAGGTTTAAAGAAAAAATAGAGCAAATCAATCGTGAAAGCGTTTTCGCTTCCAACATCTTTTTCATTCATTCAATAAATTACGAGGCTTTGTGCGTGAGCGAGTATTTTGTTTTTAAAGACTTTTATCAGCGATTCATGCCCCTGAAAAGATTTACTGTCAATCATGACATCATCTATATTTACTCTACCATAAATCGAACTTCTGACTGCTACTGCGCTAAGAAACACACACGCACACACGCACACACGCACTCATACACATCCGCCGTTTTCTCAAAAGGGAAAGTTAAGAAGTCTGCGATAAAGGTGAAGGCAAAGGAAAAAAAATTAAAAAAAAGGAGGGCAACTCGTTTCTTACGGCAGCCATATTTGGACATCCTGATGTCTTCATCGGAGTATTCTATTTCGCCAACTTTTTGGGCCAATATTTTAATCGGGTCAATTACATCGGTTTGGCATTGCGCGATAAAACTACAGTTATCTCCATCTGAGGTGCGGGTGATAGACATCTACCTTCCTTACTATCATTCCAAAGACTGTTTGTTGATTTGGAAATTAATTCATATCTCTTGTGTTACCATTCATGCTTGCAAGCGATAGCAACTGATTCTTTAGCTTTTTTTTTGTAACATGCATTTCTCTGGAACAGAACTTTATTAATGTTCTATCGCTGAGTATATGATAATGTACTTCTTTGTATAATTATACCTAGTTTTTCGTGTGTTTTGTAGCTACAAAAAATCACACGAAACAAAACGAACAGTTAAAAATAAATTCGTTTCGCTAATACTTTTTCATGGTTAATATGAAACATGTCTTTACTTACACACACACAGGATTGATTTTTTGAAAGTGTGGTATATTTTAAATCACAGTGAACAATTTATATTTAGATGGAAATTTACGATATGTTGATCTGTTACATTATATTTGTTTATATTTATTTAAATTTCTAAAATGAAACTGTTAATATACTACTGAATGCGAGATGCTAATCATGTATTGTGCCATGTGCTTAGTATAATGATACTGGCAATAACCTGTTAATGAAATAGTAGATACAGAGCATAGTTTAGATAATAGAGGCAAATCTGTATTAACCTACCCTTCTTATTTTACTGAATAAACGTATTAACAGACATAGGTTTTATAGACATTTTTAGAAAGATAATGGTAGTAGGAAATGGCACAGAGAAATAAGTTTTCTGAAATAGCATTTCTACAAAATAACACTTCAACATTCAGAATGGATTATTGAAGATTAACATAATTAATAAAATATTTCGTATGAGATAAGTAAGTTAGAAGAGAATTGATGATTATTTTGTTAAACATTAATCAAGAAACCTTGACAATCACTAAATTGAAATCTAGCCAGTTAATGAATAACATATTAAATTTTTCCTAGTTGAAGGGTTACACGAAAAGTTTTTAATTGTTTTGAAATTAACATTTAATTTCAGTTCAATAACTACCCTTCCAGATTCTAAGATAGTAAAAATTAGCTTTATGATTTTAATTTTGCTTTTAACTTAACAATGTAAGCGACTTTCTTTTTAATCAAAGTGATGCTCCATAACCTTGTCTTGCTTTCTAATAAATGTTGCTATTGGGTGTGGTGGGCAATACAACTCGTTATTCTGACTACTTAATTTATTTTTGTGTATGAAAAATTGAATACGTCATTGAAGAGATGTACAGGCTAGGCTGGCATCAGGTACGAGTAATTTGCATAAAATGCTGAAACGTTACCATACACTGAACCAAAGAAAAGTGTTTGAAATAAAATACAAGAGTGTTTAGTATGGCTCGAAAAGCAAAGGAATGTAACAGAATTTTTCTAGAATAAAATCTCAAAATCTCCTAAATCTTGTTTAAATTTTTCAGTAAAACCCTTTCTAAATATATATATATAGATAATAAAATTATTTTATTACTAATTATGTGTTCAGTGTACAGTGCCAATTTATATTACCCTATTTACCGATTTTGCTTGCCTACTCAGGTATTAATAAAATTCCTGATTTCAGCGTGCAAACAAAGAAACAAATAAACAAAAACCGTTACCGTAATGGAATATGAACAAGTTGCAAACTATAACTAGTAAAATGTAAATAATTCAACAGAGAAAGATATTAAATATTAGGAAGAATGCAATGACACTCAAACGAAATAAACAGAAATCCTGCACTAAAACCAGGAGCTAAAAACACCATAAATGCAAGATTATGTAGCAGTATAAGAACTAAACCATATAACGAGGTAACTGACCGGTCTCTTCATTAGGAGGCATATACGTATATGGTTTAGTTTTTATACTGCTACAGGAACTTGCATTTATAGTGCGTTTAGCTCTAAGTGCAGGATTTCTGTTAATTTCGTTTGACTATCATTGCATTCCTCCTGTTATTTAATATCTTTCTCTGTTGAATTATTTGCATTTTACTAGATATAATTGTCTATGTTTTCAGCATGAGGATTTGTTGCAACTGCGCAATCTTTTATTGAAAAGTTTTTAAATAATTTAACGCCTGTGCAATTTTTCTGTTAATTTCGTTCGGCTGTATATGCCTTCTTTATGTATATTAATTTCTTATTTTGTGTTGAATTATTTACAATGTGTAAGTTTTTAACTATAAGTAATTTATCATGGGAAAAGGTTACAACGAAAAAAAAGAAAAGGTCACCATTGAGTGATTGAACATTATTGTAATTTTTAAGATATCACTTTTCTTGTTGAATTATTAAGTTTCTTTTAAAAACACTAAAAAAACTTGTAATGGTATTCATTCAATTTTGTAAATACTAGTAATACCGATTCGCCTGAAAACCGACGTATTCTTGTAATTGCGTCATTGCAGCACTGTGTAAAACAAATAAAATATTCATTCCAGATAAAAAGAGTGTATAAACTTGGGTTCTTTCACTCTTTAAGTGAATCAGTGTTATAATTATCTAATTTAATATCAGAAAAAAGTTCAATTCAGGCCCCACCGTTCTTGGTAAATTAATGTTGAGCTGTGCATCTTGATTATGAGTAGTGTTTTCATTTAGCTGTTCACACTAGCAGCAGAGAAATTTTTAAAATTTTATAATTCGTCTCTGAATCCCAGATATTTAATTATACTGTTGAAATATATCATCCACTCCGATCCCCGAGTAAATATTTCTAGTCGTTGCGTATATTAAATATGTATATGTGAGCAAAAACGTTGCATATCAAAACTGATTTGCACTTGTTAAGAGTTTCGCTTCATTACATTTTGTTTGTCGTAGAAAATTAAAGGAACTGTAGCATAAAAAGTTTAACCTTGAACCCGTAAAGTGTATGTTGACACATGTATACTTTTAGTCTTTAAGGAAAGGAAGGTTAATGATATGCCAGTAAAATAAAAAGAATAAAGTGCAAGAATAGTTGAAGAGAATAAGGAAGGAAATGATAGGAAAATATTTTCCGTCGTTTTGCTTCTCTCTAACCCTTTTCTATCCAAACTGAATTTTATTCTAAACAGACGGCGTTAGGGTAGACAAGTGTATGAATACTGCTTTCTCTAAGGAGTGATTCACTAGATTGAAAATGTCTATAAAATATATGCATCAACAAACGTAAAGAGTTATGTAAATTAATTGCAAAATAAATAATCCATGGACAGAATAATATGAATAATTTATATAAATATAACTCCGATGCTACAGTCTTAAATATCATTAAACCGATCTTGTTTCTTTTGGAAACAGAGTTTTACATCTTCTTTTATACCTCGAAAAGGACTCAGAAA
>OU015494.1:183951479-184111479 GCA_907164885.2 Dolomedes plantarius | reverse complement strand
ATTATATCACAGAATGAAGCATGTATTTTGTAGTATAAAACACATTTATATTTATTTTATCATTTAAAAAAAATAAAGTAATACCACTCCTGAAGAAAAGTTAAACGAGAACGAAATATTTATCTCGTTTTATAAGGAATTTAATTTTCGCATTCTCATTATGAAAAATGTGTATTAACACCGTCCCTGAAAATGTGTTAAACGAGAATAAAACATTCATCCTGTGGTATGTCTAACATTTTATTGTCACATTCTCATAACGAATAATGTGTGTTAACACCGTCCCTGTAGATAAGCTGTACAAAAACGAAACATTTATCTTATAATATCACGCATTTGAGTTTTACACTGTTATGCAAAATTTAAGTGAATACAGTCCCCGCAAATAAAGTGAAAGCGAATAAAATATTCATTATGTAATATGATGAATTTTATGATAGATTATTTCAGTGGCGCACCCAGGATTTTTTCTTGGGGGGGGGGCGAGATGAACGGATAAAAATATTTATAATGCTTGGGGGGGGGCGAGATCAACGGATGAAAATATTTATAATGCAAAATCAATAATCATAATGCAATTTCTATTTCTTTGGGGAGGGCAGGGCCCCTTGCCCCCCCCCCCTTGGGTGCGCCACTGGATTATTTAGTGTCGTCCTGGTAACCTAATTTTTCTTTGGTTTTACCAATAAATACTTTTCACAAATTCTTACACGAAAGAAACTTTAAGGCTCCATGCATCTGTGCCTTTGTGCATTGTGCAACCAATATAACCCTATCTTTGGACGCTTGAAGTGGGTTAATACGATTCAATGCAGGTTCAAAATAGACATTACTTATGTATCGAGATTTTTAGTTTCATCCTTTGAATAAGTGCCAACTTCGTGTTTCCTTTTCATGTATAAATCCTCTATTACAATTCATTAGACAATATATTAACAAGATTCTATTAATGGAACAGGGAAAGCGAATTAAACTTTTGAATTCATGAGCTTATTACTCTTAGCAGTCATTAGCAAAAATACTTGTGAAAGGAAAATTTTTGTTTAAGAGAAACAATTTATTGAACAAGGGAATAGAAAATTTTTCATATCTCACTGTAATTAAGGGTAAAAAAGACTACTTTTAGGTTTTTACCGTTAGTTATAGTAAAATATTAAGGTTGTTCCATTCTCTGATTATTTCATATTCTGTTACCATTTTTGATTTGTATTTGTTTGCCGTGTTCATTTCCCGTTGGTTTGACGGTCTGTTGTTTTCCTGTGGTGTACTTTGAAGGTACATGATATATTATTTTCCTTATTTCCTTCGTCAATTCTTTCTTAGTGTTTTTATTCTCATATGTATGCTTTTCGTATTTCTTTGTGTTTTGAGCAACTGCAGATTTTGTTATTTTAGTTTTTATTGTTTTTGCGTTTGTTTTCGTACGTCTTGGATTATATAGATTTCGACAGGTTACGCACAAAGCTTGCTTGTTTTTTGAACCGTTTGGGTTTTTCTACCAATGTACGAACGTTTCGATGTTTTTCCCAACTTTAATAATGACTGTTGTAATTTTAGAAGTTTTAGAGTTAATAAAGCTCTTGCTCGGTTCAAAATTTTGCTTTACTTGCTGTAATTCCAGATACTCATAATAAATTAGTCTTTACCGAAAAAGAGATTTCCAGGTTATCAGGTTCACTCTTGGAATTTTTTTTTTGGTTCCTTTTCCATTTGGGGAAAATTGCATCTCTTCCTCTGTTATTTAATTTCTGTTTCTAATCATAGGATTTTAGTTGATAAATTTCATATTCCGATTGACGGGAGTTGGGATTGTTTTGTTGCCGATTACCCTCTGGGTCAAGATACTGTAGTAAATTTGCTGTCGCTTTCTCTCACTTTTGCTTAGAAAGAAACCCTTCATGAAGGTTTAAAATTCGCTCGCGTCAGTAATTTATCATTTCCTTAGATCATTTCTCCTACAGAGGATTAATAAAAAATCTGATAGTATATACTGTTACTTCGATTATTTAAATTTTAAATCGGACCTTATTTTTATCCCAGAAATCAGCTTTTAAAGAACTTAATTCAAATCCTAACATGATTATCACAAAAGCTGACTAAGGTAGTCAAACTGTTCTTTCTAATGAATATACTTACTTTCATTACGTTGATACCATGCTTTCTGACAGTCTCTATATTAAATTAAAATCTGATCCTGCGAACCTGTATTTATCTGACGTTAAACTTATAGTTAAAAACTGTTAGATTTTAACAAAAGGGTCGGTTATCCCTTCTATTGTCAACTGTTCTAAGTTTTATGCTATTCATAAAATTCACAAACCTTTCCTTGCTTTTCGCCCTATTGTCTATAGCAGGGGTTTCCAACTTACAAGTGTCCAAGGGCCGCAATCGAAAACACCTGTCTAGTGGCGGGCCGCAATTTAATCAGGACCATACCCAGGACATTTTTTCTAGAGGGAGGGGGATTTGGAGGATTTGTGTATAGTATGTACTATGAAATTTTTAAAAATTCGAGGATGAACCTCCAACAATGACCTTGATTATAACTGGCCAACTTTCGTTAAATTACACAGACACACACAAAAAAAGTCAAATAAGAAGTGGGGTGGTATGAAATAGAACATGAGTGGACACCCTACTTTTCATGGAATTCGAGGAAAATCAATGTTTTTTTGTAAATGAACAGCATTTGAAAACAATAAAGATTTTTACAAAAACATTTTTCGTTAAGTAAGAATATCTAAATTGATGATGCAAATTATTTTCCTAGAAGTCTTCGCGGGCCGCAAAAAAGGCACCGTGGGCCGCATGTGGTCCCCGGGCCGCCAGTTGGAAACCCCTGGTCTATAGCATCGTTGCTGCCTCCTATAAACTTGTTTTTTTTCCTTGTTGGCCTCTTTTGACTTCTGTTAATGTTCCCACCGCTTGGGAACTTTTTAGTCTCGTCAAGAAATTAAAAAGTTTTTCTTCACCTAAAAACTAAATGGTTCCTCTTGAAGTTAAATATCTTTTTCCTAACGCCCCCGTGGAAGGTGATACTGATTGCAAAGCTTCAGTATTACGCGAATTTCATTACTCTGCTGTAGAAGTTGAGCTCCTGATGCTAGTTAGCCTTTTTGTCAAACAAAACTGAAGGTCTTGATATGAGTAGTCCTCTTTCTCCTGTTTAGGGTGACATTTATAAGTACTTTTTTGGGGTTAAGCTCTCTTCGAATCTTAATTTTTTGTGCTGTATGAGATGTGTTGATGACACTTTTGTCCAGGTTAATACGGACTGTGGTTAATACGGACCAGGTTAATACGAACTCTACCTATTACTTGCATCTATCAACTCTGTTGACCCTTGCATCCCCTTTACTCTACATGAGAAATGCAATAATTCTTTACCTTTTTCCCAAAGTGTCAATTTTCAGAACCCTCAGTTACTTTTCCACCTCCGGGAATAGGAAACCTCTCGCTGTCTCCCTACTCCCTCATATTAATTTTAATCATCCCCACCAACAGAAATTCTCTGATTTTTACACGTGTGTGTAAAACATTTACAGGTTTGATCTGCTTAACCTGCTACCTTTGAAATTAAATACTTAATATCCCTTTCCTTAGTCGAGGTTTTAATCTTTCCATTTTTGATAGGGCTCTTTTGGAGTATAGGAAAACTAGAGTGACCTCTTCGACAAAATATTTTTCCTCATATAATCATAGTTTATTGCCTTTTTTCTCCCATCTTTGTGACGAAATTTACGATTTGCCTACCTATTTCAATTTTAAGGTTATTTTCGAACCCGATCATAAGTTACAATTCCGTTCCTTGAAATTTCCTATTCCTCTGAATCATTGTTGGGTATTTTATTTTATTCCGTGTGATAGCAACCTTGGATATAGAGTGCCCAAGCCAGAAGGGCCGTTAAATTTTTCCTCGAAGAACATACAGCTATGTGATAAAAAAAAAAGATATTTCCAAGTCTTCCATCGGCTTG
Source organism: Dolomedes plantarius (assembly GCA_907164885.2). NCBI lineage: Eukaryota > Metazoa > Arthropoda > Arachnida > Araneae > Dolomedidae > Dolomedes > Dolomedes plantarius. Next base: position 184,107,502 of record OU015494.1, on the reverse strand, counting down.
CATTCTTGGAGTTAGGTCCTAAGTTTATTTTTCTGACGCGTCTATCATTTAAAAAACCCAGTTCGATTTGTTAGCTGTGTTATTTTGAAAACTTCATCATAATTTGTGACGCTGAAAACTTGGTTAACGATAGTAGTTCAATTCCTCATGTCATTGTAGCTTGGAAGTCTATTGTGTAGCAATATCCCTAGTAAAATATTATGATCTATTTATTCTGTGATTCTTTTCACTTGTTGCGGTGCTTATTTTCTTTTCATTTATAGAACCATTTAAAATTCACATCTCTCAAGCGCTATTTAAGCAACGGGTTTATATCAAACTGTGCTAATCTCCTAGCGACCTATCTTTTATGTCCCACTCATTCGTTGTTTTTATTCACTAAAAACAAAACAAAACAATTACCTTGTCAGTGATCGAATATGGGCATACGGAGTCTGTATTCTAACGAATGAACTATCGTACCTAATCACCAATGAAAGTTCCATTATTAAAAAGAAACCGAGGAGCTGATACCTTGGTCAAAAATCTGCCACTTACGTTTGGCGCCATTATAACAATCCAAACCCTCATACTGCAATCTCTCTCTCTCTCTCTCTATATATATATATATATATATATAGTGGAATCTCGATCGATCGTTTTCGGATCCATCGTTTTTCCGTATGTGACGTTCATTTTATCCAGTCGCAACGATCATATTGCTTTGTTATGTTTCCGCATCTATCGTTTTCCCGCATTTATCGTTCATTTCAATCGGTCCCTTGAAAAACGATAGATCGAGATTCCACTGTATATATATATATATATATATATATATATATATATATATATATATATATATAAGGAAGCGACCGAGAAAGAATGTAATTCACCTTCTCTGGCTTTATAAATATCTTTGGCTGTATCAAATCAATCGACTACCATGCCATGTCGCTGGAACTTTTGAAATCTGCGTTATGATGACCATCGCGTCTCACATCCTAATATTATTAATATTTTGCTTCACCTAAATTATATCTGCAAGTATAAAATATTTGTATATATTACGAGGTAGAATACATTCTCTTTCTTTCATTTATGTTTTGAGTCGCATACTATCATTCACTTCACATACTTTTATATAGTGTCTTATACTCTCATTTCGCAATCTCTCGTGTAGCGTCACATATTCTCATACATGTCCGCTTGCGCATAAGCAGGAATGTTTGTTTGAGCATTGTGCATGCAGGAAACAAAAAGTGCAATGCAACCTTAATAGATCCTAATTAACATAACAAGCAAGTGAATCTTTAAAAACCACAAAGTGGGTTTCTCAAAACGTAAGAAGTATCCATTCTCTCAAAGTAAATAAGCATGGTCTTCATGTAAACAGATCGTCTTCAGAGTGAAAAGAAATCATAGTGATTCACGTGTTTAAGTGTTTGAAAAATAAATTTGAGAGACTGTTGCACAAATAAAAAGCTGGTGGCTGAGAGACGAGAGTGCAAATATTCTGTGGTTGTGATTTATCTTTTCCACTCACAGAACTCGCATGAAACAGTTATAACTACAAACTCTGTATCACAGTTTATAAACTTTTGGACCCACGGCTGCTTTGACACTTCGTAAATTTGAGACGGATCCGAAACATACATAAACGTACAAATCACTTGCTATACAGTTTCCATGCATAAGTGAGTTTTGAATGCCTTTTTACGTTGCTTGATCTTCAAACATGTTGAAAGGTTATTGTTAAATATTAAAAATCTTGAAGTGAAAGGGAAAGGTAGTCATGAAACTTTAAAATGAAAACAACATATTTTTGTATCTTATTCACATGATATTTTTTTTCATTTCAAATTTTACAGCATATGGACAGCGAACTTGAATTTTCTTTTTTTGTAATTTAATCTTGGAACCAGAGATAAATTAAGCTATCGCCGCCCTAAGTACGCGTTTAGCACTTTCGAAAAATAGGCTATCCCTACTACCTGTTTCAGAAATTCCATGAGTCCGTGATTCAACTAATGAGTTAAAGTCAGTTCATTAATGTTTGATCATGAATTGCAACCAACTATCCTAAATATACAAAATTATGCTTCTTTTTTACATTGCCTATGAGTTACAGTATAGGCAAACGCACTTTTTTTAATACTAGTTAAAAAGTATTTCTGTAATTCATGAACAAACACGTATATAAGCATTTCGTCTTTCTTATTAGTAGAAAATGATGTTGTAGAAGCGTTAAATTATGGAGACATTATAGGTAAATCTTACAGAGCACGTAAGGTATAATTTAGACTACATTTAAAATATCTATTTCAGTGTTAGCATTGATTGATAAATAGAGTATATAATACGTGCTTTTCCATTCAAATTGATTAATTCAAGGTTTAAAGAAAAAATTGTTTTAAAGCTTTGCTTATAACGAATTTTATTAACTAAAAATTTTAATTGTTTGCGATGAGATCAATATTGAGTGCATTTATTTACGAGGGTGGTAAAAAAATCCATTTGCTACGCATGAAAAATTCTAATTAATAGTTTTATAGATCAAAAATTTTTTTTGACGCTTATAAGCTTTTAGAATGCTTAGTTTACCATATCTCGGCAAAAGTTTGATAATTGCAACTATCATCATTTTTTCCACGTTCGCACTATATCTATGGTGCCCGGTATAAATAGCTTAAGTCAAAAACAGTGATTTAAGTATACCAAGTTATTGGCTTTTGTACCAATCGCAGGAAAATAATTTTGACTTGACTCTTTTGTACAAAAAAATGTACTTTTGTATGCAAAATTGACAGACTTAAGCCTTTTATACAAGTCAAAAGAATTTTTATTTTATTTTATATTTGATAGTATAGATATCTGATAGTATTTATAATACAGTCGAACCCCGTTATAACGAACCTCAAGGGACCAAATGTTTTGTTCGCTATATCCGGTGGTTCGCTATATCCGAACCATTAAGAAAAATGTTAGAGTTCACAAAATGTATAACTCCTTAGTTGCTATGTATATTCAATAATGGTGTATTGAAAGAATGATAAAATCTTTTAAAAGTGATCATTAATGAATTAAATTGGCTAAAATCGATTACATTAAACTGACACAATACTAATTAAATTAACTAAAAATGAAGACAAGTGGAAATAAATTGATTTTATCTTTAATTGTTGCTCACTGTTTTGATACAGAAATAATAGTTAATCTTCTGCTGACGTGATGCCGATTTCAAAAACATTTTATGAATTTCTCTGTCCAATACATCAAATGACTCCAACACTCTTTCTTCCACTGTTTGTGTAGACTAAAACTTATCAATTGCACTCATCGCTGTTGTAGCATCTGAGATGTGGAGATTTCGTCCTTTATGTGCTGCTCCTCTTCATCAGCATCAGAGGCAGAATCTTCGATTTCAGAATGATTCATTTTAATTTCTTCCTCAATATCTTCTTCAGTCGGATTTTCACATGTAATGACTTCATCATCACATGTTTCGAACAATTGCACGCCACAATCTGAGAATGATGAAATTTTGTACTTTTCTATCCACATCGCGATAGGTAAATCTTCATCATCTTCTTCTGCAACATTCTTTGCTTCTTCAACAGTCGTTGTATCTTCAACATTCTTAAAAAGTTTAAAAATTAAAAAAAATTCAGTTGTCGACTGAAAAAAAATGTTCGTTATAGCCAATTCTTAAGCTTTCGAAGGTTCGCTATAAAAGGATTAAATAGCATTAAATACAATAGGAAAACGGCGGGACCAAAATTTTCGTTCGCTATATCCGGGAGTTCGTTATATACCGGGTTCGCTATAACAGGGTTTGACTGTACTATCAAATATCTAAAAAATAAATTTTTTGACTAAAGCCTTTTATAGCGGGCACCATAGAAATATTTATGTATTAAGTTTCAATAAGTTATCTGTCTTTAGTTACTTAAGAAAATCCTGTCTCTTGAATACGATGATTCAATGGGAATTTAAATATGTAAAGCTTTTGTCAGTACTTGAATCTTTCTTTACTTAGGACCAATAATCTCGTACTGAAGCTCTTATAAACAGACTTTAAGGTGGAGTCTAGTGAGACATCACAAAATTTTGTTATTCTTTAGGCGTGTTCTTCATAAATAGAAGAATAAGTACTTAAGGAGCCGTGATTTACAGTTTGATAACCCGAGTTCTATATGTTTATTTAAAGATTATATAGGTGAAAAGAATAAGTAAAAATAATACACCTGTGTAATATTCTGGGCAGGGTCTCTTTACTGGAACATTTTGTATTCTTTACGAGATTTGTGGTATAAAATGCTCACATTAAATTGGGTATTAACGTAATGACATCATGTATTAATATAGGATTATTCTATCATAACCTTTTCAGAAATAAATAAAACTTGTTGTTCTAATCTGACCGTCCCAACTTAAGAAATATTTTTCTCAGTATTTCTGATTGGAGTGTTTCAAATGAAGAAAAAATACTCGTAAATTAAAAAAATTTTGAATTTGATAAAATTAAACCATTCCATTATTTGAATAATGAATTTACTATTCACCACCAGCTAATATTAATTTGCTGTAATATTATTTTGACATTTTCTTGTATAATACAAAAACAAAACAAAACATTCCTCTCCGTGACTAATTGTTAAAAATCAGTTCAGAGGGTCTGCTCAAAATCACCAACCACATTGGGCGAACCACATGTTTCCCAACGCCGGAAAAATTCCGCGGTTAGCTCTATGTCTAGTGTTAAGCGATGGATGAAATCCACAATTATGAAAAAAACATGAGACCTATACTATCTATTTTTGTGTAAAAGAAAATTAATATAAGCTGAATCACTGATTTTATTTTTTTTGTGTGTTTTCCATAAATAATTGAATATTTTTTTTGTTTCGAAGTTTACTGCTGTGTTAAATTAGGTACTGTTTTTGAAACAAAGCGCTGCACCATACTGTCCTGTGATGTGTTTTACTATATTTTATAAAATTTAATAATTTGACTGCTATCTAGATACTGCTTATGCTTCTCATGCTTATTTGTACTATATTTCATCGCTCTTATTCTTTGTGTATGTAAACTTAAACAGTTCACGTCATATTTTTAATTCGTAAAGCATACCGTTTCAGTTAAGTATATTGTTTTACTTTTATTATGTGTTAGATATAGTCAACTCTATTAAAAGTCAAGTTTGGAATCTAAAGACATTAGAAGCTTGTTAACTTTTGCGATAACCTCAATCCTTCCCACCCTACCCCTCCTCCCATAGAATGTTGAGAGCAGCCTATATTTACCCTTAAGGGAACGGTGGACGTTATTTATTTATTTTTTACTTTTTATCACAGAAATATGAAATTTTATACATATATACATTTCACCATAACTATATACAATACCTCAGAATAAATTTCCAATCTTATTATAATTTTAAGATTTCTTAAAATTTAAAATTTATAAACAAAATTTTAAAATGCTCCTTGCGACTTAATTTTTGAGATATTTCCTCGATTTTGCATTTTAATCACTTAAAACTGTATTACAAACAAATCTGGGTATCGGTTATTTAATCCCTTGAATAGTTAATTTTTGAGAGAAGATTTTCTGAATTCCATCCCTATTTTCATCAAAATTTTGCCTCTTAATAATTTATAACTCAAATTTAATTAACTTAATGAAGTCGAATTTTAAAATGCAAACCCAGTTTCTTTGTAAACAGTATCAGTATTCTTCCTTATCAATTTCCTGAATTTTGAACAACAATTAAGTCGCATGGAACATTTAAAATATCTAAAAACCTTGAAAAATCTGTAGAGAAAAACAGATTTAAAGTTTATTACTACACTTACCATTATTACTTACTTCGTAGAAGCTTTATAAATGATTTTTTACTTGAAAAAAAACTATTTTGGTACTATTATCCTACAGAAATATATTTCTTTTACAATAACACAATCAATTTTACAACAAACAAGATTTGCTTAAATAAAAGTCCACGGTCCCCTTAAAGCACAAAATTATGTTAGAATAGGTTTAGTTATTAATAATAGTGTTTAGTTATAATTAATATTTTTATAAATCTATGTTTGGACAAATAATCCTTCGGTTTTGAATGTTTTTGTCATAGCCTATCATTTAATCTTTTGATATATTTTCCTATACGAATCAATAGGGAACAAAAATTCCAGTTTTCACTTAAGAATTAAATAGCATTGTGTTAAATACTAAATCAGTTCAGAGCTGGTTCATTGTTCACAGTAAAACCAGTTTTATGTTGTTGAAACTAACACTGTGGTTCCTTGTCCAAATGCCCATATGTGCCTTTATTAAACCCATTTTTCATATAAGCTTAACCTAAATTTATGTGGCATTTTACAATAACATTTTAATGAGTAATATAGTTAAGCGAATTTTGATTAATACAGAAAAAGAGCTTTGTTGAAATAAACACATATAAATGTGTTATACTTAATATTAAAGAACTAAATTCTTAAATTTAACGGAAAATATAAGATTTTTCACTTTTTAAACACTAAGTAATTATCGTAGAAGTGGTCGTTCTGAGAGGTGGTCATTGAAAACAGGTTTCTTCCATGACATTGGATCTAAGAAGCCTTAAATATGTTCTGAACAAAACATGCTTGTTTAGATGAGTGCAGGCTAGAGAAGTTTATATATATATATATATATATATATATATATATATATATATATATATATATATATATTTATATATATATATATATATATATATATATATTATTATATATATATATATATTTATATATATATATTTATATATATATATTATATATTTATGTATATATATATATATATATTTATATATATATATATTTATATATATATATATATATATATATATATATATATATTTATATATATATATATATATATATATTTATATATATATATATATATATATATATATATATATATATTTATATATATATATATATATATATATATATATATATATATATATATATATATATATATATATATATATATATATATATATATATTATATATATATATATATATATATATATATATATATATATATATATATATATATATATATATATATATATATATAAATATATATACAGTGGAATCTCGATCGATCGTTTTCGGATCCATCGTTTTTCCGTATGTGTCGTTCATTTTATCCAGTCCCAACGATCATATTGCCTTGTTATGTTTCCGCATCTATCGTTTTCCCGCATTTATCGTTCATTTCAATCGGTCCCTTGAAAAAGATAGATCGAGATTCCACTGTATATATATATATATATATATATAGTATTAGTATTTATTAACTTTATATTTAACCAGCTTATCATGTCTTCTAAATTTGCATAAAATACGCGTGATTGCATTTTTATAGCAAATCTTTTTTCATAGCCTCCTAATGACGTCTGAAAATAACGTCTGTTCCACTGGTCTGTGATCATGTTGTGTTTGCTATTCTATTTCTTTTTCTTGAAGATGTTCTTCAACGAAATCAGGAGGCAAACGAAATAGTGAAGGCCACATGTCGTGTGGGCGAATCTGTGTAGGCGCGAAGCGACTAAAGGTGGACCAGGAACTACTTGTTACACTCTGGAGATGACATCATTGCACTCCCTTTCACCCCCCTGAACAGGCAATCTTGATCCCCAGTGTCGCGGTTTTCGGAACGTAATGCACGCTCAGGCCATTAGTAATCAGGGTTATGAGTTATTTCTTACATATGTTTTTCATGTGCTAATTAGATAGCATTTATGCTTCTATGGTGAAATAACAGAGCAGAGGAATGTCATAGAAATGCGTAAATTTGATGCATTTTCAATATTTTCTCTTTTATCTTCCTGTTGTGCTCATGAACGAATATAATTTTTTACACTACCCATTATAAATTTATTTTTATTACACGCAGCTGTTATAGTAAACTTAAGATATCTGATATCGCTTGATATCGATATTTTGTATGGTATAAATATAATAATATCGCTCTCAGAGTAAATCTAATTAATCGTAAGTAAACAAATTTTATTTTCTTTCCGATCTTTACCATTTGATGGGCCTACTGAGGTTATATGGATTCATGGACCTGATCTAGCGCCGATAGGTCAGGACGGATTATTAACAATAACCACAAACAGATTTTAATTTATTAGTATCACCTACATTACCCCGGAGATGTGAGAAAGTCTTATATTAAGCAGTTTTTCTCTCGCATTGTTCCCATTTCTTTTGAGTCCAAAGACACTAGAAGTTCCATAAAATGTTTATTTTTCTTCCTATTTTGCTGATTCTCGACTTCTCACAGAGTTTTATCAAACTGCGTCCTAACGGCCCATGATTTCTCATTTCTCATGATCGAGTGGAATTACAATTTATCTCTGCCTAGTACTCTAACTACCTATGCCCTCTTATCTCCTTATGGTGATACGTATGGTCCTTAAATGTGCAAATACTAGGTCGCCCGTGCAAAACTTTCGCATGCGAATAAAATACGACAAATTTCCTAGCGAGGTTGATGGATTGTAGTAGGATGAAAGAAGAATCGGTTCATTTGTAGCCATTGTTCATTTATTAAATAACAACGGTGCTTAAGGATAATACAAAACCGATAACAAAACATTTTCGGACACAAAATCGGGGGTGAATTATAATACAAAACAGGGGAACATGAGATAGAGTATTGTCCATCCTGCTAGTATTGTCCAAATACCTTTGTAAACAATATTAAAAGTTTAGTATAACGCAAACTCGTGGAAAATGTGATATTTACATTACAAAACCCCTTTGATTTTTCATTATTTGACCATGCCGTATCGATGCATCCAGAGAAAGAACTCTAGGGCAAAAAGTCCATTTTTAACTTCGATTTTTAAACTAACAATACAACGTGTCATTCTAAATTAACAATTCGTCAGAAGCGGAGAACTTAATCTTTAAAATGGTACCTCATTTATCAATGTTGGTAAAGAATGAAGGGAGAGAAAGAGATCGTCACCAAAAATCACCTTCTAAAAATAATATATTATGATGATGATGGTATGTTTTTAAATTTAAAGTTTAGTGTTCGAGAGACGTTAAGACGGGCGATGGCCGAATAGCTAGGGCACTGGCATTCGATACCAAAATCTGTGGGTTCGAGTCCCACTCTTGGCATGGATGTTTGTAGCCGTTCGGAATCGTCTTTGAGAAGTAGGTCCACCACTCGAGTAGCAAAAAATTACCGTACTGCTCCAATCCAAACGTAGTGTTCGAGAGATAAAAGTAAATTAGTAAGCGATTGCGTGCTTGCCATCTGCAATAAAGCAAATTTTTACATGTCTCGCGCACCTTTTCCCATAGAGTTTACACAAGAAACTTGACTATCCGCCACGCACCAAACTTTGCCCCATTCTCATTTATTTTCTCCGTCTTTCACATCTACATGGTAAGAACTTTATTTTGATTATCCTTTAATTATGAGACAGATTAGAAGCTTTTCCTTTGTAGTTTGGTAGAATTTTGTCATATGCAATTCAATTGTGAACATAGACTTGAATAGATAAAATTAAACTCTAAAAAAGGGGGGGGGGAAATAAATAGATTTTTGTCTAATCAAATTGTTTTTCCATGTAAAAGGAATAATGCACACCTACGCGGATGTTGCCAAGAAAGAAACTTATTAATTTATTCACAAAATGATAATAAAAGCAGACGATTTTAAAATTTAAAAGTTCAGTGAGCGAGTATGGGGAAAAAAAGTAAAAAAAGTTAGTAAGCGCCATCTACCGGAAGAAAAAACGTGTATAATGTTTATATTCGATTTTTAAACAAACAATACCATGTGTAATTTCAAATTAACAATTCGTCAGAAGCGGAGATGTTAATCTTTAAAATGATACCTCATTCATCGATTTTAGTTAAGTATGAAGGGAGAAAAAGGGATCGTCACTAAAAATCACCTTCTAGAAATAATATATAGAGATTCTGTTCATATTAGGCAACCTTACTCAGTTTCATTTGTGAGCACAGAACCACTGAAGAGCCAGAAAAACTGGTACACTTGCCCATTATCGTGTAGGGCCCCTACGAGCACGCAGTGCTGCAACACGACGTGGCATGGACTCGACTAATGTCTGATAGTATCCTGGAAGCAATTGACGCCATGAATCCTGCAGGGCAGTCCACAAATCCAAAGGAGTGCGAGGGATTGGTGATCTGCTCTGTACAGCACGTTGCAAGGCATCCCAGATATGCTCAATAATGTTCAAGTCTGGGATTTAGGTGGCCAATGGAAGTGTCTAAAATCAGAAGAGTGATCATGAAGCCACTCGGTAGCAATTCTCGTCGTGTGGGGTGTCAGATTGTCCTGCTAGTATTGTCCAAGTCCGCCGGAATGCACAATGGACATGAATGGGTGTAGATGATTGGACAGGATGCTTACAGACCCGTCACCTGTCAGACTCGTCTCTAGACGTATCAGGGGTCCCATATCACGCCAACTGCGTACGGCCCATATCTTCACAGACGTTCCACCAGTTTGAACAATCCTCTGTTGATATATACGTTCTATGGATTCATGAGGTTGTCTCCATACCCGTACACGTCCAATTGGAAACGACTGGAACAATTGGAAACGACTCTTTAGACAAGACAACGTGTTTCTAGTCATCAACAGTCCAATAGAGGTGCTGGCGGGCCCAGGCGAAGCGTAAAACTTTGGACCGTGCAGTCAACAACGGTACATGAGTGGGCCTGCGGCTCCGAAAGCCCATATCAATGACGGTCCGCTGAACAGTTCGCACGCTGACACTTGTTGATGCCCCAGCATTGAAATCCGCAGCAATTTGAGGATGTGATGCCCGTCCATCTCGTTTAAGAATTCCCGTCAGACGTCTACAGTCCAGTTTTTTCAAGGTCTTTTTCCAGCCACACCGTTGTCGGAGATTTGATGTTTTACCGGATACCTGATATTCACGGTACGTTCGTGAAATGGTCGTGCGCGAAAATCCAAATTGCCTCGTTACCTCGGAGATGCTATGTCCCATCCCTCGTGCGCCGACTACAACGCCACGTTCAAAGTCACATAAATCGTGATAACCTGCCATTGCATAAGTAGGAACCGATGTAGCAGCTTCGCCGGACACCTGTTGTCTTATTGGCACTGCCGACCGCATTACGTTAATCATTGGTTGCATATCTCCGTTATTTGCACACGTAGGATTGTAGCAGTTATTTTGGCTCTTCAATGTATATATATATACATACAAACATACATACATACACACATCTCAGTTTCAGCAGAGCAGCTTTCTTTGTTACTCTAAGAGGAATTAAAGATAAAGAAAAAGACATTAGTACTATCATTGTTGCCTATATACATAATTATGATAATGTAGCTCTTAGTTCGAAAAATAAACCCTGTAGTGAGACAATACTCATAATATCGAAAGTGTAGATTTTGTGTGTTAAATGTCTTCTAAGTGCAGTTGAAATTTGCTATCTCTTTCGTGAACTGATATTTAAAATGTAAAATAATATAGACATTTTTTTCTCGCTGTCTACTTAACCGTTTTCAGGGCTTTAACAAATTATATCTTTTTGTGAAACTAATATGTAGCGTCTAGTAGACAAGATGGTCTGGTGTTCCGAATACAGAGAATTTTTCTTGTTTACCTTTAGCGTACTCGTAATGTGGGTTTTAGTGTTAAGCTCATTTATTAGCTATTCTTCAAAGTAAAAATATTCTGCTTGTTCTAGAGCTAAATCTAAGACCTAGTATACAAGAAGATAATATTGTCATTAGACCTCGGTAGTAAGTTTTTTTCGTGTGTATTATAGAGCATTTTCTGTATAAAAATATTTAAATTAATAAGAAATTGTCTAATATTCTTTGTACAGTGTTATATAGACTCAAAAGAAATCAATTATTAAAATTATCGCGCACTTTTAATTGTTTTCATACCTCTTGAAATATAGGAAATCTTTAAGAGATAATATTAAGGGCATTGTGAAAACATTTATCTGATTTTTATGCTAATATAGGGACCATTAAGGAGAAATGATTGTCTGTAAACACGTAATTATACTTTTCCACGCAAACTCTAAAATTATCATTTAGCATTTGGAAAGATTTGGGAGTAAAATTTCAATCATCGACAGCTGTTTTGGATGACCTACTGATCTACTGTATGTAGTAATTTTAACCTAAAAATAAAATTAACAGAGGGAGGGGTTGTTTTCGTAGAACTCTTACGTAAACAACGCAAAATATTCCATCTTACTCCGTAATACTTTTAATAAATATTCAATAAATATACGAAAACTTTGACATCTAGGGTCAAACTATTCTCATTCTGGATATCATGCATGTAAAAGCTAACTAAAACAGAGAGAGCGGGTATTCGGTAACCCCATGCCAGGTGATTGCTGTACCCTTTAATAAATCATTCTCGTCATTCCTTACACAGAAAGCTACGGACGTCACACACACATACACACACACGAGTCGTATATTATTTTTATCTTCCAAGATTTCAACTTTCCCCGTCAGAGTTGAAAGCTAAGTGATCTCTAAGACCTCCTGGATCACAAATTTTCTGTCTTACAACCAAAACAAACCAAAGGGAAAAGTTGCTCAACGAGTTAAACGCTTCAAATGTGCGAATAGTGTGAAGAAAAATACTTGTTTAAATTTACATAAACCTGTTCTGTTTACCCCGGCTAAATGTGTTGATTAATTACTTCTGTCAGGTTTAGTAGAATGAAAAAAATTTTTCTTATAGAGAGCTATTATTAACAATTGATAGATCTTTTTTAATACACTGAATTTTATTTTTCTTTAATTTAAAAATAAAGTGTTGCAATCATAAAATGATTTATACCACGCTTCTATTTACCATTTTTCAAACACAATTTTCAGACTATTTTTACTTATATTTAATGAATAGGATGTTTTTATAGCTATTTAAATCATAACTTACCTAGCTTCAGTTTAGTTAAGGAAGCAAAGCAAAATATATCATCAATGTCCATGTATAATTTCTAACATAGACCTGAAGTGCTACTCTTGCTTTGTAAGAAAGGTAAAAACTTTAAAAGAGGACAAAAAAATTAATGTTTTTCTTCCTAAGAAATTAATGTTGAGCAAGGATTTAAGAAAGTGGATTAGTTTATTCCATCATTTGTACACTACTTGTATCTCAGTAACATTATATACAGATCTTTTGTACAACAAATCTCTAAGTATTTCGTTTAGTTTTCAGATTCTCTGTTAAGTTTAATAAAGCATTGAACTACCGAGGATTTTTAGATGATGAAACTATTAAGGCTTCTGTGTACTAACCCAATGGATTCGCTCTCCTCAATGTTAACTTATGAAGAAAATTTGTCCAAGGATTGCCGATTTGGATTTAAAGATTTTTTTTTAAATTGTACTCCGTATTAGAGAAAGAAATTTTACATCATGGGGCATTTTTCGTTTAAAAAAGTGCAAATAATATTTTAAAACTTAAATTATTCGAGGGGAAATCTGGTATAGTGTGTTTTAAATGCTCATAAATTCGTTTGGTGGATGAAATTTATAAAATGAAACCTGTTACAAAGTGCAGAAAAGTTTGGGCTATCTGAAAATATCATTTTTATTGGATTATTAGCATTTATGTAGCTATCAATAGTAGACAAATTTTCTCCATAGGTTAACACTGAGGTGAGCGAATCCAATAGGGTTAGTACACAGAAGCCTTAACGTATATTTTGGTTAATTTTAATTGCAACGTTGTCATAGACTTAACTACTTGAATTTTAGGTATAAGAACGAATACTTCCCAATATCATGAACATTATTTAATAGAATGTATATAATGAACGTGATTCAATAGAATGTCTCTAAAAATTATTAATATATTTTATAGTGCGCGCGAATTTTTGAAATGAATTCATCATGCACGGATTCTGTTCGTTATGCCTATAAAAAGAAACTAAATTTGTCGTAGTTCGTTTTATTCAATTTTCTAAAACTTAAATATAAACTAGACTTGTTCTGTCTAAGACCCGATATTTATAAAATTTTCCAAAATGCCCTTGCAAATCTGAGAGATTTTTACCTTGTAATCATTTTAAATATTTAAAAAGTATTGCTAATTGTTAAAACTCATTGATTTACTTTTATCTTTACAAAGCAATAACTACTCATTTAGTCTATATAATTTAATTTAATTTAGAATTTAATCCAAAACTGCTAGATTTTCATTCGAAAATAGTGATAGCCGCAAACATATGCGGGGATTTACATAAAGGACCCTTGTAAACGTTGAAAAAGCAGCGATAGTTTATGGAGTGTAAATTTTACTATTATTTTATTTAAGGGGAGTGGTCACTTTTACGTACCTTTAAAAGTATCATTTTTAGACCTATGTTCGATTGTATGTACTACTCATGATTTTTGGTTGATTTCCATGAAATTTTTTGAGTAACTGCCTATAATACTGTTTATTATAGATGCAATTTTTCAAGGTAATTAATAAAAATGACTTTTTATGCATAAAAAGTGAATAATTTTTTTAAAAATCGAGCATTTTGCAGTCAACTACTGTGCGCATTCTGTCAAAATAAATTATTAAGGTACATTAATAATTTTTTACTATATGTGATTACAATACTTCAGGCAACAATATCCAGCAACATTATTCTAAAATATATTAAAACATTTTAGAACGTGCTATTTTTAATTAGAAATTTCAAAAATGACTGAGTAAAAGCTTATAAAAAATATTCTTTAAAAAAATTAAAATATATTAAGGTTAAAAATTTTGATGGATTTTGTTGTCTAAAGTGTTGTAATCACATATAGTAAGCAATTATTAATGTACCTTAATAATTTATTTTGATAGAATGCGCACAATAGTTGACTGTAAAATGCTCGATTAAAAAAATATTCACTTTTTATGCATAAAAAATCATTTTATTTTTTTTATTAATTACCTTGAAATATTGCATATATAATAAACAGTATTATAGGAAGTTACTAAAAAAATTTCATGTAAATCAAGCAAAAATCATGAGTAGTACATACAATCCAGCATAGGTCTAAAAATGATACTTTTAAAGGTACGTAAAAGTGACCACACCCCTTAACTCATAAATAGTAGTAAAAAAAGTGTTTTCTGTATGAAGAATTAAAGTATAACAAGAAGGGAGGCTAACTCACTCCTAAGAGAGGTAATTCAGAATTCATGTTCAATGTGATGTGAAACATCACTCGTATTTAGATAAATGTAAGATTATTAAAGTTTATAACATACAGTTATATATATAGCGTTTTGAAAACTTTGTAACGACCCGTTGCCAAAACCGGGGAACAAAATCTCGAATGTTGACTTCAGAGCCAACGTCTAAACCTCAGTATTACCCCTATGATATAAAGAAATCATATATTGGTAATGCAATTTCCCTTCTTTTACGGCTAGTCCACAAGATATTGATTTTTTCACGAATGACATAAGATGCAGGCCATGTTTTTTTATTTATTTATTTATTTATTATTATTATTATAATTTTTTGCGATATTGATATTTTCCCGGATGAATATTTTTTTATATGTTTTCGTGCCAATCAGTCTACCAGTATTCTTTCCATGGTCCAGCACCTGTGTTGACGGTACCGGGAAATGAACCACTCTGAACACTTAAGTCAACGTCTTGACCCCTAGACTATCCCGGCTGTCTGAGGAAAATTCGTAAAAGCGCCACACTCTTTATGTTTATGATAGGAAAAGTTATTATCCATTTCCACTTCCAAATAAAGTCTTTTATATGTTGGTAAGATCAGCGATGTCTTTGTTTAGAGGATAATGAATCATAATTGATTATCCAATTATTCATTCTTAATCATTGATGTCAAACTTCACTTCCAAACGACGTCTTTCCCATAATGACTTAATTAGTGATATCTCTGTGCAGAGGTAAATGGAGCATACACACTACACTCTCTCAGAACAGCTTTCCTGTTATTCTTACTTAATCACTGATGGCAAACTTTAGTTCCAAATATCTCTCACTTAATGACTTGATTAAGTATATCCCATTGCAGATGGGATTGTAAATGGAGCATATACAGTAAGACTTTCAATACAGATATCATATTATTCTTAATCACTGATGGCGAATAATTCATAATTCATTATCCAATTATACATTCTTAATCATTGATGTCAAACTTCATTTCCAAATACCATCTTTTACATAATGTCTTGATTAGCAATATCTATGGGCAGAGGTAAATGGAGCATACATAATGCACTCTCTCAGTACAGTTATCCTAATTATTTTTACTTAATCACTGATGTCAAACTTAAGTTCCAAATGACATCTCTCACATAATGACTTAATTAAGTATATTCAATTGCAGAGGTAAACGGAGTATATAATGGAGCATATACACAACAGACTCAGTACAGTTACTATGTTATTCCTACTTAATCACTGATGGTAAAATCGCGAATACCAAATGCGATTACGCAAATGTAAAACGCCGACTGCACATCCTTATGGGTTTTAGTAAGAGAGAGAGAGAGAGGGGGGGGGGGGGGAGGGAGGGAGGGAGTTCAGTATTAAAATTAATTATTTCTATTGTAAATACTAGACGCACTGGGAGGTGTTATTGTTAAAAACTCTATTTAACTTGGATAATATACGTATTTAAGAACTTTTGTAATAAATTTTTAAGATCAGTCTTCTGTTTCGCAGAAATCTTATGATTCGACACATATGATTTGAAGTGTCAGAGCTGACAGTATATTTAACGAGTTTTCACTGTATTAGATATAGGTTCATTAAATAGAATTTCGGGATAAGAATCGAATTGCCAATATTTCGCCACCAATCGGCTTCTCCCGGGTAAAATCGGCAACATACCGGGATAGTTGCAATCGCCTTCCCATCACGTCTCAAATGTGCTCTATGGGGGAGGTAGATCAGGCGACCTAGCTGGCCAAGAAAGTGTTCGGCAAGTATGAAGACAATTCATAGCAACACGTGTCGTATGCGGCTTGGCATTAGCTTGTTGGAAATTAAGTCCGGGGTGGTGCAAGAGGAACGGCAACAAAACGTGTCGCAGAATGTCGTCTACGCACCTCTCTACGTGTCGTCTCGTACCTATATAAAATACGATAAAGCAACACGGGTTCGCATTGCGCCTATCCTCTCTAAAATGCATTTCTGCTTCTTATAACCGTGTTTTTTTATTATTGAGAAATTAAAATAAGCTTCTTTCGGATATTTCTCATCTTTTTTAGTTCTTAAAATAAAATAAAAAAAACTAAAAATCCGAAATGTCGTTAAGGGAATGCAGCTTGTCATATAACTGTTGCACTACATAATAGGCTTACGAGTACAAATGGTCATAAAAGATTTACATCGGGATTAGCAACAGGGAGAGATATGTATAAAATATGTCAATAGACCAAATAAGGCTTTTTAGGCAAAAAGATGTCTTTAAAGGAGGACATTTCAAAATATTTCTCTATGCATAAATGACATACCAGATTAGTATTAGATACCCCTGACGGACATAAGTACTTTATAACAAGTGTTGATAGTCTTAAATTACCATGTTCACCAGGATTAACTAGCAGGATACAATATGTATGGATACCGGATTAAGGTAATCTGTTAATCTCAGATTACAGCATAATTATCTCGTTTATCTTTTTGTTTACTGTTAGTACTTATTAAGGCAATATTTCAAAAAGCTAAAATTTGGTTATAATTTTTCAAAATTTAGTTTGACTTAGTCACACATTAATTGAATAAATTTAACTATTATAGCTTAAAAATCATTGCTAAATTCTATGATATTGGCGACAATTATAACAAAATGAAAATAATGCTCTTTTCAGGAAAAACATTTGGTTTGGTGACAGTGCCCTTATATGAATGACCATCCTGCCCTTTTCTTATATTGGTGTAAAAAACCATGCAAGAAATACGCTTCGGAGTTAATTGTAATGTCACTAAATAGCCATAAAGCGAATATTAAAATTTGTTACTATGGTTCGAAGTAGCCAATAGACAACGAGCATTGTTGAAGCGCAAAGATAGCTTCTCACTGGCTGTCACCTATCACAAACTCATCAGCCTGAAATTTCACGAATACTTTATATCTTTATACCTCTCAAGAATTTTACTCAATATGCGATAATCAACGTAATTTAAACCACCCTATTTAGTTTCAGGAGAAAAAAATCTTATCCGATAATCACTCATTTAAGATTCATACATTAACAAAGTTATTGTAAGCGTAACAAACAAGGAATTTTTTTTTACCCATTTTTACGCTGCAATTATCATTACTAAAAGTAAAGTAGGTTTCCCGTTTTATGTAGGCGTTTGAGCTAATTGACAGGGATTTGTCTTAACCAATTATGTCAAAATGCTGCTTGCACAACATCACTTGTTTTTCGAATGCGATGATACCCATCTGTTTGTTAAATTGATTGTCATATGTTTTTTATTATTCATGAAATGGAATCTACACGCTCATGCATAGTTAAACAAATAATGTGTAGGCTTTAATGTCTTTGTGTCAGCCCAGACGAAGGAAAAAGAACTCTTAGTGAAAGAATATTTTGTTTGAGATCGAAAATATTTTAGTTAGAAACTTAATCGGCAAAATTGTTTTCTTTTATAATAAATTATATTTTTGCTAAATTTTGAAGTTAAACTCTCAAGTCCCTGGGGAATATATATATATATATATATATATATATATATATATATATATATATATATATATAATTCTTTTCTTGGTCGTTGTTGTTTATTCGTGTGTGATCTTTAATATGGCTCATCATAAATAATTATTTCTCAAAATCTATATACGAATGTCATAGAGAAATTAACGTTACAGTATTTTTCCATATTTATCAAGTTAATAATCCCATATTATAGAACATTTTATCGTGCAAAAAAGGTATTAAACTGACGGCCGACTACTGGAAAGTACGATAAAGCGATGAATATAGAAGACAAAACATCTAAGTGAAAAAAATTGAAATAAGTCGGAACGAAACAAACCTAAGATTGATAGAACAACACTATGAAAAGACCAAAAATAAAAGAGAAAAATCTTAGAAATATTTTAAGAAAAATGAGAGTTTCTCGCATTTGTGGGATGGTTCATTATTGTAGAATAATACTCTTGCAAGTTCAGAGATGGTGGCAAGTTCATAGTGATGAATAATTATGTAAAGATTTTGTGTAAATGACCTTAAAATGAAATCTTCTCCCTACGAAAAGTTTCCACAAGTTACCTATACTTATTGTACGGAAAAGAATATATCCGCAATGAAAATATTTTCTTGGTCGAGAGATGGTATTACTGTATTTTCTGTATTTCTTTTGAGTGATCGTATCTGAAGTGCTAGTTAAATCTATGTATCTCCACCTCTGCTTCGTTTCGA
Organism: Dolomedes plantarius; assembly: GCA_907164885.2. Classification (NCBI taxonomy): domain Eukaryota; kingdom Metazoa; phylum Arthropoda; class Arachnida; order Araneae; family Dolomedidae; genus Dolomedes; species Dolomedes plantarius. Next base: position 184,088,055 of record OU015494.1, on the reverse strand, counting down.
TATAAGCATGTCCTTTGTTTATGTAATCCTACAAAAATGGTTATTATTTGCAATGAAAATAAACAATATAAATAAACTTTTTTATATTCGATAACCGAACCAAGTTTTTGAAAAAAAAATTCACTATGTTGTTTTGTTGGAACTTAAAAATTTTATTTTTCTTATGGTTCTAAAAATGTAAAAATTCCAGATTTACGAGAGTAACTCGCGTATTTTGTCACAATGAGACGTACGAAGCTGTCTGAAAATCATGTAAATTTGTTATTAATCATACTACTTAATTTAAGTGCGCTGAAATATTTATTCATACAACTCATTCCCATCTCTCATTACTTATTTTAAAATTATATTGGAGTTTGGGTTTTGTTGGGGAGATTTATCGCAAGAAGGGAATCTTGAAATGTCTTGTTATCAATTAACTGTTTTTGCAGAAGACTATCAGCGACTTGAACATCAGTGAAGCATGAGACTTACAGCCGCTGCATATGATGTTGACTAAATAAAGAAAATTGATGTGGGCGAAAATAGGGTAACCGAGCAGTGAGAATACAGCTTATGAAATCACGATGTCGTAATAAAATTTTGTTGATGCCTGCTTTTTTTTTTTCTTTGGTTTAAAGATGTGTGGGAAGTTTAATAGAGGTGTGAAATATTTAAAGAGATAAAAGGCTTGAAATTATCTGTGTCGAAGTAGATCTTTTACATTATTTTTCCTTTTGATATCCCTTTCAAGATTGGAATACTGATTATGAAGAACTTTCACTCAAATAAATACAGGTCCATTATCCATACTCGTATTGCAGATGATAGGGCCATTTTTGTATGATTTTAAATGGGTACAATTTCCTGTTTTAGATACTTCTCACAATAAAATATATTTCATATGAATTTTTAATTGGATTTCTTGGACATTTAAGCAGTTGTATTATTTTTCTGCGGTACACAAGGATGATATAAGATTTTTGTCATATATTAAGTATTTACTATTTTCCTTTTATTTAATTTTTTTAGCAAACTAACGTCCTTTCAAAGTGTTTTATGAAATCTCAAATTGTTTTCATTAACTAAGATGATCTTGTGAAAATAATGCTGTTATGGCATAAAATACTTCAAAGGATCCATGAAACTTGTAAAACTAGATTTGTTGGCATGTTTATGGGTTATAAGCATTACTATAGCAATCTATATATGTTTTGATGTTTAATATTTAAAAATTATCCGTTAAGTAGGGGTTATCAATTTGTATGCCTTGGTCATGGTGTCTTGCTGGCCAGTTTTCGTGATTTTGACTTAAGAAGAAAGTTCAAGTTCGATAAAGCTGTAAGAAAGGCAAAACCCCGCAGTCTGAAAACACATGTAAAGGAAAGACCATCTGCTATCGTGACAAAGGATAGACTGAAAATTTGTCGGTCTATTCTGATTTAACCACCGATCCTTTGTTACTCTGATGAAAATTTTAGTGCATTACTCTAAGGTTTTACAACTTATCCCGTTAATAATATTAAATTTACGTTTCTCTAAATTATTTTTTGTTTAGTCGTTAGTTCTCCAAGCATAATTTCACATTTCCTATAACGAAAATAAGTAAAAGAAATCCCAAACTAGAATTGAATCTAAATATGTAGTGTTTTTCCCAAGAACATAACACAAGACCTAAAAACAGGTTTCTGATACAAAAACATGGAAAGGGCAGTTTGCTAATCGCTGTTATGTATCTTTAGTCAAAGATAGTCAAATTTCTCATCAAGACTGCAGTGACACACATCTCATCTGCAATATGTGTATGTTATTGATAATAAATTTTACTTGAGATCAAGTTATACACCAGAACTATTTTTTACAGTTTCATATAAATTACGGAGTATATTGGTATTAAACAGGCTTTCCGAGATTGAATTATACAATATTTTTTTTTCCAGTTTAATATACATTGCGAAGTCTATTATTACTAAACATGTTCTCCGCAATTCATTCGACTGCTATGTATCCCACTTTCAGCTTATGAACTTATTGATATGGCCATGTAAATATGTATTGATATGGCCTATGTGTAGACATTTCAGTTACATGTTCGTTACGATTTTGGAAGTACCAATATCTTTTCGAAAGGTTAAAAATCTAGGTATCTTTACAAATTAGTAATCTATATTAAAAGAAAGAAATAATCCGGTATCGAAATACTTTGTCTAATATATATTTGGAAATGAATTAATTTCAAATTGTTGTCCTCAAATTAACAAATCCTTCAAGCTGTAAGGTAAATATAATTTATTTTCTATATTTTTGGAATAAAAGATTTTTGAAGACATAAACCATGGTATCGATGCTTTGCAAAGGAAATACGTGTCTTGCGGAGGATGTTTTCAAGGGAAATGCGTCATATTTACCGTATTTTTTGGACCATAAGACGCACCCGTATACATAAAAAACTTGAAATTGGCGTGCATCTTATGGCCCGAAGGTAACATTAAAATAAAATAAATAATTTATTATAGATATTATATATATTATATATATTATATATATTATATATATGTATATATATATATATATATTATCTATTGCATTTAATATATATATTTATCTTTATTAAGTAAGAAATTGCAAATATCGTTATATACCTAACAAAATACAAAATATTCTTTTCTAAAAATCCTCCTATAAATTTTATGTGCGTCTTATGTGCAGAAAAATACTCTATTTTGCATGCTAGGAAAACCTAGCACAAACATTACGCCCTATCCGCAGTTTTAGCAATTCCTTTCTCATAGCAATTCATCATTCATCGCAAATGCTGATATATCACAATGCCAAGTGTTAAGCAGTGATGTTTAAAGCCAAGTGTTAAGGCGTTTATCCAGCCTTTGGTTTTGGCAGCGGTTTAACACAAAGGGATATATCATTCTTAAAACATCCCGATGAATTAAAACTTCTTTTCTTTCCGTATTACTTAAAACGGCTGTGGAAATTTTATGTATCATCATAAAATAATCCCAATGTTTGTGTTCATACTCATTATAGGGATTTTTCTGCCGATCATTAATCGTAAATCAATTCCATATTCGGTGCTTTATAGAAGAAGTTCCTTGAAATATACTATGTAAATCATGTTCCTTCGATCGGCCTTTTTCTTTGAAATTCCTATGTAAGGTCAATGAATGGATATTTTCATACGGATATGCGAACTCAAAAGGGGATACCTTGACTCGGTTTGAGTTTCCAAATTTCACCACATATATATTTATACAGCCAAAAATCAAAATCAATTTTTGTAATTGTAAAATATTGCACTGTTTCTAAGTTGACTAATGACGTGCACATCTATGATTACAAATCCAAGGTTACTATTTGCAAAAGCATTAGCTCATATGGTCACGTTTGTTTCGAGTTCACTCTCCGAGGAGCTCTATATAAAGGGTTTTTCTTCGTCGTCACTTCGTTGCGAAAGCGGCAGACAGTAAGTTATTCTAGCAAATGCGAAACTGGTGACCCAACTATTCGCCTCTTCTTTTCAATCGAGGAAACTTGTTTTTTCAACGTCTTTGACGTCGACAAAAGAATATGACTCAAGGTCAATCCCAGTATACTGCCCATATTCAGATCTGGAGGTCCACGGTTTAATATGTTCGTTAATTACCACCAGACTCAAATTTGCACCGACTTATACAACTGCAGCATAAGGTTTTAGTATTATACTTTTAGAAAATATGTTGAAAAAAAATTCCCTGTCTGCTATTAATAAAATTTGATCACGAATTCTACTAATTTTTTATACGTAATAACTAGCTGAAAACCCGCACTTTGCTCCGGAGTACATTCAAATTAAATACAACGGTCAATGTATGCAATTAATGCCAAAAAAATAAATATATATATTTATAAGAAATACGACGATCAATGTATACAATTGATGTAAAAAAAAATATATATATATATATATTTATAAAAAAATAGTAAAGGATATTTATTTTTTTTAGATAATATCCAATCGTCTGCTGCATTACAAAGAAAAATTTTTTTGTGTGTGTTTATTAGTTGTTATGCACGTGACGATAAATTTATTTAAAGTACCAGAAAAAGAAATCACGTGATCGGCATTTAATAAATTAAATTCTAAAAATTAATCTTTAAAAATTCACCAAAAAACCAGAAAATGGAGGTAAAGATTCGAAAAAGATTTCATTTTAAAGGAATTTTTATGATCTTTCTCGTGATAAAATTTTATAACACTCAAATTATTATTTTAAAGGCAAACTTAAAATAAGTTACAAAAACAGCTTAAAAATTTAATTTGAAAAAATCTAAGAAGAATTTTCCAAAAATCTTTCTTTGTGCACCCCTACACCATAAGAAGAATAGCCATGCAAAATTTCAGCCCTTTAGGTCCAGTGGTTTGGTCTGTGCGTTGTATGTCAGTCAGTGAGTCAGTCATTTATGGGTCGAAAAATCGTATCGACTATAGAGTGATCAAAATCCACATATTATATTTTAAAGGACAGTTACGGAACTGTTTTATATATATAGATTGATACCTTTGTATACAATATACTATCGTACCTTGCCGCTATCTTAAAAATATTAAAGTGCTTAAAAAATACTGTTTTGTACTGGACAATTTTTTAAGTAACTCTGTTTTGTAAATTTTCATAAATTCCTGTTGAATACATACTGTACTTATACTGCTTTACAGGCTGTGCGTGTACTCTATTGCCTCTGTATTACTCAGTGCGTGTGTGTTACTACTTTACATTGTTGATATTGTAATTTTATATTATTTATGAAACTACTGTAGTCATTTAGTTGGGTGGCCAGCTAGAGAAGTTTCTGTTTCATTGTGTGCATATATATATATATATATACTGTAGCGTTATTTATGAAACACTGTAACATTTTACATTTTTCCGTGTGTTTAGTATGATCAACAATATTAACATAAGAAGGGTGAGTCCTCAAAAGTGGCAGGATGACTTATAATAGATAATTAAATGTACTGCATACACTTATGAAAGGAAGACGATATAGATAAACAAACTTGAAAAGTACGGAGAAAACGGAATTGTTATTTTGTACGGTTTCTACGTTAGTAGTGCTAACAGCACTTACAATCAAAAAGGCGTGGTTCTGAAATGTAGGATCCTAAACAAGAAAACGAAAAACTAACTTAAAAATATAGTCTTCAGGAGCACAGAATTTACTGGAGGACATAAATATAAAATGGATTAAAATAGTAATTTTGCTATGTATATATATATATATATATATATATATATATATATATATATATGCATATGTATATATATATATACTAGTACTGTAGCTGTGCAGTAAGTTATAATAGACTTACTTTACTTTTAGTTGGTACTTTTCAAGTTTGTTGATCTATCTTGTCCTCCTTTTACTGTTCATAAGTGAATGCAGTACATTTAATTATCTATTAAAAGATATATATATATATATATATATATATATATATATATATATATATATATATATATAAGACAAAGTTGAAAGAGAAAAACCAGTATGAGCACTAAAACTATGCAGCCAGGAACTATAAACATGAAAAGATAAGAATGAAAGAGGTTTTTGACAGCATCTCTTCATCAGCGGTGTCGATACTGTCTAAAAACCAATGGATTATTGTTTCTGATAAGTATGATCTAAACAATAAACATACTTAGACATCGTACAATCCATGAGAATCTGTAGAATTGAATGAATATATATATATATATATATATATATATATATATATGTGTGTGTGTGTGTGTGTGTGTGTGTGTAGATATAGATATATACATAGAGCTTTTTAAAAGGCATTATCCTTCTTAAATATAGTAATCACGGTGATAATTTTAATTTTGACATCTCCAAAGAATTATAGATAAGGGGTTGGAAAGATGAAGGTGAGATTGTCCAAACGCTAATTGCAGTTCAATATTCAATTTGCGATGTAACAAATTAGTTTAATTGATAGCTAAGCGGTGTAGAAGCACATCCTGAATATTGCTATACAATGAGATAACATATTATTAGTAACTTCTAGAGTAAAATTAGGGTAATTAAATGCAATAATTAAAAAATTAAAAAATTGTGCTTATCTCTTTCACAAAATTTACTAGTTGCGTGATTGATTAACCTAATAGAATAATTAATGACTGATAACGCAAATTTAGACCCTTTAACAGAGTTATATCTTCATTACTTAAGATAATGAACATATAACCCCATTAAGGGTCTATTATGATATGATGTATTGATAAATTTGAAAACAAAACATAACATATTTATGATTTTGGAGGTCATTAATTTCAAATTTAGAACTTGTGCCATTATCACATATCGGTTGTTCATTCGTTAACTGTTTATTTTAAGAAAATTCTTATTCTTAGCATTATTGCTTATTTGCTAAAAGTTCAAAGGTAATGAAAAAAACTAAAATTATTTTGATTAGGACTACTATCAACTACGATAATAGCATAATATATATATATATATATTTCTATTTAGCAGAACACTATTTAGCAGAATTCATTTTTATCAAATAATACCATAATTTAGATTTCAAAATTATTTTCCTAATTTTTTAAATAGTAATTTTACTATAGCAACTGCAAGTTATGCTTAATTTTACTATTGTTTAATTTTAATCATCATGAAAGAAAACAGGAGTTGTCGACATCGAAATACTTATCAGATAAGACCGCGTTAAAGATAAAACATTTAAAAAAGAGTCTCAGAAGCTATACTACTGCGATTAAATTTTAGTTTATTCATGTCAATTGTTGTTTGTTACTTAAAAAACTTATGCTCATTAATTCGGTTTACTTTTATGAACATGTTTCTTGTGCTATGTGCTGCAAGAGACACAGTATACTTATTTTTTATTCTTCATAACTGGGAATAGAACGGAGTTAATAAGTTACTGTTGCAATTTAACTCAGTAAAATCCTGTCCAGGAATGTGCTGTTTATAATTAGTTTCCAATTATCATGATTTTCTTATTTTGTCATTAGTTGTGTGTATTAACACGTCCTTCTGGCCCGGGTTTAAAATAATTTTTTTGCATATGTTTAATAATTGCTGTTTATAATTAGTTTCCAACAATCATGATTTTTTAATTGTGTCATTAGTTGTGTGTGTGTGTGTTATACACGTCCTCTCCTGTCGTTAAAGTTGAAATTCGCAACATTTTCTCTTGTAAAATATTTCTTAATTGCTTTCACGTTTTAATATCATGAAACTTTTTGATATCCCTAAATAATTCATTATCTCTTTCAAAAAATATATGTTCTATAGCTCTGAGGATGAATATCTCATATCAGTATCGTGAAGGCTAATTCATAAATAAAGAGTTAATACTTTAATGCAAACAAAAATCTTAAAAGCACATCACTTCTGTTTGCAATCTTGGAAGAACTTTGTATTTTCAAAGGACTAATATAGTTTTATAAAAAAAAAGATATTCGACCAAATATGAAAGCTCTAACACTAAAGATTCAGATAAAATTAATATTCTTGATTTTCTTCACACGTTGTAACCAAGGACGACGCTTAAACTTCGGCCTATTCATCTGCTAACAAATGGATCTAAAAAAGAAAAAGGAAAAAATCTAGGCGAACTTAGAGAAGAGGCCTTATTTTAAAACTTACTTTTTTCTTTCCTCGCATATTATACCATCGGAAGTTACATTTTATATTTTATTTGTACTATTTTAATATTTTATATCATGTATAAATTTTGTTTTCTTTGATGCTCAATTTTTCGGCTGTATTGAAATTTAAATATTCCTTTATGCCTAAATTTTCCTGTAATTTTTTTTCTAAATTTTGCCCCAGGGTATTATAATTTATTATCAACGACAAAGTTTCAGTATGACAATATTCGACCCTCTCCGGCTCTCGAGCCATATTTCTTTTGCGATGCAGATGGCACTCTAACCAATTGTACTACCCAAGCCCTGAGAAAAAGCCTTATTCCGACTGACTTTCCCTCCCCGATTTTCCTTTTCCTGCAGCGACACACAATGCGTGCTCATATTTCTGAAGGTGCTCAATTTTCAATCATGATTTTAATGGAATTTTATCATGACTTTAATTATCACGACTTTGCACAACGGTTCTCCATATTTCTTTTGCGATGCATATGGCCCTCTAACCAATTATACTACCCAAGCCCTGAGAAAAAGCCTTATTCCGACTGACTTTCCCTCCCCGATTTTCCTTTTCCTGCAGCGACACACAATGCGTGCTCATATTTCTGAAGGTGCTCAATTTTCAATCATGATTTTAATGGAATTTAATCATGACTTTAATTATCATGACTTTGCACAACGGTTCTCCATATTTCTTTTGCGATGCAGATGGCCCTCTAACCAATTGTACTACCCAAGCCCTGAGAAAAAGCCTTATTCCGACTGACTTTCCCTCCCCGATTTCTCTTTTCCTGCAGCGACACACAATGCGTGCTCATATTTCTGAAGGTGCTCAATTTTCAATCATGATTTTAATGGAATTTAATCATGACTTTAATTATCATGACTTTGCACAACGGTTCTCCATATTTCTTTTGCGATGCAGATGGCCCTCTAACCAATTGTACTACCCAAGCCCTGAGAAAAAGCCTTATTCCGACTGACTTTCCCTCCCCGATTTCTCTTTTCCTGCAGCGACACACAATGCGTGCTCATATTTCTGAAGGTGCTCAATTTTCAATCATGATTTTAATGGAATTTAATCATGACTTTAATTATCATGACTTTGCACAACGGTTCTCCATATTTCTTTTGCGATGCAGATGGCCCTCTAACCAATTATACTACCCAAGCCCTGAGAAAAAGCCTTATTCCGACTGACTTTCCCTCCCCGATTTCTCTTTTCCTGCAGCGACACACAATGCGTGCTCATATTTCTGAAGGTGCTCAATTTTCAATCATGATTTTAATGGAATTTAATCATGACTTTAATTATCATGACTTTGCACAACGGTTCTCCATATTTCTTTTGCGATGCAGATGGCCCTCTAACCAATTGTACTACCCAAGCCCTGAGAAAAAGCCTTATTCCGACTGACTTTCCCTCCCCGATTTCTCTTTTCCTGCAGCGACACAAATGCGTGCTCATATTTCTGAAGGTGCTCAATTTTCAATCATGATTTTAATGGAATTTATTCATGACTTTAATTATCATGACTTTGCACAACGGTTCTCCATATTTCTTTTGCGATGCATATGGCCCTCTAACCAATTATACTACCCAAGCCCTGAGAAAAAGCCTTATTCCGAATGACTTTGCCTCCCCGATTTCTCTTTTCCTGCAGCGACACACAATGCGTGCTCATATTTCTGAAGGTGCTCAATTTTCAATCATGATTTTAATGGAATTTAATCATGACTTTAATTATCACGACTTTGCACAACGGTTCTCCATATTTCTTTGCGATGCATATGGCCCTCTAACCAATTATACTACCCAAGCCCTGAGAAAAAGCCTTATTCCGACTGACTTTCCCTCCCCGATTTCTCTTTTCCTGCAGCGGCACACAATGCGTGCTCATATTTCTGAAGGTGCTCAATTTTCAATCATGATTTTAATGGAATTTAATCATGACTTTAATTATCACGACTTTGCACAACGGTTCTCCATATTTCTTTTGCGATGCATATGGCCCTCTAACCAATTATACTACCCAAGCCCTGAGAAAAAGCCTTATTCCGACTGACTTTCCCTCCCCGATTTCTCTTTTCCTGCAGCGACACACAATGCGTGCTCATATTTCTGAAGGTGCTCAATTTTCAATCATGATTTTAATGGAATTTAATCATGACTTTAATTATCATGACTTTGCACAACGGTTCTCCATATTTCTTTTGCGATGCAGATGGCCCTCTAACCAATTATACTACCCAAGCCCTGAGAAAAAGCCTTATTCCGACTGACTTTCCCTCCCCGATTTCTCTTTTCCTGCAGCGACACACAATGCGTGCTCATATTTCTGAAGGTGCTCAATTTTCAATCATGATTTTAATGGAATTTAATCATGACTTTAATTATCATGACTTTGCACAACGGTTCTCCATATTTCTTTTGCGATGCAGATGGCCCTCTAACCAATTGTACTACCCAAGCCCTGAGAAAAAGCCTTATTCCGACTGACTTTCCCTCCCCGATTTCTCTTTTCCTGCAGCGACACACAATGCGTGCTCATATTTCTGAAGGTGCTCAATTTTCAATCATGATTTTAATGGAATTTAATCATGACTTTAATTATCATGACTTTGCACAACGGTTCTCCATATTTCTTTTGCGATGCAGATGGCCCTCTAACCAATTGTACTACCCAAGCCCTGAGAAAAAGCCTTATTCCGACTGACTTTCCCTCCCCGATTTCTCTTTTCCTGCAGCGACACACAATGCGTGCTCATATTTCTGAAGGTGCTCAATTTTCAATCATGATTTTAATGGAATTTAATCATGACTTTAATTATCATGACTTTGCACAACGGTTCTCCATATTTCTTTTGCGATGCAGATGGCCCTCTAACCAATTGTACTACCCAAGCCCTGAGAAAAAGCCTTATTCCGACTGACTTTCCCTCCCCGATTTCTCTTTTCCTGCAGCGACACACAATGCGTGCTCATATTTCTGAAGGTGCTCAATTTTCAATCATGATTTTAATGGAATTTAATCATGACTTTAATTATCATGACTTTGCACAACGGTTCTCCATATTTCTTTTGCGATGCAGATGGCCCTCTAACCAATTGTACTACCCAAGCCCTGAGAAAAAGCCTTATTCCGACTGACTTTCCCTCCCCGATTTCTCTTTTCCTGCAGCGACACACAATGCGTGCTCATATTTCTGAAGGTGCTCAATTTTCAATCATGATTTTAATGGAATTTAATCATGACTTTAATTATCATGACTTTGCACAACGGTTCTCCATATTTCTTTTGCGATGCAGATGGCCCTCTAACCAATTGTACTACCCAAGCCCTGAGAAAAAGCCTTATTCCGACTGACTTTCCCTCCCCGATTTCTCTTTTCCTGCAGCGACACACAATGCGTGCTCATATTTCTGAAGGTGCTCAATTTTCAATCATGATTTTAATGGAATTTAATCATGACTTTAATTATCATGACTTTGCACAACGGTTCTCCAAAAATGGTCAGACGCACCACGTAATGATTCTCTACCTGGGTCCCAAACACCGACCGCAAGCCTTGTGATATGCAGATGCACGTTGAAACTGGTAAAGATACCCTGAAAATGTGAAAAAGTCTTATTTAGAAAGACTTCACAATGTCTAGGAAGTATATTATCGGTTCTTGCCAGCACACTTAATAAATGACTGATGTATACATTCAGTCAACTTCGTTTGTTGGAAAACAGCATAATATCCGCGGTTTGCATTTCCTATACATGAAATAAGAAACTCGAAAAAAGAGAAAGGTGATTGTCCTTCAGACATTGATGGACCTAAAAGTAAACATTCTGTCTCAGTGACATAATGGTAAATGAATCCGTTGCAGATTGTTTAAAAAGAATACGATTTACTAAAGTGGTTTCGTAAAATTCCACCCATTTCTCTCACTCTCTGCATGATGATTATTATATACATTTAGGATTTAAAAACATATATACTGGTAAAAACGTATATACTGGTAAAATATGCATCTTGGAAAGATGAAAGGATTTACTGCTTTTTATATTTTTGGATATTTTAATCTTATACAAATAGATCTGTCATTTTAAGACAGTTCTGTTTAGGAAATCAGCATAGGATTTAGAATACATCTGTACCAGATGTTAACTGGCTGACAAGATAAAAGCGCATCATGTCACATACACTCGCATATGTATATTCATACGTCTCTCTCTCTCTGTATATATATATATATATATATATATATATATATACACACACACACAGTGAAACTTTTTTTTATGGTGGCCACTTATGGTTCCGAAATAAAGTGTCCGTGGAAAGGGGTTTCTTCCGTAACATTGGTTGTATGGAGTGCTGTATGGAGTCTTCAGTCGTCTCTCTCTCTCTCTCTCTCTATATATATATATATATATATATATATATATATATATATATATATATATATATATATATATATATATATATTCAAAATTATATACTTTTTGAATTTAGTACACACACGCATATATAATATATACATAGATGTTTTCCAAACTCTGTGATGATTCAGTAGTAAACATTCTCTTAAAATATCAGGCCTCTTTATATAAGATATAAATATCCGAAAGACAAACGACAGTAAATCAACTCTGCTTTAAAAAAAGCATATTTTATCAGTATATGGTTTGCTGAATATTTCGTGGTAGTTGATAAATCAGAAAGAGATATGATGATCTTCATATATCTTTGGCTTTTGGTGTATTCTTATCAATTATTTTCTGTTTTACCTCCGCATGTTCTCTTTATCTCACTTGACATTGCCTCATTACAGCAACACGATAAATTATGAAATTTTCAAATGTTTCTAGGAATTTACTTTTTCCAACAGGTCTGGATTCTCCAAGTGAACGTAGGCGGAATGTTGTTTTGAAAATATCAAAAAACCGCGAATCGAAGATCTCTCTTTTTTTCTTTTTGTAGTCATACAGACTGATAACGAAGCAGTTGATCAAAAGGCTGATATACTCTTCAAGATTTATCTACGGGATACTAAGTAAAACGAAGCAGTTCTTTGTTCCACGGAAAACTGTGAAATTTTGTTAATTTTTCTTAAATTTTGTATTGAGGAGAAAATAATGACAGATCTTGTGAAGCTCAACGTTTGTCAAACTGTAAGTTTATTTGTTTTTGTCTAAAAAAACGTTTTTGTTAAAAGAAATACTGTATTTATAATTAAAAGTCTCATGTTAAAAGTGTGTAAAATTCAAATCTGAAATTGTTTTAGATATTAAAACAACCATTGGTGGTTTGCTTAGTAAAAGTTAAAACAGTCTCAATAGTTTCGCGCTAAATTATGAAAATGAAAGATGGCACTAAGGCGAAACACCTTTTAAGACCGAATGATTGGTAATCGGAGAGAGGAAACACAAATTAACGTGGGTCGATGTATTATGATTCAGTGTCTAAGGCAAATTACTGGAAATATTTTTAAAAAAATTACGGATATTTGAGGACGCCTAATGACTAAGACCCTGAACTAGCTTGGTTTGCCGTGTTAAGGATAATGATACCACGTGTAAAATATCAGCAGTTTACTCTATCGTGCTTTGTCTTGCTTTGGTAATGTTTTAAAATAATTCATATATTTTACAGTTTTTTTCAAACTATAAGCAACTCGAATTGTTTTACCTCGACAGCAACGTTATAACATAGCTCGACAAAATGAGGAAATTTCTAGAATTTTGTTGTATCTAAACTTTTTATTTCTTCTTATTACTTTATTTATTTATTATTTAAATCAAACAAAGAGTATTAATTTTAATCTTATTCCTTATATTTAAAACGTATAGTGGTTAGTATTGCATTGTGTAATCAATCTTCTAACTAAAACAATAACCTAGATTCTGTGGCTAACAGAAATTCACAAATGATTTTTCACAAAACATGACAAACACAATTTTAACTGAGGGAAACAAACCAAAATTTTTATTCATGACTATTAACACAAATTAATATAATCTAATCACCTTACGTTAAACAATAGAATTTCGAGAAATCTTATCTCATTGCCATAACTCTTTTATACATCAATATACACATACATATTAGTAATATCCCTCGTTCTACTTGTAAACATAAAACATTAAATTATATCTCTCACAATAAAAATTAATAATTATCACTTTGAACAACATAATGAAAAATAAAAATGGCCACAATAAAAAAAAGAAAAATTTTAGATTGACTGACCAATAAAAACCTTAAAAAATATTAAATTAAATTAAGCCATGGCTAAAAAAAAAACTTATCTTATCGGATATCTTAGAAACCTCGAGACCACTTCCATATTCCATCGTCTTAGAGCATCGGGAGGGACAATCCTCCAGGTCCAGGGTCTTTGTTCAACAATCTTCATCATAATGGCGTTCTTCGAAAATTCTCGTCAACTCGGAACAAACGACAGCATTGATCAGTGCAGAGACATCCAGCTAGAGCTTCCGTCAACCAGACAACCAGGAAAAAGGAAAAGACCTCGTATTTTTTGTGTGCTGCCCTTTTATAATCTTTTTTTTGGACCATTCCACGTGGTACTCTTAATTACATCATCTGTGCTGTTACTCGCCTCAGGCACGTCCAAGAGCTTCTCTGACCCTCTCACATCCAGGTACAACCATGTGGGGAAACCCCATGTGGTCCTCTTATGAGCATATTCTGTCACGCAGAGTGACAATATAAGAGCACGCACTGGTATGGTATGAGGTGTGTTTAGAAATCAGCAAGACTTCAGTTAAAATAATTACGTTTATTTTAAACTTCAATAAACATTTAAAAATATTAAAATCAATAACTTAAAACATTTGTATAATCAAAACAATCTCACACAGAGACTTCTAACATACGAATCTCACTAGCTTGTGAGTTCAACTGTGTCTGCTGCAAGCGGCCCCTTTGCTCTAACTCGAGCAGTATTTATACAAGCCAGTAACATAACATTGACATATTTGCATAAAATATCCTGGAAAGGAAAAATAACAAACCATGGGGAAAATACACGAAAAACAACATTTCTCAGATGTATGACGTCAAAGTTGCTGTGACGCCATTACTTGTTAGATAATAAGTGCTACATTAGTCTAAAACGATAGCATGAATGTCGGAAAGTAATACAAGTAAATTATCTAATAAACTGAAGTTTAGATAGCCCTTTTAAGGTTCATTTTCCTAACATATTCCTTTGCAAAAAGTGGGAAAAATCGTCTCTTTTATTGAATGCAACTGAATAAAGTGTATCGCCATTTTTTTAAAGATTCTCGAGAAGCACTTCTGTGTTCCAAATCAATACGTGATAATTTAAAATATATATATATATATATATATATATAAAGAAAAAAAATAAGCGTATAAAACTTAAAAATAAAAGGGAGAAAATAAATAAAAATACTAAACAAAGCTTAATTTTTAAAAAAACTTTACCTTGCGTCAGTCAATCCACATGAAAAAAAAATTAAAATAAATTGAAATTGTCAGTCAATCAAACACTAAAATACATTACATTCTTGCATGTTACATTTAGTACATAAAACATGATTTATCATTTGCTCAACTTTCATGAGTGCCACTACAATTAATTCGCGTGAAAATTAATCTAATGACACCCATCAAAGTTAAACAATAGGTGGAGAAAATTATTAAAGTATTTAATTCACTGTATATTTAATTTAAATTATTTAATTTATAAAGCGATAGACAACAATTTATTGAAATACTCTCTGAGAGTACTCATTTTAATGGGTTATCTAAATTAATGGGGCTGTCCTATTGTTCTTGTGTTGTATTGCCTAAGGTAAAACAAACCCAATCAGGACTTCCCTGAACCTTTTATACGGGTGTGAATTATCCTTGCGTCATTAAATAGGGAAAGGCTTGAAATAAAGTTTGAGAATACGTCAACAGAGCTTGTAAACAATATATATTGGACTATAAACTCAAGAAAAAAACCGTACTAATTTTATTATTATTTTAAAGATATTAACTTTAATAACTTTCCGTAATTTCTTTTAATCCTGTAAATTGTTCATTGTTTGCAGTATATGTCCTTTTTTTTCTATTTTCCATTGTTCTTCGGTTTTCTGTCGCACATTCACACATTAATTATGTTCATGGTTCAGTGTGTTGTTTTTGTGACTTATGTCCCTCCCTGGCCAGAACATGCCAGAACAGGTCCATAGATGGCTGCGAGCAGAAGAATACGGCTCTGGATCACAATGGCGCCCTTTACACGTACGTTCTTTCCCGCGTGAAACCACGATCCCGCGCGATTGAGTGCACGTGTGAAGATTGTCGGAGAGGAAGGGAAAGCTGCTTTGGAGCGTACTGCAAGTTTTTCCGCGCGCAATCCCGTACGCTCCAAGCACTCCAAGAGCGTACGTGTAAAATGCGCCATTAGCGCCCTTTACACGTACGCTCTTTTGCTAGTGCTTGGAGCGTGCGCTCAATCCCGTACGCTCCAAGCACTTGCGAAAGAACGTACGTGTAAAGGGCGCTAATGACACTATTTAGGGTAGGAGTCCGACTTGGCCAGGTGCCACCTCAGTTTTCACCGATCACCCCGAGGAGCGACATCTTCGGAGGGTTGTTCTTCCCCTCCCCTGTGACCACATGGAAGGACTTTTCGGGCTGCGGATTTAACGAGCACATCGTCGACGTAGACACGACGGCATTCAATGGCGCTTGTCTGGATTCGAACTGAACACCCTCTCCAAAGCCTAAAGGACTAACACTTAGGCTGCCTCAGGCCAGGAGTTCAATGTGAATACATGGAACAAACAAGGGGACTGGGGACCTTGAACATCGTTTTTTAAAAATTTTTAACATTTTATTCTAAATACAAAATGAGAATAATTAACATTCTTTTTTACTATTGTTATGAGGGGTACCAGAGATACCCCTTTGCGTTGTGTAAATTTAGGGAGGTGAACTCCAAAGGTAACTATGCGTTTATAAATAAAAATAACAACATTTATTATACAATATTTTACAAGAAAAGGTCGGTTTTACATATTATATTTAAGATCTTGGCTATACATATTTTTAACCGAATTAGGGCATACTTCATCCGCTTCCTGCGGCATAACCATTATGGGTCGAGTGAAATAAAAGTCTCGTAATCTCTCAGAAGGCATGAGCACTATTTAGAGGGGGAATTTATGACCAACCTGGGGAGATTTGATGAAAACAGCAGAGCATGGCTTCGTTGAGGTACTTCTACAGGAGGAGGATTTAGGCATCGGGTAGAAATTCATGTGGCTCTTCACTGGCGGAAGCAACAGGATTCGGTGCTGGCGGTTGAAGACGGGTATCTCGCCATTTTACGGGGGCGTCTTTCCTTCCCAGGCTCTCTTGCAGCTCGCTACCTCCAATCGCTCCCTCGCTCTCTCTCCGAACGTCGTTTTCTCCCACACTCGGGTCTCCTCCAATCTTTATCATAACCCCTCCCCAGGTTAGTTATTCACGTAAATTTATTGCCTCTTCGAGTTTTTTATTCGAGGGCAGGATGCTCTGACATTCCCATGGTTGACCCACGTGGTACGCTTATTTCCAAGAAAATTGGAAGTCCGTTGAATTTCCTGGAATTTCTTTCCCGCGTCCTGAGGAATTCAGGAGGGGTGATGTTTCTTGGAAAATTGGTGCAGTTCCAATATGGCCGTTTTATGCCCCGTAATCGTGTTGGAAGAACAAAATGGCTATAACGTTGGAAGGAGTTCAAAATGTCCAAATTGTGGATCCTTCACAACAACTATATTAAAGATATTTAGAAATCAAAAATAAGTATTTTGTGGAAGAATAGGACTGTTTTTCAAAAAATTCTTCAAAAATGCTAGAATTTTTCAAAATGCTCAAGGCCCATTAATTTTCATCTGACTTTTGCAAAATTTCTCAGGATTGTTAATTGCTATGTTTCTCGAAAAGCTGTGCATCATTATTTGAAATCACAATTATCTTTCAAATTTATAGAACATGAAATGAAGTAAAAACATGCAAAGATATTAATAAAACAGGCAGATTAATAAAAATAAGGATTTATTTTCACATTAAAAAAACTCATTGCACGATTATGTTTATATATATATGGTAAACATATATTAAATATATTAAGATTCTTAAATAATATGGAATGCGCATGGAGCATTTTGAAAAAATATTAGCATTTTTGAAAAAATTTTTGAAAAAAATGCATTATTCTTCTAAAAAATTATTTTGAATTGCAAGCGTTTTTCAGTGTAGTAAAGAAAGAATATCAATTATTCTCATTCTGTACATAGAGTTGAAAATTGAAAATTTAAAAATTTGAGGTTGAAGGTCCTTTGTCCCCTTAAATAATAAAAATTCCTTAAGCGCACATACATCGTCTAGAAAGAGAATTGCGAGCTTCTAGATTTCAGTCATGGGCTTGTGGCGGCCTAGTGGTACAGCGCGCTGGTTTTCAGTGCTGAGGGTGCTCAGATCGAGTCCCAGCGTTGCGCCACGAAAAATGCCTCCGTTCGTGTCGTCCCTTCATAGGGGGTAATGCTGTCCGCCTATATGGTGCCCCCACAATAAAATGGACAGTGAAACTGCGGCGTAGTAAGGGCCAATGTTTGAATACAAGTGCCTCCGCATTGGATAAAAAAAAAAAAAAAAAAAAAAAGATTTCAGTCAAATGGTTAAAAGGATAGATCATGAGAGTATTCGTGTCTTGAAATCAACACATCAGTAAGGATTTTAGAGGGTTTAAGTAGGATAGAATACTTGACAGATATCTAACTTTTGTACATTCGCTGAACACGTTGAGCCGTTAGACGACCGGCACTGGCTCGCTGAACTTCTCACCCTAGTTGCCGGAAACAATAAGTTATTTCTATCATGAAATAAATTTTGGAATTTTTTTTTCGCATTTTGATTTTAGATTAAGTTTTTCTTTTGTACTGCTAGCCAGTTTAATTTTAATTTATGTGCAGTTTCCTGTAATATCCTTCGCAATTCGACCGTACTTCGTGACTCATCCGGCTCGGGTAAGGATGAAACCTTTGGGTTTAATACGCAAATGAAGTTGGTTTGGTTTGGTTTGGTTTGGTTTGGTTTGAAGCTCTACGGACAACTTTTGCTACACGAGGGCTAATTAGACAGGGACCTTTAATTTATGTGCAGTTTCCTGTAATATCCTTCGCAATTCGACCGTACTTCGTGACTCATCTGGCTCAGGTAAGGATGAAACCTTTGGGTTTAATACGCAAATGAAGTTGGTTTGGTTTGGTTTGGTTTGAAGCTCTACGGACAACTTTTGCTACACGAGGGCTAATTAGACAGGGACCTTTAATGTATGTGCAGTTTCCTGTAATATCCTTCGCAATTCGACCGTACTTCGTGAATCATCCGGCTCGGGTAAGGACGAAACCTTTGGGTTTAATACGCAAATGAAGTTGGTTTGGTTTGGTTTGGTTTGAAGCTCTACGGACAACTTTTGCTACACGAGGGCTAATTAGGCAGGGACCTTTAATTTATGTGCAGTTTGCTGTAATATCCTTCGCAATTCGACCGTACTTCGTGACTCATCCGGCTCAGGTAAGGATGAAACCTTTGGGTTTAATACGCAAATGAAGTTGGTTTGGTTTGGTTTGGTTTAAAGCTCTACGGACAACTTTTGCTACACGAGGGTTAATTAGACAGGGACCTACTGCTTAAAACCGATTCCGAAAGGGCTACAAACGCCCATGCTAAGAGTGGAACTCGAACCCACTGACTCTGGTACCGAATGCCAGCGGGATTATACTGTTTGGAAGGAGGAAATCGAGGCAATAGAACGAGATCTCTAGTCTATATATATAAAACAGTTCCGTAACTGACTCACTGACTGACATACAACGCACAGACCAAACTACTGGACCTAAAGGGCTGAAATTTTGCATGGGGATTTTTCTGAAGGTGTAGGGGTGCACTAAGAAAGATTTTTGAAAAATTCTTCTTAGATTTTTTTAAAATTAAATTTTAAACTGTTTTAGTAACTTTATTTAGTTTGCATTTAAAATAATAATCTGAGGGTTATAAAATTTTTATCACGAGAAAGATCAGAAAAATTCCTATAAAATGAAATCTTTTTCGAATCTTTACCTCCATTTTCTGACTTTTGGTGAATTTTTAAAGATTAATTTTTAGAATTTAATTTATTAAATGCCGATCACGGTATTTCTTTTTCTGGTAATTTAAATAAATTTATCGTCACGTGCATAACAACTAAATACACAAAAAAATATTATTTTTTCTTTTTAATGGGGCAGACGATTGTACATTATCCAAAAAAATATTAAAATACAGTAAAAGATATGTTCCTCCAACTGTACTATATTAACCGTACTATATTCTTTAGTATGTCCTATTAGATTTAATTTCAATATTTTCATCTACATTATTTTGTCTTTAAAAATATCCCTTTGCTTTAAAATATTGCCTTTAAAATATTAATAATTTGCCTTTAAAAATATTTTTTTTATAAATATATATATATATATTTACATCAATTGTATACATTGATCGTCGTATTTATTATAAATATATATATATATATATATATATATATTTTTGGCATTAATTGCATGCATTGACCATTGTATTTAATTTGAATGTACTCCGTAGCGAAGTGCAGGTTTTCAGCTTGTTTTATCATATAGATTTAGACTAAATTGCGACTGGAGACGGATCAAGGGGTGTACTTCGATAAGGACGACTGGTAGTTCTTAACTGTTGAAGACATATTTTGTAATACAAGCAAATTTGTGTATATACACATCCCTTGTCATTTACAAATTTGTAATTATTTAAGGCAGAGCATATTGTAATAACAGGGAAAGGACTCACTGTGCGAAGGATGTCATCTTTCAGTGAAAGGTTAATAAGAGTATGAAAGTTTATCACAAAATAGGCTTTAAAACTATTTATATATATAAAACAGTTCCGCAACTGACTGAATCACTGACATACAACGCACAGACCAAACCGCTGGACCTAAAGGGCTGAAATTTTGCATGGCGATTCTTCTTATAGTGTAGGGGTGCACTAAGAAAAATTTTTGAAAAATTCTTCTTAGCTTTTTTAAAATTAAATTTTTAAGCTGTTTTAGTAACTTATTTTAAGTTTGCATTTAAAATAATAATTTGGTTTTTAAATTTAGGTTTTTGGACAGGAACACACACACCTATATATACATATATTAGATAATTTACCATAAAATACTCTTTAATTTACATTAATTATCTTTTATTAAAATTATTTTTTATAGTTTAAAAAATACAACTTAATTTTTAGACCTATAAGTAGATACACATGTTTACAGTAAGAGATGAAAAAAATACAATATTTGTTACAAGTTACAACATACCTGCTTAACAGTTTTAACATTTCAACTACAGGAAGGGAGCAGGAAAAAGTTTTCTACGGTAGTTTGACGTAATGAAGTTTTCAGGAGGCTGTTTATATCTCTTTCAATACTTATAGTCTCAGACGAAGATTCACATTCTAGCTTACGTTTCTCGGTTTGATAACGTGCTGAATCTACTATTGTCACGTTTTCGTGAATGATAGTGGACACATCGCTGAAGATTTCTGTGTTTTAGGGTACTGGAAGCCGCAACCAGGATGTGGGAGGTGGGAAAAAATAGTCCCTATTTTTGTTTGTCAGTGGAGAAAAGTGAAATCGGACTCGGACGGGTAAAGATGCTCCCGGATCAAGCTAATAGGACAGTGTTGTGGTAAAGCGTTTAACGGGAAACTATTATGTTATGCCTAATAAAGAAAGGGGTGAATTTTACGACTATATAAAATCCCATCTTATCAATCTTTCTTAAAAAAAAGAAAGAACTTCGTGCCTTTTGAGGGTTTAAGTGGCTTTTTTGGAAAAATGAAAGGAAAGCGAAAAGTGTAAACTGATTCTTAAAACCGGTGGATTGATTCTTTAAAGCGAAAGTTTTAACATGGAAATAATACATTTGTTTTTGTTTTCGCGATATTGATTCTTATAAACGGTAGATTCTTATAACCAGTGATCACTATTAGCGGTGGTTACTGTATATCCTTCGATATCATCTGTATTAAAATTTAATATTTTGTTGTTACTAAGAAAATATTTAAAAACACAAATTGCAATTTGAGAGGCACTGAGAATAAAACTTCTTTTCAAATATGTAACTATCCTTAGTTTTTGGAGCCAATGTTTATAAATTTTGAAGATTTGCTGAAAATTCTTTATCTTGCCACCCGATAAAAAAGAATGAACGTATTCTACCATGAGACTGCATTCATTTTTACGTCTGAAGTGCCACTTACACATCGAAAAAGTATTTTCAAATATTTATAAACATTTGAAGTCCCGATATTCGAGTATCCTCCCAAAATGGAACCAAGTTAAAACTGTCGGGAATCATGCATTGCAGTGTAAGTTATTACGTGTTATTTTTTGTCTTTTCACTCTAAATATAAAGTAAAAAGTATATTGCAGCTATGATAACTGCAGTTACTTTTTTTTAGTCATCTCAATGGTATCAGCTTGGCATATTCAGAATTATTTAAATGGCTCGTGTATGACCTTGGTCCTTTGCTAACAAATACTTGATCAGAAATCAGATACGTTGTAAATAACTGCTGCGAATCTCATTTCACAGGGTTGTTTTCCTCTGAACTCTTATCAGTGCGAAGTATGAAGGATCTATTTTGTAAATAAATATCATTGAAAGGAAAAATTTTGAAATTTTAATTGCCATTGACAAGAGGTACTTATGCCCATTGTCGTATTATTTATTACTAGCTGAAAACCCGCACTTCGCTACGGAGTACATTCAAATTAAATACAACTGTCAATGTATGCAATTAATGCCAAAAAAAAATATATATATATTTATAATAAATACGACGATCAATGTAAACAACTGATGTAATATATATATAAATTTATAAAAAAATCGTAAGAGTTATTTATTTTTTTTGGATAATATCCAACCTTCTGCTGCATTAGAAAGAAAAACAATATTTTTTGTCTATTTAGTTGTTATGCACGTGACAATAAATTTATTTAAAGTACCAGAAAAAGAAATCACGTGATCAGCATTTAATAAATTAAATTCTAAAAATTAATCTTTAAAAATTCACCAAAAATCAGAAATTCGAGGTAACGATTCGAAAAAGATTTCATTTTAAAGGAATTTTTATGATCTTTCTCGTGATATAAATTTTATAACCCTCAAATTATTATCTTAAATGCAAACTTAAAAAAAGTTACAAACACAGCTTAAAAATTTAATTTTATAAAATCTAAGAAGAATTTTTCAAAAATTTTTCTTAGTGCACCCCTACACCATAAGAAAAATCGCCATGCAAAATTTCAGCCCTTTAGGTCCAGCGGTTTGGTCTGTGCGTTGTATGTCAGTGAGTCAGTTACGGAACTGTTTTATATATATAGATAGAATGTAGCATCTGAAATTTAAAAAAAAAATGAAATCTTTAATGATTGAATTACGAAGTGTGTTATATTCCTTCATACTCCTTCTTCTAAACAAAAAAAAATATGATTTCCCTTTTGATAGGAATGCATGTTCCTGTGTTCCGGGAATTTAATTTTTCATAACTAGTTCATGGGAATCTCAGGCTCGAAATCTGCTAAGTGGGTCAAACGAGTTTTAACAGTTAAGGCATGCTAATGAGCTGAAATGCGTCTATCACATTTTAAAAATTCGACTTGCCATCCAAACTTTACATTCGTTTTGTGAGCCAACTTAATGCTTCAGTATTTAATATATCTGAATGTAAAGCGTATAATTCTGATTTTCCACTCTGAAGATTTAGTAGTTTTTCAACCTATTTTTGAATTGCTGATATTTGAACTCGAATTTAGTTTAGATTGTAAACTTCAACAATAGTTCTGTTGTATGTATATGAAATTCAAGGAATTATTCCGATTCAGTTTTAGAGTTCATGCTACACAGCCGTAGTGCTACCGCAGTAACATGATATTCAGTAGGACATGGTGACTATGACTTTTCCCTTAAATTTGTTCATCCTTGACGTATTCATAATATAAAGATTCCCAGACTCCATTGACAATAGATAACTTCAGGCTTTGCCAAAAGAGAAAAGCGCTTAGGAAAAGATAAGAAACACTGAAATATTTTATTCTGTATTGCAAAAGGGGGTAAAAATGGATGCTGATTACAAATATCACAGGAAATGTGGGAATTAAATAGATTTGAGTGTCTGTGAGCAGAGAGATTTATATATATATATATATATATATATAGAGAGAGAGAGAGATATGAGGGGTGGGAGTTGAAATTACTCAGTATCAGCCGTAAACTAATTAAAAATCATCGTAAAGAACAAATTATTACAATTTATTTACATTGACTCGATAATAACGCAGTTCGTCTACGACGAAATCCAAAGCGTGAGTCATAATGTACTCCCCAAACAGACTATGAGGGGGGGGGGGGTGACAATGTTTATGCTAGCGGCACCCTCTTGTGCCAGACATAATATGGGTTCAAAAATAGCATTATTAAAGTTCAAAGTTCAGTTCGGAATTCTACGTATATATATATATATATATATATATATATATATATATATATATATATATATATATATATATATATACACTCTGTCACAAAAAAATATATGCACCCAGAAGGAAACGAGCTACTATCACGAAACTTAACATGTATGTAGTGTATGAAGAGATAAGCAAATGATTACAAATTCAGAACAGACCGTTTTATTAAGAAGATATGGCATGAAAAAGGTTACAAATTAGTAAGTAGTAAATCCACCTCAGGCAGCTATACAAGCCGAAACACGGCGTGGCATCGAATCAGTAAGGTCACCTATGACCTCCTGCGGAAGATCATGCCATATTCTTTGCAACTGGGCATTTAATTCACCAGTATTCCCGGACCGCTGCAGTTGCCTTCCAAGCACGTCCTAGACGTGCTCTATTGGCGAGAGGTCTGGTGACCTGGCAGGCCATGGGAGTACGTCATATCCTTGAAGACATTGTTGGGAGAGTCGCGAAGTATGTGGACGAGCGCTGTCTTGCTGATAAATGGCCCCTGGGCGACTTGATAGCAGTACAACTGGCGTTAAAATCTCGTCCACGTAACTGCGTGCCGTCAACGTACGTTGAAGGACGACTAGAGGTGATCGTGGATCCTAACAAATCGCTACCCACACTGTCACACCTTATGTAATAATCGTATGCCTTTCGACAACAAATGCCGGATCGGACCGGTGGCCTGGCCGCCTCCACACGCGTATGCGCTGGTCATCAGCATTGAGACTGAATCGGGATTCATCGCTGAGGATCACACGCCTCCAGTCGGTCACACTCCAGCTTGCCCGAGGTCGGCAAAAATCCAATCGACACTGCCTATGATGTGGGGTCAGTGGTAGGCGTTTTAATGGACGTCGGCCAGTCGTCTCCGAATGGTTTCCCTTGATACCACCGGATGTCTGGAAGGTGGTAAATGGCGTCGAACCGATTCTAGCGACGATGTTGGTGCGGAAGTGGCCGCTCTTATGATTGTGCGATCCTCGCGCGCATTTGTGTTCCTGGGACGCCCTGGCCTTCCGAGACGGTAGACTATCCCTTCCGTGCTCCACTGTTGCCTACACCGAGCAACTACCATATCGCTCCGACTGAGGTGGCGGCCGATACGCCTGTTCGACCAACCTGCTTCTCTGAAGCCTACTATACGCCCCCTCTCAAAGTACGACAATTGTTGGTACTGTCGCCAGTTACGTCTCAGAGGCATCTCTAGTCACAATACCGTCTATCCAAGTCGACAGATTTGTTTGAATAACCCTATGGCACGAGCAATCATGCTTTTAAACTCTCCCAGCTGCGCCTCTCATATGCGGATAGCGCGCTTACCCTTGTCTCATTATCGTCGAAATTTTAATCATTTGCATATCTCTTACCAGACTACATTCCTGCAAAGTTTCGTGATAGTAGCTCGATTTCTTCTGGGTGCATATATTTTTTTGTGACAGAGTGTATATTTATAATCTTTATTCCTGTTTTTCTGTCGCTGCTCATAGACACTCAAATCTATTTATTGCGGTCTATTCCTATACTTGCGGTGATATTTGTAATCACTATCCGTTTTAACCTTTTGCATTACAGGATGAAATATTTCAATGTTTCACGTCTTTTTCTTAAGCGTTTTTCTCTTTTGATACAGCCTGAAGTTATCTATTGTCAATAATGATTACGCAAACTGTATCCTGATGCTATCTCTATGTCTTTAGCAAATGACAAACGTTGTTAGGATACAACAGATGGAGATGTCATTGTGTGAGATGTCATCAGAGATGAAAAGATCTGTAGATTATTGCGAGGTAGTTGAATCCCAATTGTTTAACCTGTCATTTCTTAAAAGTATCATTCTTGTTTCTTTAAATCTTCGCTTTCGTTACGAAGCATGTTTGCTTCTTTTGACCTCATTATCATATTAATATTTGACTCACATTGTGTATTTATGTCTTGAGACACGCACTGAAATTAAAGCGCTAAATCTGTCTTAAGACGGAGAAGCACAAGTTGTAATTTGGAAACATAAATTGCAATTTGAGAGGCACTAAGAATCAAAACTTCTTTTCAAAGTGTAGGTATCCTTAGTTTCTGGAGCATATGTTTATAAATTTTGAAGATTTGCTGAAAATATTTTAATTCGATATGAGATGTATTTCTGTTTAAAACCATGGTATCAAGATTGCGTAATTGAAGATTGATTAGAAAAAAAGGTGTCGCTTTTTCTTGGAGGGAACTTTTGCTTTTCTAACTTCTCTTTAAGAATCGAAAGTTTGCCCTCTTTTCGTAAATCAGCTTCTTCTTGGAGGGAACTTTTGCTTTTCTAACTTCTCTTTAAGAATCGAAAGTTTGCCCTCTTTTCGTAAATCAGCTATCGCATGTTCAAAAAATATACATCTACAGCGTACTAGGTAGCCTTGGACCTCTATTTCACCATTGTAATGGGCTCCTCAGCAAGGTATAACTGCCCTGCGTGGCGGCCTCTATACATTTTGTCACTTTATTATTGCTTGCTTACTTTAAATTTCCTGGCACAATGAAGGACATAGAATTTCCCACCTGTTAATACAAGGGAACGATCCTGTATGGTAGTGTATACGAATACGTTTGGTTCGTTAGTGAAGATCTTTTATTGATCGGATGTAGAGTTTTATTGCACCCAATGTTGAAAGTCTAGATATGTGGAGTTCGACTCACAAGCCTCGTGGTAGTTACAGAGACAAAAAAATTGAGTGGATGAAGTTAAGAACGTTATTGTCGAGTTAAACGAAAATTAAGCAATAAAACTGCATAAAACTCACCCTAATAAGAGGGGTTACTTATGAAAAGATAATTATCTTCCCTTTACCCAGGAGTCATGAACGTAGGTTCAGCTCTTGTTTTTGCCTCCTCACCATGGTATAGCCGACAAATACGCTGGAGAAAAAGGAATTAAAAAAATGGAACTTCCCTAAATTCTTAATATTGACATACAATTCATTTACAGACGCAGTCAATTCAGCTCACAAAGAAACTAATGAAAGTCTTCTAGGAGTACATCGTGAAAGATGTTTTGTTGCACTTAAAGTACCAAAAATTAAGGTCTTTATCCAGGGTTTAGTAGCTCCCTCAGTCTTTCTCAGGCAGGGAAGAATACGATATTCAACAGTGACGAT
Organism: Dolomedes plantarius; assembly: GCA_907164885.2. Classification (NCBI taxonomy): domain Eukaryota; kingdom Metazoa; phylum Arthropoda; class Arachnida; order Araneae; family Dolomedidae; genus Dolomedes; species Dolomedes plantarius. Next base: position 184,060,643 of record OU015494.1, on the reverse strand, counting down.
TATGGTTTAGTCTAGTAGTGTAATTGTAGAGTACTGTCTGTAAGAAGGAAGTCCTAAATTTGATTTCTATGCCGATTAAATTAAAAAGTAAAGAAAAAACACCATGGGAGATATGACAGATAGTTTACACCAATATTAAACCACCAAAAAATAATCTTTTGAATGAACGAATGGTAAATGCGTATTTCCTTCACAGATCTTAAGATATCTGTCATAGGAGCAACATTTAAATACTTTTTATGTTTGTTTTATATAAGAAAACACATGTGATGGCTTTGTAATATGTTTTTATCATTATTCAGAACTTTTGTTTTATTTTGGGGTGACGAAGCATTTATTAATCGTACAAAACTGGTAAAGTGATGAAGCCTTCCTCTCTACGCATAGTAACTACATAATCCGCGTGTCTTGATTTAAAGGTATATGATTAGAGTCCTGCTGGCCGTGGTAGAAAAGAGTCATATGCTATATGGACCGAAATATCATAAATCTATGGGCACCAAGTTTCATGAATATTTCATGGATATTGAAAGATTTTGATTTATTGGTCAGTTTCGGGTTACTGCAGTCGGCTGTTTCCTCACAAAGTCTTGAACAGACTGATTCAGTGAAGCCGATTTCCATCGGCCACAAACATCCATGCTGTGACGTCACTATAAGGCTGTTAACTCTCTGAGGCATTTTGAAGAAATTTCACAACTATTGATCCATACCAAAGAAAGACAGAGTTCTAATTTACAAAACGAAGGCCAAATTTTTAAAACAAAACTTAACAATTTATTAACAAGAAAAAAATTAAACATTAGACATTTTCGACAAATTCACTTAATTTACGTGCCGACTTACAGTGCGCACTCCAGGGCCCATTCCGGCCCAAGAAAAACAGGAGCCTCACAAAAACACAACCGCTTGGGTCGAGGTTCTACGCCGCTCTCCTCATGTCTGGATTTTTTAGAAGGGGTCGAGGGGGCGGTAGATGCCGGCAGATTATCGGCTGACAGTTTCTTCTTAGACGCCGAACTTTACTACCTTGCGGAACGTCCAAGATGACAGCTTTAGTGGCTGCGTCTGTAAGGGAAACGGCTTTTAATCCCCCCACGTGTTCCGAACTGGTGGAACCGAACAACACATTCTTTGAAAAACACGCAGCTGTGTTTCAGCAGTTGTGGGGTCTCGGGAAAAAAATAAGACCCTATTTCCAGTACGCTACAATGCCAACTGTTGGGCTTCGACGTGCAGAGTGATACCGAATGGTGATGCCTTGCGTTAGAGGATCTCCTCCAGCAGTATTTTATATAAAATTTAGTGGTATAATTATGCACAAGCCTAAAGATTGGGGTGAAGCTGAATAAAATACAAAGAAATACGATTTACATTATTTCTTATCAAAGTTACATTAGTTCTTATCAGGGGGGGCAAAATCCCCGGGGTCCTGTTAAAATAAGAGTTGACAAAAAAAAATGTATACAATGTTCAAATATTGAGTGGGACGGGGGCCCGCTGTATGATTTTGCCCCCGGCCCTAGCTCAGCTGACGGCGGCCCTGTTTTTTAGTACACTTCCTTTGTTATATTTAAGCTTAAGGTTTCGACTTTAGGATTATCTACATACACAGCATACAATTATGTACGCAATAATGAATATTGTGGTTTTTATTTATATCGATTAAGAAATTTTGAGCATCATCGAACAATTAATGTAAATATTTCAATAATTTTTGAACAATTAATAATTTCAATAATTTTTTAGTACACTTCCTTTGTTATATTTAAGCTTAAGGTTTCGACTTTGGGATTATCTACATACACAGTATACAATTATGTGCGTAATAATGAATATTGTGGTTTTTATTTACATCGATTAAGAAATTTTGAGCATCATCGAACAATTAATGTAAATATTTCAATAATTTTTGAACAATTAATAATTTCAATAATTTTTTAGTACACTTCCTTTGTTATATTTAAGCTTAAGGTTTCGACTTTGGGATTATCTACATACACAGCATACAATTATGTGCGTAATAATGAATATCGTGGTTTTTATTTACATCGATTAAGAAATTTTGAACATCATCGAACAGATAATGTAAATATTTCAATAATTTTTGAACAATTAATAATTTCAATAATTTTTTAGTACACTTCCTTTGTTATATTTAAGCTTAAGGTTTCGACTTTGGGATTATCTACATACACAGCATACAATTATGTGCGTAATAATGAATATCGTGGTTTTTATTTATACCGATTAAGAAATTTTGAGCATCATCGAACAATTAATGTAAATATTTCAATAATTATTGAACAATAATTTAAAGTTAGGTACCAATTGTACAAAATATATTAATTAAGAAACATACTGTACTTGCTGTCGTCACTTTGTAGTCCCTTTCAAAATATTATTCTTCGCCGACTCTACTAGACTATGAAAAATCTCTTTTTAACCGCTTTTCTCTTTTTTTTTCCTTTCTTGTTATCTGCTGGAAACTAGTTACGCTATCAGATTATTTTTTCCGCCAAGAGAGGGCGTGATTAGCATGCACGAGATCGCGCTTCGTTAGTGAGAGATTGAATTCTGCGTAGATTTTCCTCTGTCGCAAAGAGAATTTTCCATATTCGAAACTGCTTGAAAAGAAGTCATGTTCAGCGTCTGAAAAATGTATGCCAATGTTTTAAACAAAGAATAGTATGAACAGAAAAGCCGGATTTAATTAGTACATTAAAAAATAGCATAAAGGGAATGTTAAACAATGTAGAAAGCAATGACTTTAAAAAAAAAATTTTTTTTTGTCTTTTGTCGCAGTGTTATGTAATGTCGCTGATCTGTGTCTTCGGAATTAGTGTCTGGATCATTACCTAATATTCAGCATCTTCTACTCAATTTGAAAGGGGAAAATTTTTATTTTTATAGTAGACAATTAAGAGAAGTATTAAAATTTACAGAAATTCGTATCTATGGCAACGACCCTTTTAAAGTAAAGGGCTTACGATTAAAAACTTTCTCTCGCACCCTCGTATTATTTTTATTTAAGGGGACAATGGACCTTCAACCTTGAATTTTTTAATTTTCAATTTTCAACTCTATAGGACATAATCAGAATAAACAAGTAATATATAAAAAAAAAATTAAAGTCAATTCCTACTTAGGTCAACAAAGAAAAATTTGAGTGTGAACTAATAGTAGGAATTGAAAAAAAGGATTGCCTGCCAGAACCTTGCCTACTGTGCGAGATTAGGAGGGGGGGAAAGAGAGAGAAAAAGTTTGTCAGGTCGGGGATTCGATCTCGCAACCTACAGGACGGAGAAGCCCGCGATACCGCAGTGCTTCCGTTTACACGGTAACAAGAGGGAAATTACTATTCAAGAGCAAGAGACGCTCTAGGTCTAAAACTAAAATTGATTAATTAAATTTAATTAATGAATTAATATTTGAAAAAACTGTATTAACATCAAATGTCATCCACTACAAGTTTAAAAAAATGTATTTGAACTTGAGTGGATGAATAAAGAGTCTTTTATTAACGATTGAAAATTTGAACAAGATATATATGGTCTAAAACTAAAATTGATTAATTAAATTTAATTAATGAATTAATATTTGAAAAAAAATGTATTAACATCAAGTGTCATCCACTACAAGTTTAAAAAAATGTATTTGAATTTGAGTGGATGAATAAAAAGTACTTTTATTAACGATTGAAAATTTGAACAAGATATATATAGAGAGAGTGTGAACTAATAGTAGGAATTGAAAAATATTCTTTTTCCTACATAGAAGACCCTTAGAATTCAAAACAAGGATATTTTGTCAGAAAAATGCCTGTCTTTCAGAAAATTTTCAAAAACTGTATTTTTTTTCAAAATGCGCCAAGCGCATTTTGTGTCATTTGAAAACCTTAAATTTTTTAATGTACGTTTACCATACATACATAAATATAACTGTGCATTGAATTTTATTTTTTGTAATTTTTTTTATGAATCAAAAGTCATAAATAGTTTTTTTTTTTCCATCTGCCTGCTATTTTTTTTTATTTTTTTGATTTATTTCATGGTCTATAAATTTGAAAAATAATTTGAGTTTTCAAAGAATTGTTCACAGTTTTATGAAAAACTCTTCACTTAAAAATCCCGAGAAATTTTGAAGAAATCAGAAGAAAATGAATGCGCATGGAGCATTTTGAAAATTTCCTACATTTTTGAATAATTTTTTGAAACACAACTTTTATTGTTCCACTAAATACCTATTTCTGAACTCTAAAAGTCTTCAATATAGTAAAAAAGTGTAATACTTATTCTCAAGTTGTATAAAGAGTAAATACTGAAAAAAAAAATTTTAAAGTGAGGCTGGAAGGTCCCTTGTTCTCCTTGAGCTTGTATTTCACTTAAACTGCTGTTTTCCATTTTCAAGAATCTCCTGAGTGCGTACCCACTCTTTTTTAAAGCGATTTTTAGTTTTATTTGCCTCCAGTTATGTATAACTGAAATTCTGACAGCCCATTTATTCCCAGAACAAACCTACCCTTTGATCGATCTGACAATCAGATTTTGTGTATTTACTCCCATCCAAAAATATTGGCTACCATAAAACACGGGGCCCCGTCCTCCATATTGAATCATCCCCTGGACATTTTACGGTGGCCAGATTAAATCCTCATGATACCTCTAAGTAGTTTTTCTCAGCATCACTATCTGTTCCCTTTGGTAAGCCCGTCTGCAGACGGAGCAACTCAAAAGAAACTGATAACTGACTCAAATCACAAACCAGTCCGTGATGAGTCGCAACCTATGTAATTGAATGGAGCTACGCACACGGCGCAACTGGTTACAAACCCGTCGGACGGGTTTGTAACCAGTTCCGTTTTTCTGTGTTGTTTTTCCGTGTTGCAAATTGCATTCTTTTCAGTATCGGTTATTGTGTGAGAGTATAAAGAAGCGTCAGCCGTGAATTATTTGTAACTAGAACCATTCCGTTGCACTGCATGTGGTCCGACGTAAGACCACCAGTTCACAAGTTCATCGGCCAATGTAGACTGCAGTAATCAGAGACTTCTCACACCCTAGACCGAACACCAGGGCGCCTCCATCCCAAGGCCAAGAGAAAGAGCCAGAGGACAGCAGGAACAGCTCAGGTCAGCTCACTGTGAGCCATTACTGATAAGAACAGAAATGTTGAATAGTCGGACAATTTGGAATGAGTTGCCGAAAATAGGATAGTTCCAGGGGCTAAAGAATTCAGGAACACCAACGACGAACAAATAATGGGAGTGGCACAATAACGCGAAACCAGACTAAACAGGAGAGAACAAGAATACGAGACCGTGTATCTCAAACGTTCTGCTCATTGTTTAATGAGAGCGTCATTCTAGCTCAATCCAGACATTTATATTTCAAGTTCAGTTATTATGAAAAAACGACCGATCCGATAAATTAATATAAAGCTGCGATATTCTGAGCGAATATTGCGGGAAAACGATGGATCGAGGAACGATCCAGGCGGTCTGTTTTTGCTTGTTTCTATGGAATTTATTCGAGACTGGGTGAAATAAACGATACATACGGGAAAACGATCGTTCGGGGAACGATCGATCGAGATTCCACTGTATATATATATATATATAATTAATATAAATTGTTAATTTTTCAAGCGTGACCTAAAATTTTCAATAATAATATTTCAAAAATTTCAATAATAATATTTCAAAAATTTCAATAATAATATTTAGGGGAAAGAATAACTTGAAATTATTTTTTGGCTATAGAGATCAAGAATTTGTATTATATCTGCTTCAGACTGCTGCCGTGACAGTAACGTGAAATTTTATTAAATTTTAATTCTATTTATAAGGTTGGAAATGTTCTCTTAAAACGGGATATCCAAGTCCCTAAACCGGCAAGAAAATTCTACTTACTCGGTTTTTTAAATTACTTTGATAAATCTTTCTTTCATTCTTTTTTGACTTCTTAATTTTTCTCTACAGGTTTGTATTATATGACCACGGCATAACGGTAAAGCCATTATTCATTTTTCTCTTATTCTTCAAAATTATAATTTATAATACTGCAATTCGAAACCTGCGAAAACACGCATTTCGTAAGATCTCTTATCTCAATGATTTCGAATTTTTATGACCTTTCTCTATGACGTGAGTCATTGAGTTCCCAGCTCAGTGTGTCGCGTAGATTCTGAGGGAACATTGTTGTTCCACACCAGGAGTTTATAGACTTTTTTTTTTAGTTAATTCTGATTTTTCAGCTTTTGTATTTTTTTTTTAATGGCAAGTTCATCGTGAAAAATTTTCCTCGGAAAAAAAGATCGTTTCAAAAAAGACTTTTTGAAATTAAATGACTTTTTTCGAGAATTTTTATTGGAAATTCTAAATTTCTTCTAAATATACCAGATTTACCAGTTTTTTTTTTCTACGGTTAATATTTTCCTAGGATAAAATTAATCCTCCATACAAATTAAGAAATGTCCCCCCCCCCGAAAAAAAATATATAAAATCATATTTTATCTTAGCAAATACATCCAGTGGCGTAGCTAGAACTTTTGTCGCCCTTTCTAAGTCAATCAAAATTTTTAGAGATAATATTTTCACCCCTACATTGACTTAACGATGAGGAAAAATATTCGAAATCATATAGTAATTCATAATTTGTAGAAAGCGAATAGTAAACTTATGAATCGAACAAGTGGTTTTTTTACAACTAATACTAAATAAAAGTATGCCGCCACAAAAATGTGCCGCCCGGTGCGGACCGCACACACCGCACCCCCCTAGCTACGCCACTGATACATCATTAAATATGTATTTTATCATTAGTTATTTAAAACAATAACGTGCACTTTGCAATGTATTATTATTAAAAATATATGAATAAATTTAAGGATTTTAACCTAAAGAACTTCGTTGTTGTTCGAGCATTGTACTGGAATTACAAAATCCTCTTGAAAATTTGGAAAAGTCCACAAAATATTCTACTATTTTTGTATTAATTTTGTATGTTGTCAGCGGCTGAATTAAGCATCTTGAAGGTCTTATGTTTAGCAAGATTTTGAGAGCCACACCTTGCCTCCTATAGAACCAGATTTCCGAGTTTTACATCAGTACGCAATACCAAATTTTGAGGCCCTCTTTTGGAACCAATTTTAGAGTTTTTTGTTAGAAAGTTTCAAATACCTTCTTTTATATAGAATATAATAATCTGAAATATTATTATGTCAATAAATTGGGAAATAAAATTCGACATTAAATACTGTACGAACATAAATAACTCTCTGCAAAAGTTATTATACAAATTTTAAATATAGTCTTTAGTGATACTTCTGCATCTCAAAGTTTTCAGGATATATCAGTATCTTCTTAGTATAACTCTTGTACACAATTTACTATCAACTATAGAGGTGAGATTAAATGCCTGTTTAGTTAATGAATTGTGTAAATAGTTTTCAACTTGCTAAAGCGTTAGAATAAAGAGTAAGCTAGTAGCGTTGGATGGATAATGTTTAAAAAAATGCACTTTGTGTGTAATTCATAATTATGAAATAATAAATTCCTTTCAACACATCAATTGAATCACAATAATGTATTATTCCAGAGGTGGGGAAAGCGAGGTCTCCGTGATCTTCTTTTGTGGCCTTCATAAAAGCTAGCACTTGTAATTAATATTTAATTATATAGATTACAACAATTTCCAAATCAATAGAATTAAATAAAGAATGGCATGAATGTATGTACAGTGTCGGCCAAAATAAAGTTGACATTTTGAAATTGTTGTCTAAAGTCACTACAATTGTATATTTAGCCAAATGAGCTTCGTTTACCTTGATTGTATGATACTTTAACTACACTTTATATGTAATTTCATGCTCAGAGTTTCTTAGCAATACTACCAGACATGTTATAGGATCTCTACACAAAAACTATTTTCTTACTATTATTGTTGTGACTGACTCCATGTACGTTAAAACGTATTATTTTTTCTGCAAAAAAAATAATATATAATGATTAATGTTATAACAAGTTTTTATCCTTATGTGAATACAAAAATATTTTATATTGTAACTTTTTATGCCAAATAATAAATAAATAAGGACTTAATTTTTTTGTCATTTTTCTATATAATGCACCAAATGGTTATAACTATGTATATCTAACTATAATAATTTCATAAAAGTCGCATTTATAGGTTCATCAACTTATGCGGCCTCCTTTATTACTACCTAATTTACATGTGGCCTCTAAAGGTAAAAAGGTTCCCCACCTCTGTATTATTCTATACGCAGATAATAATGAAAGCATAATTTTCCAATTTTTGGACGCCTTAAGTGCACGTTTAGAGTATGTCTGTACTGTAATATCCCTATGTACGTTATCAGAATAAATATGATACAACACAATGTTGCACTTTGTTTTTCAATTCGGGTTATATATTTATACATTTCAGCATTATTAGAGGATAGAGGATAAATAAGGCTTTTTTATAAATAGTCATAGTCGTCCCAATACTCAGCGAATTTCGTGTAAGAGCAGGTTAAGTTGGGCAGCTTGAGTTGGGGTCATTTGGAAGAGGTTAAGATACCATGGTTCAGTCCTCGATCCTGACTTACGGTCCTTACAGTGGCTCCTGAGTGTTGGTTGAATGATGTTTCACAGATCATCCTCGTCGAGAAATTTAACAAAAATTAAAAAGATAAAAAAATATGTAAAGCTAACTTACGATGTTGTTGGCTTCAAAATGAAAGGAAAGGACTTTTAAAAAATGAGAAATACTTAAACCGCCGGGCCTGAGGTTAAGAGTCTGGAATAGGAACACTTGTCAAGGCAAATGGTCATTACGGTAGAGCTTGATCGTTGCATAGAACTATGATGTACCGTTTGGTAAACACACGACAAGGTAGAAAATAATTCAGTATCAAAATAAGTAAAACGAAAACCGTAAGGCTATTATCATGTACCATTGGTTTTAAAAAGTCATGGGTAAAGAAATGAGGAAAGGCATATAAAAATGAGAATAATTTGCATTGGCGGGATAACTTTGGTGGCAGAGCGCTGACCTAGACTTCAGAATAAAACCCGGTTTCGATACTTGGTTCAGGGATATGACCTTTACTGTATAATCTTCGTAAATTATAGTGTGAAGACTCAGACGGTTTACCCTTTGAATGGTTTGAGGATCTCAGGTCCTATTGAGATAATTCCACTGGTTTATTTATGAGTTTAATATGGTCACAATAAATGGCCTCTCAAAACTGGGGATTGCCATTCAAGAAGCAGTTGTTGCAATGCCACATGTCTAGATACACCAAGAAGAAGAATACACCACGGTTCATCTTGCAAGGTTTCCCCGTTGGGGGTATTTACATAGGGAAACTTAAAAAAAAAAGATATGAAAGAGTATTTAAAAGGATATATGTAACTAAAAAATGGTTATAAGCAAAGGTTATTTCCATCCTGTCTTGTGGGAGGTGAATTAGATTTAGCAAGATTTAATCATGCTTATTTTTGCCTCTTTATTTCGTCTTTGCAATGCATTGCTACCTGTATGATTTTTATTATATATATATTTTTTGAACTATACTATATCATCAAGCTTGTTGTCATCTGTTGTCATTGTATGAGGCCATTTACTTGTCAATGTTCAGATGTATTAAACACTATCTCTCTGACACATTTTTTGAACGTGTTTTTGTCATTCTTCAAACGATACATCACATGCATTTAATATTAGAAGATTGCTTTCAGAATTAATGTGACATATCAACATCTCCAGTCGGAAACACTAAGCCTTGTATTAACAAGGCTGTTACAAGTGTGGGTCGGATGCGAGATTAAAAACAAAACACATTTCAATGCTTTAAAGAGTTTTTTGAACCAAAGTTGCAATTTATGGTATTTATGATTATCATTTCCAGCCATCTATCGATTCCAGAGTATTTTTACAGTCATCAGAAAATCATAATCTGTTTCTTTGAAACTCACATCACCCGTTCCTTCCGAAAGAATAATGAACTGAAGTTACGTATGCCTCGTAAAATATACATTATCATTCGTGTATGTTTGCCCCTACTTCATTGATAACGCTGAGGAATTTTATATGAGAAAATAGATTGTGTTTCAAGAAATTTTCCTAGGATTTTTTTCCAGCTCGTTTTCAATTGATAATGGTTTAGTTTTTCTTTTGAGGTGATTTCAGTGGTTCCTTCAATTTGAAAAAAAATTCTAACAATGTTTTTTCTGATCTGCAATGTCATGGAATTGTTTAAAACTACCTATAAAGTTTCTAAGAATAATTGTCAGCTTAATTGGGCTACACATACTCTGTTGTTGGATTCTAATATTTGGTGGAGAACTTTAATATATTCAATATACCTAAACAATACTGAGTGTTTTACTAGTGATATATGTATTGGTGTGTGGTCTTTATAATGGAAAAATTGTTAGGGAATTTTTTTATCATTAGGGTTGCTGTGTCCTAACCCTGTTGCATTCGCTCATCTCAATGTTAACCCACAGAGAAAATGTGTCTACTATTCGCAGCTACATAAATGCTGATAATCCAATAAAAATAGTATTTTCAGATAACCTGAACTTTTCAGCACCTTGCAACAGGATTCATTTTATAAATCTTGTCCACAAAAGGAATCAATGAACATTTAAAACACACTATACCAGATTTTTCCCCCCAAATAATTTAAATGTTAAAATATTAATTGCATATAAAAAACAAAACAAAAAATGCCCCAAGGTATAAAATTTCTTTCTCTATTATGGAGTACAATTTTTTAAAAAATCTTTAAATCCAAGTTGGCAATCCTTGGACACATTTTTCCATAGGTTAACATTGAGGTGAGCGAATCCAATAGTGTTCGTACACAGCAGCTATTGAAAACACATTAGCCTATTTGACGGAGGCAATGCGTAATGACAGGACAGGAGTCGAACCCGGGTTTCCGAACATCGAGCCAAATCTTTTACCATTTCATTAAGCGTGGTACACTCAGTTACGATGTATTCTTGTTACTGAACGATGCGATGAAATCTTATTTTACGAATACCCTTCCTGTCTCTTTTTATGGACACTGGTTGTTTGCCTTGCGTGCATTTTATCCATTTATTTATTTTTGATTATCACTTTTATTGTTTCCACGTTGTTGAGTTTACCTTTCTTTGTCATATGCGTTGCGAAATCTTTTTTATTTTTTATTACTACGGTCAGGTACCACTATCATAACCTCCAACCAGGATCAGGAGTTGAACTTGGGTATCCAGACCTCATGGTCGGAATTCTGGCCGGCTATGTAAGGAACTCCCGTTCTTTTAATGCAATTCGTAGGAAGTATATGAAAGAAATTCTAATTGGTGTTTGTTAGAGATTAATGAAGTATAAAAGGAAATCACATGTTTAGATAATTATGAATAATGGTTCGTTCAATCGTTGTAAATGAATGTGTCCAGGGAAATAAATTAATGATTATTCCCAATGCGAATTTACTGAAAGTCTTAAAAATAATGTTTGTGTATGCCAGTATACATATTGGGAGTATTTATTGTGTACTGTCTTAAGACTCATTATCATTCCATCTGACGTCGAGTGCCTTTGCAATTTCAATTAGCCGGTGCCTAGGTATCAAACCCTGTTTACTAACTTCCTGTCACCACTCCTCCGAAAAACGAAATCTCAACGCAGCAAGAAACACATATTTCTTAATGCACTTTCCTCATAATGCCTTACTTTAGTAGAGCATTGCATTCAAAGACGATTTTTTTAAGCTTGCGACAGGAATAACTATAAAGCATATAAAAAATCCTTTCATACTGATCGCACACAATAACTTTCACTTTCCATTGAAGCGGAGTTGCTCTATTTTTAGACACTCTCTATCCATTCATCTGTAACGAGAAAGTATAAGAGAGTCATGTTAAAAAAATTACTTGATGAACTCGAGAAGACCTCCATTTCATTTCTCAGTAATCAGAACTTCCGGTCCAACCTTATTACTTTAGTTGAAAAAAAAAAAATGAACAGCTAAACAAGAGTTGGCTGAGTCCATCCATGCGATTGATCAAACCCATCTTGTCTCACTTTGCTTTCAATGGAGAGCATTGAAGTATAGCGCTAAGAGAGCATTCTTTTTATCACACACCCCCACATGCTTGAAAATAGATTTCGTATTAACTAGCCTTAATAGACCAAGACAACAATTTTAACTATCCTTTCATGATGTAGTCAATTTCTTAGCTACTATAATTACTGTTGAAACGTCATTAATGGTGAATTTCCTCTTTCATATTTCGTTACAAACATTGTTCTTTCAGTCTTTGTGTTTTAGCTGGGTGCTTTAAACAAAAACTAGTTTAAAAACAGAGATACAAAAGAACTGTACGGTGTTTCTCTGACTAATATTTGAACTCATCGTAACAAAATGAATGAGTGTTTCAGACTCCCTGATATATTTCCTGAAATATTTCTAAAATAATCACTTCCTTCTCTCAAGTTATTTATTCCTTTGAATTAAAAAAGTGGCTGCAGTAATGAGAATCTGCTTCAAAGCATTGTCTTGAACAGCCATGAGTTATCAGAAGCATGCATAACATCCTTGTATCAATAATAATTATGAATTCACTGGAGCTTGTGTGAATTCCCTTTGGTGATAAATAGAATTATATTTTGAAGATGCGTATCTTTTCATCATAAATAGGTTCGATATTCCTTTTTAGCGGGATCATCTCGAACGAATGGGGTCGTTATCTATATATATAGAACAGTTCCGTAACTGACTGACTCACTGACTCACTGACATACAACGCACAGACCAAACCACTGGACCTAAAGGGCTGAAATTTTGCATGTCGATTCTTCTTATAGAATAGGGATGCACTAAGAAAGATTTTTGAAAAATTCTTCTTAAATTTTTTTAAAGTAAATTTTTAAGCTGATTTAGTAACTTTTTAAAGTTTGCATTTAAAATAATAATTTGAGAGTTATAAAATTTATATCACAAGAAAGATCGTAGAATATTCTTTAAAATGAGATCTTTTTCGAATCTTTACCTCCATTTTCTGATTTTTGGTGAATTTTTAAAGATTAATTTTTAGAATTTAATTTATTAAATGCTGTTCACGTGATTTCTTTTTTTCGGCACTTTAAATAAATTTATCGTCACTTGCATAACAACTAAATAAACAAAAAAATATTTTTTTCTTGCTAATGAGGCAGACGATTACACATTACCCAAAAAAATATTAAAATACAATAAAAGATATTATGTTCCTCAAACTGTACTATATTAACTGTACTATATTCTTTAGTATGTCATACTACATTTAATTTGAATATTTTCTTCTACATTATTTTGTCTATAAAAATATCCCTTACGATTTATATATATATTTATTTATTTATTTATTTATTTATTTATTTATTTATTTTTACATCAATTATATGCATTGATCGTCTTATTTATAGTATATATATATATATATATATATATATATATATATATATCAATGTATGCAATTAGTGCCAAAAAAAATAAATGTATATATTTATAATAAATGCGACGATCAATGTATACAATTAATGTAAAAAAAATATATATATATTTATAAAAAAATCGTAAGGGATATTTATTTTTTTTTTGGATAATATCCAATCATCTGCTACATTAGAAAGAAAAAAAAATGTGTCTATTTAGTTGTTAAGCACGTGAAGATAAATTTATTTAAAGTACCAGAAAAAGAAATCACGTGATCAGCATTTAATAAATTAAATTCTAAAAATGAATCTTTAAAAATTCACCAAAAATCAGAAAATCGCGGTAAAGGTTCGAAAAAAAATTTCATTTTAAAGGAATTTTTAGGATCTTTCTCGTGATATAAATTTTATAACCCTCAAGTTATTATTTTAGATGCAAACTTTAAAAAAGTTACAAAAACAGCTTAAAAATTTTATTTTAAAAAATCTAAAAGGAATTTTTCAAAAATATTTCTTAGTGCACCACTACACCATAAGAAGAATAGCCATGCAAAATTTCAGCCCTTTAGGTCCAGCGGTTTGGTCTGTGCGTTGTATGTCAGTGAGTCAGTTACGGAACTGTTTTATATATATAGATATATATGTATATTTTTTCTATTGCGGAGGCATTTGTCGTGAGACATTCGCCTTTTGTTATTGACCGCGAAATCTTGCTGGCTACTTTATTCTGGAAGCACCATTGTATGGACATAAAAGACTCAGACATTTATTGCCATTTTATTTTGTGTTTCTTATTTTTAATTATTGTTTGCTAACAGATGGCAGTACTTCACTTTGTTCGGTTGTCGTTGCCATCGTAAATAAACTGTTTTTTTCCCTTTTCTGAAGTGGCAACGCAGTAAGTTTAGAATTAAATTTTAAGTAACTCTAACTACTAGTATGTTTCTTTTTCGTGTAATTTAAAGCCAAATTTTAAGAAGCGGCTTGTTAAGTTTTATAGTTTTCAACAAGAAATATTTTAGCGAGGGCTTTGTAAAAGGCAGGTCCTCTCATTGAGAATTCAAGTAATTCCTTTTAAACGAGTTTGTTATTATTTGGGACCAGTTCTCCCTTCTTCGATGCCGCTAATTGAATTACTGACATCTTGCAATGTTTGTAACTACTCCACATTTACTGGTCGTAAAGTTTTGAATAAATATCTACAAGTGAAATATGTTTTGATTCTAATTAACATATGATTTGGACTACCTCGCATTGTTGTGACATCATACTACAAGAAACTGAAAGTAAGATGGTTTTCTTTTATGTCAAGCCAAATTTATTTACCTCCCACATTTTTTGCATGGAACTATCGGTGCTGAGTTAGATTTAATAATTTATTTTAGTTTTTACCGATCTACATGCATTTGGCGCCTCGGCCATTTTCAATTGTTTCTACTGCACAACCCCTTTTGGTGGGCCATCATGTTGCTCTCTATGAGGGGACAGCATGTTAACGACCAAGCCTTATTCGGGATTTGATTTGAACCCAAACCCATTCTTTAGAAACTCACGGCGCTAACTATTATACCAAGTGGGTGGCAGGGTTGTTGCATTGTCTAAGAGATTGGAAGGAATTTTCCATTTCTACTCTATCAAGTAAGATCGGAAATCACAGCTTCATAAATCCGTTATTGAATGTAAAATGTCAACTTATTCCGAACTGTTTTGTACATTCCTTCAAGTCGCATAACATTAGATGGGACTGTCTTAACAGATGAATCTCGAATGCGAATATCTCGACCACCAGTTTGAAAATAATCATTTTTGTAGATTATCCATGCTAATTTTAAAAAAGCTAATTAAAAGGTTAAAATACATATTAAAGGATAAAATACAATTGCCGTCTATATGTGGGTTTTAAACAATGTAAAAAGTAAACAATAGAAGTAAATAAAATTAAAATTCAAGCATAGATTGCTAAATTACTGTAACATAAAACTTATCCTGCAAAGAAAACATTTTCAATAAAGGGCCTTGGGGTTCAATTAGGGGCCTTGGGATGTCTTTTGGGCTTACCTGCATCCTATTCAGAAAGTTCCCCTTGAGGTAATTGACATGGTTAGGCTCCCTGATGACGAGATCTGTCGGTTACCTCTGTTGTTTTATCGTTCAGTTCCGGCACTTATACAGAATCTTGCCGTTGGTGCGTGGATGCCCAGAGTGCTTGATTTCTGTTTGTTTTTTGTCTTTTTTAGTATTTTTTATCTATATCTGTTGGATTATTTATTTGTTTTAAACAATGAAATATGGCTGACTTTTGCACTAAAATATCTAAAGTTTTTTATTATTTTAATTAAGTATATTTTAATTCTACATTTAAATCACTATACGTAGTATATTTCAAACCACTGAGTAGTTTATTTTTTACAGAACAGATGTTCCTTTCAGAATCTTCAGTCTGTGCTTTATGGTTTTCCGATCACATACGAGTATTAATTAATCGCTTGTTTAGTGTAGTTATTTGTTGCAAAGATTTAGACCACTTGAACATTATAGAAAAATAATGCATGAAAATGTGGGACAGTTCTTGAGTATTTTCAGTTTTTGTCATAAAATTTAACGAGTTTTGCGTTTGGGATTCGTCCGTTGAGACAATCGGATCTAATGCTCTGTGACATGGAGAATGATTATATTAGTTAGAAACTAGTTATCATTTTTTCGTCCTATGGGGATTACAGGAAATGTCATTCACCATTTTATTGTTCCCCACAAGTTCCTTATAATTTCTTAGATGACAATGCTTCGTTTATCGTGGAAGGTTTGGAAGGAAGACATTAGAATGTACAATGCACTTCCAATCACGAAGTGTTCTATTACAAGTCGCATTAACTGCATAGCACGATTTCAACAGCGTCCTTAGAAATGCATTTGGAAGAAAACAAGTTCAAAGCATGATTAAAACCGTATAATGTTTCAAATTGATTATCATCATAGTTTTAATTCAACATATATCTACACGATATATGACATATGATGATCTCTTATAAGAAATTTATTTTACTCTTCTTTTATACTATGTTAACACGTGATATAAATCATACCATGATCACAGCGAAGTACTCAGTGACTATAAATTGTACTCTAATTTTGGATTGTTTAATTGCTTATATTATTGTGTCTACAAGCATGAATTAACTCATATCAGATACATTTTCATCCAACATTGACTTACATTGCGTCTATAGTATGGGGTAGAATGACTTCGAAGGCCAAAGACAGAACAAAAAGGCCTTCTCAGACTTAG
Organism: Dolomedes plantarius; assembly: GCA_907164885.2. NCBI lineage: Eukaryota > Metazoa > Arthropoda > Arachnida > Araneae > Dolomedidae > Dolomedes > Dolomedes plantarius. The sequence continues at coordinate 184,043,879 of OU015494.1, read as the reverse complement.
GAGATCGTAACAAAGGTTGCTTTGTGCAATATGACATAAAACTGCGAGGCACAAATGGAATCTGCGACAGTATTAACGAGGCACATTTCTAACATGACGAAAGGCGGAAAGAAAAAAAAAATCCTTCGCTCGGTGTTGAACTTTCCTATTGTTTGTATGCGTTCAGCGAGTTGAAGTGAGGGGAACTTAAGGCGTAAACACAATCAGTATATTATTCCTTATAAGGGGGAAAATGTGTTAAGACAATATTGATATTAGAGTCCAGTCTGGTGCAGTGTAGTAACTTTGTTGTCCGCCAGAACTCTGAGTTATATAAGAGTTTGCGTAAAAAAGGTTAAATGAAAATTTTGAAACGAAAATTATGAAAGGTTAAAAACAAATGGTATTTTAAGGCTGCTGTGTACTAACCCTATTGGATTCGTTCACCTCAACGTTAACCTACGGGGAAAATGTGTCCAAGGATTCAGGCTATCCAAAAATATCATTTTTATTGGATTATCAGCATTTATGTAGCTGTAAATAGTAGACAAATTTTCTCCATAGGTTAACATTGAGGTGAGCGAATGCAACAGGGTTAGTACAGAACAGCCTTGGAGGTGATTACGGTAAATAATTCACATTCTGCTTTCATGGAGGAGGTATACTATTTTTTAATGTAAAAAAGTAGATGGAGGATTAATAGAGTCCGGGATATGAAATGGAATATATTTTTTTAGTTTGCATGTTTTTTTCTGAGGATTTTCCTTTTCAGAATGTTTACACAGACATTATAGTTCATAGAAAATACATGGACAATTATCAATTTTTCCTAAAAAAAATTTAAAATTCAAAATTTTAAGGTTGTGTAATACCTTCTAAATGAGCATCTTTAGTTGTACATTATGTTAACTTTAGCACATAGGAAAGGCTTCACATTTATTTCTCTACAGAATCTATAGAAATTTCATCTATAAAATTTTAAATCCCTTTAAAGAGCATAAAAATTATTTTTGGTGAGTAATTTTTGCTCAAGAGAAAATATTTGCAGAATTTTTACTCGAAATCAAATACCCTAAAGATAATTTAATGGAAACAGAACAGAATTAAGCTGTACAAAATTTCATAGAGATTCTTTGCAAGGAATTTTTGATTTATCCTTTTAAAGATGGCGAAACACGATAGTTCCTTCCGAAATAATTAGACATAAAGTATAGATGTACAGCAAGGTAGGCATGGATAAGTACAACATCTGGCTGTGTAACCATTGTATGGACACGAGGCTTGTGTTACTGGATTCTACAAAAGCTGTTTAGCATGTTTTAAGAGGACAGTGAACTTTCAAAATTGTGAAATTTATACAAAAATTCGATTTTTTTTATTTTGTTGAATTGTGAAGCTACGGACGAGTAGGAATGTGTTGCAAAAAGAATTTTTAATTTGTGTGATTACTTTCCTAGTTATAGGCATTTGTATTTAATTTAGATATTATATGGTTACTAATAGCAATAACTTTAAATGCGTTTTTCTCAAAATAAAAATTTTCGTGTCATATTAATATTCAAATTGTTCCGGGCGCATTTCTAATGATCGTATCGCTTTGAAATTTAAGCTTTATATACTTAACTGTACATCAAATAAATCTTATTGATAAAAACTATGCTTCTTAGCTCAGAATTTCTAAATTTTGTACTCGAAAAGATTATTTATAGGTATTTTGCGTCATAAAAAGGGTGTTTTCACTATTATTATTTTTTTCTCTTTATATTTTTAATGAATGCTTAAAATAAGCAATAAATTTCATTGTTAGTTCTATAAGGTATCCCTTAAATAAAAATTACCATATTATATGGAAAAGAAATGCGCCTGGAACATTTTTAATGAGGCCAATTTTTGATATAATTAATAATTCATAATTCATAAATTATTAATATTTCATCATTAAATTTTAACCACGTTTTACATATCTATGGTACTAATTACATAATCAAATTTCAAGTAAATCTATTCAAAACAAAAAAAGTTAGGTTTAAAGGTCCACTGTCCCCTTAAATGAAGAAAATAAAAGTGGGCTCTTGTTTTGGGAGTTTTGTTTCCCGTACATACTTAACTACGTACACAAACAAGGCTGGGTACATTAATAATAGTCCTCCAAAGACGTCTTGCCCGGGGAGAGGTTCGACAACATCGATAAGCTACATTCTACCCACTGAACTACCGCAATGATGTGAGGAAGTTTGATTTCCAATGAAGTCTTTCTACTTTCTCTTTAATGCCAATGACATGGTCTGTTGGTCTTTGAATTAATTAATTTACTTTCGATTACCCTATTTTTTATGTTTCCTCAATAAATTTTTGTCCTGCTTTTGACAAACGGCAGGTAATCGTTCTTTTTAATGGTGTGGTGCCTAAATAACGACCATCTGTGTGGAACTCACACCTCCAAGACCTCATGGTGAATATTCTAATTACTGAACTATCGGCAATCTGAGGAAAAGTTATACCCAATGAATTTCCCTCACAGGGTATTTCAGTTAGAGAAGGCTCTAAATATCGTGGAAAACTCCACTTCAAATTATCTGTCTTAAATCCAAGTATCCACATTCTGTCTCAGATCTGGGCAGTGTTAATTTCGCTAAGGGGTATTACATTGAACATATGTCACTGATGAGGCTTAAAAAGACAGAAAATATATTTCATAGCTACATTTTCTAAAAAACTCTAATAGTAGATGCCCATTTTGTGCCTCCGTGCAAAAAGCTGTATCGCCTTTTAGTTGCATGGGTCAAACGATCTTATTAAGCAAAATTTGTATTTTAGACCTTTTAACTAAGGTATGTGTAGACTAACAGGAACTCTTTTAACTATTTAACATTAGTAAGTTTATGAATTTGAGTCCTATAGAGTTATAAAAGGTTACACAGATTTAGCATTAAGGGTATTCTTTTAGTATAATTTCTGATGTGATTCGGAAGAAAGACACTGGTTTTGAAAGGTTTTCTGATTAATGTAAGACTTTTTTGGGGTACTTCCATTTGAAAGTGTGATATCCGAATAGAAAAAACACTTATTGATCGTCCGATTTCTGCCTTTAAATGATTGTATAACACCGATACAAAAAATATTTTTATCTGAACGATGTTTTGTTGTGACTGTTACGAATTCATAGTACATGCCAGACGGGAATAAGCGATTATTTTCATTTTGGAGATGTGGAAGAAATTTGTTTTGAAGCTCATAGAACTTTAGAGGAATAAGGATTTTTTTAAAGTATCAAGTGTGCAATCTTTAAATTTGATATAATTTGTTTTTAAGACAAACATACCAATAGTTCCTTTACAACAGATAATGAACTCTCATCCCATTGGTTGATTTAAGGATGGTTTCAAATGGTTACAGACAGTTTTGTCCTCCACGGGACTCTAAACCCACTCCCCAAATGTAACCTGTTAATTCCTTAAATTAAATTTTGAATCTCATAGTAATGATGGAATTAAAAGAAGAGTCCGCGAAATACATTTTGGGACATAAATCGGATTCTCTCGTCATGAAATTTTCGTGTTGAAGAAATCCTTTTGTTATGGATGATCATATCGCGTTTCGGTAAACAAATTCTTAAATAACTATTTTAATGAATATTCTACCTGTTAATTATAAGTGAAAAGGATGAGGAATTCTAGATGATGATTAATGGAATGGGGAAGAAGTACAAAAAGAAATTTTTAAGCTTGTCTTTAATAGAAAATCAGAATTCTATAATATATAAAAACCTCAACGAAAAAATTCGGCTTTGAAATTTTCAGATTTCAGGGTTTGACTGTTTAAGGTATAAACGGACAATATTTCGCTTATTGTACAATCATATTTATCTAAACGCCATAATTATGAAAAAGAAAATGAATCTGTAATATACAAATTTAATTTGGGATTCCTTTATCCATGATGAGAATGTTCTATTAGAAACTTATCGATTAATACCATCATTTGTGTTTGGAAATAAACCTAGTTATCAATTTATTATGTAAAAGCTTCTTTAAAATCTGTAATTTGTAAATCTGTGTTTTTTAGAAGAATGTAGACTAGTAGAAGCTGACATAGTTATTTGGCTTGACTGTGCCGTGTTTTTGTTTTTCTTCTGATCTTTTTATTTTTCTTTTCTAATACAGTGGAATCTCGATCGATCGTTTTCGGATCCATCGTTTTTCCGTATGTGTCGTTCATTTTATCCAGTCCCAACGATCATATTGCTTTGTTATGTTTCCGCATCTATCGTTTTCCCGCATTTATCGTTCATTTCAATCGGTCCCTTGAAAAACGATAGATCGAGATTCCACTGTACTTATTAAATTAAGCAATTTTAATGTGTATGTCACTGTTTTTTTTTTCTACTGAAAATTATATAAATGTCAAAATAAGACTTACGAGGTAGGAAAAAGTGCGATATTAGAAATCTTTATAAATAAATCTCTTTGTTTTTCGGTTACATCTTAGCCGCAGTTAGTGAATGGTGACATCATCAAACATCTTGTCATCTTTAGGCAACTAAAGTGGAAAGAAAAAAAAGTAAAGAATTTAAAATCTTCTATTTCTGTTCCTCAAACTCTATTCACCCCTCCCTCCAACATCTATCTGCTCCTTCATTAAAATTTTGCGCAATCTGCATCACTGCTTTCAGATTTGAGGAGATGGACCAGGTGTCTGGGAAAGCATCTTTGGCCCAGACATCGCTGCTCTTTGTTTTTTCACCCGTAGTCCACATTTAGTCTTCTTTCTTAAATTTCTTTTTGGCATTTCCCTCAATTTTATAACTTCTGCTACATGAGAGATATTTTCAATCTTTAAGAGACAACTTGCCAAAAAAAAGGGGACAATTTTCATTGTATATTAATATGAATTGTAAGATTAATATATAAAATTTAGGGTAAATTAAAAATATATATATATATAAAACTTTTCTTGACATATAACACTTTTTAATTCCAGGAAATATTTTCATCTAGAGAGCGAAGAAAAGGAAATTTATCAATGAAATTGAAAAATTAAAAAAAGCGGGAGGGGAAAAACTACTTATCAGTATTTCATTACAACAAGGTCAATCAGGTTGGATTCATAGACTAGTTTTAAAATAACAAACTTGATTTGAGTTAATCATAAAATTATATTTGCTTTGACTTAATAAAGAAAAATGCTTCTTATCCTGGGAGAGCACTGACTGCACTGTTACTCTTTTTTTGACTCAAACCAAAATTTCACTCGCGGGTTCTCCCCTTTTAATCGACCGGTTTAGTTATTCCCAGGGTATTAAAAGCAATATCTTCGTCAGAGGGCATCGGCTTACTTTAGCTGCGGAAGATTTCTTTAATCTTGGATTTCATCTTTTATGCTTTCTTCTTGCTATTAATTCTGTGCTCTAAATTTACGTAAAAGCGTATCGTATCTTCTTTCTGAAGTGCCATCAAGCATTGCGAACAGTTTACAAGAGTTGTCAAATGATAAAAAATACCAATGAACTCAAAAATGAGGCGTTATTATCAAAACAATTTGTTAGAGTTCAAGGCGGAAAAAAAAGATATTTTACAAAAATATCGAGAGCCATGTTTAAGAAATGTGCGTCCCGCATTTAGTAATGAAACGAAAAGAAGGAAAAGTATGCATAATAGGTTCTGTGTATTTTCTCAGCGCTTACTTCTACAATAACAATCAGAATCACAGAATAAATTGTGTGGCGAGAAGAGATGTCAGTTTCCTTCGTTTGTTTACCTTTTATTGGAAATTTTGATGTTTTATCAACAGTTGCTCTGGACTTTAAAATTCTATAATGAGTTCAAGGTTAGTTGTAAACAATTCCAGCAGTTTATTACAATTAATACAAAAAAAGTTTATTAAGTTTTACAAGTTAATTGCATTTTATATTCAACAGCTAGTCACTGTTTTCACAAAAAAATTGTAAGCACTGAATTAGCCTTACTATGGCGTTTTAAAGAGGAAATTTCAATCGTCAATGTAAAACTGTTATGGTTTTATAAACATGTGCTCAATTAAACAATTTTCATTCACTTCTCTAAAGCGGTATGAAACTTTTTCATTGTCTAGTTAATTGTTGGTACTATAGTCCTTCCGGTAATATCAAGTGTTCTAAGTGCTAACAAATGGCATATCTAAAAGGTAATTAATATTTTAGAGTTATAAACTTATATACACACGCATAGATTAATGTTGTATTTAATGAACTGAAGAGCGTACTATGAAATGTCGAAAAACGGAATTTAACTGATAATTTCATTACTGCTTAATTTAGAGAATATATAACTTTTCTTAAGAGGATAATTTCATTTGAATAGAATGCGTGAAATGGGTGTTTCTTTTTTAAAAATATTTCGCTCTTTTCCTCTTAAAGTTGAATTTTTTTTGTTTCGAATAAATCATAAAGATAAAAATGGTAATGGTTGTATAACCTTACCACTCCTAAATATCTTCATAATATTCGCTAACACTGTTTTAAATGCTCAGCTATTAATTTTGTTTGAAAGTATTACGTTATGGAAATTTTATTTCAAACTGTATTTTTTGACTGCGTTTCAATAAATGATTTACTTCAACACTCCATTTTCAAAGTGGAGTAGTTTCATCAAAACATTACTCGAGGAAAATCTAATTTCCTGCTGAAAAGAAGCCATCTTTTGACGCGAGAGTGCATCATGAATTTTTCATCATGGTTGCATAACATTACGCCTTTGAGAATTAAGCAATATTTCTCCCTTTCCGTTTTCCTCGAATTGTAGGGAAAAAGACGAAAGTAAATACCCCGTTCCTGAAATAGAATTTTTTTTTCTCTCTCATATGACATAAAACCACTCTCTAGCGACCCGCTAGCAATCTAAAACAACGCACAAAGAACACATGTTTCGAAAACTTGCCGAATGGAGTTTAAACTCGCAAAAAGTGAAAGAAAAAAAGGCCCGAGCACGATCTCGGGGTGTTTGTATTGTGGGGATGCTCGGAAGCCAATCTTCAGCTTCTTTTTCATCTCCATCCTCTTTGCCTCCTCCGCACTGGATCTGGCATGTAAGCAAAGCGCGCGCGGGGCAGCACATTTCGAGCTATCTCGTCCCACGAATGCTGCCGTGGTTTTTGGAGTTTCAGAATGGCTTGCTTGCCTCTTCATAATGTGTTGTTTCAATCCAGCCCACCTGATATTGGCTCGCTTGGTGAGTCTTTTTCCGTCTTCTACCGCCAAACAATTGTCGCCAACAATTGCTGTCCTTTGGATCAAATGACTACACCTTACTTCCGGTGACGGAAGGTTTTTAACTCTCAATTTGTGTTTGTGATGTTCTCAGTATAAGAGTGCTCTCGAAAGGGAAAGTTACAACACACTTTCCGTTTTTTTAGCTTTATTCGTGTATATATTTATATATATTTCGCTTTTTATTTCCAGAAGTCCTTTCTATTCCATTTTTTCCAAATTATTGTCATTTATTGCATTTCGAGTTTTTATCTTTATTTTTTTTCAGTGACTCAAATATAGGTCAATGCTTGTAAACTTATAAAAAATTTTTCATAAACATCAAAACAAAGCTTATAAAAAAGAAGTTTCGTTATGTCATGCAGTCATCTAAAATATCCCCCATACACTAACTTTAACAGTCTAAAAATAGATTTAATCAAACGAAGGGAATGAATGAAATTGCACTTCTGAGATAGATGCAACCGATATATCCGCACTTCACTTTTTGCTTCTATCAATAAAATTAGTCTTTTCGTAGAACCAGAAAATAAATATAGGTAGATAAGAGTCAGTTAGAATTGAGAATTTCGTTCTAGTGGAAAATATTTACATCAAACATAAATCAAAATCTTTTTTATCTTGCATATGCATGCAATTTTTTAAATAGATATTAATGACCATTATTGTTTAAAAAAATAACATATATTGCTCCCTTGACACCTCTCTACAATGCTAATAGCGGAATAAATTATTTTAAAGTGCACTTTAATTAAAGCAGTGTTAAAGTCATTTTTAACAGATGTTAAATCAGTTACATGTTTCTTGCCTCGCAACGTAATGAAACTCTTCTTTCTCATTCTCTGTCTTTTCCATTTATTTGGATTTGCTATCATAAGTAAAAGCTTTCATAAAACATCAGAATATTGTATTATCCGTAATTTTTCACACGGAAATTGTTTAAACTTTGATTCCATGTAATAAACATTTTGATAAAATTTTTGTGAGTTCAATTTACATCAAGCTTCATTAAAACTTCAATATAATCTTATAAAAGGTATGTTACAAAAAGTATATTATAAAAGTATGGCATAAAAAGTATGTTATATAAAGTGAAGTTATTAGTTGTGGCTGTATAAATTCAAAAATCCCATTACCGACGCCAAAAATGTAATTTATATCAGTTATTTCTCTACTGTTTAATTTTGGAGTCAATAGCAGTTAAAATCTGAATTGAACTTTGAGAATAAAAATATGTTGTTGCTTTTTATCTATAAACGAAAATATATTATAACACATATTTTATTGAGAAATATAGAAAATAATAATCTCTAGAAACATATTAATTATTAAATTTACCTATAATTTGCATCAGAATTTGTTCCATTTGAGGGTCGTAATATTTTTTTTAACTAAACGGATCAAAGGACTCAAAGCGTCAACAAAACAAAGGAATCAAAGGCAATCACCCTTTCTTTCAGGGTTCGTTAATAGTGTTTAATTTAGAAACAGACTATTCTACGCAATTATGAATGAAAGTTTTTCCCATACTTTATATTGATCATCATTAACACATAGTTTCAGAGATTTTTAAAGCTCGTTTGCCACTTCTATTTTTCCGAATGTTTTTAAGACCATGTTATTACTGCAATCGCAAGAGGTCAGGGACGCGCCTGATTATATTTGTATCAAAACAGATTTTACAACAGTGGTTAATGGGAATTTCCATTTTATCATTGCGTCGTTTTTTAAATTTCAACTCAAATCTCAAGGTCAACAGGAGAGTCACAAATAAATTGTCTTTATGTTTCATAACACGCGATAGGAAGTTGTTAGATTAAATTAATGAATAGAAAAGTGGAAATAGAAAAAAATAAGCTATTGCAAAATATTCGTTAAAAACTGCCTGATTTTATAATTTGTAAATTGATGAAAATTTATCCAAACAATAAATAGTCTTTGAATAAAGAATTTCTTCGAACCAAATAATTTTAAGCTTCAATGAAAAATTTATGTTCCTGTCATTAGCTAGCGAAGGAATTTTAAATGCTTAGTAACTTTATTCATGGGACTTTATCTCTTGACGTAAAGTGGTTAAAAAGTTCAACTTCCTTATAGTTGAAATTACGAGAAACTCAAAAGTGAAAGCATAGACATGGTAAACGCCTAAATGAATAGTAATTCCAATTATTCTGGTCGCCAAATTGCAGTTCTGACGCGGAGTTTTCATTGATTTGTTGCATATAATGGGAATCTGATATACTTTTTTTCTTGTTAAATACTTGTATAAGAGACACGCTTTCTTTTTCTTGTGTTATAACGTCATTCGTGTACTAATCCTTGAAATAAATATTCTCATTTGTAATAAATCCTAAGGCAGATTACCTTTCGGTGTCCTAAATAATTATTTTACTTATAAAAAACTCATAAAAAAACTGTCCAAATTAAGTGCAAAATCTCAGTGGAAAATTTTATAAATTTTAATTAAAAAGTGAGAACCCCTAAACTCTAATGTGTTTCCAAACGATAGTATAAGCTTTAAATTTTTTAGAGTAATATATAACAAACGTTGTACTTAGATGTTTGCTTTTCTTCATAACCATCAAAATATTGTCGAATGTGAAAAAAGACTTATTTCTAGGACGGTGTGTTAAAAGTTTTTTGAATCAATATCCGAGAAAATGAATAGAATGAATATTCCAAAGAGAAAGCTTTTTATTGTGTTTTTGAAATTGGAGCTTTCCTTAATAAATTAACACACAAACCATAAGAATACCCAAATTTGAATTACAAAAATATTTGCTCTTATAGAAATACCTCAAATAAAAATTGTTGATTATAAGTACCGCAGTGGAAGCTATAAAATTTCAATTTAATTTCAACTAGAGATATTATGTTGTTGTTTTCAAATGCCGGTCAAAGGAATGGCTCCCTATGCCATTAGTCCATGAGCTCTCTATTATTCTCTTTATAACTATTTTGTAGAAAAGCGATCAATTCCGTCGCCACTTACTAAATTTTATAGATGTGTAGGTTACTTGTTTCCATACGATTTATTTTCTTGGGGTTTAAAATATGAATATGGGATTGGAATCGGATCGGAAGGCTAAGCTACTGCAGCGTGGACTTAGGTTCAAAACCTTTTGATAACTAGCGATATTATGATAATAATTATATAAGTTGATGGATAAAAAGTTGATGTGAAAAATTTGTATACCCATCGCCTAATATTGATATTTTAAACCCCAAGCAAATAAATGTTCTGAAAACTGATAATCTACACTTCCATGAACTTTAGTGAGTGGATACGGAATTTATTGATTTTCTACAAAAAATAGTTCTAAAGAGGTCGTTCCCAAAGTAAATCTTCACATTACCAGGGTACCCTACGGATCAGAAGGCTAAGCCACCGCAACATGGACTCGGGTTCAACACATTCTAAGGCATGGATGATCCTGTACTACTTCCTCCTTGGGAAAAAACGTTTGTTCACCTTGTTGGGGCTCTTATGATAAAGCAGACTTCAGAATTCACGGTGAGAATAGGCGAATATCTGATGTTCCTCCACATTCCCAATGTGAGAAAATATAAGAAATCGGTTAGGAAGATCCGAGGTTCCGGCCCTAACTGAAAACTCTTGTAATTGTTGCAAAGTAAAACTCGTGTGATTTTTTTTATGAAAATGCTAATGAAAATTTTATCGTCATGCTTTAAACGGTTGTTAAATGCAATAATAAGTCAAAGCAGAATTTCCCAGAAATAAATAGATCTGATTACGAAAATTTTGGTGAAAATCATGGCCTAAACCCATGAGTCTTACCAGTATAAGTCCCGAATATAGTATTTTGGGGGTTCATAGGCTTACACAATAACAGGATTCACAAATTGTTATTCCAAAATTTCAGAAGTTGGTACATTTTATGGTAGATTATTAGGTCGATAAAAGGAGGAAATATGATTTTTCTGAGAGGTCCATAAAAATTACTCTCTGTAGCGGAAATTTTGCAGACACTTCTGACAGAAAAGTAGATGTTATTGCAATTGTATGTTTACTCGTACTTCAAAGAATACTATACTTAGTTCTCTTTGAAATAAACGGATGTAAAGCAAAGTCTAAAATTTCCTCCGTTTTGTCTAGACTATGGGTGCAGTTCATTTATATCTTGTGAGAAACATAAGTTGTCGTAAAACTACTGATTTGCATTAGTTTTATTATACATAATTGCCATTTGGGTGAAAATTAGAGTTATTAAAATTCTGAATGTTGAAATTATTAATGTTTTACGTTGAAAATACGCTTTAATGCATACGTTACATACGTTAAATTACATACTTTGAAATTATTAATAATTTTGTGTTTTGTAAGTTCTTTCCTAAAATATTCTCAAATATTACAAAGTTCTTGTTATATTGTCTAAAATATTTAACGAAGCTATTACGGGCATTTTAAAGTAATTTCTGAATACCTTCCGTGGAGTGGCATAAAATTATTAAAATAGATCTTGCGCGTGTTCTGATTTTTCATATTTTTTGTAATTACAGCTACACATACTCTCTTTTAGGATAATTTTTAAATTTTCTTGTTGACGAAGATTTACTGTTAATTTATTTTTTAATGTAATATTGGTAAAATTCCCTTCTTTAATTAAAGATATATAGCTGTTGCGTCACATATTGGCTCTATTTCTTCCGTACACTCTTTAAAACATCATTTTATTACACTTTAGAAATAACTTAGATCGGTTGGCAATTAAACCCACTTCTCCTGCTTACCGGACAGATGTCATGACCATAACACTAGAAGTCCATGTTCTAATTTCTCTTTTGGAACCCTTGGAAAGTCCCTTTCCGCTTTATAAATACTTTTACAATTGTTTGAGTTTAAATCAAATACATAAAAAACGACAAAGTTTGATTACCCCTTTCTTAGCTTGAAAACTCCAAAAAATTATTTTATTTTCCGTCAGCCCTAAGTACTTACTTATTGAATTTGAGATAACATTAATATCGATATTGATCAAGGGATGGGTAATAGGACTTTGGAAGGGATTGTCTCTTTCAAGGCTTACTTTCTTTGGTTAAATATGTATGTACAAACTTTATAAGCTAACTAGCTGAAAACCCGCGCTTCGCTACGGAGTAAATTCAAATTAAATACAACGGTCAATGTATGCAATTAATGCCAAAAAATAAATATATATATTTATAATAAATGCGACGATCAATGTATACAATTGATGTAAAATATATATATATATATATATATATATATATATATTTATAAAAAAATCGTAAGGGATATTTATTTTTTTTGGATAATATCCAATCGTCTGCTGCATTAGAAAGAAAATTTTTTTTTGTCTATTTAGTTGTTATGCACGTGACGATAAATTTATTTAAAGTACCAGAAAAAGAAATCACGTGATCAGCATTTAATAAATTAAATTTTAAAAAATTAAACTTTAAAAATTCACCAAAAATCAGAAAATCGAGGTAAAGGTTCAAAAAAGATTTTATTTTAAAGGAATTTTTATGATATTTCTAGTGATATAAATTTTATAACCCTCAAATTATTATTTTAAATGCAAACTTAAAAAAGTTACAAAAACAGCTTAAACATTTAATTTTAAAAAATCTAAGAAGAATTTTTCAAAAATTTTTCTTAGTGCACCCCTACACCATAAGAAGAATCGCCATGCAAAATTTCAGCCCTTTAGGTCCAGCGGTTTGGTCTGTGCGTTGTATGTCAGTGAGTCAGTTACGGAACTGTTTTATATATATAGATTATTTATAAGGGGTATATTTAATTCATTGAAAATTTTTTTCATTTTCATAAGAAATAAAAACTCTTCATTTTAATTCTCCTAACTCGAGCCTAAAAAAGTCTTAGTATATACTTAACCGTATAAAAACATTATTTATTTGAATTTAAATGTTTTTGTTTTGTGGTGTCTGATCTTTTATTTTCATATTAAAATAAATCAAAATATGTCATTTAACCATCGTGTTTTAGGTTGCAAAATTTATGAAAATTTTTCCCTCCACAAAAGGGGAGAAAAATAAAGATCTTATTTAATTTCATAACTGGCAAACTATTGCATTTGTGCTAAGTAAAATACTGACCGATCTTTTGAGGAAACAATTATTTCTGTTTAAGAAGAAGGATAATTTCGAATTTCATTATCTCGTTCTGATTTTAGCAGTCTTTAGTTGCTATAAATTATCGGTTGCACAACATCTGTTTTGATGAACTAAGAATTTATTTTCTTAAATCTAATCGTGATACTGAATCATTTTTAATGAAGTCGCTCGAATAAGTTTTTCTGGTTAAACAAGTATCTCGTGATTCACGATTGTGGTTTCACCAGCACTCCAAATCACGGAAACTGTGAGTGACTTTTCTGGCAGATCTCATCTGTCTGCCTCTACACCACTTTATTTTTAAATATAAGAATTTTGAATCATATGATTGAAAAATAATTTTATTTATAACGTCTATCTTGTAAAATAACAAATAATTGTTAAAACGGATGTGAATCAGAATTAGGTAAAAATAACTGAGAACTCAAAACGTAGAAATTTTTTATTTTGTTCCTTAATTTAATATATTTTGATTTCTTTTAGCCTTAAAGTTGTGGTCTTTATCTGTGAAATATTCTGTTAGTGAGGTTTTCACGGACTTGAAGCGAATGAGCAGTAAAAATTAAATTTTAAGCATTGCAAATTGCAATCGGATCTTCGCATTCGCGGTATGCAAGACATCTGTGAATATGAATTTACCCCCTATTACCCCCCCCCAATACTTTTGACCACTATTAACACTACTGTATTACTCCGTACTGCAACAGTTTATTATGTATAAATTTAAAATTAGATTACCAACAATGATAGCTAACTTATGCCAAATGAGAGCGAGGTAATATAGATCAAGTTTAGTACGCGGACAGGGAATAACACGTACTGCATTTAAATAATTGTAAATTGTTTATACAGTAGTAACATTGAGTACACAATGCTGTTTTTTATGAACTTATTTCATTATTATTGAAAATTAGGGAATACTTCAGTCCGTCAAAGTTAAAACCGCGAAAGTCAAGGAGTCCACTGTGCTTCCTCAGAATATAGGGCAAACGTGTCGCTTGTTTTGATTCTTTACTTCACTAACAAGATACTGACGGTATTCAAGGTCACCTTTTAACTTTAACTTCGCGTGAAATAACTTTATCAAAAACCTTAACTATTCAAAAAGGTTTGAAAAGTATCTGATTTGGTGGTCAACTATAGTTCACTATCTCCCATTCATCTCCCAAATACTCCTTCATAATTTTACTTGGATATATAGAGGTAATTTTTTTTTTCAATTCACCAGGCGGTTGCATTGGCGACACTCGCCTATAATACACCATGATTTTTGCTGGCTACTTTATTATAGAAAATTTTAATGAGGAAACAGCTTTAAGAAATCTAACAAAATAATTAATTCTATGCTCTAACTATCTTACATAGAAGTTACTGATTTTTATTTTTGTCAGTTTCGTAACTTTTGATTTTTATTTTAAATAAGGGCTGAGAAAGCAGTTGAAAATGTAGTTTATTGTTTTACTACAAATTTTCTGGGCAATAGTTTATACATGAACATCTAGAAAATACTGAATGGCGCTTCAGTTGAACGGTCATTATTGAGCCTGCGGTAAGTGATGGCTTGAATTATTGTGCAATATCAGTCTCAGGTTTACTTACAAATACTCTTTGAAGCAATTTACATTTTATTTCATTAATTTACTATCTATTATACTTAAATTCATATATTAAAATAGCCAACATGTCTTCAGGGCTTAAACATGTGTATTAAAACAAAATCAACCTGCATTGTAGAATATATATTTTTAATAACGCGATGTATTGAGTTTTAAAAGCATTCTTTTCAGGTTTTTTTAAAAATTCTGTGTTAGACCTACGCGCATTCTTTCTGAACAAAATAGATGAAGAATGCTTGTGCTGAGTTGCCCTGGGCTTAAACGAGCAGTGTTATCTCTGTGATGACAAGTTCTACTTGTGAAAATCAATTTAGGAAACCTTGCACCAAAAGTTAAAGGCCATAACATTTTTTTTTCTTACACGAGTAACACAGCAGCGTTGCCAAGCTGTAGATCATGGCTTAAGCATGTCGTCAGACACTTATCCTTAGGTACTAAATTAAATCGGTTTCTTGTGTTTACTAAGACAGTTTCTTCGCTAACAAAATCATCAAAGTGCTTTAGGATAACACATTCTTGAAAAATTAATCTGTACTAATTACTACTTTTCTTAATAATAGTTTAAATGAGAAATATTCCAAGGGGTTAATTTTTATGGACTGTTAAAGGCAACGGAAAAAATCTTTGCTTAAAAAATGGTATTTGTAGTTTATAAAAGCTCTTTTAATATATTTTTAGCATTTCAATTACATGGAGTTTTTAATATTTTAGTCACAATTAAGGATGTTTAATCACACCCATGTGTATTGACATCAGTGGCGTAAATTTAAAGTCTATATGTAAATATGTGTCATAGTTAAATCCGTATTTCGAAACCTATAATTATATTTCCATGCTAGTTATTTTACTACACTCAGCCACCAAGTTTTCAAACGTTCAGTTTTCATTTCAAATTTGAATAAATTTGTCAAAAACTTTCTGTCAAATACTTTTTCGTCAAAAGCTTTATTTACACAAAGCTTCCAACATGGTACCAGTGGTTAGCGTCACGAGCTTCAACACAATGGACTTGGGTTCAAATACTGAATAAGGTTTGGTGGTTAACATGTTGTTCCCTCATAGGCAGCAATGCTGGCTCACCCAGATGGTTCTCCCACAATGAAGTAGCCAGCAAGACTTCACGATCAATAACCAAAGGCGAATATCTCACGACAAGTGCCTCCGCATTAGTAAAAATAACCCTCCATATATTTGCATAATTATTTTCAATTTTGTACATAGCAAAGGTTTCAGAATAACTTGACATCAAGTTATAAAAATAAAATTATGAAATA
Source organism: Dolomedes plantarius (assembly GCA_907164885.2). Classification (NCBI taxonomy): domain Eukaryota; kingdom Metazoa; phylum Arthropoda; class Arachnida; order Araneae; family Dolomedidae; genus Dolomedes; species Dolomedes plantarius. Next base: position 184,027,647 of record OU015494.1, on the reverse strand, counting down.
TTTAATCCTTCTGCAGAAGAAAAAAAGTCATTTTTAAAGGGAAAAATTTTTCGGCTTTTTACTTCAAATCAATAATTATTAATACTCTTTTGTGGGAATCTAACAAAGGAACACTGTAGAAAAAAAATTCATTGAGTAATCTTGTGTGGAATTTTATACTATTCTTTTAACCCATTCAGCACTGAGCTGTTTGAAGTTAATAATGCGCTGTGGGCTGCCCATTTTTTACGACAAAGCGCAAAATTGGCAGAACAAGTATGAAATTTTGAGGGTAAATCCATTGAATGTACCTGCGATAATAATCTAGAAATTCGCAGTAAAATAATTAATTCAATCGCTTAACAAATACGCTATAAATTCTCATAAAAACCTAATAAACAGCAATGATAAAGCATTTCATTTCATAAGAGCGTATTGCCAAAATACATTATTATTATAAAGTGTTTCATGTTTATCTCTGGGCTTTCAAGCATCATTGGTACCAAACGCATACATGCATTCATAGACCGAATGAAATGGTAGTGCAAGAATGCATAAATGGGTTCACAACGCTGAAAGAGTTAAAGATGGAATAACATTAAAAGTTCCACCCAGAGATTTTTTTTCCCAATGCGGAGGTACTTGTCGCGAAGACATTCACCTATAATTCACCGCAGTTTTGCTGGCCATTTTATTATGGGGGCGCCACATAGGCAGACCAGCATTGCCCCCTATGAAGGGACGACAAAAACGGAGGCGTTTTAGTGGCGCTTCGCCAGGATTCGATCTGAGCACCCTCAGCACCGAAAACCAGCGCGCTGTACCACAAGGCCGCCAGGGCCCCCACCCAGAGATAATTAGACTTTTAGAGCTGATGTACTGCTCGGTACGCTTAGACTTTACTGCATTAATTATGTTGTATCTAGTAGTATAAAAACTGTAAAATCTTGCGATTTGTGTTATTGGATTCTAAAATACACTGGTGTTCAAATTAGAGAAGTGTGCGGCCGTCGAATACCATGACTGCCCAGGCCATGACACCTGCGCTGCCATAACGGTCCGTTTCTCGGATGTTGGAGGAAAGGTATCGGGTCCCAGGTTCTCTCCAGATGAAGGTACATCGAGAGCCAGTGTCCAGGCTGAATCACGACTCGTCTGTGAAGACCCCCAGAAGTCTGATCCAGGGCTGATCTACACCAAGCTAAACGGCTGCACACATCTCCATGTGTTTGACAGAAGGTCTCTGATTGGTGAGAGGTATAGGGTTGAGATCGTACAGCCGTATGCTCAACTTTTCAGGGACGCAGTTGGCCCTCAGTTTATATTTATGGACGACAAAACTCGTCCACATAAGTTTCACCTAGTTGACGATTATCTTGAAAGTGAGGATATTCGCCGGATGGATTGACCAGCCAGATATCCAAGCCTAAACTCTTTTGAATATGTCTGAGACTCTCTTGGGAGGGCAATTGCAACTTGCCATCCCCCTTCGAAACCCATCCAGGAGCTGAAAACAGCGTTGCTGCAGACTGCTAAAGGGACTAATCAAATTGCCTCGTTTCCAGTATAGCATCGCTCTGTAAGAGTTGTATGACTGTGAGGGGGGGGGGCGTTCCTTATATTAGAGTCATTTTATGTTCGATTTTCCAACGTGGGTTTTAGACATTCCTGCACTGATGAGTCTGAATAACGATCATGAGTGCTTACCATGACTGTTTTATGTATAATTGTTTTCTTATATAACTGTGAATCCATACCAAATTTCATTAAAATCTGTCCATTAGTTTTTCAGAAATTCAATAAAATGGGCAAATTCTCTTAATTTTGAACACCGGTGTATGTTTTAAGTCTTGAAAATCAAAATGTGTTTTTTTTCAAATTTTCTGAGCTTTCCTGTAAAGAGAAAAATCATATTTTTATGTCAAATAATATTCTGTAGGTTAAAACATTCTGTAATTTAATTTGTTACGTCACGAAAATTTAAGGAAGGCATGTTCACGGCGTCACATGCATCGCTTAAGGATAGCTCTAGTTTTTTGTGGTACTTCATGCGTTTTAGTTAATTTATTGGGGTCTTAATATCAGTGTTTGGAAAATAAACAAAAATAGTAGGGTTGAATGGTATGAGAATTATTATGGTTTAATACATACAGTGACTTCAAAATAGAGACCTAACTTGTGAAACAAACTGATTACCAATTTTTTCCATTTAAGATCATTTCAAGATATCAAGTTTGTCAACATATCCAGAAACTACAACTGTATAATTCATAATACTTAGTTTATATTTTAACATTTTATTATTTTGAAAATGACGTCATTGTCATGACACGCCTTTTTTTAATCAGAAGGATCCCGTGGGCGAAGTCCCGTGTTTCATTTCCCAAATGTAAGAACGCCACTTAAAATTTATTGTATTTTCAAGAAAAATCGCCAAAATTTATTTAATTTATAAGCCATTATCACAGGGAGACACTCAAGTGAACCTGATTCATCTTGAATGCGGTTTTAAAAGTGACGAATACGGTATAAAAATTCCATCAATTCAAAGGTTTTACCATAAATTCTGAAGGTAAAATGCCTTAGTTTTAAAGTATGGTTTTATAATTTTATTGCAGAGTGCGTTCCAGTAGTTCATAAATAGTATTTTTAGGATATATAACGTAAACAAACTCTACAGATTTTCTTTTAGCTTGCGATGTTTAAATACGCGAATCCATTATCGATGTGGATTAAGTTTTTTAATTTCCATTTGTTAATTTAAACACGAAATCCATAGTGAATGCATTTATTTAATATTTAATCTTTTTTAAAGTTATACACGCAATTCCTCAGCACTACGCATTATTTTTTTTTCTGAGTAATATTTGTAGAAAATAATGTTATGCAAGGGTTATATTTTGAAAGCATTACTCCTAAATCCTACGAAACAATAAACCCTCTCTCTGGAATATGCACTAAAATTTTTGGAAACAAGGTAATTAATTTAAAAACGTACGACGGGTGGGCATTACAATTTACAATGAAGTGCTTTTCTTGCAACAAGTATCACATTTAAGCACTTGCGGTACAATTATCCCTGTCATGAGGGAGAGGTAAAATTGCATGATTATCGCCACTAGTATTCACAATATTGTTTGATATCCTGGTATTCAATTCACATTTTGACATTATATGATTGTAAAGCAGTCTCTATTCATACTATAGGAATGCTAATAGAGTAGGTCTGAAAACATTTTTTAAATTTCATGATGCTCCAAAAATGGTAGTATGGATTTCTAGCATAGGTCAGTTAAAATTTCAATATCTTTCCACGACATTACTCGCTAGAAGATACCGAAATTGAAATAATCATATAGATGCAGATGGCAGTGTTAAACAGGTATATTTGAGCTTTTCAAAGCGCTAAACTGTTATTTTTGTCAAATTTTGACATGAATTCCAATGTTGGTAATATAATGCAGTAAACATGTCATAGATTCCGAAATCTTGGAAAGGCGAGTGACTTTGTGACTGTAAATTAGGAAAAACTTTCTCTTTCGTTTTTAAATTTCTTGACAGATTTAACTTTTCTACCACAAATAACAGCAGAGCTAGCTGTCAGGTTGTAAGTCCCGATTTAAGCATGTCGTCAGCAATTTATCCTTAGCTGTAAATTAAGCGTACTTTCTGTTCTCTTAGAAATATTTCTTTCGGCGCGGTACGAAATCTTTAACTAAATGCTGAGTTTTCATAATATTGTGTTCATATTTCAGCTGGAAAATTTCGTTACATATATTTTATACTTAAACACACTCGTAGGATCAAAAAGGAAAGACGATTTAACTAATTTTGAAACTTTTCAAATCAGTATTTCCGGAGTTTCAGCCCGAAGGGTTTGGGGTTGCTAGTAAAGTATCGCAATTTAACCTCCCGATTTCAATTTTAGACAACAGATTCAATGAAGAAGAACTCAAAAATTTAGATATTAAAATCAAGTTATTATAATGTAATTTTATTTAAATACTAACAGTTTATTAAGTGTTTTAGTTATAGATTGTTTTGTGTTTTCGTCTAATATACCAATGACTGGATATTTACCAAAACACTCATGCGTGTATATTCCAGATATTTTGTTTTAGATAAAAAATATTCCTGATGCTACTACTGTAGAATTTTATGTTCCATGATATAAATTCATGCAGACCTAAAATATTTGTCTGATATTACAATTTATATTTGATAGGGACATTATTTACATAAGAATATACAGGATGATCATTATATAAGCATTTGACAACAGCCATGTCTATTTCGGTTTTTTAAACATTAATATTTGTGTCTATGTACTGGATATACATTAACCTTCAGATCATACAAATATTGTAACTACAGACTCTCTGCCGAACTAAAAAAGTGGAGAGAAAACGATGTTATGCATAATTAGTCCATTAAGTACTAGCCTTTTTACTTGGGAATAAATTATCATCAGCTTTCTGTATGTGAAACAAGATTGCTTTCCAATATAAAAGTCTGCAGGCATTCAATGCTCTCTATCGATGCACTGCAATAAATTCCGCCACTATTAGTAATGAGTGATGATGTTTCGCAGCTGACATTGCCTTGTCTCGCGTGTGTTTAAGGATTATATCATACGAGAGATACATGTTTATTTCCATTTAATGTAGTGGCTTGTACTACGAGGATGAGTTTTTTTTCCCGCAAAATAATACTGTACATCTAGTTATTCGCCGATTCTAATCGACGGTAATAGTGTGCTGTCTTGAAAATTTTGATTCATCCTGTAGAAACTGATAAAATATTTCATCATGAAACCCAAACCATCCAATCACGAATGATTTGTCAAAATGTCAAACATTTGTCTCAGATTTTTTTTTACTTAATTTAATATTATTATTATTATTTGGGGGGGGTGAGATTTATTTTATTACGAAGATATAACTTTTAATATTATTTTAAGTATTGTAAGAATGCGTGCATTTTAATCCTATAAAAAAGATTTTCTGTGTATTTAAAATGAGTAATTTATAAGGTCTCTTAAGTCCGTTTCCTCAATTTTTTCTCTTAAAGTTAAAATGTAAGACATTAACGGTGTTATATTTAAATTCCTTCTCAGTATCCCATTTGCACACATACGAATCTCTTGGTTGGTAGTTTGAGAGTGTTACGGCCACCTTTTACTCCACGAGAGCTAATTTGGCCGGTACCCACAGTTTGGAAACGATTCAGAACGTTTTAACATCCATGCCAACAGCGGGACTCAAACACCGAATGCCAACCCCTTGGCTATTTAACCATCGTCTATCGCGCATTTAATGGAATCGTTCAACTTTTTTGCCATCGCTATTCACTTTAGTCAACATTCAACCATCGTCATTGTATTCTGAACTGTAATTGTTTACTCATTTCGAATGTGATTTAATCATTTGAACCGTGTCTATTTTAATCTTAATGATTGTATGCTACATGAAATAGTCTTTTCATACACGTTGTTTGCCGTGAGGGGGATTTACGAGCCACTCGTGCTTCATCTGCAGAATGAGTATGTAATTTGATCATTTGAATCCTGACTATTTTAAACTTAATTATTGTATGCTGCATGAAATAGTCTTTTCATACTCGTTGTTTGCCGTGAGGTTGATTTACGAGACACTCGTGCTTCATCTGCAGAATGAGTATGTGATTTGAACACTTGAATCCTGACTATTTTAATCTTTATTGTATGCTGCATGAAATAGTCTTTTCATATACGTTGCTTGACGTGAGGGTGATTTACGAGCCACTCGTGCTTCATCTGCAGAATGAGTATGTAATTTGATCATTTGAATCCTGACTATTTTAAACTTAATTATTGTATGCTGCATGAAATAGTCTTTTCATACTCGTTGTTTGCCGTGAGGGTGATTTACGAGACACTCGTGCTTCATCTGCAGAATGAGTATGTGATTTGATCATTTGAATCCTGACTATTTTAATCTTTATTGTATGCTGCATGAAATAGTCTTTTCATACACGTTGCTTGCCGTGAGGGTGATTTACGAGCCACTCGTGCTTCATCTTCAGAATGAGTATGTGATTTAATCATTTGAATCGTGACTATTTTAATCTTAATTATTGTATGCTGCATGAAAATAGTCTTTTCATACTCGTTGTTTGCCGTGAGGGTGATTTACGAGCCACTCGTGCTTCATCTGCAGAAAACGGAGGTTATGTATCCCTTTCAACTCTCCACTCGCTTCTGCTTCCGCGTCTTACCGAGTAGTGCTTTTTTTGGACGAGGCAACTGTTCCGGAGAGTGTGTAAATTTTGATGCGAGAGCAGGAGTTGAGCAAGTTGTTTATTCGGGCTAACTCTTCACCACATGTTGGGGCTTCCTACATGTCCGCGTCTCTCTTGGCTTTTTATTCTTCTTTTCTGACCTTCGCCTTCCAACCGCCAGATCTATTGCCGGATAAATAACTAACAGTCAAAAGATGACATCACCTGGAATCCCTTGATTCAAGTTCAAATATTTTGTTTGAGGTTTTCAACTGAATTTAGTTTCAAATGGTATTTTTTCTCTCTCTTTTTAAAGTTTTTATGACCGTTTTCTTTTTATTGCTGTTTTTATCTTCTTACTCGTTTGTTTACGTTGTCAAAACGGCTCTGAAGATTAGAAAGTCTCAAAGTGGGAGATTGTGTATTTATGTGACTATCTACAGAAACACGTGTTGCGATTTCTTCTAGTAAAAGTGAGTAAGAGCTTTATGTTGTCAGAAATGAACGCCTGCGTCATTCACGATTTTTGTGTTAAGCATTATATTTAGAATATTGTACTTCTCTCACTTTTTAATGAATGTTTACCCTTGAGTGAAATACAGATGGTTTTTTCTGTGAGATTTCATTTCCTTTATAGGAGCTCTTGTTCTCTTCCCTTTTTTCTGATTTCGCTAAATTTAGTTTGGTATTTTGGGTTTGTGGCGGCCCTGTGGTACAGTACGCTGGTTTTCGGTGCTGAGGGTGCTCGGATAGAATCGCTTCGTCGCACCACGAAAAATGCCTCAGTTTGTGTCGTCCATTAGTAGGGGGTGATGCTGATCCACCTATATGGTTCCCCCAGAATAAAGCGACCAGCAAATCCGCGGTGATAATAGGCGAATGTTTATAGGGACAAGGCCTCCGCATTGAAAAAAAAAGTTTGGTACTTATATATATAGGGTCATATAAAATATGTTCTAAAGATCTAACATGCTTTGTCATTCATGGATTGAGATATTTTCTTCCCTATACAAGTCTGTACATCTGCCCTCCTTGAAATATTTGCAGCTGTTACGAATTAGTGTAAGTTCCTCCACTTAAGAATATTTTAATCGGTATTTTGTTTAATCTTATACTGGCCTGCAGAAATTTATATCTACGCAATTGGCACACTCTTGATGACCGAATTTGCGCATAAATCAATGCGGGGACAGAATTATGGGATGGTTATTCAATAATGGCTAAATATTGTTAATTAATTACATGCAACTTGTGAGAGACGCACAGAAGGAAATTCTTCTTCTTAAGATCTCCCCCGAAAACAACAACAACAACGGATGGCAACTAGTCTCGAATTAATGAATAGTTCTTCGCTGGGTTATTTAAGAAATTGTGTTTACTGATTAAATTTTGAGAAGTCTGTTTCCATTATATGGATTATCATTAAAGAAATGAAATGGGAGGAGAAGCCCAGACCTCATTCTGTTTAAAGGAAGTATAAATGTAATTGTTTCGGGTAAAGAATGAGTTGACCAATAATCTCTGCATAGTGACTTTTTCGTTTATCGCATAAATATTATTCAACCAAAATTTGTTTGTATATCTCTCTTGGTAACTTCCATTTGCCATAAATTTTCAGCAGTGGTTTTATGTCATATTTCAACTTGATGGTGGAATAAATTTGTTCGAAAAGAAATCAAGGGATAAATCATCGTAAAAAATGCATATCGATGTGTGCGTAACTAAGTTCAGTAGTTGCAACCGAAACGCTTATATATTCTTCAATGCTTGGTTAATTGTCATTTTCTGTCCTATTTTCTCTGTAAATAAAATCGTGGTTGCTTTTATTGTCAGATTATATCCTATATATTTCCCACCTTTTCATGCCTAATATTGGATTTATAACTGTCATCCGATTAGCTATCATTTAATCCACCTCTATACATAACACTGTCATCACGCGGATACCAAAGTATATGCATATAATGTTACTAAAAAGGTCACCTTCATTAGAAATGTTGGTGCCCTAATCGCAATGCTTTGCACTTAGTGTTGTTTATGTGCAAAATATTTACCAACTCCAATAATGCAAATTTAAAAAAAAAATCTGCATTTTGACTAGACATCTTTCTTCTACTGCAGGTTTAATTTTTAATTTAAGTAATAAATCTGTACCTCGTGAAATATCATTTTGTAAAACGTGTGGTATAGAATCGAACTAGATTTGAATGTAACACTGCTGAATAGTCTACCCTGTATTGGTATCCCCACATGTTTTTCTTTGGCTGTATAAAGATTGACGGGTTTAAATTTTGAGTCGGCATACGAGTAGATTTGTATGGCATTGGAGCAGCCACTGAACACTATTATTTTTGATTTCCCGCCTAGAATATTTGTTCTTCTCCCTCTACTGCGTTCTTGTTTTCTTCTTCAGTCATATCAGAAGTGTGTTCTGGTTCTCAATGGAATAAAAATTGAGCGAGAAAGAACAAGATATGAGGCTGAAATTAATTCCCTGTTTAACTAGTTGATAACCAAAAAAATCGAATTGTTAGGTTAGGTAATGGGTTAGTATTGTAGTTTTAAAGTTACCCCTTGGAATCTATCCTGAAAGACTGTAGTTTACCTTTTGCTCGTCCATTAATAAATTTGTTTCGGTTTTACTTTGAGTATTGTTTGTGGAAACTCACTTTATAGGAGGATTTTACATGAGAACTAAGGCTCGGTGCACACGAGCGATTCGGTGTCGTTGTGGCACCGCAGTTGCGATCAGGAAGTACATAGAGTTGAATTAACCGACTCACACGGACGTAGGCGTCGTCCGCGTGAGTCCGTTAGTTCAATATGGTTTTATAATGGCACTACAAGTGTCAGAATCTGATTTAGCCAGGTGCCACCTCAATTTTGACCGAACAACCCCAGGAGTGACATTTGGGTCATCGTACCCTCTCCTACCCTCTCTGACATCATAGAAAGACTTTCCGGTCTACAGATTTAACGTGCCCATATCCGGCCTAGACAAGGAGGTATTTAATGGTTCGTGTCGGGATTCGATCTGAGCACCCTCAGCATCGAAAACCAACACGCTACCACAAGGCTACCTCGAGTCCGATTTCCCAATGTCTTCTGTAAACATTAAAAGAAACAAACATGTAGAAAAGATCTGAAAGAATAATCTTTTCTACATGTTTGTTTCTTTTAATGTTTATCTTGAAATAGCTTGAGAGTTACCGAGACCAGTCATTAAATCGTTAATACAGTTCTTTCCGGTACAGAAAAACAGAATATGTCCCAGAGTTTCGCGATCTTTATAGTATACTGGACAAATATCAGTCGCTGAAAGGTGGAAGCGGTGTAAGTAAGATTCATGAAAATTACACCGGCCTCCGCGTGAGCGTATACGGCAAAATTTACTACTGATTTCCGGTCGCCGAGACGGCAGTCTGCTCGACCTCGAGCAACCCCAGGCTCTTCCACCAGCCACATCCTCGCCCCAGCCACCCCCGGGGCATAGATCATTATCCCAAAGTCCAAGTCGGAGACGTCACCGTCCACATGCTATCTTACGAGCAAAGCATCCAAGAGCCAATAACTATCAAGTTAACTGTACAAATTTCAATTTCACGCAGCCACCACCTGCCAAATACATTCACTTCATCCAGTTGCACTTTATTATTTAACACATTACAAAAGCGTCACCTCGACGCCCTATACCACTTGTATAGGAAGAACATAAACCGTACAACTCGTACAGAAAACACATCAAATAAATCAATAGCAACATGCACTTTAACAACATCAATTAATTATTGCAGATAGCATCCAGTGCAAAATTAGCCTGCACTACCAGTGCAGCAAACAAAAATTAAACATGCACAAGTAAGTCATTAACACATATAGCAGAGAAAATGACAAGCAAGCGCAAGCAAAAGCAAGACAACAAAAGAGGAAGATCAGAGCCGAACCGGCCCTGAAATATGATAATACGTATTAGCAACGATCCTGCTCACTTCCGCTTTATAGCGGCTACATTTCTTATCAGTTGGCTTGTGAGCCGTGTCCATCTTGATACCTGTCCTTTTTTTATGAGGCGCAGTTCCCACAAACTAATTTCTTATTACACAACTCTGGGCTATGTGCTTCCTCAGCACAGTTCATACATTTTTTACTGTTCTTACAATGCTTAGCCGTATGCCCACACTTCTAGCACCTATAACAAATGGTTGGTTTAACATAGTCTTTCCAATCGCATCTTTGCTTATCCCACACGAATTTTCTTTAACTACGCCAACTTCGGGTAAGTAGCACCCTCAATACTCAAACCCCAATTTTGTCCTTTTTGAGTATTGTATTTGGTCACAACCTTTATCGTCGTAAATTCTAACTCCTCATTCTGTCTTTTCAAATTCTTAATAATCTCTTCCTTTTCATATGTCTCCCCGACATCAAACACAATAATTTTCGGATCCTTTTGAACCTTCGTGCTAAGCTCAAACATCTGTTCATTTTCATCAAACTTTCTAAACTCCGCAATTAACTTCTCCTAGTCCTCCTCGCTTTCCGTTCCAATTATTGCTTTTCCTTTCCCAATTTTCTTGCTGGTCTTAATACCGATTCCTAGCTTAGCTGGATCAATCTTCTTCTGAATCGCTTTTTTAGTACTTTCAGCATCCTGCTCAACTGTTGGAACGACAATAATCTCGTTTTTGTCCTCCCACGCCCTCTTAAGCGTCTTTTTACTTGCCTGCGGGTTCTCCTTCACCACCTCTGCAAAACTCTTCACTCCTTGGTGATCCATCATACTCAACTGCCCTTTGTAAAACTGTATTACTTCCTGCTGTTCTTTTATTGTATTCATAATTTCCAATAAGTCCTCGTTCATCGTCCGCTTAACCTCAACGGTCAGTTTCGAGGTGCTTATTGCTCTATTTAAGCTATTATATTTTAACGTAACCAACTCCTTGGTAAGAACTCTCAGTTCCTCCATATTTTCATAGTCTTTAGCCATGCTGGACTGCGTAATCAACACTAACAATTAAAGTGATGCTAAGTAAGTAAGACGATGTAAGTAAGACTCCATGACAATATGTCCAATTCTAGCTATGGCAACGAAAAGTGGCAATCCGTCTCGGAAAGGATTGCCACTTTCGGATTTTCGCAACGGATTGCCGTGAAATGTATTATTAAGAAATAAGTAAAAGACAATTGAAAAAAGACAAATCCTTACACTCGAGGGGGAATCCCGTAACAGTACCCATAACTTAAACACAATTTAAATCAAGAGATAACAATTTTTCTTTCACAAAGCGTTAACACATAATTAGGTTTTAACAAACTAATTTAATGCCATCTATGGAGGGGTTCAACTAATGATGGTTCTACTCCATTTAAAGACAAAAAAAAGAGAGTGAAAATACCATAAAGGAACGAAGATTCTTATTGTGATGAAATAAAATATAAAAAAACATGTATATGTATACATATACATGTTAAAAAGTAATTTAAAAATGAAACAAAGAAGAGATAGTATTGAATACCATTGATAATGGAATGGATTTTCATTTTCAAAAGAATTTTCAATCAATGTTTTACTATACCGTCCAGTATAAGGAAAGGAGAATTTTAAAATGCGAATCTTAATTTATGAGGCCGCATAGAAGATTATGCATTACTGTCCCTTTTCATGAGCACAAAAACATTGCAGAGTTCGAAAACAATACAAAAATATAAATATAGCAATTAACATTTTCATTGCCCGTTAAAATGATGTTAACTGATTTGTTTTCTGAAATTTTTTACGAAGAGATCTCAAGAAAAAATAAATAAATCTACTTGTATATGCTTTTTTGACCAATCGCTATGCTATTGTTTAAGGTATGTGCCTATCTTTTGGGCACTTTTTTTGAAAAATGTGTAATTTTTATGAAATACAAGTGGTTTTAGTTAAAACAGGGAACAAAACTATGAATTCAAAAAAAATTGATGGAATTTTGATAAACTTTTTTAATTTAGGCAATAATTAGTCAAATTTTAGTAAAAATTAACACCAAATCTTCTATAACAAAATCTAACCAATATATTTCACTTTTTTTCAACAATATATTAAAGATTAGCAATACCTCTTAAATTTACTAAAGTACTCCATATTTTGTATACATAACATGGTATTTTAAAAAAAATTATGTATTTTTCAATAAAAATAGCTCTTAAATTAATAAATACATAACTACAAGCTGTATTTTGCTTCATAACATACCAATAAATGAGCAGAACCTTGGAGCAAAATTTTATTTCAATATCTTTAAAACCTTTTAAGAAATGAGATTTCTCGTATACGTAAAAAAGGAAAAATGCAACTTTCTACAAAACTCAAATAAAGATTTTAATGTAGCCCCAAAAATTATGTATAAATTTTACAATCTCAAAATTCACCTTATTTAAAAGTCGTCTTCCTTCACTTATTTTTTAATTAATTTTGATTTTCTTTTAGCTATTAGTATTTTCCTGGATGTTTTTGTAGCTGGCAGTATTTGTCGCCTCGATTTCCTTATTCGTACGATGTCAATTTCCTTGTAGTTTTTTAACATTTCTGGTTGTTTTTTCTAAATAATTCAAAACAGGTATAAGACCAATAAAACCTGAATTAAATAGTATTACTGCAATAGAAGCACCTAATAACAGTGTTTGCAGTTGAACAATTTTTTCTTTAGGCAAAATATTCCACAGAACATTGTTAAACGATTCATCATTGTTCTGAGTCATGCCATGCAAACATTGTTTAGTAATTTCTGGTCACAAAGTTTTAAGTAAGTTTAAAAGTAAAGAAACAGCAGTTTAATTGCATTGTTTACATTTCTGTGGTCCTTTAAAAGGTCACTTTCGGTTTCAAAAAGTTCAGTTCCGGTTTATAATTTGGGTTAGAACTTTTCTTCTAATTATCGCTGAACCAAAAGTAAAACATTTTTGGAATCCTAAATGTTTGAACTTTAATTTGAAATAATAAAAAAATTTCGGAAATTTTCGTAAAAACAGCGACTTGAGGGTAGGCACATACCTTAAGCAGTTCTTCCCAGAAATCATTTAAATTAAGTTATAAGGAGGTTTTACTCATACTGTTAATATTGTAAACTTAACAGACGATATCCAAATACCATCTCTAAAAAAGTGTTAATATGTTAACTGTCTAGCTCCATATGGTATGGCACTGGACGAGGCCGATGGCTAGGGCGCTGGCTAGGGCGCTGGCATTCGGTACCAGAGTCTGTGGGTTCGATTGGCATAGATGTTTGTAGCCGTTCGGATTCGGCTTTAATCTGTAGTCCCCGGTTTAATTAGCCCTCGTGTAGAAAAAAATGACCGTAGTTCTCCAAACCAAACCAAAAATTTTGGATTTATGTAATGGTCTAACCATTACATAATCTTAGGGCAACTGTCTTAGCATTTTTTTTCCTACATTTTTAAGAATTTTGCATGGTCTGGAATAACTTGGCACTGGAGATTTCTTTTGACAATATAAGTGCGTTGATATATTCATGCAAGTATTCGCTGAAGTTATCTTTACGTATTTGACCGCAGTTTTAGACAATATTTCATTCTCTTCTAAAATTGTATGGGCTCCGATATTTATTTCGTTCCAAGCAGACTTTGTGTGGAGCTTAATTTTCGAATTTTAAAAAGGGCTTATAAATAAGATGTATAGTTAGAGTTTTAATAACATATATTTAAAGTTTATTGAAAATTTAGAAAGTATCCTTATATAAAACTTTTATGATTCTCTTATGCACTTATTATCTAAAATAATATCTTTTGAATAACTGTTGTTGTTTCTTATGCCCCCTGGCTGGAAGTCCCAGACTAGGTCCCCATAGGCTACGGGCTGAAGTGTGTGGCTCCGGATTTTAAATAGCACCACAAGAGTCCGTCTTAGCTAGTTGCCACCTCAATTTTGACTGAACACCCCCAGGGACGACATCCGGGGGATCGTACCCTCTCCCACCCTCACTGACCTTCATAGAGAGACTTTCCACTCTATGGATTTAACGTGCCCATATCCGGCCTAGACACGAATTTTAAATAACTGAATGGAATTGCATTAAGGAGTGCAAAATGATTGTATTCTTCTTATAGCTTCACTATAATTTTTTCTATTCCGTATAAGCATCAACATACATTTTAGGAAAACTATTACGACCTTTAAAATATTTTTTTACAGAATACTTTCATTTAAATTGGATTGTTGAAATATTCTTTTCATATAGGGAAGGAAAAAATATTTCTCTTCAGTAATATATATTCTTCTCTTCAGTTCTTGTAAACCCTGAATAGTTTACATTTATAGCATTTAATTGTTATTTAGTGGGAAAGAAGGAATTAAAATTTTCACTTTTCATTTTCTTCCAGACCCAACAAGCGCCACTGAATGCTCTCGTGTTACGTCGGGTATGACCACGTTAAATTCTAAGCCATAAAGTTTTCTAAGACATAAAGTTTTTAGGGGTCAGAGGAGGTTACTAGCCCCCCCCCCAAAAAAAAAGATGTTGCCTCTGAGGGACGAAATTGTGATAGCACCAACATAGGGTGCAATGTTGCCTCACCTAAATGGGGCTCCCATAATGAAGAAGCCTACTAATTGGCGGCGTATGGGAGCCTGTGTCTGCAGAAGGGCCTAGCGCTCAAAGAAAAAAAGCCTTTCCATTGCCTGTTCATGAGATTTCCTATCACCCTTCATTCTCAGTAGTCATTGTCATTCTCAATAGTCATTGTTTCTCAATAGTCATTGGCAAACCATAGAGAGATAACGAGTGAAAAGACACAATATATTATTCCTCTTTGATTAAGGCTTCAGACATTTTGGTGATATGTAAATCTGTTGAGAAAGAACTGAAAAAGGAAAGTTTTCATTTCTTTAACCCTCTGATTTTACGCGGATAACTGCACATCTGATTAAAAACATCAAAAATAAATCGTGATTTAAGTTTATACGAGGTTTTAAACAGCAGATTGTAACTGATCACACTGTCCATCGCCTTGAAACTGTGCAGGTGACTGACGGTGGTCACAATGAGCACCTTTCCTTACATCGTCCTGGACACGATTAACAACTGTTCCACTAGGAACATTTCGTCATAATCTGTACCTGTTTCTTCAAACTCAACATTTTTTTTTCTCAAACAGCAAAGGCGTATAGTTATTTATTCTCTAACCTTTATTTAATTTGGTTCGATGACAAAGTGATCAAAACTAGTCAGTAAATGTTGAAATCGTTTATGTATTCCGTTTTGGTCGTTTATTTTGTTAAATTTAATGTTCTTCTATGAAAAGCGCGATCTGTTGGACATTTTTTAACCTTTTTTTTTTCGAAATTCCGTGATCGCATGTCTTGTATAGTCTATACCCAATGTGGTTACATTTCGTTTACCTATTTGAGCTGTAGGATGCTGTTTATAGGGGAAATTTAATTATAACCACCCTGCATATATATATATATATATATATATAACAGTTTCGTAACTGACTGACTGACTGACAGATAACGCACAGACCAAACCGCTGGACATAAAGGGCTAAAATTTTGCATGGTGATTCTTCTTATAGTGTAGGGGTGCCCTAAGAAAGATTTTTGAGAAATTCTTTTTAGATTTTTTAAAATAAAATTTTTAAGCTGTTTTTGTAATATTCTTTAAAGTTTGCATTTAAAATAATAATCCGAGGGTTATAAAATTTATATTATGAGAAAGATCATAAAAAATTCCTTTAAGATGAAATCTTTTTCGAATCTTTACCTCCATTTTCTGATTTTTGGTGATTAATTTTTAGAATTTAATTTATTAAATGCTGATCACGGGGTTTCTTTTCTTTTTGCGATACTTATTAAATTAATTTTACTTCACGTGCATAACAATGAAATAAATTGACAAAAAAATATTAAAATATGGTAAAAGATAAAATTTAACCACTAGACTAATTGAGATGGAAGTTTCTTAAGAATTTAATTCAAATTAGTATGTTTTATGGGTATTAAACATACAAATTAATTGTATACATTGGCCGTTGTATTTAATTTGAATATTTTCTTCTACATTATGTTGTCTATAAAAATATCCGTTACGATTTATATATTATATATATGTATATATATATATATATATATATATATTGGCATTAATTGTAAACATTGGCCATTGTATTTATTATATATATATATATATATATATATTTGGCATTAATTGCATACATTGACAGTTGTGTTTAATTTGAATGTTCTCCTTAGGGAAGCACAGCTTTTCAGCTAGTATAAATAACTGGGATAGATGATCCCATTCGGAATGCGTAGAAACACACACTTTCTCGTCAATGGTTTCGTCCACAATCAACATATATAAAGAGTGAGACATCCGTAGTAGCAGACTTCATACCTAACTTACTGAGTTCCTTGGTCTCGTAGCGCACTGCTATCGCTCGGGACTCGCAGGTCAGGGGTTCGACCCCCGTCCGTGCAGTCCGCCCTTTTCCAAATTTTCCCTCCTGCTACTTTTAGCCTCCCTTTCGAAGCTTCACAATCATCTCAATACGTAGTTGTACGACCCTGAAACGGGCCTTTTTTTTTTCGTTTCCTCTCGACATGTGTTTTTTCCCTCTTTTTTCGAGCTATTCTTTAAAATTTTAATTTTTCCTTTTTAAATTATTATTCATTTTTTAACTTCTCCCTCCTCCTTTAAGAATATTTTATTCTTAATAGTAATGTAATCTTAACTTTAAATATCTTCTAACTTTAAATATTTTTTTACTGAGCACACATACCTTGATACTTAACAACTCGCTTACTGGAGATAAAGTCCAATTGGACCAAGGCACCCCTCTTCTTAACCACAACTACGGACGGATAGCACACTTCATGTTGAGCTAGTAGCCGTAAGAGGTGACTTTGCAGTGAGCATGGTAGGTGATCATGATTTAAGCAAATTACAGCGAGGTACAATAGATGGTGCACCTGTGAGGGGTCTTGGCATTTTGGAGGTACAATCGAGTTTACATTTTTAAGATCGACTTTTTCAAGGGTGTACTTTGAATAGAAGAATTCCGATAAAACATCAAACCTACGTCAACTGTGTGGCCGAAGAAATACAATAAATACGAATGTAAACAGCGAGAGTTGAACCCGAGACTGTAGAAAAGTCCTTGCCATTTGGCCATTGGCCAGAGTTGGCCCATTCAAAAAGAAACAATTCCAAAAGACTTTTTTTCACTTCTTTTTTTCTTTTTTTTTTATGTTTTGTGAGATTTTCAGTTTCAATTTCATTTAGTTTAATTTTTACATTTTTACATTTTTTTCTCGTTCATTACATCTTTACATTTTTTTCTCGTATTGTAGTGTGCACACAATCATGGAAGTAAGTTTGATGTCATATAAACGTAATTTATATTAATTCCCATCACAGTTAATAGTACATATTTTAACTTCACAAAACAGTCTTCCTCCTTTTTCTTATTTTCATTTCGTATGAATTGACACATGTATGTAAATTATCTAACAAAAATCCCTTTTACCTGTACAACGAAATGACAACAAAAGGGGCATACCTGATATGCCTCTTGTATCTCCCAAATCTCTCTTAATAATATTGCTATGGAAGGGTAAAATGTATTTGTAGATGTGACTAGTATGCATTCTCATTCTCACTAAGCTAGTGTCAGCACTTAAAAAATTATTTTCTTCAACAAGTACTATGTGATTATAAGGTGAAAAGAATTTTATCGTAAGTTTAGAAATGTAACCTGAATTCGAATGTCCGTCAATTATAGAATTAATATTCTTTTTGTTTCCCTTTTGAGCCCTAACCTTTAGACTGAGTGGAGAGTTTCTGATAATACTTTTCGGTGGTAGCAGATGTCGTGTGTTACTCAAGTGGCTTTGTTAGTCACTTTGCCACCTGCTATCAGCCACTTCACATGTCCATTGTAAGTGTTCCCCACTCTCAGATGACTTTCTGGACGAAACTTCCTGTACCGTACTTAGCAGCTTACTCATGGGGTCAATCGCTGCAATGGCCAGAAGTTATGCCGGTCAGTGAAAGATATTACGATTTAAGTAGATTCTTTATAGGTATATTAGCTTACAATGAATAGTTTATGTCATTAAAATAATTTCAAAATGCATTATTAACGAATAGTTAATAGAAACATTTATGAAATTCCCTGTGTGCGAGTTTTTGACATGTGTATACATCTATAAAACTTTTCTATTAGTTTTCATTGAGAATAATTGCACGATTCGGCAAAAAGTACTGAAAGTTTTAAACACTAGAACACCAGATGAGGCCATAATGATACTTCTCAAATTTTCATTTTTCACAACTTTCGCTTTATAAATGTTAGTAACCCAGCTTTCTGTCACTTTACCTGATTAATTCATTTATTTAAAATAATATATTTTTTATACTTTTGTTGTCTTTGAAAACTAGAATTTAATGTACCTAGAACGCCTGAAATGATCAAAATGACCCATTTCATATATTATGCGAAAAAGATTGATATTTAAATACTGTCTGTTGGATTCTAAGTTGTTTAATATGTATATTTCTTACAAAAATACAGTTAAAAGCTATGACTGTAACAAAAAGTTGCGTTGCTTATTCGATTGATCTGTACTGCATTTAAGCAAATTTTTAACTTGAAGCTGTATCTGTGTTTGTATGAATATAAACTCTCTCTATGCCTTACACAAATATAACTTCATTTTAAAATGAGTTTTAGTTACGTATTTTATAGAGTGTTCAGTATATTAATTCTTTATTGGAAATGTTGATTTTATTTTCCTTACATTCAGTTCTTTTTCTTCCCTGTTGCCATAATTGTTTCTCTGTAGAAAAAAATTCTCTAACTTTGTAATTGTATTTAAGAGCATGTTTTTCCTAAGTCACATCTGCCGTTTCTGGCCGTTTAGATTAAAGACCTCAAACTTTACTATCCACCATCAATGTTTAAATTTGTTTCAGCTGTATATTTATGCGTCTTTGAAAGAGGAGTGTCCGTTAGGAGAGGTTTTACTGTATATTGAGAGAAAAATAAATGGATTAGTTAATGTTGGAAAACCAACTGAAGAATGTTACATACTCAAGTTTAAATATACTGAGTACTCAAAGGGCTTGAAATACTTTTAGTTTTCATTAATTTGTGGGTGAAATGTGTTTGAATAACACTGAGAAAACATTATATGGCTCAATAAATGCTAAATTTTAAGGAATTCTAGGGGTTTTGAGTCAACTTCGGACTAGTCAAAATTATAAAATTTCATTTATTCATTTCGTAAAACTACTGAATATTTAGCTGCTTTGGGATGTGTAATGAATTCTGCTATTAATTTTCCTTTTCATTATGGTATTTCCTGACTTCTGTTTTACTTGTAAGTTATGCCTCAGTTTTAAATAGTCCTCCCATACTCGAATCTCTTACACCTTAATTTCAGCTCAGATTGTCAATTGAATAGCTTCGCTAATGATTCATCGTGGCTCAATATATTTAAGACTATGTACTCAGACGCAGCCGATGTCATTACCAATTTGTGACTAAAGTGACAGAGCCAACTGCACTTGATTATATGCCAGCATCTTTATTTTGAAAAGCTAAACAGTTTGCTCCGTATCTTCTCTGTAACTATCATCCCTGTTAGGATCTTTAAAGTGGCAGTTGGCAAAACTAGATTCTACTATCTGCTATCCTTAATTTTTTTTAGATATTCTCTTCAAAGGTTTTTGTGCTACATTGTGCACGAAAAGATTAGTGACCACCGTATAAGACCTCTGAACTTTAAGGTGAAAGTACCGAAATAGAATTTGTTGGGTTATGTGTTTTTGTATGACAAAAAGCTTTAATTTATTTTTTTATTAATACACAGATTTTGTAATTTCTGTGATTGCTTCAGTTTTTTTATGAGACTGATTTACTGAATTTGGAAGACAACTTTTGCTTATCAAATGTACGTGTTTGAGACACAGTCACTGAGATTTCTTTTAGATCTTTTCTGTGTTTTTCGTTAATGGTAAATAAAAACGATTATTCATTTTGTTCAGTGTTGCAGGTCTGGGATTTAAGAACTCAAAACGAATGTTTTTCAAAAAAGGCTTCTCAAAAACTCTTCTGTACCCGAATTACTAAACAAACGCTACGTGTAATTTCATTTATGAGTTGTATTTGTCACATATAATGGATTTAATGATTGAAACAGTTTAGTGGCATCAGTACGTATATATTGAAGTACGTACAAGAATTTGGTTTACGCACATACGAGAATTATGTCTGACATGTTTTATTAACGACTCTCGATTAAACATGTAGCTACATGTTATTTATCATTCTTAAAAAAATGAACTACTAAACAACATTATTCCTCACCAAAGTATATACCGACGGACCCCTTACCTCGGGATAATTTTTTAAACACTTTACTACCGTATGATATATTTTCTTCCATTTCCACCATCTTCAGCATCCTGAGACACTTCTTAAGCCCTGAACTACTGTGCCATAAATTGAAACAATCTGACATTCTTCCTTTCCAAAGTATATAGACTGCTGAGCTCTTGCTCAGTTTCTGTTGCGCTTCTTTCACTGTAACTACTCAGTTTCTCACACCACAGTGTAAAAGAAATTAACTCACACACACGTATATATATATATATATATATATATATATATATATATATATATATATATATATATATGTGTGTGTGTGTGTGTGTGTGTGTGTGTGTGCGTATCCCTAAAGGGGCAATTCTACTGAGGCAACACTGAACGACATGAGGCATGGTACTTGTGTCCTAGTGTTGCCTGATTATAGGTGTGCGACTATGGGCCAAATAATTCAATAATGTCGCATGCGGAATCTGCCTCCCCACATCGCATGCACTTTGTCGTCTATGCGTGTAGCAAGCGTCTAAAACGATTCCATTCAGGCAACTTCAGTTTGGTGCATCATGTCTTTACAAACTGTAGCGGCAGCTGCATATTTGGTAATACTCCTTTACTCCAGTGTAATTGTATTTGTTTTTGTTTTTAAATAAAATTTGGAATACCCCAAAGATCAAACGTTCACTTTTATCTTTAAAACATTTAATTGTCTTTCAAAGTTCCACGGACAAAATTGTTTATGTACAGATAGAAGCAATATTTATAAATTTTTAAATATTCAGTAAGTTTAGATTTTTCAACTCTAGTAATATCCGTGAAGATCCTCGTATAAATCGTGAAATTTTGCATTATTACACATTATAAACCAACTAGTACGTTTTATCCGTGATCTGGTATTAAACGTGATCGTATTAAGTGGGTTCTATTGTGTTTATATATATATATATATATATATATATATATATATATATATATATATTAAAGACAGTACAATATTGTCTATTCAAAAAAAATGATTTGTGAGCATTTATTTCATTTTGCAAATTATATGCATTTTCACATTTTTTTATCTTTGCAAGCCAGAGACATATATGATATGAACATACAAATGTAATCTATATATATAAAACAGTTCCGTAACTGACTGAATGACTGACATACAACGCACAGACCAAACCGCTGGACCTAAAGGGCTGAAATTTTGCGTGGCGATTCTTCTTATAGTGTAGGGATGCACTAAGATTTTTGAAAAATTCATCTTAGATTTTTTAAAATTAAATTTTTAAGCTGTTTTAGTAACTTTTTTTAAGTTTGCATTTAAAATAATAATTTGAGGGTTATAAAATTTATAGAGAAAGATCATAAAAATTCCTTTAAAGTGAAATCTTTTTCGAATCTTTACCTCCATTTTCTGATTTTTGGTGAATTTTTTAAAGATTAATTTTTAGAATTTAATTTATTAAATGCTGATCACGTGATTTCTTTTTCTGGTACTTTAAATAAATTTATCGTCACGTGAATAACAATGGAATAGACAAAAAAATATTTTTTTTTCTTGCTAATGCGGCAGACGATTGGACATTATCCAAATATATTAAAATACAGTAAAAAATATGTTCCTAAAACTGCACTATATTAACTGTAGTATATTCTTTAGTATGTTCTTTTAGATTTAATTTGAATATTTTCTTCTACATTATTTTGTGTATAAGAATATCCCTTACGATTTTTTATAAATATATTTTTTGTTTTTTTACATCAATTGCATACATTGATCATTGTATTCATTTATTTATTTTTTTGGTATTAATTGCATGCATTGACCGTTGTATTTAATTTGAATGTACTCCGTAGCAAAGTGCGGGTTTTCAGCTATAATATATATATATAGGCTATATTATTTGTAGTACATATATACTATGATTTTACCTAAAACGGATATTAACACATTTTAATCCGAATCATTGAAAATAACGGGAATCAGTTCTCTTGAAAAATTACCTTTGTTTGTGAGTTTCCTTATCAGTTGAACCTCTAATTACCATGGTCAGCCGTTAGTCTTGCTTCTTCTAGATTTGGGAAATTTATTTTGACAGTTGACGCTGGGAGTTTGACTATTAATAGATCTGCGTACTGTATAGTTGAAAGGCGTTGTTGTCCATAAAGGTTGTAACCGTCGCATAGGGGACTCATCACCTTTGCACAAGTTGAAAAGACAGAATTTTTGCTGTTCAAACTTCTATAATTGTTTTTTTTATTGTTCATTATATATGAAATTTTCAGTATTAGTTCTCTAAACGTTATAGATTATGTTCCCTGAATTAATTTTATTACAAGTAAATAAGAATTTTGTTTATGAAGTAAGAAGTTAGTGTATTTTTTGAAAATTTCAAATTTATGCTGATGCACTTCGCGCAGACTTACGACAACACTCATTAAATTTCAATAATAATTTTTGCATTTGTGTGATGTCAAAACATTAGGAATATTTCTACACCTATTTAAAATTTAAAACACCCAAAAATATTTACTCCAGGGCAATCAGATTTTTAAAAAAACTGAAAACCCCCACAAAAATTACAAGTCAAATGCTATAAATTTATAGTAAAATAATTTTTTTAAGAAAAAATTAGGTGCATATTTTTTGGTAGCATCATTATACACCTATCCTGGAAATATGAAATCAATATCTGCAGTAGTTTCCTTTATACAGTGCGCGCAAGCATGAAAATGATCATTTCGAGAAAAAGGCTTCTAAAGTTTCCACACTGGTAATGTTTCCATTAGAACTGCTTCTTTCGTGTCATAGTTTTTAATGTTCTATTTGGAATATTTTAACGTGGTTTGTTTTAAATGATTCAGAAATGTTTAAATATTCTAAAAATGCAAAAAAGTAAAATTCGATTTTTCGAAGGTTCAAAGGTGATGACTCCCCATAACAACAATAAACGGGTTGATATACAGGAACACAAGCCACCTATAAAAAAAAGTCGTTTTTCACTCATATATGAGATGATTGAACTATTTGCATTTTAATGACTAACAATGTACTCCTCTCTGTGGAGGGATATTGCACTGACATTGGTTCCGTTTTATTTCTTCCAGCATTCAGATAGAGAGTAGAGAGTTTATCTTTTGTCACATACATTCGAATAACGCACCTCCTTGGTCATTTCGTTGGTCTCTTACACCTAAAAGACCAATGTAAAAAGTAAAGAATAGAAATAAACAAAATTAAAATTCAAGCATAGACTGCTAAATCACTATAACATAAAACATATCCTGCAAAGAAAACATTTTCAATAAAGGATAGCACAGAAGCTTCATATCCCCATAATGAAAAAACAAATAAATAATCCAACAGATATAGATAAAAAAAATTATACTAAAATAGACAAAAAACAAACAGAAATCAAGCACTCTGGGCATCCACGCACCAACGGCAAGATTCTGTATAAGATTCTGTATAAGAATCTTGCCGTTGGTGCGTGGATGCCCAGAGTGCTTGATTTCTGTTTGTTTTTTGTCTATTTTAGTATAATTTTTTTATCTATATCTGTTGGATTATTTACCTAAAAGACCAAATTACTAGTTTCAAATAGCATCATCTACATTAGCTAATATCTAATTTAATTGCAGAGTTAAAGATTGGAACATTACCGTTGGGATTCTCTATGACTATCTTACATTCAATATATTGGCGTAAAATATCCCAAACAAAGTCGAAAGGTGGACGCCATAAGTCTCAACCAAATGAAAAAACTCAACCAAAATTCAAATGAATCAAATATAAATTCTTTGTAATGTCTGAGAACATTTTATAATATATTTGTGTAAATAGTAATAAATCTAACAAGCCGTTGCGTGGAAAAGTCATTGAAAATAACGCTGCCCCACAACGTCGGGGGTAACTCAACCTTGGTAGACTTCCAACCTGGAGGTTTGAAGACGGTGGATTGTCACCCATGGTACGCAGGGGCTCCACCTCTTGAAAGAACGACTATGAACTGTTAGTCCAAAAAATACGACAATCTTAGTTACGTGGAAAATTAATAGTAGCCTATTCTTTTGCGGTAATTGATCTAAATGTAGCGAAACGTTAAAAATATGTTATTTCCAGTCTTATTCAGAAATATTTTTTTAAACATTTAAAAATTCTAGGGCTTTAAAATTAATGATCAAATAATTTTTAATATAGTTTTTAAATAAGTTCAAAACGAAATCTGCATATAATTGTCAAATGTAACTGTGGAATTCAAGACGTGATAAATAGAATACGCCTTAACTGTAAACATGAATAAAGAGATAATTTAAAACAAATGATCAGACAATAAACATTAGATTTAAAGCCATATTTTGTAGTCTTGCAAACCTTTTCATCATGCTTTGTTTCATCGGCAACCTTTCTTACGCTAATTACTCATACGTATCAGCAAATAAAATTTTCATTGCAGGTTCAGTCTAGATAGATGACTTGAAAATGTTTATTCAACTGTTTTTACTGGGCTTATCTAATAAAATTCGCCCATGAAAGGAACCTTTGATGGCATCCCTTTCGATTTCTTTTAATGCTGATAGTTTATGGCTAAGATCAGATTTACTGGAATCCGTAGAGTTAAGGGGAGAAAAATGAGAAAAAAGGCAAAGAAGCTTCACTTTGACCAGGAAGTTAGCACCGTCTTTTCTTTTTTTTTTCAACCCCAACCGCCTACTTCTCGAAAAGATAACATGAATAAATCACCATTATCACTAATCACGGTCGTAATTTTTTGATTTATAAATTCAAGCAGAGCGACTCGGGGCAACTGCCAGTAAATAACGAAGGGTGCTGAAAGGAAGCATAGTTAGAACTTTGTCGGAGTCCAGCCCAAAGGCTTTGAGGCCCCTTAGAGGAAAGGAAGTGTGTTGTGATAGTTTGATATAGCATCTGTGATCGACTACGGGTGACTGTAATGCCTTTATTTCCGCAGGGCGTTCTTGTGCAGGAAGTAGACGAAGGACAACCATGCCTCAGCTGCAGAGACAAGTGCTCCGGCTTCAGTCCTCATATGTGGAGGTGAGATGCTTTAATAACAAATTTTCGGTCATTGTGTGCAAAGTCTTTTATTATAATACAATCACATCTGAATTTGAACTAATAATTGTGTCATAAATTGGCCAATTTGTATTTTTTTTTAGACAATTTTTCTTAAATTTATAAGTCTATATTAGTTTTAATCAAGTTATTGCCTGGAGCATAAATAATTTTAAAAGTTTACTTACGACTATTTATTAGCTATGGATATAGAAGTACCTTTATGATTTCATAAAGTAATCGGTATTTAATATCTGCAATGCATATGGATTGTCAAAAATAATGTCCTACAGCATAAATATTGCAATCTCGAGTTCATAAATTCTGAATGTTTCAGCCAGAAGAACATAAAAAGTGAGTCACATTTTATTGCTTAAAATCATAATTTTGAATATTCTAACGTAAAAAAGGACACAGTATCGTCATATTTAATTTTCTTTTTAAATTTATCCATAAATATATTTCCGAGGGGATTTAAGGAAGATTTAAACCTTCCAAATGATTTCTAATGCATTGATATTATCAGGTTTATTTATTTTATTTATCGTCACTTTAAATTTTGGACCATTTTTATTTGTAAGTAACACTTGATGTGTACTTATGTTGTTATAGTTTTAGGGCCTGTTCACATAGGAGTCCGTTACGTTGCGTTAAGGAAAAGATGACGTTGAGACGAAAATAAACCAATCATAGGCGTTAAAAATTTCATTGCTAATCGTTTGGAGGCATATGATTGGTTTATTTTCGTCTCAACGTCATCTTTTCCTTAACGCAACGCAACGGACTCCTATGTGAACAGGCCCTTACAATCTAAAAATTTTTGGATTCAGATATGAAAATATGAATGTAATTTTATATATCATTTCACCATTTTTTCTTAAATAATTTTGATGTCTCATGTAGAAATCTGTGTAGTAGTGGTTCTTATATAATTTGTTTTTACTTCAGTATCAGTTATACGTATCACTTCTGAGACCATTCGTTTAGTTTTTGTCTAACATAATTTTACCCAAAATAATGCTTATTGAAACGTATTTTTAAAATACAGTGAAATTTCAAGGAAGAAAAAAATGTAAAAGACTCCCCATAAAATAGTTATAAAAAACTCCTTTCGAATTTCAAAAGTCGATAACGTTTTCTTCCTCAGGAGATGAGTAAGAAATCCCATATGGTAAAAGCATTAGTTGAAAAGAAAGCGCGCAGCGAGTACGTTGCCATTCTACAGCAGAAAAAGAATAAAAGATGAGAATTGCCAGATCGAAAAACGAAATAGGAGGAGAAAACAATGAGTAACAAAAATACGGAAAAAGGAAAGAGCAAGAAAATAGTCGATGAAATACTACAAATAAATAAATAAATAAATAAAAATAGAACTCAAAATCTTTCCAAACCGATGGAATGTCTAGAGTCAAATTGGTATTATTAACAATACACTCAAGAGCCAAAACATTATGACCACCTGTCAATAACGAGTTGGCCCACCTTTGGCGCGCAACACAGCTTCAACCCGCCGTGGCATGGATGCCACAAGTCCTTGGTAGATGGCCGGAGACAGATTGTACCAGATGTTTAAGCAACGGTCATGCAAATCCGAGATATTGCGAATTGGTGGTCTTTGAACTCTGAGCTGCCGTCCCATGACATCCCAAATGTGTTCTATCGGATTGAGATCCGGTGAGTTAGGCGGCCAGGACATTAACTGGAATTCAGCATCATGCTCCTGAACCACTCCAACACAATTTTAGCCTTGTGACACGGGGCGTTGTCCTGTTGGAACATTCCATTTCCAGCTGGAAAAACAGAGGCCTTGTAAGGGTGCAACTCTTCCGCAATGATGTTCAGATACCCTGTAGCATTCATGGTCTGCTCTACCACAACCACGGGTCCCAGAGACGCCCAAGAGAACGTCCCCAAAAGCATAATACCGCCACGATCGGCCTGTGTATGACCTACTGTACATTGAGGGAGCAACTGTTCGCCTGGAAGACGGCGTATCCTGACACGGCCATCGGCGTGATGAATGACAAACCGTGATTCATCTGCCCAGGCAATTTTCTCCCACTGATCCATGGACCAGTCGCGATGTTCCCGGGCCCAGCGCAGGCGCAGTTGGCGATGACGCTTGGTCAGCAAAGGCACACGAGTGGGACGTTTGCTGCGTAGCCCCATATCCAACAGTGTCCGCTGAACAGTGTGCTGCGATACTATTCTACTTCGCCCTGCATTGTATTGGGCTGTCAGCTGAGCCACTGTCTGGCTCCGGTTTTGCTTCACCATGCGAGACAGTCTCCGACGACCTTTTTCTTTGATAGCGTGTGGACGTCCAACACCATGTTGTCTACTGCTGGTTTCACCGTCATTCATCCACTTTGCATAAGTACTAACAACTGTAGGTCGCGAACAACCCACGAGTCGTGCAGTTTCGGAAATATTTGTTTCGAGCCTTCGAGCCATTACAATCTGCCCTCTATCAAAGTCGCTTAGATCCGCAGCCTTTCCCATCACACACAGAAGTAAGTGAAAGAATGATTCTTCAGACTCTCCAGCAGCAGTTAAATACCACTTCCACCTGATCACGTGCCTTCCACGTCATCCAGGCGAATTCATTGCAAAATGTAGGGGTGGTCATAATGTTTTGGCTCTTGAGTGTATTATCACAACATGAAAGAAATTCTCAAATTAATTATGTTCAAAATTCCAAATGAATCAAATTTTCCACACTGCCAATTCAATTTCTGAAATGGATTAATTTTATTCTCAATCGTTTTGTGATTTACTTTTTTTTCTATTTCTTAGTTTGGCGTTTCCCCTCCTTTCACGTTTTTTTTCTTTGTGAGTGTTTCTAATGCAAAGTTTTCTCTACGGGCTTTTTTGACGCCGTTTCTCCTACAGAGAGCGATTTATTGCACGGCTCCTGATGATGACAGCTATATTAGCTTTTATAAATTCGAATAACATATAAAAACATTTTATTGTGATTCTTTTAAGAATATTTATTTATAATCATCGTGCCTTACCTTGGAGCTTCTTATAGTCAGGTATAGTTGCTAGGATTCGTGATACGGTCTTTGACTGTACATGATACAGTCATATCCGAGGCAGTATATTATTTCCTCGCATTCATGGCATGCAAATATTGGCCTCCTTCTTTAATTTCAAAAGTATCAAGTACCTAACTTTCAATGATCATTACCACTAAAGAATTCCCCACCGTATATTTAAATATAGAATCAAAAATAGAGAAAATGAATACAGTTGCTCCCCTCTTTAACACTTCAATATATTAATTTGAATTCCTAGTACAAGAGTTGATTGAAACCATGAAGAGAAAGAAGCTCCAGAATATATTAAGAGCTTTAAAGTCTGGGCCATGAGCTTTAAGGATGCTATATACTAAGAAAAAAATCGTATTTCCCTTTTCCTCTTCTTGCAGACTCTTGTGGTGGGAGGAGTCCAGTTGACAGTTCGAGAATTCCACCCCCCTTAGGATTGACATTTTGAGGGATTGTAATGGCTCTCTCTCTATAGGGGGAGGGTTAAGCGCTGCCCCCAAATTTTTTATTTAAAATACATTTTTGTCAACTATTTACAGGTACATAAATGCTGATAATCAAATAAAATTGGTATTGTCAGATAGCCTGAACTTTTTTGCAAAGCGCTACAGGATTCATTTTATAAATTTCGTCAACCGAAGGTATTTATGAGCGTTTAAAACACACTATACCAGATTTTTCCCCGAATAATTTAAATTTTAAAATATTAATTGCATTTAAAAAAAACGAAAAATGTACACAAATGTAAAATTTCTTTCTCTATGACGTAGTACAATTTTTTAAAAAAATCTTTGAATCCAAGTCGTCAATCCGTGGACAAATTTTCTCCATATGTTAACATTGAGGTGAGCGAATCCAATGGGGTTAGTACATAGCAGCCTTAATGAGATGATTTCGGAAAATGTCTTTTGGACATATTGAAGCTGCTGATCCTTGTATATGAAATGTGACTTCAAACAAAAATTGAAAGAAACAAAACTACTTCCCCTAGCTTTCTACATTTAAGGAGGTCCAGGACACAAAATTGTTCGAATTTTCGAAAAAAAATTAAAAATTTTTGTGTTCTTTTACGCTTAAAATGACGGTTAAATAATGTTTCTATCTTAATTAGAACAGGAGAAATTATTTTTTTTTTGCAACATTCTAATAGTAGTCAATCGTTATTTAAACCTGTAAGTGCGTTTTTCTGCATGATGCGTTTTTTCCCCATTTCTCATCTTTAAATTGTTATAAGTAAAGAACCGTTAAAGATAAATGGCTGAAACTTGGAATATGTCTTTTTCAACTATTTTACTTTAATTTTGATTCACAAAATTTGAAAAAAATATTTACTTTTGAAAATATGATTTTTTATAAATAAGTTACATCATTTTTTTGTAATTTATCATCTAAATATTTTTAATTTTTTCAAAAATTAATATTTTTAAAAATGGTGAATCAAAATTAAAACTTATATATTTCTGTTTAATTAAATGAAAACATTTTGAAATTCGACACATAATATTTCGAGTTATAATGATTTTAAATGATCCCACTTTTATTAAAAATTTTAAATTTAAAAATTTTTTAAAAACTTTTTGAGAAGTTTTATGATGTGATTTTGTTTACAAATTATATGGTTAAC
Source organism: Dolomedes plantarius (assembly GCA_907164885.2). Lineage (NCBI taxonomy): Eukaryota > Metazoa > Arthropoda > Arachnida > Araneae > Dolomedidae > Dolomedes > Dolomedes plantarius. Next base: position 183,997,274 of record OU015494.1, on the reverse strand, counting down.
CATCACAAAGAAATTCAAAATTTTAACTCAATAAATAAAAAAAATTTTTAAAATGTGTCCCGGACCCCCTTAAACTCTTTTTGGACCATCTGTCCCAATCTTTGCACTTAACTTCGATTGTTTTCAAAATGGGCTCCAGTCATACAGGAGTGTTCATTTAAAGAAGCAGTCTCAGTCCTCTTTCATAGAGCATTGTACATTTTTATAGTTAAAAATTAACGCCTAAGAAAGGACGATAGTGATCACAACAAAAATATAAAATCTCGAAACCGTGACAGAGCTCAAAATGCCAGAATGATAATCTCGAAATTTCATAACCGACACTTGCAACCATCTCCTGCTATAAATCTGAGCAGAATATTGAGATGAATGGAGTTCCTTGGCCATGTGGTTTTATCTCCAGTACGCAAGATGTCAAGTAATCAATGATAGTGTGCTCAGTAGTTAAAGTTTAAAGGATAATAAGGTAATTAAGAGTGAGATTACATCAATAAAATTACTAGTAAATTAAAGTTAAACCTTCAATAATTAAAGGGTGGGGGAAATAATAGCTTAGGAAGTTAACAAGTAATAGAGATTTAAAAATTAATAAGTTAAGTTTAAAGTTACGAGGCAAGATAATAGGAATAAGTTAAGTGGCCCTCATCAAAAGAAAAAAAAAAGGCCCTCTTCAGGGTCATACAATTCGTAATGAGTAGGAAGCAGAATTCCATGGGGGAAAAAGAAATATCAAGATGGAAATTTTGGAAGAGGCGATACCACCTGGGATCGAAACCACAACTTAGGGTTTCACAGATCAGCGCGATGCCTCTGCGCTACGGCAGGACATAAGCAGGTGTGCAAGATATCCTGCTATAAATTAGCAAGCAAACTCAACTGTAAATTAAGTTGCCTGTTTCAAAAAGTGGTATATATCTTAAAATATACGTGTATTCCGATTAATTTGCACTTGATTAGTCTCTGAAGCCAATAGTATATTCTGAATCACGCCAGTGAAAGTTTTGTCACTGAATATTATTACAGATCTTCGACAGCCTTTAACTGATAACAGTATAGCCAGAATATAACTACTCTTAAATAAAAAGGAACTAAAAAAAGCTTAAAAAACCAAAAAAGTTTGGTATTGTGTCAAAAATTTTCTTTGGAAAATCTAGCCATTTTAAACCTAATACATTTGTAACATATTCACGTGTGACATTATCTGTTTGAAACTACCTATGCCAAAACGTCTTATCTTGAGAAAAATCGACACGACTCCTCCAAGTCATTGACAGACCCAAATGTTTGATGTTACTTCGTCAGCCCCGTATTGGCGGTAATCCAATTGCTTTATTTCGAGTTTTAAAAAGTTGTGCAGCGTAATATCGATTTTGTCTCAGCTCAATGTAAATTTAGTATTTGTTATGTATTAAATAATAAGAAAATAATTTTTTCCGCATTATATATAAAATATTTTGTGTAATTTTTCGATAGTGTAAGTGTTACCTTTATTTTTAAAAAGAAATATTCCCTATTTTAATGTGTTTTAAAGTTTTAATCAACGTTTTCTTAGGTTGGTTGAACTAAGACTAAATTATAAAGCAAATTATTTATACATTTTATTAGAATGATAAACGGTATGAAATAATAATGGGAAAGGTAGTAGAAAAGGTAGTAGAAGTAATAAAGGTAATAAAGGTAGTAGGAAAGGTAATAAAGGTAGTAGAAAATAGCCTAAGTAATGACCCGCCAAATATTAACTTTTGTTTTCCACTTAAAGAATGCTAAATATTTAGCCTTATGGAAAAATTTTAGCTCTTTCATTTAGCAATACCTACATCTTTTGCTGCAATTTTTAATGTTTGTGAAAAAAATCTGAGCTTGTGTCTGGTATATGAACTTATTTTATCAAGTAATGGTAGTCCATTATTGTCTTATACTTCAAAATTCTTTCAAACTGCAATCTATATATATAAAACGCGTAGGTATACGGCACAAAAATCGACGATATTTCTACACTCCGAATGGCAACGGCTGCAACTACCAGATGTAAACATTAGCGGCCACCTGCGTGTGTGTAGTGGTTCGACGATAGCACGTAATTTGGTACTATTTAATTGCTGTGTTTTACACGCGAATAATTTTAATTTATTCACCAGATAATTTGTTCTTTTGTTCCATCGGTTTTTCTAAATGTATGTAAGAGTACAAACTTTTGACAAAATATGTTTAGACCTATCAAAGCCAGTGTTTAATCATGGGCAGCTGTATGTAGGTTTATCTAGAGTCCGTTCTTTTGATTCTGTCACTGTAGTATCACCTATTTCTGAAGTACTCAACTGTGTATATCAAGAAGTTGAGGACTATCATAGTAAAATATTCATAATTGCATTTTAATATCTTAATAGTAAGTAAGAGTTAGTTGTCTACACTTTTTTTAGTAGTACTTGCTGAATTTTTACTCCAATTTATAAGGGAAGAAATTTTCCCAACAATTTTTTATTTGGTATGATTAAGTGTAGATATCTTTATTGTGAACAATAGTACATATAGAGAGTGATGTAATCCACACTATATTTTAGTACTTGCTGAATTTTTACTCCTTTTTCAGAGAAAAAATTTGTCTCCAACAATTTCTTATTTGATGTAAAGATAAAGTGTAGCTATCTTAATTTTGAAAAAATATTACATACAGAGAGGAATGTAATTTTTAAAATCTCTGTTGTTGGGTTTCTCAGTCTTATCTTTAACTCTGTTCTGAAGTAATGGAAATTCATATTTTTTTAATCACGATGTTTTAGAATCGGCCTTAGAGAATTTTGCAATGATTATAAATTTTTTGACTGAGATCGCACTACCACTTAACAACGTATATTTATGATGACAGGTAATAGTAACATTCCTTACATACGTTTATTTCAGTTGAGTTGTTTTGCAAAAGAAAATATAAAACTAAAAGCGACCATGCTGGTCGCGCAGCGGCTAGTAAAATATAATATAAACCATTTTCAAATGATAAAAGAAGGAGTCATCAAGGTTTCGCAGGGTCACAATCGTTATCCAAGTTTACGGTCCACATATAATTCACTCAGCATTAATTTGTTAGAAGACACAAGGTTGGTAATTACGTACATGAAACTTGTGAAAAAAACATGACAGAAACACACAGCATCTTAACATTCACGGTAAAAAAAAACAGGAGACTCATTAATATAGTTTTCAAATTCATTAATATAGTTTTTCATGAGGCCAAGGTGTGATTGTCTCTAAATTTTTATGAATTGTCAAATTCTCCACGTTTAATGTTATTACACTCAAAAGGAATGCATATTAGTATGTGATTAATATCAGAAGCATAAATAATATTATAAATTAAGGGAAAAGAAATTTCATTATTCGTCCAAGGAAAGTGGAGGTTTGATTTTTCAAACCTCTAAAAGTGATAAAGAAAGCAGTGAAACTCTGTTGACATTAAAGTTTTAATGTCAAGTCTGTGCTTATTCTCGTCCACATCTTTTCTTTTAATCTTAAAAAGAAGGGCTAATCGCTTTGACTCCAGATCTCTTACAGACTGGAAATGTGTGATGGCCATTACACCATTACATGTTAAGGCATTATTCATTAAGAAAGACCATGCCATGATCTTTCTTAGTGAACTCATTCAGTTCAGTCTATTTTCAGTGATATTTCTTTTGTCGCAAAGTAGCTGATACTGTTCTGCATTTTCTTTGTCATACTTGACCGTGCATCTTAATTGCGATTGTACTGTATATTCCTGATGAATGTAATGGCAAACACAACTGTAGCACCCTTATTTTGTATGGATAAAAATGAAAAGGTTGCATACTGCTTCATAACGGAATAAATTTTATGTATCATACGTAGGTCTAAGTGGAATTAATGTAAAGAAGAAAACCACTGGTAAAAGCTGTGTAAAAACGAAAAGTTATCTCAGAGAAAGATAATTGCACGTGCCCATTTACCATCCTTACCTGCCATTTCTCGGCCGAGAGATAAGAGCTTCAGTTTTAGCCAAGTAATTAGTAAAATAAGTATATAATATTTAACCACTTCCAGAATTATGTGTAATTGTTTTCACAAATCTGCGACGTGTTTCGTGTCCTAGATTTGAATTGAAACCTAGACATTGAAATTGAAATCAAGGTTATAGACTTTACCTGATGAATCTCTCCCCTGAAAAACATTCTAACTTAAACACACATGCTTTGTATAAATTTATGTAAGAAGGATAATTCATACACAAATACTATAGAACAATATTAGTGAGTATAAATTTTTGACTAATAACTGTTTCTTACTGACTGGATGTCTTAGATATTAGACTACGTTATATCTTCCAGAATTATGTGCAATTGTTTTCACAAATCTGCGACGTGTTTCGTGTCCTAGATTTGAACTGAAACCCAGACATTGAAATTGAAATCAAGGTTATAGACTTTACCTGATGAATCTCTCCCCTGAAAAACATTCTAACTTAAACACATATGCTTTGTATAAATTTAAGTAAGAAGGACAATTCATACACAAATACTATATAGAACAATATTAGTGAGTATAAATTTTTGACTAATAGCTGTTTCTTACTGACTAGATGTCTCAGATATTAGACTACGTTATATCTTCCAGTTAAAGTCCATTAATATTTTAATTAGTTGAAATAGTGTGTTTTGCATACAAACCAATGTATTAAAGTAGAATTCTATGTGTGTCATTGATAGTTGAGTTCGGTTGGAAACTATGGCCATATTTTCCACCGCGAGATCTAAACTGTTCGGAACTTAGCTTTTAAGTTCTCCGAACAGCTACCTGACCGCAGGGCTAAACTCACAGACGAACGCTAAAGCCTTTCTGCCACCGTCGGACCATTGATATTGGAGTAAAATCTATTAATGTGTAGTTATAAATACAAAAATAATATTAATTTAATTAATGTACAGTTACCACAAAACAATGATTCATTCAAAGTCTTGAAATATTAAGTGATTAAATCTTGAGCTCTACCATTTATGACATGTCATCGTTGTTTGATGGTGAAGTTGCATTCTCTGTATATATGTGATTGCTCTGTTTGCAAATATGATCACTTGACTTCCCTAATAAGTAAACTTACCACACCTCTGCTATAGACGTGAAATTTGCAACGAAGTGGTTGTTGGACGGAGGATTGAACTCCCATCTGCTCATATCGCAACCCTTTTCTCTCCGTGTGAAAAATCCTACCATGATAAGGTTTTATTTATATTTGTTTTTGCTTCAATCATAATATCCTCTCTTCTTTTCTAAATCAACGACATTGAGTATTGGCCGTATATTTATATAGATATCCAACTGCTTAAAATAAAGAGCTGAATTCTTTTCATTTTCATTTCCATCAGTGCTATCATATTAATTTTCCTAATACTTAAATAAGCTATTCATATTTTATTAAACACTATTCCTATTTTTTGAGTCACGAACTTAAAAGTTCGTGACTCAGATTTTAGTCGTTGGCATTCCCTAATATGTTGTTTATGTCTGACAAAAATGATAAACAAAACAGCTGTCAACAAATGATAAAGAATTTCCAGGACTCTCTTTTTTTCAATAGCAGGATGTGTTCTAGACACGTCGATAAGAAGCTCTAATTTTGCCTTAATAACCTATTTAAAAACATACATACATATTTTATGCTTTATTTTTAGAACAAGTCTTTTTAAAAAATTAATATTCTTCCCACGGGCGCAGTGGCCCAGTTGGCAAGAGTAGCGAGCTAGTAATCTGAAAGTCACTGGTTCGATGGTCGTCGATGAAAAATCTACTTCCCCGTACACTAATGGCGGCTGGTGCACGTAATATGTCGTGGCTGCAATGTCTTCCAAGTTCTCAAAATTACCTCTGGAGGTGCGGGGTCAAGTGTTCTGGTCTCCTCACTTGAATCGGTTCAAAATTACGGGACTGGTCCTTTGGCCAAGTCGAACTCCGACCCTTGTGGTGCCAGTCAAAACAGGAGACGCACCTTCATTGCCCATAACTTTCGGGACTTGATCTGATGTTGCTGTCGTGCAAGTGGCTTAAGCAATAACAGCAACATATTCTTCCCATCGTTTAAGGGGACAAGGGACCTTCAAATTCGATTTTTTTAAATTTTCAATTTCTAACTCTACATACAAAATGAGAATAATTAATTTTCTATTTTACTACACTGAAAACATTTAGAATTCAAAATAACGAATTTTTGGCAGAATAATGTCTGTTTTTGAAAAAAAAATTAAAAAATACTAACGTTTTTCAAATTGATTTATGCGCATTCTATATTAATTAAAATTCTTAAATTTTGTTTTATAAGTTTACCATATGTATATAAATATAAATGTGCATTTAATACTTTTTTTTGTATGAATCTAAAGTCTTAAATAATTTTTTTTTTATCCTGCCTGTTATTTTTTTAATGTTTATTCTTTATTTTATGGCCTATAAATTTGAAACATATTTGTGATTTCAAAGAATTATGCACAGTTTTGCGACAAACACTTCCATTAACAATTCTGAGAAATTTGGAAGATATCAGAAGAAAATGTATACGCATGGAGCCTTTTGAAAAATTCTAGCATTTTTGAAAAAAAAATTCATAAACAGGTCTTATTCCTACGCAAAATACTTATTTGTGAATTCTAAGAATCTTCAATATAGTAGAAAAGAATATTAATTATACTCATGGGGGTATATAGAGTAAAATATTGAAAATAAAAGAAGAACGAGATTGAAGGTCCCTTGTACCCTTAAGATTTAACGCTTGTTTCACAAACACACTCAAAAAATGTTCAGGTATGTCTCTGAAGAATATTTGAGGAAGAGATATAAACATCTTTGAGAACAAATAATAACGTTTAGCTATATCTTTGAATACAAGTATAAAGGTTTTAATGTCTTTAGTTTCGCATTTAAAATTACTAATGTAATTAATATGAATGTTGAATCATACTGGGAATTCTAATAGATAGAGATAAATTTTCGCCTCCGCACTCAAGTTAAGCCAGTTATTTCCATCAATTGAAATGATCCAACACCTTTGTCGAATTTTGCTTTTCATTGACATGATTATTCACGAAAGTCGAGTCAAATAAAAAAGGATTTTTTTTTTACTTAAACTAAAATACTAAAAGGTACAAAGTGAATAACACACAGGACTTTCTGTTACGTAGTATATTGAATGTAACTACGTTTTCTAATCTATATATATAAAACAATTCCGTAACTGACTCACTGACATACAACGCACAGAGCAAACCGCTGGACCTAAAGGGCTGAAATTTTGCATGGCAATTCTTCTTATGGTGTAGGGGTGCACTAAGAAAGATTTTTGAAAAAAATTTCTTAGATTTTTTTAAATTAAATTTTTAAGCTGTTTTTGTAACTCTTTAAGTTTGCATTTAAAATGATAATTTTAGGGTTAAAAAATGTATATCACAAGAAAGATCATAAAAATTCCTTTAAAATGAAATCTTTTTCGAATCTTTACCTCCATTTTCTGATTTTTGGTGAATTTTTAAAGATTAATTTTTAGAATTTAATTTATTAAATTCTTATCACGTGATTTCTTATTCTGGTACTTTAAATAAATTTATCGTCACGTGCATAACAACTAAATAGACAAAAAAAAAATTTTTTTTTCCTAATGCAGCAGACGATTGGATATTATCCCAAAAAAATAAATATCCCTTACGATTTTATATATATATATATATATTACATCAATTGTATACATTGATCGTCGTAATTATTATAAATATATATATTTAATTTTTTTGGCATTAATTTCATACATTGACCGTTGTATTTAATTTGAATGTACTCCGTAGCGAAGTGCGGGTTTTCAGCTAGTCTTTTATAATTATACTGCTATTTAAGCGGTTATGTACTTTTTAAAAGCTAAGAGACTCAGGAAAGATATCCCGATTTTCAATCATCAATAGTTATGAAAACAATTTATTCAGAAATATGAAAATTTTATTGAGAGTCAAACGCGCTTTCTTCGTTGTAAAACTGGCTCTCAAATTTTTCCAGCTTGAAGATAAATTTAAATTTTTTTTAAATTCCAAACATTGTTTTTTTCAATGTTATGTCACTGCGCGCAGACTTGCGCCCGTATATTAAGGGGAAAGTGGACCTTCAAACCTAACTTTTTTTTTTTTAATGGATTTGCTTGAAATTTTAATATGTGATTAGTACCATATATATGTAAAAGGGGTTAAAATTTAAAGATGAAATATCAATAATTTGTGAATTATGAATTATTAATTATATCAAAAATTGGCCTAATTAAAAATATTCTATGCGCATTTCTTTGGCATATAATATGGTAATTTTTATTTACAGGATACCTTATAGAACTAACAATGAAACTTATTTCTTATTTTAAGCATTCATCAAAAATATAAAGAGAAAAACATAATAATAGTGAAAGCGCCCTTTTTGTCACGCAAAATACCTATAAATTATCTTTACAAGTACAAAATTTCAAAATTCTGAGCTACGAAGCATAATTTTTTTAATAAGATTTATTTGATATCCAGTTAAATATATAAAACTTAAATTTCAAAGCAATACGATCATTAGAAATGCGCCTGGAGCAGTTTGAATATTCGTATGACGTGAAAATTTTTATTTTGAGAAAAACACATTTAAAGTTATTGCTATTAGTAACCACATAATATCTAAGTTAAATACAAATGTCTATAACTAGGAAAGTAATCACAGAAATTAGAAATTCTTTTTGCAACGCATTCCTACTCGTCCGTAATTTCCCAATTCAATAAAATAAAAATTTCGAATTTTTGGACAAATTTCACAATTTTGAAAGTCCACTGTCTCCTTAAGGAATATACATGCTTTTTTAGTTTTAAAATTAAGTTATATAATATACCTTTAAAATGACCAACTTTGAAATCAAAATTCTTAGTTCTTCATAGAAAAAAAATCTTTTAATTTTCAAAATTTATAAAAAATCTTTTAATTTTCAAAATAAAAAAAAAAATTCATATATTTTACTGTAACTAAAATTTTTATGCTAGGAATGACATAATAGTAGATCATTTTAATGATACATGTTTATATTGCCCGTGTATAAAATTTCATGGCATTCTAGCCAACTGTTAAGGTCATATCAATGTGCGCAATGACATAACAATGAAAAAAAGAATGGTTAAAATTTTAAACAATTAAAAAATTTATCTTCAAGATAAAAAAAAATGAGAGCCATATTTATAAAGAAGAAAGCGTGTTTAACTGACAGTAAAATTTTCATATTTCTGAATAAATTATTTTCATAACTACTGATGATTGAAAATTGGGATATGTGTGTCGAGTCTCTTGGCTTTTAAAATTACCAGACCTCTTAAATACTGTACATGCATGGTGTCACTACATGAGTACTACATTGTCTCTCTCTGACCCATTGTGTGCCTGTGTATGAGTGTATAAGCATGAATTTTTGAAACTGGAATTTGTACGTAATTTATAAAACAAATTGCAGCAGTTCAGTTAAATCTTTTAACTCCTGCGTGTGTGTTGTATAAGGTCAACATTATTGAGTCACGGCTGAGGGGTTCATGGATTTTCAATTTTCACGCGGTTGTTGAACCTTCAATGAGAAATATTCAGGGCCTACCGGATAGTACCAATTTCAGAAAGCCCCTATTTGAAAGGCATACTTTTTCCTAAATAACATAAAAAATGTTTAAAAAATGTTCTTAAGTTTATAAAGACCTTTGGGAGAATCAGCTTTCGACAAAAAATTTGCATGTATTTTTTTCAGTTTGACTCCTGTTTTATATAAATGATACGGTAGTTTTACACTTCTTGAAAAAACTCATATTCTAGATTTATAAGGAACTAGCTGAATACCAGTGCTTCACTACGGAGTGCATTTTAGGATAATTGCAATGAAAAAAAATGAAATTGATTTTAGAGGATTTCCTAATAAACAATATTTTTTGTTTCTTCATTGGGCGGAACTAATATTACCAGTCTCGTCCGCGAACTTACGCGTTAGAAAGCTACGCAAAACTAACCGCGGGAGAAACAATTTTCACTTAAATCTATGCCAGCTAATTTTAAAGTTTGGCCTTGAGACTTATTTATAGTCATGGCGAAGCATATTTTGAGGGAAATTGCAGTTTCATATATAGGTTTAATTTAATATCCATAAAACATACTAATTTGAATTAAATTCTTAAAAATCTTCCATCTCAATTAGTCTAGTGGTTAAATTTTATTTTTTATTGAATTTTAATATTTTTTGTGGATTTATTTTGCTGTTATGACGCAAAACTAATTTAAAGTATCAAAAAAGAAAATAACTCTCGTGATCAGCATTTAATAAATTAAATTCTAAAAATTAATCTTTAAAAATTCACCAAAAATCAGAAAATAGAGGTAAAAATTCGAAAAATATTATTTTTAAAGGACGTTTTATGATCTTTCTCGTGATATTAATTTTATAACCCTCAGATTATTGTTTTAAATGCAAACTTTAAAAAATGTTACAAAACAACTTAAAAATTTAATTTAAAAAACCTAAGAAGAATTTTTCAAAAATCTCTCTTAGTGCACCCCTACACTATAAAAAGAACCGCCATGCAAAATTTCAGCCCTATAGGTCCAGCGGTTTGGTCTGTGCATTATCTATCAGTCAGTCGGTCACGGAACTGTTTTATATACATAGACTAGCTGAAAACCCGCGCTTCGCTACGGAGTACATTGAAATTAAATACAACGGTCAATGTATGCAATTAATTCCAAAAAAAAAATAAATATATATATATATATATATATATATATATTTATAATAAATAAGACGATCAATGTATACAATTGATGTAAAAAAAACATATTTATAAAAAAATCGTAAGGGATATTTTTATAGACAAAATAAAGTTCCAATCGTCTGCCGCATTAGCAAGAAAAAAATATTTTTTGTCTATTTAGTTGTTATGCACGTGACGATAAATTTATTTAAAGTACCAGAAAAAGAAATCACGTGATCAGCATTTAATAAATTAAATTCTAAAAATTAATCTTTAAAAATTCCCCAAAAATCAGGAAATAGAGTTAAAAATTCGAAAAAAATTTCATTTTGAAGGAATTTTTATGATCTTTCTCGTGATATAAATTTTATAACCCTCAATGTATTATTTTAAATGCAAACGTAAAAAAAGTTTAAAAAACAGCTTAAAAATTTAATTTTAAAAAATCTAAGAAGAATTTTTGAAAAATCTTTCTTAGTGCACCCCTACACTATTAGAAGAATCGCCATGCAAAATTTCAGCCCTTTAGGTCCAGCGGTTTGGTCTGTGCGTTGTATGTCAGTCAGTCAGTGAATGAATGAATGAATGAATGAATGAATGAGTCAGTTACGGAACTGTTTTATATATATAGATAACTAAATTATTGACCTTCATCCTCTATGCCAGGTCCCTTGTGTAATAGATTTACCTGATGGAACGTTGCAATGTGTCTTTTTTTTCTCCTTTCCTTTGAATTTTTTCTCTCCGTACCAAAAAATTTTAAGGTATCTGCCTACGTTAAAAATGGCTATTTTGGTGCAAAACTTTTTCCAAGACCAATCTTTTAGGATTCTAAAACTGCTTTACTTTTATTCGTGCGATCATTGGATGAAAATTTATGTCCAATTTAATAAAATGAAAGCGATATTAAAAGATCGGAAGTAGTAGCATCTTTAAATGCATTTTCTAGAAAACTCATTTTTCAGTTACTTTTGTAGACGAAAACTCTAATAATTTAAAACGTTTTCAAAAGATTTCAATGAAATTTTGCACTAGGTTTTTACATATTACTTACTATGTTTTGACCTAAAAGATAAGATGTATGTATTAATTGAATCATTCAACAGGTACCTCTACTTATAAAGAAATATTTTTTTAAAAAAATCAGTGGTTTGTTTTCACTTTTTTTGGTATATTTCAGTGATTTTTGGAAATATTGTAAAACTTTTATTTTTGAATACAGATAAGTGTCACATAAGTATATAGTATAAAGGAAATTAAAATACACTCATGGACAAAAAAATTAGCGCACCAAGAAGGAGTCGTCAAAATGAAACGAAATTTTACATACGTAATGACTACTTTGATATAAGTAAATGATAAGAAAATGAAAGAAAAAGGATAATTTATTTCAGAGAAAAAGGCAAAAGAACGGAGGAGTTAATATTCCGTTGGACCCCCTCTAGCGCGAATGCACGATGCGATACGATCGGGCATTGAGTCATACAAGTTCTGTATGATGTCTTGAGACATTTCGTTCCATATTTGCTGTAACCTTGCCTCTAGTTCGTTCAAACTCGTGGGATGCCCAACTCGTCGTCCCAAATGATCCCAGATATGCTCGATTGGAGACAAATCTGGGGATCGGGCAGGCCAAGGAAGGGTAGTAACAGTGCGGAGACAGTCTTGTGACACCCTTGCCATATGAGGACGAGCATTGTCTTGTTGAAAAATGGCTCCTGGGAGCCGTTGCATGACTGGCAATACATGTGGTTGCAGGATTTCATGAACATACCGCTGGGCTGTCATGGTGCCACGGAACAATACTAGGGGTGACCGTGTATTGTAGGCAATGGCACCCCATACCATCACACCAGCTGTGGTAGCGATGTGTCGCTGTACAGCAAAGGCAGGATTGAAGCGTTCACCATTGGCTCTCCACACACGAACACGATTGTCATCACTGCCGAGATTGAATCTGGATTCGTCGCTAAAGACGACCTGGTTCCATTCCGCTGCAGTACAGTTTCCTCGTGCGCGGCAAAACTCCAAACGGAGGCGTCGATGGGTGGGCGTCAAGGGCAGCACACGTAATGGGCGCCGCGATACCAACTGTACTTCAGCCAGGCGCCTTCGTATGGTTCGAGAAGACACAGAGGCCCCTAGTGAAGGTGCTACCTGTGCCTGGATGGCGGCCGATGAAGCAGTTGGCTTTACGCGTGCATTTCTTACGATGTGGCGGTCTTCTCGACGACTGGTCTGTCGAGGGCGTCCTGAGCCTGGTCTTCGTGTATATGACATCTCTCGGGTCCACTGGTCCCAACACCTCCTCACAACACAATCAGAGCGGCCTAATTAACGAGCTACTCGCCTAGCTGACCACCCAGCTTCCATCATCCCGACGATTCTCCCCCTCTCAAACTGCGACAACTGCTTATATTGTCTTCGAACACGGCGTAATGGCATGTCTATCTCAGCTCTTCCTTTGTAAATGATTCAGCACACTCAAACAAGCTTTGGTTACCTGTTTTATACTCCACAGAGTACGATGTTCAACGCCCTCTACCGGCTATACGTAATGCGCGATCACGCTGCATTTCTAATCATTTGCATATCTCCCCGACATGTACCTTCATTGCAAGTTTCGTTACGATCCCGCAATTATTTCTTGGTGCGCTAATTTTTTTGTCCATGAGTGTATATACAGTTGAATTGAATTTTGGGTCTCTAACGTAAGAACTAAATTGTACTAAAAAGTATAAAAAAATTTCCTATATTTTAAAATGTTATGAAATTTTTACCAAATTTATATTTGTTTCCATGATTTTATATCACATTTGAACTAAAAAAATATATATTTAATCAGTACTGCATATTTTTTAAATAAAGAATACAGAAGGGAGATACATTAAATATCTGGTTTTTGTGCAAAGAACAGGAGATGAATTTAGGGATGCGACATCGACAACAAAACATCGATATTCAATATTAAAACATCGATGCTAATAAAACATCGCCCCAAAACCATCGATGTTTTTAAACATCGATGTTTTTGAACATCGGTGTTTCCGTCCAAATATCTGTTGTGAGAAACATTTGAGACATTGCTCAATCGCTCTTTTAACATAAATGACACTGTTTCGTACTTCTGATCTATCATTGAATCTGTTGTTCTTCGTGATGGAACAGTATATAAAGGCACAGTTACTTTTAAAAATTGTTTAAAACCCTCGTCTTCAATGACTGAAATCGGCTGAGAATCTCTACAAATTATGTAAAGAATAGCTTGAGAAATTTTGCTGTTCATTTCTCCACCATCGTTAAAAGAAATCACATTTGTGAAACTGTTTATCAAAGTTTTTTGATGGAACCTAGGAATATTGGAATACGGACTTACGATTTCTTCTCTATGCTCCGTTTCAGTCACTGAAATGGTTGGAATGGCTGGGGCCGCAGCATCTGGATTGTGTTGTTTACTTTTTGCCTTGGAATTCATTAATGACTCAATATAGTCGTTGTAAATATCACCATATTTTACCTTCAAATGTCCAGATAAATTCGTGGTATTGCGAGAAGTTTGAGGGACTTAAGGCAAATATTCCATTTCACCAATTTGTCAGAGGTTTTGGAAAAATATTTCCAAATGGCACTTTGGGAAGCATCTTACTAATAACATTAACGTTAACTTATATAAAAACAGAACAAAACAAAAACTTCAACGGCTGCTCTCGTGTTTATACTATTTATAAAATAATACCCCAAGAAAGGTTCTGGAGTGTCGAGAACATTCCAAGTGCTCTAATTGGTTCATTGGTTGTTGATTGTCATTTGTCTCGTTCCTAAAGCATCGTCCCCCCTTTTGTATTCGTCCTTTTCAGAATTCAGACTTACATTTACTGGGTGTGAAAACTATGCTAAGTGGTTAATTTTTTGTTATTATGGTACTTTTCATTTAAAAAAAAACATCGAAACAACGCAAAACATCGAGCTCAAAACATCGATGTTAAAAAAACATCGGCTTCAATAAATCGATGTTTATAACATCGATGCTTTTATCAAAACATCGATTTTTGAAAACATCGACATCGATGTCGCATCCCTAGATGAATTACGTGATATTAATTCTTACGTGACTGCATTAAACTTGTGACAATCCCATTTTATTTGTTTTAAGAAAGCTTAAAAAATTTTATATGAAATCTCTTATATTTTTCATTTCATATATTTCATATATGTATCATATATGTATCATATATTTCATATATATTTCATTCATTTTCATTTCATATTCTTCTTATATTTTTCATCCTTTTCATTTAAAAAAAACCATCGAAACAATGCAAAACATCGAGCTCAAAACATCGATGTTAAAAAAACATCGGCTTCAATAAATCGATGTTTATAACATCGATGCTTTTATCAAAACATTGATTTTTGAAAACACCGACATCGATGTCGCATCCCTAGATGAATTACGTGATATTAATTCTTACGTGACTGCATTAAACTTGTGACAATCCCATTTTATTTGTTTTAAGAAAGCTTAAGAAATTTTATTTGAAATCTCTTTAGTTTATTTCTCTAGTCACGACTTTTAATCTGTTTCGAAATATATAGGTATTTTGAAAAATTATTTCCCCTTTTACTAATTACCGCTATCTCTAAGTGACTAATTCACATGCTCCTGTAAAAAAAATCATTACAGATAAATTCGTAGCTCTTGTTCTCATTACTCAACAAAATATTTAAAAACGCGTCGTATAGCTCCTGAAAGAAGTCTAAAAATACGGCAGTTAGGAGCAGAAAAAAGTGTTGTGTAAAAGGATCCTGATGAATGCGCTTTGATGAGGATGCAGCAACTGTGGATTAGGTTCGGGTCAACGTTCAGAGACCGTCTGGCTTCTTCCAACTACAACACGGGACTATTTTTAAAAGCACATGTGTGTGTGTGTGTGTGTGTGTGTGTGTGCCCGCCCCATAACATGCTACTCATCTCTATTTTGGCGACCACAAAATTAAGACATTCATGTTATTTCGGAGGCTTTAATCACAATTTCTCTACCATATAGTCGATAAATCCAAAAACGTTTTAGCCCTTAAGAGATACTGGGCGTTTTCTCTATATGAGCAGTGGCTAAGCTCACCCCCCCCCCCAATATATATATTTCTGTGGTATTATGGCAGATGTTGATATGTCATTTTTTCATGTTTTCAGCAAATTAAAAAAGAAACATTTGTTGTGAAATATAAAATCACTCAATTAAAGTTTTCAATCCAAATATTCTTTAGTTAATACTCATATTCAACTTCACGCATATGGCTGGTCTTCAATGAAAGTTTTCAATTAGAGACAAAAATATTCAATTTGGGACCAAGTATTACCTCTTTTATACATAACAGCATTTGCCAATACAAAAAACTTAGTATTATTTCATAATTCCACAATCAGTTTTTGCTACATTAAAGAACCAATTTTAAGTGTGACACTTAAAACATAAAATAGAATTTTTCGGACATATCAACATCTGCCATAACGCCACAGATATATATATATATATATATATATATATATATATATATATATATATATATATATATATATATATATATATATATATAGAAACTTCTCAATGGCAGCGAGTACTGGTTCAGTAAAAAAGTGGCTGTTTTGAGGGGTGGTCATGGAAAAGGGGTTTCTTCCACAGTATTGACTCTGTGGAGTCCTTGATCGGTTTTGAAAAAAATATAGCGGTTTAGAGGGGTGACAGGCTAGAGAAGTTTCATTGTGTGTATGTGTGTGTATATATATATATATATATAGATATATATATATATAATAGAGAGAGAGAGAGAGAGAGAATATAAAATATAATTAATATGTGTGTGTGTGTG
This sequence comes from Dolomedes plantarius, assembly GCA_907164885.2. Lineage (NCBI taxonomy): Eukaryota > Metazoa > Arthropoda > Arachnida > Araneae > Dolomedidae > Dolomedes > Dolomedes plantarius. The sequence continues at coordinate 183,980,619 of OU015494.1, read as the reverse complement.
TTGGTGTTGTGTAGCTTTGATGAGAATCGTTTTCTTATATCATTAAAATCTGTATCTGTTAAGAGTCAAATAAATTCCGTTAGAAAATTCCTCACATATACGTAACTGGTAACTAAGATTTTGTACATAATGTCATACAAGTTAATCTACTTAAAACTGTAAGGTTTTTAAGCTTATAAAACTTATAAAATAATAGCACCTATAAAATCTTAAATGTTTAACATTTTCAGAATGAAAAACAAAACAAGTTAAATCTGCTAAATAAACAAGTGTAACTGTGTGTTAAAGTATTTATAAAAAATTAGTCTTTTTTTAACTTCTAAGCTATTTTAAATTTTGTGAGGCCTAAGTAACACGTTATCATAAGTATATGGAACTTATTTATTTTTTCTGATTATTAAACTGTTTGTCTGAGCAAATGCGATAAATAAAGTAATTCAGATTGTGTTGCTCATGTTAAAACCCCAATTTCGTATGTGAATCGGTAATATATAACTTTCATAGAATTTTCAAAGGTAAATCATTGTACAAAATAGTGGATTTACATTTTCAAACTATATGAATTTATTCAGATTACGAGAGGTTCTTTCATATGTCTTCAAAAAAGGGTACATGTATTTCTTTTAGTGTGACCTTCAAATGTACGGAATTAATTTTTGCTTTGATTGGATGAGTAATTTGTAAAATAAACTGGTGTAATTTTAAGCGCTAAAATAAAATAAATGGGATTGAAATCACTCGTTTTTTTTGTTTTGGTAAGTTCTAGGTTTTCTTTAAAGATATCAGAGGCGAAATCTAGTTTGGTTTCCAGATTGAGCTTTGAAATTTTTCGTACTATGTTGTGAAATTTCTTTTTTCCTGAATCAACTTGTGACAGTATAAAAATACAAAACCAGCAGTTAAAAAAATAGCGATAGTGGTTCAGTGAATTTTTAAAACTGCTTTGATTTCTTTTGCAAATTATTTTACGTCTTGCAATCGATTTAGAATTTTTTGCGCCTTATTTTTTACGCATATTTAATCTATCTATATATATATCTATGTATCTACCTATCTATGTATTTCTCTATATATTACACATTTACTAAAAATTTTAAAAATAAACACAGAAAACATATACTTTCAAAAAGAAGCCCACAAATAATATTAATAATATTGCTATTACTACAGAAGTAGCTTTCCAGTTAATTTCGAAACTAGAGTGTATCAACCACAGTCCGTGAAAAGGCTTTGATGTTTTCTTAAAAAAATTTTCTTTCGACATTTTCAGGGCATTGAAGAAATGTATTCTTTTAGAAGATGCGTACATAGAAATCGGATTGTCGCCATTTATAGGTTCATATACACATTATCGAAAGCAGGAAGTATTCAAAATACGTTTTCATTTCTTTTGTTGGTGTAACTAAGAAAAGCTTTTCAATAAATGTCATGGTAAATCGAACAAAATTTCTTTGGAGCAGGTTTTTTGTTGGATAAGACTGGCCCGTCATCTTTTGTTACTCAAAGTCTAAACAGACCTTTCTTAGGAATAGGTGACTATTTCTTCTTTGGATTCAGTGAAAAATGTAGAGAAAATATTTATTTCAGTGGGCTTGTTTGCAGCTGAGTTTTTTTAAAAGTGTCTGAACTTAATCATATCGAATTATACATATATAATTTGTAAAGAAAGTTTCATAGTAGTGAATATAACTTAGGATGAGAGTTGCGTAGTTATCTCATATTTATACTCTTATTCCAAGACTGGTTACATTTAGTTTTTATGCAAACTGTATCTGTAGCATGCTACTAAAATCCATAAAAAGCAAGACATGTAAAAGCATGACAGACAAGCAATTTCTTTTAGGATGGACAGTCGCATACATGAAATATAATTTTTCTTTTATAAATGTAATGTATAATAAACTGTGTCGGTGAACTGAAATAAGATTTCACCGTAACCCTCTCGTAGTAAAAAGTTGTGTTATTATTTTACAAAATCTGTGCATTCCGTATGTTAATTGAAAATGAGATTTCCTAGCTGAACATGAGATTTCCTAGAAAATGAGATTTCCTAGCTTATGACAGTGGATGTACATCCACTGTCATAAATCCCTAGTCGATATTTTTAGAGAGGAGAGGACGCTAAGGTGTTGAGCGCAATCAAAGAATATGAAATTTTCATATAACCTTTTGATTTTGCAAATGGCCAGAAATAATAAAAAGATGGGCTATAGAAAGATATTCCTAATTCTTACAGCGAAAGGCAGAAAGAAATCGGACTCTGATGCTATTTAAAGGGAATTTTTCATAACTTTTGAATGGAACGTAAATTATAAAGTAAAATATTGGGTTTGACTTTTTGAGGAAAAATTTAACTAATGAGGGTTTAAGAGGTTTTAGAGTATTTCTCTTGTAGTATTTAAGTTTCCTTCCTGTATGTACGAATTTTAGTTTGTATGGATTTGAAGTATCTGCAGTGATAAAAAGGAAATTTTATACTACTGTTTTTTATAATACAACTACTTGAATTTCTCTCAATACATAGGACCGTAAATAAATTTTCACTGTGTTAGCTTTTCAAAGTTATTATATTTTCACATTTAGGTGCGATAGAAATAAAAATAATATATATATATATATATATATATATATATATATATATATATATATATATATATAATGGCACCACAAGGGTCGAAGTTCAGATGAACTAGGTGCCACCTCAATTTCTACCGAGCACCCCCAGGGCAGACATCTGGGGGAATCGTACCCTCTCCCATCCTCTCTGACCTCATAAAGGGAGTATCTGGTAAGCGGATTTAACATGCCCATATCCGGCCTAGACACGGAGGTATTTAATGGCGCTTGTCGGGATTTGATCCGAGCACCCTCAGTTCCGAAAGCCGACGCGCTACTAACCTCGGGCCCCCTATATATATATATATATATATATATATATATATATATATATATATATATCCAGCAGAAATATACTGTTTTATTAACGCTGGGTTAGTTAAATTGGGAAAAATTATATTTTTGTGTAGATGAATGATAGACACAGACAGAACACGTTATCGGTTGGATTTTTTAATGATATCTGTATTCTCAATCTAAATCATAAGTGGTGTATTTAATTGAAATATATTCCTGTTTAATATAATTCATGGTAGTAAGGTGTTAACAAGATAACGTTTAATTTTCTTGTGCATTTTTGTTTTGTATTTACCTCTGACTGAATTGTATTTACCTCTGACTCTAGAATAACTCGTCATGTGTAAAGCGAAATCGTCATGTGTGGGATTGTAAATGGTCACGTTGAACCGGAGATTAGTCAGTTTGTTTGAGATGTAGTATATAAATATAATCACTCCGCAGCTGACTGTAGTGGTTGTATTGTATGTGACAGTAAAGTTGTTTTGTTATTTGACGCCTGTTCTTTAAACACGCTAAGATTGTACTGCTGTTATTGTGTATCTTTAGAAAGAGAACCAGTTGTGGGTCAGATAAAGTATTCCCTTAATTCAATATAAATAAAGCAGATTTGGACGAGGAGTAGACAACTTTGGATGCTTCATCATGACTGGTCATACATATGATAATAATTATTAAAAACAAAGTTTTATCAAAAGCATTTTTATGTCTGGTAGCTTCAAAAAGATTAGCCTTTTGATCCTCTCAATCTGTTGATTCTAATAAGTATAAACAAATAGGTAAAAAAAATCAGCTTGATTGTTTGTGTATTTTACTTTTATCAGTTGTTGATGGCATGTATAATCATATCATGCAAGAAAGTTTTACTTCATTTAATGAATAAGAGGAGAAGCAAATAAGAAATGATTCACCCCTTATCTACAAAAAAACTAAACCATTCCTAACCACTGACCAGTTTCACGGTTAGATAAGAAAAGACGATAAAAATCTGAAGAAATCACACACACACACACACACACATACACACACATATATATATATATATATATATATATATATATATATTATATGATAACTAATGCATCCAATTTGTAGGTTGTCTTGAAAATTTGAAACTAAAATCAAAGTAAAATATGCCTTTACAGAAGTTCCATTCAGTCAATAATTTTTCTTTCAATTTCAGTCCATTTTATAGAAAAACAAAATTCTGAAAAAAAATAGTCTTCTTATAAAACAGCAATATTAAGTGTCATTTAAATTGTGTAGTATAGCTTAGCGAAGCCATTCTTCTTTCTTGTAACAAGAAGTTATTTAGTCTAAGATTTATATATTGCATGTTTTCAAATAAGTTTAGAATTACTGGCAAGTTAAAGGATTTTTTTGTCTTTGTTTTCATGGACTGCGTGCAAAATCAAAGGAAAGAATTCTTTTTTAATCTGTATTTTCGTTTTGATTGTAGAATGCTTCGAAATTCAAATGGATCAAGCAATATAACTAAAATGTAACCCAACTGTAACTAAATAACTTTCAACATAAATTTTTAAAAAATTCTAATTTTTTTATTTTATAGTGAAATGAACTCACGCAAGATTCGACATACTATTAAAGTCGGTGTAAGAAATTGGTGTAATTGTTCGGTCAGTAGGAATTTCCGGTTTCGAGTCCTAAGGGTAGAACTTTACCAAAGATTTGATGAAATAGGATAGCAAAAAACTTTTTTTAATCAATTCCAATCTCCTGAATTGGTCGTTATTCAAGCTCTCATATTATATTTCTTTAATATGAGCAGTGGTTGAGTTACTTTCTAGCGTCAATTCGAAGAATTTCTGTGAGAGAGAGGAAACCGATGATTAGCAAGATCATCTGAACGTCATGAGAACAGCAGCACGTGTTGATCGAGCATTGTTGGTTCCAATTAATAGCATAAACAATCTCAGTTTTCCAATAAACATTTGAAATTTTTAATTCTTCATATTTGATCATTAAAAATTGAGAACTATGACTTATATCAGGAAGAAGTACAAAACATTTTACCTTACGCAATTTCCTTTTGCAATGAAATGAAAAAAAAAATTGAATTTTTTTCAGTGAGTCCTTATTTTCATTATCTCCATTCCTTCATTGAGTTCTAAATGGATCGCATCCCGGTCGTGTTAATGTACTGCTCAGCATGTGAGTCGGAAAGTTTCATCACGGGGACAGAACTCGGTGCCAAGACAAAACTACACTGTGGGATTATTCAGCAGTATAAACGATGATATGAATGTCGATGGATTAAGGCTGCTGTGTACTAACCCTATTGGATTCGCTCACATAAATGTTAACCCATAGAGAAAATTTGTCCAAGCATTACCGGCTTGGATTTAAAGATTTTTTTTTTTAATTTTACTCGGTAATAGAGAGAAAAATTTTACACATTGGGGCTTTTTTTATTTATTTTTTTTAGAAAAAAATGCAAATAATGTTTTATAATTTAAATTTTTCGGGGAAAAAATCTGGTATAATAAAAAATACCATTTTTATTTGATTACTAGCTGAAAACCCGCACTTCGCTACGGAGTACGTTCAAATTAAATTCAACGGTCAATGTATACAATTAATGCCAAAAAAAATAAATAAATAAATATATATATATATATATATATATATACATATATATATATATATATATATATATATATATATATATATATATATAATACGACGATCAATATATACAATTGATATAGAAAACAAAATATATTTTAAAAAAATCGTAAGGGATATTTTTATAGACAAAATAATGTCCAATCGTCTGCCGCATTAGCAAGAAAAAAAATATCTTTTTGTCTATTTAGTTGTTATGCACGTGACGATAAATTTATTTAAAGTACCAGAAAAAGAAATCACGTGATCGGCATTTAATAAATTAAATTCGAAAAATTAATCTTTAAAAATTCATCAAAAATCAGAAAATGGAGGTAAAAATTCGAAAAAGATGTCATTTTAAAGGAATTTTTATGATCTTTCTCGTGATATAAATTTTATAACCCTCAATGTATTATTTTAAATGCAAACGTAAAACAAGTTTAAAAAACAGCTTAAAAATTTAATTTAAAAAAATCTAAGAAGAATTTTTGAAAAATCTTTCTTAGTGCACCCCTACACTATTAGAAGAATCGCCAAGCAAAATTTCAGCCCTTTATGTCCAGCGGTTTGGTCTGTGCGTTGTATGTCAGTCAGTCAGTCAGTGAATTAATGAGTCAGTTACGGAACTGTTTTATATATATATAGATCAGCATTTATGTAGCTGTAAATGGTAGAAAAATTTTCTCCATGGGTTAACATTTAGGTTGAGGGAATCCAATAGGGTTAGTGCATAGCAGCCTTGAGTACTTTTTCATAGAAAAATGTGCATGTATGCATATATACTCGTGCTAGCGTTCATTGTCACCTCTAGCATAGTAACTATACTTAACCCTTGGAATCTCTAACGTTATGTCTCTTAAACTAGGATAAGCTAGATTTCCCTTTTTTAGAATAATATATAGGATTTCTCGTCGTCCTTTAACGTTAAATTTCAGTAATTTAAAAGGAAGGCCATGTAAGTGGTCAAATACAGACAGGAGGGGAGATTTTGGTTCATGTGTCTATAGAACAGACAGTAGTTTGTGAACAGCCTTCCGCTTAGTTTGCCCATTGCAGAACATTGAGCAAATGAATGTAAGATGCGTGTGGAATTCTAGTAATGTTTAAAAAGTATGTGTGAGCCGAAACGTGATGATACTTCATTTTAACGATTATTTTATTTAAAAAGCCTATTTTCTATGGTCTGTTATCTACGTTAAGCATTTCATGATCAACAGAAATGTTGTTGGAGTAAAGATTGCAACTGTTGTTTGGATAGTAAATATCAAATTGTCATAAGAATCAAATTGTATAAGATTATTTCATAAACATGAAGTAAAAATTAAACTCCAGTTTTTAATATTTTCCTTTCCAACATTCATGATCGATGGAAACCCTGCTAGATTGCTATCTATCTAAGAAGCACATAAAATAAAATTCAAACGTATTTTCAAGGACATTTAGTAAAATTAAGTAGACCATTTTTGTAACATTTACGACACATTTTCTTAAAATAAACGTGGAATATTGTTTAAATATTTCCGTAGATAATTTTTGCCCTTTAATTTGATGGTAAAATAAAGGTAAAAAAAATTCTTATTAAATATCCGAAAACTATTATAATTTTCTGTTTCAGCTTTTTTCTAGGTTGATAATTTTTTTTAAATCACCTTACATTTTTTTTCTTAATACTGCTTTATTTTATAAAATAATAAAATTTTAGAATTATTTTTGACAATTTAATCAAAATTTTTTGTGTGCAAACTAAAACTTTACTTAATATAACTCTTTTATTTTTAATTATTTTTTCCCGTCAGTTTATTTAAACTTTATGATTTCTAGCAATTTTTCTTGTAATAGCAATATAAAAATAACAACGCCATTGTAAGATACTTATTTGCAATTGTTTGCTAATCTTCGAATATTTTCGACGAAGAGTTTCTACCATATTTCAGCGTCTCCAAACTCGTAATCTGACTGAAAGGAGGTTTTGAAAACTCTACTTGCAACATCCTAAACAGTTTTTTCTAATGATTGTTACTAATGTTCTCTCCCATTCTCTGTCTTCTTTGAACTGCGAGCCCATTGTTCTCTGAAGAACGACTGAATTTCAAGAGAGACAAAAAAATAAGGACATTGTCGTTTGTTCCAATTAATAGTGTAAACATTCAGATTCGAAAACGTAGTATTCCATTAAACATTCGTAACTTATAATACTTCACGTATTGTCATGGGACCGATTAAAAAGAACTTAACTTCCAGTCTTGCTACATATGTACCTTATCGAATGGGAATGTTATTTTAAATTTAAATTTCTTTTTCTTGTTGTTCTGAACAAATTAATAATTACCGTATTTTTCGAATCAAAAGACGCACCTTTTTACATAAAAAAATTGACTTAAAATTGGGGTGCGTCTTATGGTCCGAAGGTAACATTAAAATAAAATTAATATTTTATTACATTTATTATATATCTGTGTTTTCAGTGTAAAGAGTGACAAGTCCAAAATCGTAGTTTTGAGAAAAACGGGATTGAAAAAAAAACGGATTTTGTAAAGTCAGTTTTTTTTTATGTTTAATTCTTTAAAGTAAATTTTTCCAATTTTATTTTTGTGTAGTAACGAATGTTAAGTCCTTGATTTGGACATAACCCCTATAACACTAACATGTTAGTGTTTTGTTTCACATATCCCAAATTTTCACTGATAAATAAAAATATTTAGGAGTGTAATTGGGCTTAGCTTTCTGTACCCTGCAGTAGCCGTTGAGTTTTCAAACATGCCTGATATGATAACCTATTTTACCCAATTTTGGGCTTAACACCCTTTGCACAACAAATACAGATATATATTGATTATACAGGGTGATCGTAAACTATGTCGACAAAATAGGCGGGGTGATAAAATTCATGAAGACGAACAATATTTACAATGGAACTTAGGGACACATTCCCCTCAGTCTATCAGAAAAGCGGAAACTTGGTTACTCAACTTTTCGCTTTCTGACAGATTGAGAGGAATGCGGCCCTAGGTTCCATTGAAAATATTGTTGGTCTTCATGAGTACTATCACCACTCTTATTTTGTTATTAGAAGGTAACCCGTCATTTTGACGTCATAATACTAATAATGACGTCATAATGGAAAAAGTATATGAAAGTTAAAAAATATCCCGAATTATCTAACAATATTGCATTTAATCCACACCTTGTAAAAGCAAACCCTTTCATTATTTTTTATTTATTTAGTTTTTCATGCGATTGGAGTAGTAGACTGCCATCCAGTTTTTAACAGCTCACTACGCGATATGAATACTTGAGCTACTTGATTCATTCACATTCAAGTTTGTTTACTTTCAGAATTCATCGCAAAAGTAAACAGATTTTTAAAAACTGTTAAATATACAGCAAAAAGCATCCAATTTTTTTTTTAGTTCTGAATGTTTTATAGAAAAATAGGCTGAACAAACGTGATTTGATGGAGAAGATATTAGTTTTTAGGTAAGAAAAAATTCTGAACCACATCTGAAATTGAAATTAGGCCTAACCGGCCGTTTGTTTATTGAGGGCCTCAATTGAAAGATGAGTACAGCCCGGAAGTGTTATACAGAGACAACGGCTATTATATATATAATTTTTTATTATACAATATATATATATATATCTTTATTAAGTAAGAAATTGAAAATACCTTTATATACTTAGCAAAATACAAAATACTTTTTTGTAAAATTCCTCCCATAAATATGATCCCGAAAAATATGGTATTTAACACTTTACGATGATAAATGAGCCAGACTTGTGCCCACTCGTTACCAATAATAGACACACATTCTATGATTTATATACAACAAAATAAGGCACATTATAACATTTTACGGACCATAGACGTATTGCATGGCCCACGTGTAACGGTTAAATGGATATTCTGGGGACTCTAAAGGGTACAAATAGTTTTATAATAGCTCAGGTAGGTGGTTTCTTTGATTAAAATCATTAAATCATTAAAATGGATAAAAATTAAATATTATATAAAGAAATCCATATTTCTGTTTTAAAATAACAATTTATGTTTGTGGATGTATGCAATATACATTGACTTAAGGAGAGCACCTTCGTACATAAAAATTTCTGTGGGCCTCGTTTAGATTTGATACTTCGGCCCATTTTCCGAGAGTCACCACAACGTATTGTGGAGTATATTCTTTAAGGGTCACATTTATTAATCCGCTCTTTTGTATCAAAGATTACAAAAAACCAGTTCTGGGTGTTCAGTTGAATCGTTTTCAGTTGTTCCGATTTTCTTAAAATCTACTTTCTAGAAGGAGTTATTTTGTTTATTCCTTGACCCGGTCTTTTCATGTTTCACGCCTTTTAAGGTTATCCAGTAAATTAAAGTTTTCAAACAATGTTAATAGCTGATTCAGCTTCTTCTGTTTTATGGATCAAATGTTTTAAAATTAACTGGCAATAACGCGTAGAGCTGGGGGGGGGGGGGGGAGGAGAGGGTGTAAAATTTCCCTTGCATGTGATTCTCTTGAAAGTCAAAGATCGCGTTAAGGTGTTCGGTTCCTTCCAGATATAATGTATGGCATTCTGTTACATTTTTCTATTGATATACACTGAGTGGCCAAATTATTATGACCACCCCCTCAATCCAATGTTGGTCCACCATTTGCCCTTAATACTGCATGGATTCTTCTTGGAATGGATTCTATGAGATGTTGGTCGGTTGTATGAGGAATTTGAGACCATATCCGATGAACTGCACTTTCCAATTCCTTAAGATTTGATGGCACTGGATCCAACCGCCTGATGCCCCGTTTGACCTCATCCCACAAATTCTCAAATGGATTGAGATCTGGAGATTGTGCAGGCCAACGAAGCAAGGTAAATTCTCCGTCATGCTCCTCGAACCATCTGAGGACATTGTCAGCTTTATGAAAAGGAACATTGTACTCTTTAAGTATCCATCCCCGTCAGGGTACACCATTAACATAACAGGATGTACTTGATCTGCGATAACACTTAAGCACCCTTGGGCTTTCAGACGTTGTTTCACAGGATTCAAAGTACCCGTAGAATGCCAAGAAAACATCCCCCAAACCAGTGGCGCACCTAGGATTTTTTCTTGGAGAGGGGGGGGGCGAGATGAACGGATAAAAATATTTATAATGCAAAATCAATATTCATAATACAATTTCTATTTTTTGGGGGGGCAGAGCCCCTTGACCCCCTTCCCCCCTGGGTGCACCACTGCCCCAAACCATAATATTGCATCCACCAGCTTTAAGTGTTGTGGCAATGCAGCTGTAGTCCATGCTTTCGTGTTGTTTTCTCCAAATAGATGTTCTTGTATTTAGCATGAAAAATTAATAACGCCTCGAGGAGCGAGTGTAAACACTTTTCGGAAGGTAGCCGTTCACATTGTTTAGTGCATAGAGTCACGAGCTTCCACGAAGTGGGCTTAGGTTCGAAAACCAGCCAAAACTGGGGTGTTCTTGTGCTGTCCTTTTGCAGGGAGTGATATTGGTTCACCTGTATGGACTTTCTATGTAAAGAAGCAAATAAACTCTGTGTGGAATGGGCGGATGTCGAAAAGCTCCTGCCGCGTTACGAAAAAAATAAAATGGTTTTATGAAGAGATATGACAGACTGTCTAGCAAGAAGCCTGTTCTTTGGCCTTGTGTATAAACTGTATGGTTTACAACAGAGGGCCGTTATGTCCGAAGTAAGATGTCCGCCAGTGACGTAGCGAGCATAACTGGCGCCCGGGGCACGATACCTTTTTGGCGCCCCTCCCCGAAAAACATATAGTAATATTATATATAGAATTTGTGAAAAGGACCATTTGGCGCCCGGGGCATGATAGACCCCCTTGCCCCCCCTCTTGCTACGTCACTGATGTCCGCTTAATTAGAAAGTCTTTGTTATTGGCCGTGGGCAAACTGCCCAAATTTCTTTGTGCTTAATATATGTCTCATGATTATCTGTAACAACGTTTCTAATGAATGCATTTACATCGTAAGTTGGGTTATATATGGTTACAATTTTTAAACAAACCCATTCACCTATTTCTTTTAAAAATAAATTTTTATTCATAATCTGGTGTGTGTCTATCATCTAACAATGCTTGAAAGAAGAAATGTTAATATAATGATTATACTTCGTTCCCAAGCAGGATCTCAGTATCATTTCTTATGTATGGAGGTAGTTGAATTCGCATTTTTAAACGCTCTTGATTTTTTCATTTTTTGAAATACTGCGAATGAAGTTATCTATCCCAAGAACTGGTTTGGGTTTGATAAAGGCTAGAGCATTATCCCTTTCCCAAACGCATCATTTCGTTTTACCGCATAACGATAGCGGGAAGTCAAGTTTTGTTTTTACGTCACATAATTTCCTACCTTCTCTTGTGAGCTCACGCTTTGACAGAGAATACCTCGGTTCACGTGTTTCAAGCTTCATAACATCCCTCCAAGGTCCCACAACAAATGATGGAAATGAGTCGAGAACTGGCAGATATATTTTTTTCTGGATCAACAAAATACTATTTGGCGAAGCTCTGATTTTGGCAGGCACTGCTAGAGTCGTTTGCTTTCTAAGCATGTAGGGGGACATTCAAAGTTAGCTCGAGTGATAATGCGTGCAAGGAGGTGTGTGTTTTATTTCCTCTGTCTTTAGGTTTTTATTCTTTACAGAACTGTGCTCTTCAAGGTCCTTTTTATTTTTAATTTATGGAATATTTGAAGTCGTGTGATGGATACAATAGTTTCTTTTGCATAGAATGAACTCTTTCTTAAAAAATCGCCGACGCAAGAAGAAAAAATCGTAAGTTTAGCAGAATACATTCATTGAGTATCAAGTAATCATATTGAAATACATTTTACTTTCTTAAAATCTTCATAAACTGTAAGGATTTGATTCTGTTTAACCCACGTTGTCCATTGTTTATAACCACAAACACATAACCAACAGCATCTACTTTGAAGTACGAGATTTCTCTGGCGCTTTGCCATGTTTTGTTCATTCTCCCTCGCTGCATGCGTTTTCATAAATATCAGAATGAAACGTGAACTTAATGTATTAATTGTTTTTACCTTTGCATAAATTTTGTAACATATTAAATTTCATCGCCATAAAACTATTTTTTCTTTTTTTTTGTCGGATACAAATCTGCATTCTGTGGCTAAAACTTAGTATTAGGATTATATTAGATTATTAGAATTAATTATTTCTTCTCATAAACATGGCAGTATTTATCTTTAACCATTATGTCATTATGTCAATGGAAAAAAGATGATTTTTGAAGTTTAAAAAACGTTGGAACTATGTTAATTACATTTATCAAAATTTAGACACAAATATAATCTATAAAGAGAATATTGCGGTATAATACATATATTTTTAATTGTAATATTGTACCAGTGTGCATGATTTTATTTTCTTAATTTATATACGAATGTAAGTAAATTATTGAGAGAGGACCGAATAGAAACATTCTTGGGATTTTTCTGGGCCATTGATTCATATTATCTATGTTATATCAACAAAATAAAATTGACAAAGTTTTATACGACTGCTTGATTATCTAATCCTTTACAGGTGTAAATGGTATATAGACTTATAAATCTTTGTTTAGTATTTTGAATTAGGTACACTTGCATGTATCTAAAACTAATCCTTTTTTTCTAGCCATTCTCCAAGGCAATTTTATTAGTGTTCTGCACATTTTAAAAGATTTGAAAAAATGAAATACAAATACTTCTGATCTCAGTCAGTTTTCTTACTTGTAAAAAGAAGTTTCTGACCCTAATATGTTATAAATAGCGCTCTTTGGGATATTTTATATTAGTAATTAAACAATTATAGTGTCAATCATTTGCCCGTTTACAATCTCTATGTATGAAAGTTTTGACGTTTTTATAAAGACTATATTCTTTACTACACAGGTATGGACCCACGAAATGTATAGGTAATAAATGCTAATGGATGATTCTATTGAAAATAATAAGGCAGCAAGCTTTACTGGGCATAGCTCAATTAAAAGTCCTGGGAGTTTACCCTTCTCCCCTGTGAGTTGAATGGCGAGTTTTAGAGCTCTAAAGCTACTTTTTTTTATACTAAATCCTAGGAGACCGAAACGTACAATTTTTATTGCTGATTATGAATGGCCTTAATCACCATCCCCGTGTCTAATAGGTTAAATCTATTTTTTGAAGAATTACGAAATTTTAAAAGTATTAAAAAGTCATTATTTTTATAGACTAGCATTTACACGCAGAGAGAATGTTGAAAAAATTATTTTCTTCAATATCTATGTATTTTCTTCAAGAATCTGTGGATAAATGCGTTTTTATTTTTAAACTTGTTTTCTAAAACCCTTTTATAATTTATTTTTATATTGAACGTAAATACATTCTTTTAGAGTTATCAAAAAAATAACAATGTTTTCATTTGTAATTTTTGTGCGCAACAATATATCTTACAAAGGAACATGAAAGACTTCTTTTGCTGTTGTCTCCAAATGCATCTTAAAAATAAAATTATTTATTTATTTATTTATTTTATTTTCAAATGTCTTTCGAGAAGCTTTTTATAAAATGTTTGAAACATCACATACAAGGCTTTATTTTTTGCTTGCGTTTAGAATATTTTATATAGAAATATTTATATGTCCTTTAGTAAGTAGTAACGTATGTATAGCTGCTAGAATTTTCATTCATGGGTAGAAAATAGTTCATACAGTATTGAAGAAATATTTTTGGCATTCTCTGGAGAGGAAAATGTTTTCTTTTAAATGCTACTTCGTTAATTGTAATGCAAAAATAATTCAGTTTTTTATTTAAAATTGCAAACCCACTTCTTTTTAAAACGGGAGTTTGGGTATGTTAAAATTTATTTCCTTTTTTAATTGAATATTTAGAAAAAAATCGTAGGAGTCCAAAGAATGGTCTCTTATTTAACCATAGATATTTGGTACAGTTCAGTACAAAAAATTGAATTAAGCGTATTAAGGTATATTTACGGTGTATGTTTAAGGTCGTGAATAGCTGTAAAAAAGTCATTTTTATCAGGACTTAGTTAACGTATTAACTAGATTAGTATAATTCGAAAGAGAAGGCATTCACAGATGATGGCATTCCCTAACATAACTGGGATGGTCTTAGATTAGGAAACTGTTTTCAAAATCTAGAAGTCATGGGGACGATTTCTACTCCTGCAGGTGGTCGTTACAATGGCACTGGAATAGGAACAGAAGTTTTTTTTTTTCTTATGCGGAGGCACTTGTTGTAAGACATTCGCCCAAAAACAGAAGATAGGAAGACCGCTTGAGGAAGAATGACTCAAATAATCATCGTCGGAAAAGTGTAAAAACTTAGTAGTAATGTGTGGCTAGCATTTTTAAGGGTCCTTGGTGTAAAATGCTATCATCTATATATGTCTGTTGTTGTCATGCTTGTCTGTTTGTTTGTCCGCTATAGAATCATAGACTGTTTCACCCAGCGGGACCAAATTCGGCACAGTTAATGTTTAGGACCCGAGAAACTTAAATCAGGAAAAACGAAATTTGGGGCTCAATTAGTTTTTTTAATTAATTTTTTAATGATTTTTATGCCCCTAAGCGCACCTCTTAAATGTGCATACAGTCCCTTCACCACAACCAGTCTAATTCGATACGCGGGGCGAAAAGATGTTTGTTCTGAGGGGTGGTTTGAGAGTTGGTCTGGGGGTGACGGGAGGGGGGAGGGCGAAGTGTTTATTTTGCGGGGGGTGCAGCCCAGTATTTTTTTGATGGAATGCATGAAAAATTTTATATCTATATATCTACCCGGGAAACGCCGGGCAATAATGCTAGTCTTGTATATTTGCCGAAAAAAAAGGAGGGGGTGAATGTAAGAGATGGTGTTCTTAAGATAAAATTTCCTTAAATCGTGGGAATAATTTATTGACTGGGACCCTGACTTCATAGTTCAGAGGTCGAAAAATTAGAATTCAATGCTGAAGAGAAAAGTAAAAGATAGAACCAAACCGCCTCCTAGGGTTTGATTCCCATTTATTGCAAGCCTTAGTTATAATAATTTATTTTGTTTCATAGCCACGAGCTAAATATGAATGGTTTGGAACGTAATAAAATCACTTCTTGTCTGATCTGATCTTCTAGTTTATTTGACAAACTATTTAGAATAATTTATTTTTCTTCTAAGTTTTTGACAAGTCCTCTTTGGGCCATTTTATAAATCAATTTCCTCAACATACAAGTTCTTAAGTTTTGTGTGGCGATGATTACCTTAGAATAATTTTTCTTGTACGGATAAGAATGTGCTTAACTTAAAAGAAACTAACATGTCTTACAAAATATAATAAAGAGAATGTAGAGGGAAAATACGAAAGCGAGTCAAAAAGTATTGCCACATGATCACAAACTTACTAAAGAAAAATGTCGAAAAGGGAAGCAATAGTTACATATCAGGATTCAAAGTGGATCTATACACTACTGAAGACGGTGTTTCTTTGGATTACCCATCTTCAACGTCTGCGCTCTTAAATTTATACTTCGATGGTAGTTTTAGAGCTTTTGAGAAACTCATATTATCGTCTTTTTAACTGTTCTTGAACAAGATGTCTAGTGAAGCAGAACCAGGGATGAAGGGAAATAGGATTGAAGTTTTCCAAAGATGTTCTCGTAACACAACTCTTAGTGACTTTTTGAATGAGTAAGTTGCAATCAAAATAAAAAGGCTCTACGTACATTTTCTAGCCCTTCTCAAACTCATTCAGTTTTCACTTTCCTTAAAATTTCTCCATAATGAGCCGTGAGATCGATCTCAGGCGTTTTGCTGTCACATGTTTTAGACTTTGGCCAGCCACGACTGTTTCCGACCTCATCTTTTGCGGATTGGTCTGGCTGATTCGCCTGACTGCATCTTGTGTCATTCGGGCCAATCTATGACTGCCTTACATCTTGACGTGTGCCTTGCACTTTTGAATTCTAAGTCCCTTGTCTTTAAGTAATGGAGAGCCCGTGGTCTAATGGCCTGGTGGCCAAATGACCGACATTTGTAAAATAACGAAATAACCTTCGAGAAAATACATCAAGATTACCCCTTTAGAATACCCTCAAAAGTGGACATATCCATCTAAGCTGATCCTTCTGCCTCTTCTTTTTCTAAGAACTTTTCGGCCTTACATTAAATATTTAATTTTTGTGTTGCATCATTTGTTTCAGTTTTAGATTTAGTCATTTTATGTGGAGGGAATAGATTAATCGGTAGAAGGTTCCTTTCTTTAAGATATATCTTGCTCAGACTTAATATGATAACGATAAAAATAAATGTTCAGCGACCTTACAGATTTTACTGTAAACCAGTGGTTTATATGAGAGGGGCGCCCCCCCTCCCTCCCTGTGGAGGTGTGAGGGATATTCAGAAGGGGGAGGCAGATGGCTAGCACAAAATATCTGTCCAACGCATTTTACTAGCGTAACATACATTTTTTTAGACCTCTGGAGGGAGAAGGTTTGAAAATCAACTAAAGCGGGCTTACACATAAAAAGATTGAGAATCACTTCTGTAGTTTAATTATTTAGCGGTATAAAATCCATTAGAATTATTTAACCTAAAATATTTTGGGGGATATATACTTGCATGAACAATCTCGTTTATTTAAATGCAAAAAAAATGCATGTGTTTCTATAAATCTTTAGTCAGTGAGGGACTTCATTAAAAATAAGACTTCTACGCATCTCAGGGGGAATTCAGTTGGTAGAAAAGTGGCCTCGAAATTGGGAAAATTGGGTTCAAATCCTCATTTTTTTTAGACGATCGTTATAGAATATAACAAGTGTTCATCGCTGCAAAAATTCAACATCGTCTATTTATTAAACCAAAAAAATAAAAATATACAAACTATATCCTTAGTCATGGGCTCCAAAATGAAAGCATAAAAATATGTTAGGGTAGTAAGTAAAAATAATACTCACTCACATAGCCGAGGAAGTTCTTTTGGTACAATTCAGATTTCCAGGTTTGGAAATGAATATCCAAATCCCGCTCTCGGCAAATGGTAGCTCTAAGGTGTAACATAATGTATTTAGGAGTTGCTTTAGAATTTATTTAATATTTGAGTCCGTATGATTAATATCAACTTTTAAGAATCCAAATTTTTATTCTTAGAGCACAGTGTAGTACTAGAAAAGAAATGGCATGTCTAAAAACATATAATTATAATTGAGATTTAAACAGATTCTTTTTTATATTTAAAAAGTTATCTTATTTTTTTTATATAAACAAACATTTAATTTTTCCTGCAAAAGTGTTGTTGTTGTTCTTGCTTATGCCACTTGACCTACAACAACATCAGATAAAGCCTAAAAACATATAATTATAATTGAGATTTAAACAGATTCTATTTTATATTTAAAAAGTTATCTTATTTTTTTATATAAACAAACATTTAATTTTTCCTGCAAAAGTGTTGTTGTTGTTGTTCTTGCTTATGCCACTTGACCTACAGCAACATCAGATCAAGTCTAAAAACATATAATTATAATTGAGATTTAAACAGATTCTTTTTTATATTTAAAAAGTTATCTTATTTTTTTATATAAACAAACATTTAATTTTTCCTGAAAAAGTGTTGTTGTTGTTGTTCTTGCTTATGCCACTTGACCTACAGCAACATCAGATCAAGTCCCGAAGGCTATAGGCGATGAAGGTGCTGCTCCTGTTTTGACTAGCACCATAAGGGTCGGAGTCCGACTTGGCCAAGCTTCAAAAGTATAACAGTAAAACTAAAGTATTTATGGGAAATAACACATATGGGTTTATTTGTTTTACTCGAATGTTTTGTTGTTGAGAAACGAAGAAATATTTGTTAAATTACTATTCTTGCCTTTTTAACAACCCTAATTCTAAAAAATTGCCGTAGATATTAAACAACGTACTAAATAGCCATGGACTAAGTTTTCACCATTGTTATGGAGGAAACCTTGTTCCGTAGCTGTTCGGTACGTTGAAGATTGAAAAAATGGCACATTTTATAAGGTTTCGCGCACATCTTTATACATTGTAGATGCAATCAACATATTGATTCAGGTTCAATATTCTTTACTTGCTGTCTCTTTCTTAAAATTATTAAAATAGCAAAAAGATAGAATATACTATTACATTGTCTTTAGTTATTTTCCGCGTTATGGAAGTCAAATGCATTCTGATGTCAAACTTTTCTACCATTTAGAAGTACAACCTAGAATTTCACTATGTGTAGTAAACAGAAGAATTGTTTGGAAGAAATTAAAAATGGAAGTTTCGTCTTGCTCGCCAGAATTAATTGTGTGAAAGTGCGGTTCCCATAACTATCTTTTATTTCACTGGTTTATCGCGATGAAATATTTACTATTTTATCGGCTTCAACCTTGTTGAATCTTACGGATTGGAATGCTGAGGTCATCTAACAATTATCGTAAGAAAATCTGTTATTTTTTATCCCGTTTATCATGTTTTTTGACATTAAATAAAAGATAAGAATAAATTGGCATAAACCTCATTCAGTTTTGCACTCTCATACCCATAATCTGTCTCAGTTTATCTTTTACTTTTAAAAAGTAACAGAGATAATAACACATTACATAGTATATAACACAAATGTCTATCATAATTATGTTTTTACGGTTTCTGAAAAATATTCCATATAGTCACGGGCTTCAAATTATCATGTTAGTAAAGAAAATTATCCACAAATACTAGACAGACTACAAGATTTATACAGGTTAAAGAAACTGGAAACAACTGTAAACATGAGTTAAACTTTTTCTAATGATAATTAAAAACTATTTAAGCTAATCAATTCGTCTTCATATGAATACTGCTTCTTAACAACGTTATTATAATTTCTTGCTATCAGGCACCACAAGTGTCGGAGTCTGATATTTGCAGTGGTGCCACCAGAATTTAGATTGAGCACCCCCCAGGGACAGCATCTAAGTCCTAATTTCTCCTCCCACGTCTACAAACAGCACGAAGGAACTCTTCGGCCTACAGATTTTTAGTGCCTACCCGGCGTAGGCACGAGACCGTTCAATGGCGCTTGCCGGGATTCGATCCGAGCTAAGTATCGAATCTCGACGCACTAATTCGATACTACCCCGGGACCTTTAGGTGAGATATTTTGTCTGATAGAAAGATGTAACTGTAAGTTTACAGACAATCATTCTGTTGTACCAGACAAAAGACGATAGTGTTTTTTATTCTATAAAATTACTTTTACATTTAATACATAATACATTAATTCATTAACTGTTTCTTAACAAAAGATTTATCGCAAACCTAATACAGATTTCCGAAATGAGCTACTGCGGCACTGGCTTTTATTGTTGTATTTATGTTTATAAACCTAAATTATGCATTACTGAAATTACTCTTTATTCTTTGTCGCGTACAAATGACAGGTTTGGGCTTTTGTAGTGGTCATTATTTTAAGTTTCATAATTTTAACACTGATAGGATGTTAAATTTCCATAAGTAATTTATCACTTTATTAAGCATTAATAAACTAAATTAAATTGTGTCTAATAAAGCTCTTTTATTAATTTTAGTTATTACTCAGTGTATTACTGGAGATGTGTAGTAAAATTCTTTCATCCTCTTCTTTTAATAATTTTGAAAGGAATAACTCTCGGTGAAAGCAAAAGCGAAAATAACTTAATGAAACATATAGGGATGTTTCTTGCTTTATGGGGCATTATATATTGAGATGTTTGGGTTCTATTATATAGTTTTTCCATTTAAAGAAGTAACTCTCGTAAAAATGTTTTTCATGTATTTTATCGGTTAAATGGCAAAAAAATTCATCTTTTGTTGACGATCAATCTTTCAAGGAATCCTAACTTAATTTTGTAACCTCCCTGAAATGTGTGCAAGGAGTCATCTTTATAACTAACCTTTTCAAGGGAAACATTCCTTCTAGAGACCTCTCTACGAGTGTTTGCTTTCACTGTACATTTAAGATGGAAATTTTAGTGCAATCAGGCAACCGTCCCGCTTGAAGAAAAACAGCTTATCGCAAACTCCAGTTCAGTTCTCAGAAATGACAAGTAAATAAATGTATGCTTTAAACTAACCAAATAGTTTTGTGCTGCCCGTATTCTGTGGTAAGAAATCAAAACGATTATTCAGATAACAATCCAGACATTACTGTCATTAAACTGCAGCAGACTACTGAAAAGTGAGTGAAGAATATCTAATAAAATTGTATTTATCAATACTCTTAACTGGAACAATGCATTTACTATTTTTCCGATAGCTACTTTCCTACACTTTGCGCTAACCAGTTTGCCTAAACCTTGCTTCATTATAATCCACTTGTCTAAAACACGTTGACAAGCTTCGTGTCTACGTCACATTATCTAATTTACGCGGCTCGTTTAATGGTTTTAGTTTTTGAATGATCGTATTAGTTTTTGAAACTTTAGTACAGGGAAAGGTGGCAATAGGAAACTGAACTTAACGGCTACAAATGGAAAAGATGACATGATACCTCCTACACAGTGAGATTATTGAGGTTTACGTCAGGGCCTCTGCTATAATTTCTCTGATAAGGTGTCAATCGGATAAAAATATAGATTGGGAGAAGGGCATGCTTAACATTTTTATTTCATTTTCAACACCCACTCTTGCGCAAACTGTGTCGTAGTCCCGTTGTAAGTATTTAGAGGGCTGAATGTTTTAATACTTAGTAATACGAGGGTTGGGGTATAAGTCATGGCAACTATTTTTTTTCTTGAAGATACCAGTCCGGTTGGAAAATGTGACATATACAGACGAAAGGACAAGGTCTTAACTACATGTGTGGACAATGAATAGCACTGAAATATCGTAACACACTAATTTATTACGGTAGTATACAGGGCAATATGGCCTTCACCGTGCAAAAGAATGATAACACAGTACACATAAAGTTGACATGACAAACCTGGGTCTAAAGACCCTCAATGTATTCCCCTGCCGATATGGTAGGGAATTATTCCCAAGGGCTTCTACTAATTCACTGTGACATTCCATCGCATTTCTCCCTCGGAGAACAGCTATTTTGATGTAAGCCCGCTGCTCAACACAGGTTACTTCCATCTCGCACGACACTCACCAACTGACTGATTTCAGAGCCCTCGCTGCGCTACTACCAGCTATCACAGAGCCATCTGATGTTCTGCATACACACTATGCCTGCAGAACTTCCACACGACACATATACGTTTGTGATCCGTTCACATATCTACAAGAAAAAAAATAGTTGCCATGACTTATACCCCAACCCTCGTATTTTTTTTAAATCGAATTTTTATATAAATATCTCTCTTAGATGAATAATATTAAATTTTCTTTTCATGATCGCGTTTTGTAGTAAAGTACTTCCCAATTTGAGTTTCGGGACATTTATTTGGTTAATAAATTGTGTTAGGGTTTTTCCTTTTAGTCAAAAACTTTTAAATTTCAAATTACCTCACTGTCTATCTTTCCATTTGTCTTTCTCTAGTAGCTATCAGCTAGAAAGAGAGTGCTCACTGTATGTAGATATTATATCCATTACCAAATTAAGAAAGAATGTCAGTCTGATAATGTTTTTTCTCCTTAAAATAGGTACAACACAAGTCCCGGATGTTGCGCGAATTGCTAGGACGCTATTCTTCAGAACTAAAGCCTTAGGGTTTGAATCTCGCGGTTGGCGTATGAATTTGTAACTAGTTGAAATCGGTTTTGGGCTTTAGGTCTTAGTCAGTTGAACACCCGTGTTGTAATCTATGACCACAGCGTTTCCAACCAACCATGTGTAACAGAGATTCTAGGAGTTATACTTACCTTGAAACAAATGTGAGCATATTTTTTTTCAAATTCGCAATTTTACGGGAAATAAATCCGTAGATATAAAATCGAGTTTTTACTTTATTGAAACGAATAGATAAAGGAACAAATAATTATTTCCTCCTGAATGTGATCGGTTTTTAAATTTTATTACGGCATCATTGGCTTAGAACTAAGAACTGATAAAAAAGCTAAGAACAATTGTCCCCTTTTACCAAGTTAAAATTTAGGTACATAATGCCTATATTTTTTTGATATAATCTACTGCTGTTTTAAAAATTTAGATTCTTAAAATATTAACCTCAACTGGAACAATTACTAAATACATGCGATGAAATTGGATGCTTGTAAAAAAGAGAGACGGCGTTCTTTCTAATTCTTATTTCATTGAATGCATTAAAAGGCATCTACTGTTTAGGAGTTATTCACTTGTCATTGCTATTGTATTTATCGACCTTGGACGATTAGGATTTGTTTGGTTGTCAGGGGTGAGTAATCTCGCTTTCAAAATTTTCTTTTGCTGCCTCCACTAAAATTTGCCTTGCTTCGTGTTAAATGTTCTTGAAAGAATCAAGAGAACCCTCATCATTCCCGAGCAGTTTTCGTGCACTTGAATGATTACTACACTCTATCATTAGCACCCTCCATGCAATTGAATGATTGTATCTCTGAACAGTATGTGAATGAACTTTTAGGACTGCGAACCAGTTTTGCACAATAAGCAACTGCTTGTATCAAGAGATAAATTTCTCATTCAATTTGAGACGGTGTGCGAGGCTTTACTTTTATCTAATGTTTTCCCCACAGAATTTTAATAGATTTCATTAACAAGTCATGTTTTTTTAAGTTGCGTGTTTATAGGCATTAATTTTCATGAGAGATTGTAAATGTATTAACAAGTAATTTATTTTTCAAGCTATATAATTTTGAAATATTGAGAGTTTTTTATGTCATATTGGAATTTTTTTCTTGACAAAGAGAAAAACGAAAAGGAACAAAGTAGTTTTTAGAATTAATTTGAATTTCAAGCAACTCCGAGAGTTTTCTTAATATACACTATCTACAAGTAAGTTTTTGGACACCTGTGATACAAAAGAAAAACAAAATTTATTCATATTCAATAGTTGGTAGAGCCTCCACGAGAGGCAATTACAACCTCAACCCTCCGGGCATGCTTTCCACAAGTCCTTGTATGACGGCTAGGGGTATTTTCTTCCACTCGGCTTGGAGAAAACATGTAAGTTCCTTCACTGATTTTGGACGGTTGTTGCACCCCTTAATTCGGCGATCCAACTCATCCCATAGGTTCTCGATAGGGTTCAGGTTTGGGCTCAGGGCAGGCCAGTCCATTCGATCAACCCCATTGTTACCCTACCAATCCATGGTGAACCTCGCAACATGACAGCTGGCGTTGTCGTCCTGGAAGTAACATGGGACCAACCCGTAAAACTGCCACAACGTAGGAAGCACACTGTCATCCAAAATAGTGCAGTAGGCGTTTACCATGCGTTTGCATGAATTGGGACCAAGGTTCCCAGTCCATACAGGAGAAACATCCCCAGACCATAATTCCACCTCCGTCGAACTTTACTGTGGGCACAATGCATTCTGGCAGAAGGCGTTCTCCAGGCAGACGTCAGATCCAGACCCTGCCATCCGAACGGTAGAGAGTGAACCTTGATTCGTCGCTCCAGGGAACCCGTTTCCACTGATTTACGGTCCACTTTCGACGTGTTTGCACATTAACCGAGCAGCACGATTGGACTTTGTGATCTAAGAATAATGAGCGGCAGCACGACCATGAAAACCAAGCAGATGTGCTTCCTTACGGATGGAATTCATCGAAACAACACTCCTGGATACCTGTTCAAACTCCTGGAGTATGTGGGCCATCGGTTGGGTGTGGTTCTTCCGAATTTCTCTGGACAGCACCCGTCTCTATCTCCCAGTTTCGTGGGTCTGCCGACTCGGGGCACATTCCGAGAATCACCGCTCACCTTCCACTTCTGAATCACATAGGCACCTGTCGATTTGGGGTAATTTAGCTCGCTAGATATGTCCCTTAAGGATCGGCCATTTCTGTGATACCCGACGATTACACATTTCTCGAAATCAGATAACTCTGCACTTCGTGGCATCTTGCACGCTACTAATCCAATGTTGTTTCCTACACGATATTTAACGGCGGAGGGTGTAACGTATATGATGATGGCAGATATGGTGGTCATTTGTATGGGTGTCCAAATACTTATTGGTAGATAGTGTATATTAATTACGGCCTTTTTGTTCGCAGTGAAAAAATTTAAATATTTAATACGTTCATACGAAAATTTAATGGATTATTCAAAATATAATATCTAAAGAATGATATTTTCATGTCAAATAAAAATATAAAATTAAAAAATATATATTCATATATAATTTTACTTTTGAGTTTTACTGGTATTTGTTACTTATTTACTACAAACTATATTTTATTATTCACCTCTTATAAGCCTCTCTAAAAGTATGTATCAGTATATAATATATAATTCGAATTTAGTAACTGAAATAAAAATTTTAATGTTTTTAGTTATCATTTATACATCTGTGTTCAGTAAAAAGTAGGCATAAATTCTGCATAAAAGTCCATCAAATACCAAAAGATTTAAAGTGAATTAAGTTCACCTGAAAGAAAAAAAATTGTGGGGAATAATTTTCAAATAGGAGATTGTGACACGTCGCAGAGTTATTTCTGTTAGTACAATTCCAGACTTGAGACTGTGAAAGCAGGGTTCACATCCGGGTCTAGTCAGACGGTGATTACAATTGAACTTGACGATGTACAGAACCTTTTTATCATGGTTTCAAATCCTTTTATCGTAGAGGAATTAATATAAGAGCTGTACTAGTTGGTACTTGTCAAAACACGAGGACTGGATAGTAAATAAATGTACTAATATACAAATTATACTCAACACATCATTGCCAAATTTCGAAAATCGTAATATTAAGGGGGGAGTACACCTTAAAACTTTCAAAAACTCAATTTTTTATTATGATTTAATTTTGAAAAATGGAATATAAGGTATCTTTTGGGAAAAAAAATTAAGTCGATATTACAATTAGAACCGCTTTTATGGCCAAATGTATAAAGCTAATAGTAAAGAAATTCATTGATACTTTAAACTTTAAATGGCTTTTTCTGAAAACTTATTTTCAAACTTGTGCGCACTATTTCTTCAAAACTAATCGTTACAAATTGCTAAAATTTTGTATACATCTATATCTTGTATCTTTATACAATTTCTACCTAAATATAAGTAAGTACATATTGCAATTTTTTTACAGAGATGTTTTTTTTAAAAAAAATTATGATATTTTTTGTACAGTACAATACATTTGCCTGAAAAAAATATTTTTATGTGAAATATGGTAATTATTTGAGGTGTATAGCCTAAGGATAGAATATATACAAATAATTTAATATATATCTCTTATAGTTTTTAAAAAAATCTGCACACCATGCATTGACCTAAGATTCATTTTTCATAAAACATTAATTATTTTTTTTTACATAAAATAATTTCTAATAATCTCCGGAAAATTCTGCTTTTGTTTTCTAATAGATAAAGCTCTGTACAATTCCCCCTAAACAAATGGTTTAAATTAATCACAAATTAACTGTTTGACAACGCGTTAAGCTTGGTAGTACAATCAGTGTATTTTTGCGGGTGCAAAGGTGTTACTCCCCCCTTAAGAATAGAGAAATACAGTTTAAAAAATTACTTTTGAACTCAGTAAAAAGAAATGTGGTTACTCAACAGCGCGAAATAAACAATTTCCGTCAGGTTTAGTTCTATATCTCGCAAATATAATTAAAAATAAAAATGGCAGAGAGAGCGATAGAGAGATTCCTTAGAATAAACAAATTAACGTGTTTATGCGGCCTCGTGCTTTTCGAGTATCTAAAGCCAGATTTAAATATGTCACTGAGCATGCGCAGAAAGTAATTCTTTTCTGTAAATTATCGCTAATTAATAGAAATTGCGGTTACAAGAACCAAATTTGACTATTGAATCTATAGTTAAAATGTTTCGTTTAAGACCAAAATCAAATAAAGTGATGCAGTAGTTTTCTCTCATGGACTGCCTTAATAATCTGCTTAGCAACTTAAATATATAAATAGTTTTAGATTCTGAACTATATGATATCAGTGCAGTTCAACAGCGATCCTAACAAGATGCCCCTATATAAAATGCCACGGCTCTTGAATAGTACCAATATGTTTAAGCCTCTATTGTTGAAAAACTCATTGAATCTCTTGCATCATTTTGGTTTTGTTTACTCATCTTAAAAGTAAAATAAACTCAACTCAAGTAGGTCCATATTTGTGGGAGTTTTAAGGGGTTTAGAGAGAACAAAACTATATGTGTATTGTGCAATATATTGACACCTCAAATATGCGAGCTGAAAAAGCCTATTTGTTCCGTATCACTCTCTCCGGTCTTCTCAAGAACACTTAGATGTCATGTTTTACCATCACAATATTGAATTTTAACAGTTTAAACCGTCAAAGTTCTGAGACATTTGTCCAACTTTTTTATGTACCATTTCTCTCCAGGTTACAAAAGTTTAGTTGAAAATAACTCCCAAAAATATTTTTTGGAGAAGAAAGCCTTCTTGCAGCTGCTTTTGTCGCATTGTTATCTTGACTTTCAATCGAACAATTTTCAGGAATTCACGAGAATATATATATATATATATATATATATATATATATATATATACACAGTGGAATCTCGATCGATCGTTTTCGGATCCATCGTTTTTTCCGTATGTGTCGTTCATTTTATCTAGTCCCAACGATCATATTGCTTTGTTATATTTCCGCATCTATCGTTTTCCCGTATTTATCGTTCATTTCAATCGGTCCCTTGAAAAACGATAGATCGAGATTCCACTGTATATATATATATAACATATAAAACCCCAAAACACTTTCAAAATTCCAAATTTCATTCAAAAATGCGTGGGCGTAACGCGTTGAAAGTAATTGCGTAGTTCGATTTCAAGAACAAAGGAATTGACTTAAATCAGGCATCTCTTATACAACCCCTGTTGTTTTCCAATCCGTCAGAGCCCAAATTCCAGGGCACTATCCAATTGCAAGACTTTTAGCATCACATGACAATACTTCTATTAGGTTAAAAATAGGCGCGCCTCAGTGTGCATGTGCGATTTTGGGAATTGTCGCTGCTCCATGAACATGTGAAAATTGAGAGTCAATAAAAAGTTTGTCCGTTAAGTGATGCGTGTTCATGTGTATGTCCGAGGCTAGAGGGCCCGTGAAAGACCTTTCAGGGGACCTTTGAGTGCCCACGCCACCAGCGAACTGTTCCGGCCAAGCTACTTTGTTCTCGCGGGAAATATAACGACTTCATGACTAACAAATGATTTCCGTGATGCACGGCCGGCCGGCACTTCAACCGTTCTCCTTCCTCCCACGCAGAGCCCTCGCCGCCGTGATGATATATATATATATATATATATATATATATATATATATATATATATATATATATATATATATATAGTATATACTCGTCAAAAGTGAAATTGCAACACCATGAAGGAATGCTCGTAGCAATGTGAAAATAACAGGATCGGTGGAGGTAAGACACATATGCAGATGATTAAAGAAACAAACAAATGTATGCAAAATTGAACTCTTTATTCAGTATCTAATGTGGCCACCAAGGGCAGCTATACAGGCCTCTAAGCGGCAAGGCATACTGTCCATGAGGCTGTTAATGGTCTCCTGAGATATTCCTTGCCATGCCGATTCCACTGCAGCTTCCAGTTCCTGTACGGTATGCGGCAGCGGTGTCCTAGGCACCGCACGTGCGATGGCATCCCACACACGCTCGATGGGAGAGAGGTCGGGTGAGGCTGCCGGCCAGGGAAGGATGTGAAATCCATTGAGGCAGTTCATAGTGTGACGTGCGTCATGAGGCCGGGCATTGTCATGCTGGAATAACGTGACGGGGGCGGCCTGCACAAGTGATCGAACCACAGGCATAACAACTTGTGTGACGTACCGGGCCGAAGTAAAACTGCCAGTAATGTTCACATGAGTTGTCCGCTGTCCGAACATGATGCCACCCCAAACCATGACACCCCGTGTGCGGCCGGTGTGACGTTGGACAATATGGGCTTGC
Source organism: Dolomedes plantarius (assembly GCA_907164885.2). Taxonomy (NCBI): domain Eukaryota; kingdom Metazoa; phylum Arthropoda; class Arachnida; order Araneae; family Dolomedidae; genus Dolomedes; species Dolomedes plantarius. The sequence goes on along the minus strand of OU015494.1, from coordinate 183,952,043 downwards.
ATGTAACGTTCTCCCCGAAGCCGCCACACATGTCCACGACCGTCATTCCTCCATAAAATAATCGGGATTCATCTGAAAACAATACCCGATGCCATTAGTTCGTCCAGTAACGATCACGTCGACACCAAGCCAGACGGGCAGCCCTGTGTCGAGTGGTTAAAGGAACCCGAGTGGCTGGCCACCGTGCGCGCATCGCTGCCTCATGCAACCTGTTACGGATGGTTTGGCAGGAGACAGATGCCCCATCTGACAATGGTAGGTAGGTTGGAATATGACTTGCCGTGGCGAACGGGTCCCCACGAAACATTCGCCGAAATTGCCTATCAGTGCGATCTGACGTTCGCCTGGATGATCCACTGCCTCTTTACCGTGCTCTCAGATGGTCCTGCGTCCATCGCTGAATTGTACTGACTTTTCGTCCAACACGACTGGCAAATGCGCACATGGACAAACCGAGCTCATGCAGTTCTAGGATACGCTCTCGTTTCTCAGACGAAAACTGCTGGCATTCAGCTCGCTGATGTGTCCGAGGCATTTTCTACCCTTATTCAAGTTCCGTTACAA